>WUAM01000287.1:89252851-89268740 GCA_024336885.1 Actenoides hombroni | reverse complement strand
GGAGGCTGGTGCGGCCCGGCCCGGCCCCCCCCGGCCCCGCGGCCAGAGTGAGGCGGCCGTCGCTCGTCCCCATGGCAACGGGACGCTCACTCGCGTCCACCGAGCGTGGCTGGAGCCCCGTCCCCTTCCCGCTGCTGTCCAATCGCCGACGGGCACGGGCGGAAGGCTGGGCTCCTGTTGGGCAATGCTTACGCTCATCAACGCCTCTGGGGCCCCGCGGGCTCGCGAGGCCTTCCGCGCAGGAAGGCGTTCCCATTAGCGAGTGCTGATTGGCTAGCTGGTCTCTCCCTCCTCGCCATTGGGCGGGAGCAGCGTCAATATGAGGCGGGGCGGGAGCAAGACCTGGCGGTCCCGTTCGAATGGTGGGCAGCGCGCGGTGCTCGCCGCGCTTCCTTCGCGCGGCCCAGGTAAGGGCTGGCGGGCGAGGGCTCTGCTCTGTCCGACGCCGCGGGGCTCTAGCGGAGCTTTCGTGGCACGGGCGGTTCCTCTGCCCCGTCTGGGCGTGTCTGTCGCCGTCCCGGAGGGGCGGAGGCCGCGGCGGCTCCAGCGCTCCGTACCTCGCGGGGCAGAGGCTTCTGCGGGGTTGGGCACCTGGAAATCTACCGCTTGCCAGACTGCGCAGCAGGTTAGTGCCCCGGAGGGCTCCATACAGCCAAGGAGCTTCCTGAAGCGCTTGCAGGCAGCGGGAGGCCGATGGAGACCGAGCTCGGAGAGCCGCTACCGGCTTTAGGTGGGTGCAAAGCTCTCCCCAGGCCGGCTGTGCTGCAGAGGTGCTTGGCCCCGCCATCCGGTCTGTTTCCTTGCTGAAAAGGGGGTCAAATGTATCTGTAATTTCTAAGAAACGTTTGTTACTAAAAGGCTTCAGGGATGGAGATTTAAGCCAAAACACCAAGCTGGTAAAAGCTGAAGTGCTGAATGAGATGGGGTCCTGTTTGACCGAGTTAACTCATGACCTTAGTTAACTTTTACATCACTGAAAGGATACAGAAATAGGGAGTTGCCTTTACTGAATCAAGCTCTGGAGAGAAAATTGACACTTGTTACTCAGGAAATTAAATATACAATTCACTAATTTTAGCCACATTCCATGCGCCCAGAGAGTGCTCCTAGCCCTGCTGGTTGTGTTTGACTGGATTGAAATGAGAGGAAAAACGTGGATCTTTAGCACTGTGTAGATCAGGATGCTGTTGAACGTCAGCTGGTTTAGTTTCTAAATGGAAACTGTGATGCAGTTGTGTTTTAGAAATGCTTACGCTCAAGACTTAAGTTTGTTCTATCCTGAACCTCTGTGTGCTAGGTCAGAACACAGCTCCTGGTACCAGGTGCAGAGGGAGTGAGTTGGTGGTTTGATTCTTTGCCTCCTGGGACAGGAGCAGCAGCTCCTGTGTTCTGCCATGGTGTTCATTGACAGAATCTACTGTAGGTCAACAAGAAATGAGTTGCTATTGCAAAATGCAATTTTTTTGGTTGATGTACATCAGGTAACCCAGTAAATCATCTGTTTTTTAAAAAAAACAAACCAAAACACACACAAAATAAATCAAAAAAACCCAGACGTGTACTTGACTGTATTTACTCTCTTGACTACAACAACCAACTCGTGAACTCTGTTATCTAATAGTGAGGAATCAATCCCTATTAACTATGAAATTTGTGTAGCTTGGTTCAGAGACTGTTTATATTCCTGTTAAATTGCCTTCCAGAAAATATTCTAGTCTTGATTTTACTTTTAGTTATGTGGCTTAAAAGTAGGTAAGAAATCCCACAGTGAATGATCACAGTCTCGGGAAGTACACTGAGAGGAGCCGAAGCCCACGCAGTGGGCAGAGGCTCTCTCATGCTGCTCCCTGCCACCCGTACGTGGCTGTCACTGGAGTTGCAGAGCCCTTGTGTCACAGATGGGCAGTCCTCATCTTCAGAGGCTACCTGAAATTTTGCAGCTTGCCACTTAAAACAACATTCACCAGCATGTGATGTGTTTGTGAACACAGCATGGTTAGGTTTGTGATCGGTATGTGTGAGTTGCGTCTCATTCTGATGGAATTTTGGGCTGAGTAACCAGTTGAACCATCTAGCGAAGTCGTGCTCCTTTTGGGTCACCTGGTAATTCTCGGAGGACATCTCTTTGTACCTGAATGCATCTTTAATAACAACTGCAGGGCAGATACCAGCACCGCTGGCGTTGTGGTGCTCTGTCTGAGATACTGGCATCTTCTGTAGCATGAATTCTTCTGACCGAGTTGAGGTTGTGTATGTTTAAGGATTGTGTAAAAGAAAAAAATTAATTTTGATTTTAAATTCCAGATGTGATTGCTGTGACTGAGGAGACTTACAGCAGCTGCCTCGCAACTGGAAGTCACAGGGACAACAGCTGCTTTTGCATTACAGAACTGAACAGGTAAGAGAAAAGTAGCGCCTTAAACTTTTACTCGTAATTAATTTCACTCCAGCTTTTGATATTAGAGCCTCAAATTTTTGTCTCCTCTTTCTAGTCAGTTTTCATTTCTTGGATTTACATTTTTGCCTTATTATTTAATCAGGAATTGTTTTCTCATTACTTATACCAATGGCTTAGATACGCTTTGAAAAGTAGCTGAGAAGATCTTGATATTATCCATAAGTATTTCAGAGAGTGAAATAAAGTTCTTTTGCTGCTACCAGTGCTACATTGATAATGAAATTCAATAAATACTCTCTTACCCTTAATGTGAAAACCCTTGAAGGTAGATTGACAGAAATCATTCCCTTTCCTGTTGATATTTGTGGCTAAAATAAGGTTGTAAAGTGCTGCCGAATGCACCCAGAGAGTCTGTGCTTGCCTTCCATTCAAGCAGAGCAAATGCAATCACCAGTACTCTTACCCTTTTTGAAGGGTTCGAGCACTTGAAAAAAATTGGATGACTTGCAGACGGATTCTGTCCCAGGCCTCAGAGCATTGGGAAAGGGCAGGTGGGTTTTTCCTATTTCTGATAATCGAAACCATTATGTGCAATTCACCCACCTTTGATTCCTCAGTCAGTGCTGATTTGGGGAGAAGCACAATCACTACTGAGGAAAACAAAGCAGCAGATCTGACCTTGGTGACAGAATCCCACTTTAGAAAACCGGAATATTCAGTGTATTTATAAGAGGTATTTCTTGGGGGAAAATAAGTGGGTTACAGTGAAAGTAGCTCTGGTGGAAGTGATGAGAAGTTTGGCTTAATTTTTGCATCACTTCGCTTGTGGGTATAGGGTGAAGTAGAGCTGGGGAAAATGGAGAAATTCTGCCTTATTAAAAGCATAAAAACTAGTGACTGTATCTTGGCCAGTGTTCCCGATTTTCCAGTAAGCTGTCTGCTGTACGGAGGTGTATAACCCTAATGGCTTGTTGTATGCCATTAAAAGGTATTGTACACTCATAAAAGAATGACATTTTGATCAATGCTGTTAAAAGAATTACTGTCTTGACACAGAAAAGCTTTCCTGCTGCAAGTTTAAAAATATGCCTTTAAAAGCTTTTTATTGAATACCTTTGCATCCCTCAGAAATGTGCTATTTTGGCACAGAGCTGCTCTGAAGTATTCCATGTTGTAACTTAAATGCAAGACCTTCTGTTTACCATCAGAAGGGAGGCAGGCAGGTGTATTCACTCGACTACTGTCAAGGGGAAGAAAGAAAAAGCACCTTGAGCTGCTTGTATGCAGTCTAAAAATAAGAACCCCTCACTTTTGGAGTCCAAAATAATTTGAAAGCTATTTGTTTTTGTTTTGCCATTGATTCCTCGCTGTCCCTTTAGCTTTGTTCTACTGTCCCCTTGGACTCTGAAGCAGTATATTGCTGCTGGAGGAAGGCAGGTGACAGGAAACCAGACTTCTTTGTCATAGCTGGGTCCTGGCATGTGTACTCTGAGAGAAACTTGCCTCGGAGATGTTTAGGTGTCCTGTTGTGGTAATGCTTCATGTAGCGGAAGTTTCCCCTTGGTGTTATTAAAAGATCTTGTACCGGAGCTATTGTTTAATCACAGCTGCTGAAGCAATGTTGTACCTGGCTTGACCAAGAATTACAGCTAAACTGTTCAACAAGGTTCAGCTGTGACTGTTGCAGACAGCTGCTGTCGGGTGGGAGTCTGAGGAATCCCATCGGTGGGCCTGACAGCTGACAGGCCAACTCTCTGTCCCTGCTCAGAATTGTTACGAGACTTCATTAAGTCTGAACAGTTTAAACTCAAGTGCTTAAAAGCCCTGGTTTGGGAATCGGGAGGCAGGGGTGTGATTCCTCTGCTTTGTCATGCTCCTTATGCATCCTTGTGCTGTCCATATTCCATTCCTTGAGATTTTGTGTTTCCAGTCTTCAGTTGCTTAGCTTGTGTGATGCATTAAACACAATGCTATTTAAAGATGGAGGGATTAGCTGAAAGAGCCTGGTGGGATGGTTTTTGATATAAAGAGATCCTAGGGAGATTGATATTCTGGATGCATTTGGTATGCCTCCTGTTGTGGGATTGTCAGCAGCTGGGTGGGATCTCAGAGTGCTTGCTAAGTAGGTTTTGTAACAGGTGAGTAAGATCGTAGCATTGCATGGTATTTCTATACAACAGATGAAAAGTCTGTGAAACTTGGTGGAACTTCGTTGCTGAAGGAAGCAAAATGTTTATTTGTACCCCATGTGAGTAGCTCCTCTTAAGTACAGATTGCCAAGATAGTCAATTTCTTTCAGGAAAAGGAAAGAATTATCTGCAAAGGCAAGGTTCAAAAGGAAGAAGGAAAGCTTGGATGTGTATTATTGGCACATGAGGGTGTTACTTGGAGAACTACACTTAGTTAAGATGTGTGCCATTGTAACTGCTTCCTAATTGTCTTTCAGGTGCTTGACATTTGTCCAATTTAACTTTCAAAGAAAGTATGAGAAGCTCAAATACTTCCTTACCTCTGTTCCAATTAAATTGATGGTAGCTTTCTGTTTGTTTGGCTTTAACTATGAGTTTATATTGAAGTTCAGATGTAACTTGTTAAAGCTGATGTCAAGCAAGTTCAAAGTAGTCTCCCCCACTCTGGGTTTTGTTACGATGGTGTGGGAACAAGGTCAATGATCTCATTAATGTCTTTAAATATATTAAGGGTGAGCGTAGAGAGGACGGAGCCACACTCTTCTCAGTGTCATCCAATGTTAGAACAAGGGGCAATGGGATTAAGTTGGAAAATAAGAGGTTTAGAATAAATTTGAGGAAAAACTTTTTTACAGTAAGGGTAACAGAGCAGTGGAACGTGCTGCCCAGGGCGGTTGTGGAGTCTCCTTCTCTGGAGGCATTCAAAACTCGCCTGGACACGTTCCTCTGATCTGATATAGGTGATCCTGCTCTGGCAGGGGATTGGACTAGATGATCTTTCTAGGTCCCTTCCAACCCCTAATATTCTATGATTCAATGCCAGCAAGAGCAAAGGCTGACACGTGGCAGAGCATTTGAACACAGTAGGTGCTCAGAGCCTTGAAAAATTCACTCTGAGGTGCTAATGGTAACTTGAAATGTAGGAAAGGATGCAAGGGTTTTTCTTTTCTGTTTATTGTATCCTGCAACATACATTTTCCCACCAATGGTTCCAGCTTATTTTCCCATCTTGGGCCAATACTGAAGCAATTGGCACTTCAGTAGTCTGTTTAAACAGGAAAATATGCCACTGGCCATAAGTTCCTCGGATGATTACTTGCTTATTAGTGAAGTCCTTCTACTTTCCCTAGGAGAAGCTACACATGCGTGCTTTTAGCTCAGTCATTATGTATTCTTTCCCAGTATGGTTTAGGTCAGTTCCCAACCCACACAAAACAGTGTATTCTTTAACTAGGTGTTTCCTGTGGTGTGTTTTCCCCTGAGGTTTCAATTGGCATCCAGATGCTATGGGGAAAAGCAGAAGAAATTGGAACCTCACAGAGCAAGCGTTCCCCTGTAGCCTTGCTTGTCTTCAGCTGAAGAGGGAGAGAGGGCAGAGAGCCATCAGACTCAAGCTCTTGATTATTGCCTCCACCAGCCTCCCAGGTCCCTCTTGCATGTGGCCCTTCCTGCCACCAGCTTTTGTCTGCTGTTTTCTGACTAAGCCTGACTTGTGTAATTTTAGCTTTGGAGGAAATTTGAAAGCAAAATTATCTCCATAGTCCTATTTACCCACAGTATCTCATGGAAGCTCCCTACAAATGTTTTTCTACAGTGACCTTTTAGAATGCCTGCTTTCAGAACAGGCTTCCAACCTGCAAGTGTGGCTTAGGCATGTTTTCTTACATTTAGCTATATTAAAAACTATGATATTTGCTTGACTCTTCTTTACCAGGCAAACTAAGTGGCTTCCTACCACTGATCCTTGTTTTTTATCACTAATCTGTAAATTTGTTCAGTAATCGTCTTGTGCTTCTTCAGAGCATAGAAAAAACTGCTGAATAACATAGGGTCAATCTCCTGAAGGTGAAATAAAATAAACCATTCTCTTTTGTGTTGATATTTAATTGAAATAAGCTGGAAACATTTATTTAGTGTTTGGCCTCATCTGCAATTACGGTTTGAGGCCTATCAGTCTCTAGCCCACTTGATGTGTCATGTTGATTTTGAGTTTCTTAATCAAATGTCATTTTGCATCAAGTCAACCGCCTTACAAAAATCTGTTATCTGTGTAATTAATTAGCAATAATCTTATAATTAAAAATCACACTACTCCAAGAATATATTTTCTGAAAATTCATGTCACTAATAGTATATTATCCTCTTGATTTCTTTCTAGTGAGTCTTGTATTGGCCATTCTGCTACTTTCAGATCAGTGTCAGACAGACAAGATTACAGTTACTCCAGTCACCAGATTTTAAAAAAACAAACACAAAAAAAACCCTAAACAAAAACCCCCCAACTGTTACAGTTTGTGTCCTCTCAAATATCCCATGTTTTCCAAAGGATGCTAAAATTGAGCATTAATGGTCCAAACAGCTCTTCAGACAAGGTCTTTTCTTCTAATCACCATAGAAATTGAAACCTAGATCTTAACTCTTTCCCATTTGACCTAGTTCAAGCTACTCACTTAATTTATAAATGTCCTAGCAGCAGAGTCATATGACTTCCTGTGGGACTTCAGCTCGCATTAATCCTTTATCAGCATGATGTTTCCTAGAGGTCCTCTGCTTAATAGTCCAGATCGACAGCATTAAATGGTTGATTTTGACCTTGAAGGCCTTGTCACAGATTTTGGCATCTGTGGCTCGATGAAGGTGGGATAGGAGCTGAGGGTCTTAATCTCTCTGGGTTATTATTTTAGGTAAAGTACATTGGTATTATAATTGATTTAATATCTTGATGTTAATCTTTGCAGCTGTGAAATATAGAAATTCAACAAACTTACAGCTAAACCTAAATCTATAGAAATTGACCAAGCAAGAAAAGTATTGTAATCAATCCATCTGGCATAGAGGCTAATTGTTTGATGCCAATATCTGAATCATACAGTTCTTAGATGTCTGATTGAATTGCTTTAAGAGAACTGGTAGGAGTAGATCTACTTGAGGAGATAGAGGAAGGTAATCCACTGTTTTGTATAATGACTTTCAAATTCAAAATTCTGTGTTGTCTTATGTTTACGGCCAACTTACAGTTGGCATGTGTGTAAAACATGTAATTTTGTTCACTTTCTACACATAAGTACAAGGAGAATAAAATGAGAACAATAACTGAAGGCTGTGTATTATAGGAAGAGGAATCAAGGGTTTCGTAGAGTAAAATAGTGTCCCTTCATGGAAATATTTATGAAACCTCCCCTGGAAAGTAAGGTGGGTGATTGATACCTGTCGAACGTCTCTTGGGAATAAACAGATCAATAACATCAGTAAGATGAGACTAGGAAGGTATGTGTTTTATTTCTGGCCAAAGTCATGAAACACCTTCATACTTACGAAAAGGACATATTCTGATATCTGGAAAGCTCTTGCAGAGTTTTTTCTTATGTTGTACTAAAGTTTTTGAGGAGTAAATCAACTAATAGCTCAAAGTAAGGTTTGCTTTGAAGTTTAGAACTTTGATTGCAGTCTAAGTATATTTTCTTGTTATGGGCCTTGCCTGAGGAACAGCATGCATGGGGATGCTTTCGTGAGCCACATGCTGAAAAAAGATCTGGTTCATTATGCTTTCTGTGTCTTTTTAGAAATGCAGTTTGTAGGATGTTTTCTTTGTAGCTCTAGTGTTTGGGCTATAGGGATTTCAAATCTTTCAGGGGAAAAAAAAATAGCTTCAAATTCAGTTCAGAGTCTGATATTTGTTTTATTAGTGGAAATTTTTGTCTCCTGTGTTTTCCTCATTCTAGATAACCTTTTCTTGTCATCTAAGAAATTAATTTCTTTGTTGGAATCATTGCAAGTAAACTTGATAGCAGGAGTGCTGTTATTGAGGCAGCTTACACAGTGATTTGCTAAGTACAGCCTCTTCATATAATGTGAGGCAGAAGTCGATTTATTGACCACTACTGGGATTTCAGGAATCTGTTGAACTACCTGGTTTTTATCCTTCTCATAAAATTCACTATTGAATGTCTTTTTTTTTTTTCTGGTACCCTCTTGGACAGGATTCTCTTTGATATGCAGTCATACAATAAGAGCAATCTTTCTGTTTGATACTTGTTTCTGTACTGTAGAGTTTGGCTCTTGATTAAAGTGTATGTAGGCTTCTTTAATGCAGCTTATGCGACTTCAGACTCTTACAGGTTTTTCCTAAAATACTTCCCCATGTGAGGAGGACATTGCTGCCTCTTTAGGCTGTGAAAACTCTGGCTCTGTGACTATGCTCTGAGAGGCCTTTTCGTAGAACATATTTCAGTTGAAGCAAAGCATTACAGAAAGAACAACTCTGCTGTGAGCACCGTCTTACGCTGCAGCGCACCTCTTCTGTAAAATGAAATCTGCTGCTTTTCCGAAATACTAAGAAAATATTTAACTTCTTTAGTTTGTGCTGTTTGCTGTATATTCACCATGGATTTTTACAACTTTCTGCAAACATTCTTCTCTAAGGTGTATGTTAGGAATGAAAACTATTTGGTCTCTCTCTGACTGGTAAGCTATAAAAACACAGTTTTAAAAATAGACTCCAGGTGAACTGTACAAAGTAGATTATTGATTCACGGGGATGGAGAGAGAATGCTTTCTGTTAAGTCCTTTTCATTGCTTTAGATTTTATACTAAAATCAGGAGGCTTGCAGGGGGTGGTGCTTGTTTGATTAACAGACGTTAATGGAGAAGTCATCTCTAGTTCATCTGCTGGGTTTCTGACAGCTCTTCTCAGCCACTACTGCATACAGCAGCTGATGTTCCTGGGAATGGCAACTGGAATATTTACAGGTTATGGTGTATGGTAGTAAAGGCCTCTACAGAAGGCATATTTATCTCCTGCAAGAGACACGTAACTTGCTGCGTGACATCTGTTACTGCCTGGAACTGTGGGGTCTGTTATCTGTCCCTAGTGCTACTATAGGCATTAAAAGTGAAGAGGCAGGTTAATGCACAAGAGAACAATTATTTTTGTTGTTATTTATGCAGTAATTTAATCCATGAAAAGGACAAAGTATTTTCCAGACTCCTTTCTTATATTTACCTTAATTTACCTGTATTTATTTCAGGGAAACATCTTGGTATTTCTGTTTAACCCGACTGCTGGGTTGTGTGAGATTCTTAGCTGACTTGATTAGTCCCAGAATTTTATTTATTTTTTTTGCTGTCAATTTCAGGCTTGCAACAAGACTCAAAGGGGTGCAGAAAACTTGCTAATCAGAATTAGGCTTCTGCCAGGTTGTAAGATGATTGTCATTTACACATCCAGCTTATTTTTATTTCCGAAACATTTTTTTTCCATTTATAATCTAGATGAAAGCTCTGATCTCTGAAGGTAAAAAGCTGGGGCATCAATCTGCCTTCTGAACTCAGCTCTGCGTTAAGTATTGAACTTCCGTCTGCACACTTAGCTGTGCCAGTCAGAGCCCCAAACTCTGTGTTTTTTGCTAATGCTTTGTCAGAGCGCCGTCCTCTTCAGAGAGATTGGAATGAGTAATAGTCTTTCGAGGCTATTGGCAAGTGGCTTTCACGGTCCACGGCGGATCTAATGAACTACAGCTGCCTGGCTGGAAAATCCTGCTTTTGATTGTCTGGAAGGACTTCTGAAGTCTCTACTTGGATTCACTGACTTTCTTAGGATTTTTTTCTCACTGAGTAGATGGAGGAAACACTCTTAGAAATTCCTTCATAATATACATTCATAAACATCAAGTTTAGAACAGGGTGCTTTGGCACAGGAAGAACTGTGAAGTTGACGCATATTACAGATGTGCTCGAAATGGAAACACAGTGAGGCAGGCCCATGTGCTGAGGAGAGCAGGCGTATCTATCGACTTCCACGCCCTGCAAACAGATGTTTAATACTTCCTTTCTGTCAGGCATGAGACTGCAGGGCCCTCCTTTGGTAGCTGGCCTGTGTACAAACAGAGGAGGTTTGCATCTGACTGGCACATCGGGCAGGAATGCAGCACTGCTGGCTGCATCCTGGAGCGCTCAGGATCTGTACAGGGGACAGACTTTCACAGCAGCTCGGCAAACAACAAGCATCCAGCATGTGGGTGCATCTGGAAGCCTGGCTGTGCTTTGTGTCCTGATGCGAGCTGGGTTGGTTACTGTGAGGGCTGGTTTGGTTGTTGGGTGGTTTGGTGGTTGTTCAGTTTCTCAAAAAACCCAACAAGCATGTGTGTCTGTTTTCTGATATATTGCAGGGGGTAACCATAGCTTCATTGGGCTGGAATTAGACTGTGGAGTCTTGCAAACACTAGTATATGCTGATCTTTATAGTAAAGAATAGTGCTACTATGCTTTTTCTTCTTTATTTTTCTTATTTTTCAGTTTCATATCCACTTTCCAATTTGTTCCTATTTAAAGAACTCTTTTTACTCACTATGAGTTATCACCTACCTTAGGGCTAATCTGAACTGTTGTCCTTTTACTTTGGAACAGAAGTGAAGTTTTGAGAGAGCAGGATCAAAATAGCAGTATTATTCTCCAGCCAGTGCGTGACAGTGTCATGAACTGATTTTAATTAAAAAAAAAAAGACATATTACTAAGAGACTTCTAGGTACTTGTAGAGCAAATTTGGATGTGAAATGCCAGCAAGGAACACATTGGAAACGATGAGTCTCACCTCTAGTGCAGAAAACGTTTTATCTTACTCCCTTGGTATTTCTGTTTGTTGTGTTTGTGATGTGTGTTATTAAACAAAACTGTGCAGCACCTCTGTTTGGGTGATGCAGTGAAGCCGTAGTAAATGGCTCAGTGCTTGTGGCTTTCCTACTGAGCAAGGAGAAGCTGCAGGGTGACCACACTTGCAGTTTGGAAGGAGAAATTCTCATCTAGGTGATGGCTACTGGAAGGTCCCTGTTGCAGGACAAGTTTGCATTAATTTTTATACTGCTTCCAAGACTTAAATATAAAACTTTGTTCCTGACTTGGAAATATAAGTACCTAAGGGCTGCTTATGGCCATCACCTGTGAGAAGTCAAGCCCATGAACAACTCTGCCGTAACGGTTTATTTGGAAACTATTAGCATGTACTAATGGTGTCCCCAAAGCAGGGTGGCTTACCCGGTGTGCAATTTGCTGATCTCACACACTGAGGTGACGTGCTGTTTGCTTGCAAAGTTGTGCAAGTTTGGGTGCTGGGTGGCTTCCCATAAAGCCAGCACACTTCAGTACTTTCCAGAGTTCCTTTTGTACACAAAGTTATTGACTAGTAAGTTTGCAAAAACTTCCCACTAATACTGGTTGGTCAACAACTTGGGTATGGTAACACAATCATCTATCTGTACTGCACGTGCTCTGTGGCGAAGGGTCTTCACCTCGGCTGGGGTCTTCTGCCCTGGGAGTGTGAATTTAGTATTATAATGAGGCTACTTCACATAGGGAGAGCACTAATAATCATTTAGTGACAGTACAAAACCAATATAATCTTTAAGTGCATATGGTTTATATATTTTCCAGGATGTTTCTTCTTCAAGGACAGCCACTTCTTGATTAAGAGTTCCTTAACTAATCATGTTGACAACCTCAAGGATGATAATCCTTGCCCTAGACACCACGTACATATTTATCTCTTCCTTTATACATGCTAATAGTTATCAAACAACTAAATTCTTAAGCAGTATTTCACAAATCTTTAACTCCTTTGCTTGCCTGAGTAGATAGCAAACACACGAGTATGAGGCTTGAAGGTGTATTTTTTAGTCTGCAGTGTCATATATAATTTGTTACTGGAGATTACTTTTGTTGTCTGTCTGCTCCTGTTTGCTGTGCAGTAGCAGGGTGTGAGAAGCAGATCTGTCATGTGATTGCAGAATAGTCTTGGTGGGAAAGTCCTTTCAGAGGACACCTGGTGCAGCCCCCCACTCAAAGCAGTGCTGCTGATGTTATGTTGGCAGCTCAGGACCTTCTTCCTTTTGGTTTTGAAGTAGCTTCACAGCTGAAGAATTTACAACCTTCCCAGGTAACCTGTTCCACTCTCTGACCACACTCACGGAAGAATCTTTCCTTGTCTGTAGCTGAAATTTCCTTGGCTATAACTTTATTCTGTTTCCTCTTGTCCTTTCTCTGAGCAGCTCTAAGTAGAGCCATCTCACATTTCTCTAACTGCCCTTGATGTAACTGGAGACAGCAATTTGGTTGCCCTGTAGCCTCATCTCCTTCCAGCTGATCAGACCCAGTCCACAGCCTCTCCGCGCAGGTGGATGTGTTTGGAGCGGTGAGGATGGCGCTGGAAGCAATGCAGCCCGTGCTGCCGAGGAGGGGCTGGAAGGAACAACCTGAGATACGCAAGCCCCTGTCTCTTGGCTCATGGGCAGGGAGTTGTGATGTAGTAGAGCAGCCTCCTGTTCCTCCGGATGTTCTTGGCCCCAGGATGGGACCCCCACCTGCCTGCAGGTGCTTCTGCCATCTGCTACCTGGCAGACAGGGCGCTTCTCGCTCACCTGGAAGTGGAAACACAGAGTTTTCTGGTTTTGTTCTTAAAAGTAGAACATCACGGGCACTTGCTGGGAAAAAGAATTTGTCAGTGGAAATGGGTATTAATTCATAGCATTAAAGCTTGGATCAGTGCAAGCCCTAGCACTGGAGTGGCTGGGCTGATGTGGGAGTGATTGGCTCCTGCTACGTCGTTGTGATAGGGTTGTTTGTGCTGTGCTCTTACTGTTTTCTGGGTAAAATTTTTATTGTATATACGTCTCAGAAATATGGTCTCACCTTTTGCATTTCCTATCTGAGAAAAGACATGTATTTCTTGTCCTCCCTCCCCTTGCTTTTCAATCATCCTTTGTCTGCCAAGAAGTTACCCAGAGCAGAAACTGAGCCCCAAATGGTGAGCGAGAAAGAGACTGTGCTGTGCATCTTTGTGGTTCAGACACCACAATGCAGCTTCTCTACTCTGTCTTTAATTAAACTTGGGTTTTTCTGTTGTTGTAGCTGGAAGCAGTGTGCTGACACAACTCACTCTTGTATAGAACAGATTAAAATGTCAATGTTTTAATGTTCTCATCTGTGGGAAAAAGAAAATAGTTGGGTGTTTTATTTATAACTTAAGAAGAGACAGTACTATGGAAAAGGTTTACTTGTGCAACATAGAAAATCACAGTTAAAGATACAGAGTCCCATTTAATAATAAGAGTCTGTGAAGGATTGAAAAGGTTGAAAGGATGAAAACTCCTCAGGAAGTAGGACGTACTGGGGCATGGCAGTTTAAAACAATTATAACTTTATTATATTTTTAATTATTCTCTCTGTTCTGTTTTCCTTGCATTTGTGTCATGCTGTACATGTATGAGCTAATGTACCAGTGACTGTGTGAGCAGGAAAAGAATGAAGGTACCTGAAAAGAATGGTGGAAATTCAGTGCTGTCCTTGATGCTCTACAGCCTCTTTCTGGAGCAGGAAGCTCCATTTCCTAGAGAAGAAATGGTCACAGAGAATCAAATTACAATTCCGTTCACATCTTCTGTCGACTCGCTCCCTTGGCACTTAGAGAAGTGCCAATGAAACTGGTTTGGAGGTGTGGATTATAACCCTGCTGTGCAGGAGGCAGCGATGCTGGCTCTGGGTCGCAGCTGTACGGTGTGTTGCACCGTGCGGTGCTGCGCAGGAACACGAGCTCAGCACCGTGCGCCTCGGCTTTGCCGGCCGTTAGCCTGTCTCTCAGGAGCCCTAATCACTCACCACCACGATGACCCATTTGTGGATTACTGGGGGCTTGGGTTTTGAGTTTACTAGTCAAGACCACTTTGACATTCCAAAATGCTCCCTCCGGTAGAGGGAACAAATCAGCTGCAGGAGGCAAGAGGGATCGCTCTGAGTGGTCTGTTCGACCTTCTTACCTATAGAAGTGATGGGTTTATTGTAGGGTAGCTAGGTGAACATAGAAGGCTGTCTGCTGGTCGGCGGTTAGGCCGATAGCTGTAATTGCCTACTTTGGAAAAATGCTGCTTTACTTCAGAAAGTGCCTCCCAGACCTTATTTAGAGATTTGCTTAATTTGGGCTGCCCTCTGGGTTAGCATCTGTGGAATCTGTATTTCTCTGGCAGTTGTGTCTTTCTTGCATGTAAATTACAGATGCTCACCAGTGCCCTTCTGGGTTGTTTCTTTCCTAAGGGGGGTGTGTGTGTAATGAAAAATCCATTTTAAATAAGGGAAATAAAAAGAGCTCCCAATGAAAACTTATGCGAGGAGTCCTGCCTGTCTTTTCCCTCTACTTAATTTCTCTCATTTATTTATTTGAACCCTTCTCCTACAGCCTTGCTGCTGTGGGATCAATTTGTTGGCAAGGGTTATTCAAACATTAGCAGAATGCATGTTCTTACTGTTCTTGCTGGACTTGGGTGTTGAAGCCAACAATAACAGCTCTCGTGTGGGAACTGATGCTGGGTATTTGATTCAAACTGTTCTTGGTGGTCTGTATTTTACTGCAGTGAAAAAATGTGAGGGGTTTCTTTTCCCATAGTGTTCATATGTGTTCCTGTTGTTCATTGTTTATACAGTCACCGTGCCTGTGGACAGTTAAATACTTTGAATAAATTTTGCGGTTTTCTTTACTTTCAGCTCTTGTTTTGTGTAGCTTTTGGGTTTTCCCCTCTATGGCTTGATTTCTCCATCCTCCAGTTCTCACAGGTATGTGAGGTTTTTGTTGTTGTGTTCTCCCCTGCCCCAAGGTAAAACCTGACTGTGAGGATGTTTTCTAGGGCAAATAAGCTTCAGGAGCAAACACACAGTGCCTCTGGAATGCCCCAGGAGCTGGGAGTACGTGATGTTTTGGGCCGAGCTGTGCTGAGGACGGTAACATTGGGAAGATGCTGCAATCTCAGCCTGGTGCTCCCCTCACTGTAATCAGACAACGCGTTTCCAGGAAAATGATGGGCTATTGAGGCATTTAGTGCTGTGCTTTGTAATACCCGTCCAAGTATTCAGTAACCACCGCAAATTCCTTGCTGGTTGTGCTTTGTTGCTTAAGTGAAAGTCCAGAATGCAGGATACTTGCGGGAGCTGAGTGGTTTGAAGCTTTCTGTAATTTTTCCTGTTACCCTTAGGGCACTCTCTGAAAAAATTACGTCTTTGTAGAGTCTTTGGGATATGATGCAGTCCCAGATCAGACATTTCTCTATTAAATAAAAAGTACGATAAGCCTAAAAGCATTGAATTTGGTATTTTGAATCTCTAGAGGCCAATCCCAGTGTGTATCTATTTGGGCTAATTTACTGAACTATTTAGTTTCTTCTCCTGCATAACAACCATTCCACCCCCAGCATTATTGAAGTTAGTTTTGCCTCTGTGGCTGCCAGGAATAACTTTACTTTGCATGGATAATTAACTGGATTGAGT
>WUAM01000287.1:89224766-89252751 GCA_024336885.1 Actenoides hombroni | reverse complement strand
ACGGAAAAAGATTGAAAAAAATTGTAGTCACTTCTAGACTGTGGCTTAGTTAACTTTCTTGACATGGTTTTGAAAAGGTTATTACCACAGTTGGGTACGTCTTAATGAGGAAGTGGCTTCCTTTTGCTAAGTTCAAATACCAGCAAGGAGCCGGCCTCCTGAACATGGGTCTGGGTGTGTGTGAGAGAAGGGCAGAGGTTTTGGGGTTGTTTTGAAATTAGGCAGTCATTCCTGCACACAAATAACTTTTTTTTTACTGCAAGCTGTAAATTTCCAGTCTTTGCAACAAGGTAGAACTTGATTATTTCTGCTTGTCAGAATCAAAGCTTTTCTGAGACACAGATATTTCAAACCTTTTTTTTGTTTAGCCAAAATATTAAAGAATAGACTTCATATTTGTCTATTCGGGAATTTGGAAACTGACCCTTTCCCAGGTGGATATTTGCAGCACTCAACTCTGGGTGGGTTTGGGTTTTTTGTGTTGGTTGTGTTTGGGATTTTTTTGTTTGAAGTAACTGCACAGGGATGGGACCTGCTGAACTTTCCACAGGAGCTGTCTCTTGAGAGAACAAAAAAACCTGAGGCTGAGATACAAAGTTATGAGTAGCTCACAAGTACAACTACTCTTCCTTCTCAGGACAGCCTCACTGATCCTCTCTTGACCTTTTTCAGAATCCTCCTTCTCTTTTTCCCATTTATTTTCATCACCTACATTTTTGTCTCCTGTTCTGGAGGCTTGTTTTCCATTAGCTGAAGAAGGGATGAGCTCACATTCCTTATAGGCTGCTGAGGCCATTTCTTGGTTGGCTTTGGTTGGGAGGTGTGGGAAAGGCAGTGGAACTTTCTCACGAACCAGAGGAAGGCAATTTGTCATCTCTCAGTGACTTGAAGTTAAATATTTGGATCATGTGCAGCTCATCTTTGTGGTGAGGTTGGTCCAGCTTGTACCTGACCTGGGGAGCCAGAGACAGTTCTTGGGGCAGAGCGCGGCTCAGCAGACAGAGCTGGGGACTCCTCTCTGATCTCAGGTGCTCGCAGCCCCAGTGCCTGTTCTGTGAACTCTGTGTTGCCAAGTATCTGACATCTTGAATTAATGTATTTGCTGACTCTGGTGTGCGTTGCTGTGGTTGCTCTGTGAAACTGTACTGAACAGCCATTCCTCCTGGTTGCCCTTCAGCTGATTCCTGTCATCATCATTGTAGCAGTGAGCCCTGAAGATCCATGAAAAAGGAAAGTGACGTCATCTGAAGATGAGTGCAAGGAAGCTTTGGCATAAAGTGTGGCACAATGGAGAGCTAAAAGCATCTGGGGAAGAAATGGGCAATGTCTCTGGCAGCAGTGAAAATAAGGGGGGCTGTTTATCTTTGCTGATGCCATTAACATCTTCTCCTGCCAGTCAAGCCTAAGTCCTGCTGCTTCATTCCCTCTGTGCCTCATCCACCTCTGCTGTTTCTTCTCCATCTTCCCACCATGTACCCTCCTTACTTGAATCACTGGCCTGTCTGTTCCTACAAAAAATAAAATGCGAAAATTAAGTCAGCTGCATTTAGTACTGTTAAAAGGGTGGAGTTTTTTAAAGGGGGGGGGGGGAATATCTAACCACAGAATTAGAGCTGCAAAAGTCTGATGGTTGTAAAGCCAATCACTAAATTTAAAAAAGAAACAAAAGGAAAGCATTAAAACAATTCTTGGTGAAAAGTGCTCTGTGTCAAAAATAATTTCATTTTATTGAATCATTCAAGTGTTGGGAAGAAAAAAAAGTTAGAAAAATAAGAACTTGCAGAAATCAATGGCCATGCTCTGTTTTTGAAAGAATTTTACTTTGTTTTGAAGCATTTTTGTATAAACAGTTATTTAACAACCAAAGTTTATTTCAATTGTCAAAAAGCAATTGGCTTGGATTTGTTGGTTTTGGTAGGTTTGTGTTTGTTGTTTGTTTTTTTCAGTTTCCATTTTTTTGGTGTCCTGGGGTGAAATTTAAACCTAATTTGCAGTTCTACACAAGCAATAGATAATTTCTCAGCACACTATTGAGTTTATTGCTATAGTCTTAATTCCTTTATATACATTATGGTACTGCTTCAGCTAGTTTGTTTGTTTGGCTTTTTACAAGGGGTTTGTGACAGAGCAGAGATGAAACATGTTTTTTGAGGTTTTTAGCCTGATGCTTGATGTATTAGAAAAACTTTCACATTAGTCCAGTGAGATGAATTAGACAGAAGTTTTGCACAACAATGCCATGTATATGACCAAAGAAAATGAATTGGTGTAGGATAGGGAGCCTTGAAACGTTTCTGAACTTTTAATGTTTGATTTTGCAGCCTTATTGTCCTTTTAATGTGGGCTGCTGCTCATTTTTTTCAGGTGAAAATTAGAAATTTAAGATCTTGCCATTTGCACCAAACAATGAGTATCAGTCAGTAGGAAATCTGCTGTTTTCTACCCCAGCTGCAACATGATGATTTGATGCCAGAAACGCCTAAAACTGATACAGTGGTGTTGAGAATGCCAAATTTAGAAGCACAAATTTCTTGGTACCAACTCTGTTATCTATGCTGTTGGTATGTCTAAAACCTGTGACTGCTTTCCATTAGAAAGGAGAACAAGAAAAGTATAAAATAGATGAATATTGCAAGTCTGAGGTATTTTTAAACCATGTTCTGGGAGTCCATGGAGGGCAGAGAGGATTAAAGCTGCAATGCAACAAACTGTCTGCCTTAAAGTGAGCTAGGAGGAGAGAGTCAATGCCAAGGAAAGTTCTGAATACTGTAGGTAAGTCATGGCACCTGTGTCCTCAATGTAACACTTGTACTATTCATATTAGTTGAAAATAAAATAAAGAAAACTTTGTTGTAAATCATAGAAGTTACCCTCTTACTAGATTAAGAAAGCAAATGGGAAACTAAATTTAAAATGAGGGAGTGCATGAGAAAATAGAATTTTGGTGAAGGTGAGATGTCTGGGTTGGACAGGGCAGGGTTTGTCACTCCTCCAGCCAGCTCTGAACACGTGTGGTATGAAACATGGAAAACAGGGTGAGCCTGGGGACTCAGTCCCCAGCTGTCATGGTTGGCAAAGCACAGAGCCGGTTTAGAGGAGGTGTGCTGAAGAGAGAACCTCTTTGTTTTGAACATAATAGATGCAATTCTTAATTAATTTTAATCTCGTTTCTAGCTCTGTAATTGGAAATCTGACCTTCCTGACTCTGGATAAATCTGTAGTTTATTTTTAACCATTAAGCTATCTTGTGTCAGAGATGAGTGCAGATAGCAGTGACAAACTTGGGATACTTCTGTCTTTTTGGAGATAATAAATACAAATAAGTCTGTAGACACACCAAGGAGAAACGTGCATCCTGAGATAAGGGGAACTTCTGGCTTGCAAAGTGACTCCTGTCACACTGTAGAAATCAGTCCAAAATCTGATACTAAGTGCAAGACTGAAGAGCACAAATTGGCAACCTTTCTGTATGGGGTAGGCATCACAGGAACACCTTCCAGTTCTGGGCACCCCTTCAAGGGTCACAGTGCTTTAGTTTGTTGATGTGTTGCAGGCACTGGAAGACTTCCAGGCTGCAGCTTGCAAGTGAGTTCTGTATGCTCTGGTCAGTAGAGTGGCTCGGGTTTTTCACAGGCAGAACCTGATTATCTCGGACCTGTGGAATGGATGCGCCGTTAGCTCATGTCCCAGTGATGGGGGAGGTAAATCAAAGGGTGCACGTGAGATTTCACAGGTCTTCTGCAGACTGAGGGATGGTTTTGTTGCATCTGCAGTACTTGCAGTAGATGCAGTTGTTCCTCCATCAATTTCCCATTAAGCAGAGTAGTTTGGGGTGCTTAGTCATTTGGCCTGGCTCCTCTTTCATGCAGTATTGCTGCTTCTTGTGACTGCACCTCTTAGTGTGATTTACATGCTAACAGTTTCGCCTCATTGCTGCTGTGAGCGGGCTGGTGAAATCAAAGTGTTACTTGGTGACAGTAGGAGACTGTCTGAGAACTAGACAAGCCTGGGATAATGCTGGTAGGCTGGAGGAAGCTTATACCAGGATCTCAAAGGGAGCAGCACAAGCTGCTTGTAACACAAGTTCTTAATTTATTTTTTAATAGTCTTTATTCTGCTTCTGGGTACTTAACAGCTATGGCATGTGTGCTGGTTTCCCATCTGCTCAAAATGAGACAAATGGAATTGTATAGTTGCTTTCATATGTAAACCCCAGTTCAGTTACTTCAGGACTAGACAATTGAAATGAGCTGTAGATTGACCACCATCTTGGGGCCATCTGAAGAACATCTGGAAACTGAGGTGAAGTCAGAACATGATGGCCCAGTTATTTCAGAGTTGGATTTGATACACCCTGGTTTTCTTCATGTAGTACTCCAGGGAATACTCTGTATGCTGCTTTAGCATGTTTGGGAGCATTTGTACACCCCTTGGTCTTTAGCAAGCTTGTCTAAGGCTTATCGAGGGAAAAGGTTGATTTTTTTTTTTTTAAAAAAAAAAAGCAGCTGTCTCCCTTTCCTATGCTGTTCTTTCCATATTTTCAACATCAATTGACTGTATGGCTGCAAAACCTCAAACTGTTTAAATGCTGAACCTAAACATAACCCACCAGTACAGAGTCCTCTTCCTTCCTGAGTGTATTTATCCATGTACTTAGTTCCAGATAGGCTGCAGTGTGGAGTCATTGATGTACAAACCTCTAAATGTGAGAGGTGCCAGGTTTCTGTCTTTATCTGCCCATCATTATAATTCAAGTGTGTGTGTGTGCGCGCGCTTAGGAGTAGGGGTAGAAAATACAGCTGGCCATTCTTTTTTTTTTTGTAAGGGTGGAAAAATAGTGAGATTTGGCTCTGTAGTGAAAACATTACTATCTGGGGTTACTTTAAAGCTTTCATTTTGGCTAAACTGGTACAAAATTTAAGGGAGGAGTATCAGAGAACTTGCCTGTTTACTCCCTTTGTTAGGAAACTGACTCTGGCATTAGAGTTCCTACCAAAGGAAACTAACTGTGTCAGGAATGTAATTAAAGCAATAACCACAAAAAACCCCAATGAAATGACAAATGCTTTCCTTGAATTACTCTCCGAGAAAGTAAAAATAAAAACACTTTGCTAATAGTGCAGGATCTTCCAGCTAACCAAACTACCTTTCTGTCACTGGTAGGTTCAGTCTTTGACAATGAAAAGCAGTTTGTTGTTGTTCTTTTTATTTTTTCTTCATAAACCTCCTCTGAAGAAGAGCTCATGCCATCATAGGTCTTTCCTGAATGCCTGTTACAGGCATACTGTGTTCTCCCCTGTGTTACTTCTAATCTTTACAAATACTGCGTAATTAAGTGGGTAAGAGTATCTCTTCACCCTCTATTTTTCTAGTTGTGCATCCTTACAAATTTGGGAATGGAACAGATTTACAAATCCCTATTTATTCAAGTTAAGTCTGCCAATACTCTTGGTTTTCTGGCTTTTCTTCCTTCTCTTAGTAATCATCCAGAGATGACAGGCTGATAATCTGCTGACACTGAAACACTCGAATGCCTTCTGTTGTATTTACATACTTAAATGTATGCAGGCTCAGGGCAGACCTCGTCACATCTTTCTAGTGCTTAAGGGACTGCTACAAAGAGGACAATGTCTCACCTCACAGGGAGAGGACAAGGGGCTACAAATACAAGTTGCACTGAGAGAGGTTTCATTTTGATATAAGAGAAATCCTTTTACAATCAATCACAGGAACAAGGTCCCCAGGGATGTGGTGGAGTCCCCATCCCTGGAGGCTTTCAAGATGCAACTGGACAAGATGGGAGATAATCTCATCTAAGCTCCTTTTCCCATGGAAGGTTGGGCCCAATGAGCTTTTGAGGTCCCTTACAACTTGGGCTGTGCTATGATCCTACATAGTCAAAAGAATAATCAGAGTGTTTAGAGGCTGGTAGATGATGTATGAAAGCATGTTTGTATGAAGGAGGGGTAGAGAACAGGATCTTCTTGTAATTGGAATCTGTTTGCTCTTTTTTTCACAGCAAAGCAAGTCAGGCCTCTGTGGACTTTCTAAGCCAAATGAATTATGGTCTCGAATAGTAATGTGGTATTGCTAATGATTTCACTGCTGACCACAGCTGTTGGCAGTAGGGCTAGCATTGTCATTTTGGTTCTGGTGTATTTTTGAGGTGTTTTACTTATTAAACTAGTTGACTCTGTACATACTGTTCAAGCTATTATCTTGCATTAATGAATTTGGGAACCTGAACAGTGCAGGTTAAAGTCTGTGAGTTTATGTTCCTTTTTGTGTGATGCTGGTGAGGACGTACATCAGTGTGTTAAAAATAGCTTGGATGACTTTTCTGTACTAATTTTGGGGCCTGAAATAGGCTGGGTTTAAGTAAAGGTAGCTGTGGGGCTTCTTCATACTGTCTGCTTTGCTGAAATATCAGCCTGAGTGAATGATCTGCTCTCTGGTGCCACTATTACCAGTTGCTCGGCCCTAATCTGAATCTAACAGAGTGAATATCTGAATTAAGGAATCAAGGGTTTGAAAATCTGAAGCCACTTGAAGATTTTTTTTTGAGAATCTGTGAGAAGATCTTGATTTCCTCCCTCTGTTCACCCCTGCCTCTCCCAGCAGCCTTGCAGCACTTAAGTAGCAAAGTGGTTCAAACCGGGAGTGAAGTGTGGTCCATCTTCTACTAATGCACTTGCAAATTTAGGGTGAAGTTGAACTGTGGAAGATGGATCTATTTGGTTTTGCCTTCTCTTGACTTATAACAAGGTTACCCTGACTCATGTTCTAACTACACAAAATTTTTTAGTTAGAAAGACATACTTCTGAGAGAGCTGTCCCTGAGGCTGTGGTGAGCAGCAGTGGGTCAGCTGCTAGCACGGCTGGTCTGTAGCCTGGGTTTCCAGCTAGCTTCAGTGCTGAAGTTAGTCCTCTAAATCTTGTTCTTAATTGCTTTT
This sequence comes from Actenoides hombroni, assembly GCA_024336885.1. Taxonomy (NCBI): domain Eukaryota; kingdom Metazoa; phylum Chordata; class Aves; order Coraciiformes; family Alcedinidae; genus Actenoides; species Actenoides hombroni. The sequence continues at coordinate 89,245,798 of WUAM01000287.1, read as the reverse complement.
CTCTGCAGAGAGATTCCAGCTGAGCACACGCTCTCATGTCACTGGCAAAGAATTTAGTGTGGGCCTGACTTTCTGCCCTACAAATAAACATGAGGTAGGTATGCTCCAGCCTAGCAGAGAAATGACTGAGGCACACCTCTGTGGCCAGCCATTAGGGTGGTATTCTCCAGAGTGCTGCTCTCCAAAAATAAGCCAACTCAAAAGAAATAACTTGATTGATCTGTATAGCCTACACACTTCTGAAACAAAGACCAGCTTTATGGAGGAATGGTTGGTTAGATTGCTTGGATAAAATATAGAATATCTTCAATATTCCTGGAATTTACCTGTTTCTCAGAGAGGAAAGCCACAAACTGAAGTTATGTGTTTGCAGAAACACTAATTTTCTTTGAATCTTCTTTTGGTTTGTTTCAGAGAATATAGTAACTGCTTTCTAGACAAATAACATGGGCATGAGTTGAAAGCAGACTGTTCCTTAGCTATGCTGTTCATGTGTTGAAGACTTCCTCCCCTTCACTGTGAAAAGGCTGAACTGGAAATCCACCCTGTTTTTAAAGAGAGGATGCCCACAGAAATGGCAATGAACCACCAAAAAGGAAAATCAAAGCCAAGCCAGCATCATTTCATTGTATTTAGGTTCTAAGTTCCATGGAATCATGGAGGAGTCAATACCTGTAAGGGCTGGACTATTTGCCTGGGGGAGAGAAGCTGTGGGGCTGTGTAGCCATTACAGACCGGGGGCATGGGCTTCCCTGAAGTCCTCATGCCACGTAACCCTATACTCAGGATGCAGGAACAGCAGGTCAGCTCCTTCTGTGGGGACTTGCACTGACTTTGGAGACATCCGATGTACCTCGTGATGCCTTCTATGTAGTAGCTGCATTAAAATCTCAACATTTTCCAATGGGTGTTTACGATGCTAGGGAGAGGAGAAGGAAGGATAATGGATTACTGGCAATAACACAGGCCAACTTTTTATAGTAACTTTTTTTATTAATGAAGCCCAGGCTGTGGACCCAAGTGATTCTGGTTGCTTTTCCTTTAAGTGCTCAGATAAAATCACTAATCTGTCCCAAGGCTGTGTGCTTTCCTTGGTTCATGCACAGCACATGATGTTGTGTAGATCTCCGAGTCTGGCCGAGTTCAGTGCTCTCCGCTGTGGCATCGTTGCCAGGCTGGTGAAGGTTCTGCTTCTCCCTGGCCTCCTGTTCGTACACTGGACAGCACTGGTCAGAATGTGCTCGAACCTACCACCCCACTGGCGCGGGGAGTGGTTACTGCGTTGGTCTTGTGGTTCTTTTATTTTCTGTGTGTAGTGAAAAATTTGTTTGTATACATTTTGGGTTCTTTTCCCTGACTGAAACTGACCTAAGGAAAGAAGAGAATGTTGAGCAAAATCATGTCCTTGGTTACATCTGTGAATCTTTAGTGATTTTAATTCTATAGTTTGAATGAAAATGAGAACAGAAAAATTTTCCTTGGGCCCGTACGTATACCTAGTATGCTGAGTCATGTGGTGACAAATATTCTTTAACCTACTCGCAAGTTTAGATCTTCCCAGTCTGGCTTTTTAAAAGCACAGCACAAAGCCCAGGGAATCCTGGCTTTTTCAAGGGGAGTAGTGTAACTTGCAAATATTTGATTGGCTCTGTTCCTGTCTAACTGTTCTGTGTAAAGCTCATTTGCTGTTTTTCCTTTTAAACTGTTAGCTGACCTTACATACGAATCCCAGCTGTGCATTAGCATTGCTTGGGGATGTGTTTGTATCTTTTGTCTAAAAATACTCAGCCGGTAGGATTCATGATCCATGAAAGCTAATTGAAACAATTTCTCTTCAAGTTTTGGCAAGCGAAGCATGCATTATAAGCATTAATATCTATAAATTGAATTGTTAATGAATCTAGACACTAATAATGAATGCAATTTTGCAGGCTTAACTAGAAACACTAAAATTATCAGGATCTGGAACAGAATTTTCAATCATTTTTGCTTATTAAATAGCAAAGCTATGCTTTTAATAAGCTAATCATTTTTATTTGACCCCATAGGAGTAGCTCAGCTGATTAGAAACAGGTTTCTAAGTGCAAGACAATGTTGTTTTTCTCTCACTGTTTTAACCACCACAGTGCTGAAATTTCCGATCAGATACTTATCTCCCATTGTGAGTATGGCATGAATGCTTATTCTGCAATTCCTCTAAAGGAATTTACAGCAGAACCTATATATATCCCATTTAATGGAAGAATATTCAATGTAGATAAATAGTGCGTGTAATCTGCCAAAACAATGGGAGCTTTCTCAAAAGATTGTTAGTGCACAAAAATACAATATATGAAGGAGACTCCTATTCAGTCTTTGCTATATCCACAAGTTGAAGAACACTTGATACAAGTCAAAACTTAAGTTCAAAACTAATAAACTGAAATATTTTTCCCACCCAATTTAAAATTAGCCTTTGGGATTGTTTTATGCAGATAAGAATATGGTAAGATTCAGAATTACACCACGAAAATCTCAAGTACTGATGATTTACTTGTAGTGCAGTTTTGTCAAGTATGTAGTTTGTACTGACTCTTGTGGATGTAGACCGGGAGGACACAAGGAGATAGATTATTCTTCAAGTCCCTTAGGTAAAATTTCTTCCAAAACTGATGCTGGCAGCTCTTGCAGACAGGCTGTCAGACTTTATGGATCACTGGTGTCTTTCAGACAAGCAATTTCTTATATCAAAAGATTTAGTAACCCTACACCATTTGTTAAATGAAAAAATCAAACTTGGTTATCTTGTGAGATAATGGTGAAGAACTGTCTGTGAAACTGTGTAAGGAGATAAAAGGCTGAAAGGGATGTCAAGGATTTATCACTGAATGTAGGGCTGGAACAGACCATGAAAGGGTCCTCCATCTATGGAGATCATGCACACCCTTACGGGAAATGTATTCCAGTGTTTAATTATCTTTTCTATTTGAGGGGTTTTTTCTTTATATAATCTAAATCTCACTTATTACAATTCATACTTGTTTCTACTTTTCTTGTGGTCCATGAACATGGAGAAAGGTTTTCATTCTTTGTCACTACCTTCTAAATATTTACAGACTGTTCCTATGTCTCTCTGCTGCCTAGATAAGCAATACCCCATTTCTTCCCTTTTTCAGTGTGGACAGGCAGGCTGGCAGTGGGGTTACTGACTGGCAATGCGTACTGGCAAGGGAGAGGTACTGGTGAGCTTGACTGGAGGAAGTGGTAAGGAAAGAAACATCAACAGAGGGAGCTAAATAGTGTAGTTGGGTGTTCCAAAATTCTTCACCAAAATACTAACAGTAAAGGAGTGGTGTTCCATAATTTGATTTAAAACTCAATGTGAAATTAATATTAACTTGGAGTGAATATAGAAATGCACATTAAACTGCAGGATACTACATGCAATAGCTCTAACTTAGTATAACATTTTAAATGTCACACTTCATCTAAAATATTTAGCCCGAGTAGTTTAGAATATTTTTACTCCTTGGACTTTCATGTTTTATAATTATTTTGTCCATGTACACTGGAATACTCTGCTACCTCCTCTCATGGCTGTCAGTGAAAGCAAGAGGCTTTTCTCCGAGACCCCTCAGCTGACAAACACGTTTCATGTACTGAAGGCTGTTACAGAACATATTGCGAGTATCAGATGTGATGACCATAATCACATCCATCTTCCTGGAACTCGGAGAGCCTCATCTTGAGGCTACACATTTTCATTGTTGCTATGTGTGCAAAATGAAATTTCTGAGATAATTTGAGGGGGAGAAAAAAATGCCTGTGCCTGCACCCCCACATCTCTCCGTATTTACGTGCTGCCCTTGGATAATATGTTGAGAGGAAAAAAAAAATAAATCTATCAGTTGAGACGTGATCAGTCTAAAGACAACAGCCCTGTCACATCAAGGGCACTAAGCATGTGATAGGATGCTGTGTCTGTCGTGGTTGGGTTTTAGTTTATTTTTCTGTTGTTCTTTGGTAGTAAAAAAAAGTTCCATTATTCAATTGAATAATGGAACTTTTTATACTACAGGTTTGACTGATGACTCCCAGGAGAAGTACATGTTCATGCTGCGTGGGCAATGCCTACAGTCTGGAATATCTGAAAGTTTCTCAGATCTGCTGTTTAAACTGCTGATGTAGCTACACACAAACTTATTTGGCAGTGTGTCTTCAAGTTTGTTTCCTAATTTATTGGATGGTGAAAGAGGTAGTAAATTTCTTAGCACTTGCCCAAAACTGCACTCATTTCTTGAAATTTCAACACTAACAGGCTTGTGGAACTGTGGAACAGTCACCAGTTTCCTCATGCAGAAAAAGGGGAGGGTTTTTTACATGCTCTGATTTTTTTTTTTTTATTTTTTTTTTCCTCCCCCTGTAGCTTTTGGTCTGCTTTCAGGTTTTGCTTGAACTTTGATTACTTCAGAAATTCAGTAAGTGTTATTTATGGAGGTAACATCTCTCTTTAAAGGGTGTTGTGATGTGGAGCAACACCTGTATTTATCCTGTAGGGTTTTTGTTTCACCAACAGTTTTATTTTAGCTAAAGACAAGTATCACCTCCAACTTATTTTTGTAATTCCAAAATAATGGTCGGACAGCTGCTCATCCTGCGCTTTATGTACCCAGGAGAAAACCATTTGCCAAATAGCTCTGTTATTCTTTCTTTAAGAAGACAGGACTGTCTGGGCCTTTTCTTGTAGTCTGAAGACAGTGTTACTTGTTGGGCTAGTCCTTGTCCCTTTTAGCGTGTCACGGAGCTGGGACATGTCAGACTGAATTTATAAATATCCAGGGAGGTCTAAAAAGCTGAGAAGTTCCAGTCGGTGTGAGGTCTTCTAATTTTCCCTTGGTACTGAGACAAAGGTAGAGAATACAGTGTTAACATTATTCCATTTTGGATTTGGAGTACATGCTTATGATTTCAAATCATTAGGTTGAGTTAACACAAAGTATTTGCTTTGCTGTGTGGTGGTGAGATCGGGGTAGAATTACCTTTTGTGAGGGTTTGGAGCCTTTAATGCCAAGGCAGATGGTGTGTCCACGGGATGGAATTTGCCATGTGCTCTTCCTGTCTGGTTTCTCTGATCCATAGGATACTCTCCAGGTTTAGCAGAGACTTTCTCTCAGCTCTCAACTGATCTGAGAAGCCTCTCAGGTTTGCACATTTGGGGGTTTGGGTGAGGGGGATGAAAATGTGTTTGTTAATTTTGTAGAAGGCAGGTAATTGGGCATCAAGGGTTGCTCTGTCTTTTACAGCTGGCTTTCCTCTTCTTGTGATTTAAAAAAAACCAACACAAAATAAACCAAAAAACTGAGCTGAAACAAAAAAGCCAAGACTTACCTGTTTGCTGGCATGTGCCTGTTCCTGTACAGTTTCTTCTGTAAAATGCCCTGGGAGACTAGTATTGGAATTATCTTTAATAATTGGTATTAGAAGTCATCTGTTAATGACTAGTGTTTGGTTTTACTCTTTGCTGTCTTCTACTTTCAAATATCCCTTTCCCCAAACCAATAGCACAAAAACCCCCCCTAAAACAAACAACCAAAAAACTGTCTTCTCACAGCTCCTTTCTATTGACATTCAGGAGACAAACTGCCCTGAAGTTAATTCCTCCTGTTTAAGTAAACTGCTTTGGCTGGGGCTGTTAGCAGTGAGGTTATTGGCATTCCTGTTTACTGAGCAGTAGTTGTCTGTGATTATTTTTTTTTAAATGAATTTAGTATGTGTACTTTTCAATAAATGTAACAATCTTGATCAATCTAGGAGGCTGCTGGTCAGTCATATGCAGACTAAACCAAAAATATTTTAATCCTGGAGTAAACACTGATGAAGTGTCTGTGCCACCCTTTGCAAAGGGATCAAGTTCCCCAAATTAATGAGGAATTAAATTAACCCAAATTAAACTTTAGCAGAAGTAATCCTGAAATGTACTGAGCTGCACAGCTCTTTCAGTAGCAGGATGCTTGGCAATATGGTCCTTGTCCCAGAGCAGCTATTTGCAAATGGCAGTGATTTTTTTTTCTAGAGAAGCATGGAATGGTACCCCACGGTACCCCTGCTGCTGTCCACTTCCAGAGACAGTCCTGCAGTCTCTAATGTCCTCCTGTCACAAGGAGTTTTGACAATTAATCTTGTAATGGTGAGAGTGCTGCTAGAAGGAAAGTTACTCAGCTGGAGCTGTACTTCTCAGAGGATTTACGGAGAGCCTGCATTTTACAGAACCATCTGCTGCTTTACTGAGGCTCTTGCACAGTAACAGAGAGAACTGTTCAGCAATTTCTTACCTAAAATTTGAACTAAGTAGTTGCTTCAAGGGTGGTGAAATATAATTGCTGTCACTCAATGTGCTACAATGGCTCTGCGTGCATCCAAGAAAGATGAAATACTTTTTTTTGTACTTTATTCATAACTACCAAAATATTTAACAGTGCAAATCAGATAATGTATTAAAGTTTTGTGGTCTCTCTTCCTTTCAGTTAGAAGGCCAGTTGTGTCAGATGCCAGGCATCCTTCTCCAGTTTCCATAGTAGTTTCTATAATGCGGAATATAATGTCTGTAGCAGTTTCTATAATGTGGAGAACCCTCCAAGGAAGTTACTGTGCTGTTATAGGTGGGAGTTAGAGAACACTCAAGCTTCGTAGTTTGAGATGCAATTGTTTCAGCATAAAAAAACCAAACTACCAAATACATACCATATTTAAAATGAGTACTAGAGAATGAGGACTTTGCATGAGTTGTTTTTCCCTTCTCTCTATAAACAGAAAAATCAATGGTCTTTGTTCTTTTATTGAAGAAAAAAGAAGAACATTTTTTTCCCACAGGGGAGGGCTAATGGGATAGATAATCTGGTCCACAGCACAATTTCAGCTCTGAGGGAGGTATCCCCGTCTGATCTTTACAACTGAAAGTCTTCACCTGTCCTGGCATGACACTGCTGGTGTGGAAAGTTCTGGGTTCTGGCACTCCGGAGCCATCACTTTTCTGAGCATCTCTGGAAGCCTGTGCAGTATGACTTGAGCATGGTCCCAGCTGAGGGTGCGGTTTGAAAGCCATGGTCTCTTAACCAGCCCTGGGGCTGGTGGTGTTGTGGCACACTTCTTACAGTTCCACTGCAAAGGTTTAACTATTGTGACAGCTGCTCAGGCTTCCCTGTCAGAGCCTGCCTGTCCTGCTGGGGACACTGCTTTGCACGAGACACTGTGAAAAACTGAACCTAGACTTCTTCTCAGGTGCAGCAGCTGAAGTTATGCAATGAATCGGCTGGTTATTGTCCACAAAACCCCCCTGTGCTGTTATGCCGTCTGGCTATAAGCTCACAGCATTTAAGGGGATCAGGATCATGGACACTGCTTTGTGGCTTCTAGGTCCTGGAGATCTCCACAGCGCTGAAACTGTCATACTGGAATGTCTCCTAGGTCACTTTCCAAATGCATCATTTGCACTCCTAGAACATTCACAACCAGCAGCACTTTTTAAAAATTTTTTTCCCCTCCTGGAATTGTTTCTGGATGCTTGGTAACTTGAATCTTTCTTGGAACAACTGGGAAGAATTGTGTAGTTCCTGCATGCTCCCTTGCAGAAATTCCTTCATAAGGTCACCACCCTTCATCAACTAAGGGACCATATCCATCAACATCATCATTATGGAGATATCCCACCCTTTCTGCTAAAAAAATTACAGTTTATAGCCCCGTGAGCAAGGGAATTTTTTTCGGTGGTTTGGAAGAGTTGGGGGGGGTGGGTTGTTGTTTGTTTATTGGGTTTTTTTAAAGGTACTGCTGAGGAGGTCTACATTCTTGTGCTTATTCTTTGCTTTGAATCTCTTAAATTCTGCCACAATCTCTAAGGAAGGGAAACAACTCCAGAACATCATCTTGAGGAGGCGGGAAAGGAAAAACAAGCCACCAAACAAAAAACCCAAACTGAACCGTTCTTGATATATTGCATAAGCAGGCATATTTTTTTGTATTGCTTCAATTTCAATTCAGTTAAACAAATATAAGACTCCATCTAGAAACCTCCGTGTTGGTTTTGGCATAGATCATACATAGCAGCATGTGTTTAACCCTGACCTACCCCACAGTCTGATATCAATGCCACTGCCATGGAGATCAATGGCTATGGCAGTAATTGTGTCCCAAACCCATAGGTTCAGAGATGTTGTGTGAAATTTGGTCCCTTGAATTTCAAAACTTATCATTTTAGAACCTAGAACACTTTTATGGGTAACTGGGGATGTAGAAGAATGTGTTGGCAAAGTATAAATCCAGTAGTTGCATGGGGAAGGTGAATAGGGAATGATCACACACTGAACACAAGTACAAGACCTAGGGCACCCAAATAAAAGGTGTCAGCATCAAGATAGATGTAAGGAGGTGGTATTCTGTGCTGTGTGATTAAGTAGTCTTGCCATTGTGGATACTAAAAGTTCACATGGGTTCAACAATGACTAAAACTGATAGAGAAACAATTCATTGAGGACTAATTTTATTATAAAAGAAACCCCTTCTTGCTCAGGTTGCCTGAACTGGAGTCAGGAAGGATATTCAGAAGAATATTTGCATCCTGTCTTACAGCCTTTAGAGGATGGTTGTTTGACCTTTTAGTCTCCTATTCAACTGACTATCTCCTTCATGGGTCCTTTTTGATTGCCATCATTTTTGCTATGTCTTCAGCTTTATGGGCCAGTGACTTGAAGAAAGTCTTCCTCCTTGGTGTCATGTCTCTCTCTGTGATGGCTCTGGATTACCTGAAGTTCTAGGTTGCCTCTCTGCTTCCTACTTGTTGACAGACGGCTGCTGGCTGATGCCTGCCAGGATAGGCTTGCCCTGGCACTTGATGGTATCAGCAGCTTCCAGACTGCTGCATGAAGCTCAGTGATGAGTAGGGAGAAGTTCACTCCAGTTTCTGAGATTTCTAAACTTCTGTGGAGTTGTGGGTGCACAGAGAGCTCATGTCAGTGTAGCTTCACTTCATTATCAAGGGGGAAGAGAGCATTTTAGACATGTCATTCACTGGGCTTGCTCTAAATATTAGATGCCTTTTAATAAAAAGAAAACCACAAATTTACTCTAGCAAACTAAGGAATTATATCCTGCGTTGATTTACTTCTCTTACACAACTGAGAACGGAACTGCAGTGAGAGGTGATCTGAGACTTCACCTAAACCGGCTCTACTTTAGCTGTTCCTTTGTCTGCTGCTTGAGGACCTGTCAGTCCCTGCAGGCTGCCAACCCTGAGGAGTGCTCCGAGTCCATCTTTTGTCCTGGTTTGGAGGGGGGTTGCCTATGCCATACCTCTTCTCTTGAGCTACTGCTGGTGCTGCTGCTCACAGGAGGGGGAATTTTAGTAGCAGGGGTCTCTGCTACACAGGGGTCACTTTAGACTTTTCTTACAGCCATTCACTGTGTCATTGAGGTGCAAATGCAACATCAAGACAGTTCTCTCCAAGAGCTTTCCTGAACTTTTATTTCTGCTGCATGCCTTTGGTATGCTTTTTTTCTAGCTTTAATAGCTTTCTTGCTATTTACAGTAAGTGTTTAAGTGTCTTATGCAACAAGTTATATATTGTTACCATGAAACATATTCAGTGAGTGGATTTTTAGTAAAAGCATGATTTCCGTCTCAGTGTTAGGTCTCCATGGAGAATGCCCTTTTGTCTGCCAAGTCTAGTCTGAATTACTGTTTAGAATGCTTTTTTGAACTTCTTCCTTCCCTACATTCTGCATTCTACCAAGTTTTGCAGTCTTGGAGCCCAGCTGAAGCTTTTTCATTTAGGATTTTATATTAATTTCATTTAGATCAACAGAATAATGTATCTCTGTGGGTTTTGTAGCACTGCTTTTAGGGCTCGAATATCACGAGAGTCTGTTGTCACTTTCCAGGGAACTATAGCCAAGGTTTATCATAATAGTAGCCCTCAAAATAAAGATAGTTAGAAGCAGTAGCAGCCTTGCAAATAATTATGCCCATTATTTCTTTTGATGGCCAAACGATGGAAGGCTTCACTTGGAAACATACAAAGTGGGTACCAGGCTGCACGGCATGTTCCAGAGGCAGAACTGCCCCAGGGGAACGAAAGTGCTTGCCCGAACCCAGCCACTTCCACAGCCTCCTGGTGTCTCTGCTCCTGCCCAGCACTGGGCCAGGGCAGAGCGAGCCTGTCCTCGCTGCCTGGCTTACAGGTTTCATGACCTGCCTCCTGTTAAGGGAAGCGTGTAGAAGGGTGCTGTTTGGGCCAGCTTCTGGAGTACATGTACATACACACACAAGCTGTAAAGGGAAGGTTGCTTTCAGATTATACTCCATGTGTGTATATTTATCTTCTTATCAGTTATTTTTGTCTGAGTGGAAATGGAAGTTGTTTGATACGCTCCATCACTGGGCATGGGGGGAAATGCCTGTGCACGCGCACACTTCAGCGATGCAACGAGAGCAGAGTTTACTGAGTGCTTGGTCCTGGTGTATGATGAATGTGAACAGGTGACCCTTGTTCCTCTTTATTCCAATGCAGGAACAAACAGACCACAACTGTTCTACAAAAAGAGAAGAAAATACTTTTTAACAACACCTGGTAGAATTTATGGAATTCACTGTAAAGGCCAAAAACGTAAATGCATTTTTGTGCAACGCTTTCTGTGGGTCAGGTGATGAGAAGTCACTGGATGAAATGGTAATTCTAAGGAATAGTGTTCACAGTTAGTAACGCCCTGAGATTGTCATCTTCTGCTATCCTGCCAAATTTGATTCCAACTCAAATTATTCAGGAAGAGAAAATACTGAGCGTGCCCCTCAAACTGAAGAGATGGACAATAGCTCTAGACAATGCTTTAGCAATCAAATATGAATTTAATAACCTGGGGACAACAAATAATTGCTTGAGACCACTGAAAGTGGAGGACCTATTAGTAAGTTGTTTTGCATTACTGTTTACAGCTGCAATAGGAACAGGCAGGTCCCTGCACAGGGTTTTGACACAAGCCTTGTTTTTCACATGGACATGTAAACTACCGCTAAAAAGTCTGGAGGAGGAGAGGAGCTTTGGAATTTCCTTCATTGGTAGTTTATTGATATGGACATAAAGTTTTTCCATCACTCTTTTGTCCACCCTTCACTCCAAGTAAAGGTGCATTTTTTAGTAGAGATTTTTTTTTAGTTTAGCCAATATTAGAATTGACTGTATTTCGCAGGCTGTTCTTTATTCTTGATTCAGGACTTCTAGTCTGTTCTTCTGCAATGTGGTAATGAGATCTGGGATAATAATGTCAAGCTGTATCTAAACAATTGGATTAAAGGAAGCCCTTGGAATAGGACAAAGGTTGGTGTAACTTACTGGATCACATGGCTGATTGCTAGCCAATTCCCAAGGGACGAAGTTTTACTCCTGGCACAGCTTAGCAGCGAGCTTTCAGCTTCTTTCATGATCAGCATTTTGTATCCAATGTTTTAAAATGTTTGGAAAATGCAGCATAAGGGAGATTGAAGGTGTTATCTTTAATTGGACTAACTTAAAAAATTAATATTGAAAAGCTTTCTCCTAGTTTTGTTGTTATTGACCTGATGTAGAGAAAAGCTTGTTGCTGCTCTGAAGGAGAGGAGGAGGGGAACATATTTTGCCTTTGGTTTTTTGGATTTTGGGGGCATGGAAGAGGTTGAATTCATAGACAAAACTGAGGAAGAAGTCATGGAAAAAATGTGGAAAAGTTCTGTAATTTCCTGTATATACTATTACTTAAAAAATAAATTTGAGGATAAATAGGCAATCTCTTCTAAGCTTGTTTCTACTTGTTGATCTGCCTGTGCTGCTTGTTCATAGATACAGCTGTGAAAGGCTCTGTAGTCAGCTTGCAGATGCTGGCAACAGCATCATCAGTTCCCTTTGCCTTGACCCTGATCGTGAAATACATTCTCTTCCCCTGTTGCTGTGGAAGCTGAACTCAGTGCCACGGGCATAACATTTGGCTTAAGGAACCAGACTGAGATGATAATAAGCAAGAATGGGTATCTATTCGGCAAGTTTAAAACCAGGAAAGCCTGAAAGGTGGATGGACCCTTGTTGCTTTTTTTTCCTTGGTGAGGTTCTTTTTCTAATTATTGTTAATTATACTTAGAAAGTGACTATGTTACTGAATAGTACTGCAATTGCTTGCTTTGACCTCAAAATATTACTTTGTCGTTCTTGCCATTCTCTCTCCCTTTCTCTTTGAAAAATTAATGTTAGATAAGAGTGAGGTAGATTCTTTTCTAGCTTATTCATTAGCAGCAGCAGCAGCAATGTTGTTAATTATGTTTTGATTGTAGAGCCTGTATTATGAGTGGCCAGAGAACACAGAATTAGTTCCAGATTTTCATCGCTAGAAGGTGGGAAAATCCTCCCTTGGTTTTCAGACTAAGCAGATTTACTCTGGAGATTGTTGAAGCATAATAAACTGCAACTTTGATGCTTTTTCATTATAGCATTGCTTTCGATGCACAAATTCTACTGTGGGAAATAATACATCCCACTTCTTGGAGCATCCTAATCTCTTTTTTTACATACATCATCATCTCACCTTCAGCTGGTATACTTCCCCCCCCCCCTTTTTTTTTTAATCTTAGAAAAACTTCAAATGTCTTGTTCAGGAAACCTTAATTAGCTTTTTTTGTTTTCATATACTTTGGCATTACCAGCTAGAAGCCTGTCAAAGCCTACAAGCCATCCCTGGGCAGTACTCAGCAGTGAGTAGAATGGTAGTTGTTTACTTTGCATCTTAAGTGCTTCGACTTCTTCATTTTCTTTTAAGTTCTGCAATTCATGTAGATTTGCAAAAGTTTTTTGTTTTGTTTTCAATTGGTTAATAAACACTATAGGTCTGTCCGTGACTGAAAATGCCCATTTATCTGTTAACAAAAGTGCCTCCCCGAGCTCATGAGTACAAGGCAAGGGCACGTCAAATACGTTTATCTTAAAAATTCCCTTTCCTTACCTGCTCTTCCCATCCCGACACACTGGGGTACCAGTATTTCTGAAATGGAGATATCCAGTGATCTGATGCTTCATTTTCTGACTTGCTGAATCTTCTGATAGAGTCTCTTTGTAGTCTGTATTGCATTTCTTTTATGTTCTTTTGTTCCTTTCCGAGTGCATGTGGGGGGCTTGTTAGTCTGTTGGATACGTTCAGCGTTGGAAGAGTGTTTCTAATAGCCAAATTTTACTCCTGGTGTCTATATTAAACTCCCTCAGGTCTTCCTCGTGATTTCTTCTGAAGAAGTCGGTTTACACATGTTCCTTTGGGCTTTTTGCATCAACACTTGGTAAGTACTCTGTGTTGATAAAACACGATAGCACATCTTGAGGAATCCCTGTGTGGAAACAGACAAACCATGGTTAAGATGATCTTAAGCAGGGCAGACCCTTCTTAGCCCTGATTTCCTTAGAATTTAGTGGAAACTTAAATATCTGATGCAGAACTGGAGGTGAAACATGAAACTAACTTTTTTTCCTAAGTTTAAGATTAAGTGTTGATATTCATTTTGTCCTTAGCAGTGACAGTGAATTGCTTGTTTTTCCTGCTTTTCCAAATCTCTATCAGTAGAACCTTTCAAGTAATTGCTCGGAATAATAAACTGTAAGTGGAACATTAGCACTAATCTCCTTTGCTGGGATATTTGGGAGAGGGGAATGAAAAGAGGGAAAATTTGTGTGTCGGATCTGCATCTCTGTGTCTGAGCCATGTGGAGTCTGACCAGAGGAAAAGCAGCTGTGTATTAGCTTTGAACATAAATTCTTTATCTCGCTTTACCGAGTGTATGTGGAGAAGTTGCACATAACAGGAAATATCTGACCATTAAGAATTCTGATAAATTTTGAGGAACTAAGCAACTAGTGAAATAGAAATAGGTGCAAGAAATATTTAAAAAGAAAACAAACACAAGTAGAGAGAAAAACAGACAAGGATTTAAATATATCATAAGCACATCACAACTAATTCATCTGATAAAGGAAGATACAAGACACTAGAAGTGATTGATGTAGCTCAAAGATTTGATGGTACAAAGGTGTCTTTACTTGAAATGATGAAAGGAAATAGGGCAAAAATCAGAATATTCAGGATTATTTATGATGTAGAGAGAGGGACAGTAATAAAAAAGGCTGAGTAAATTCTGCAGAGACCTAGAAAGAAATAAGAAATGGCTTACAGGGTGTATTGGGGTGGGGAGGGGGAGAGCAAAGAAATCATTACTAAACGGAGAGTCAACCAGTAATCTAAAATGGATGAGCTACTGAGCTGATTTCATAAATGGGCATTTACAAAGGGGAAAAAAACCCCAGCAGCAGAGATAGCCTATTCATAAGTAATGAAGACATTTCAAAATGTGGGATGCTAATAGAATGCTTGGAAAAGATTACTATAAATAGAAAACAAGTTCTATGTACAATATGTGTCCTTTATGTTAAATAAATTAATTACAGTTTTTTGCAAAACATTGAGAATTAATTTGGAGGATAATAAACTGCTGAGATAGCAAAGGATTGCAGAATCCATACAAGGCACTACTCATCTCTTTCCTTTTCTTCCCCTCAGAAAAGGGATTCTAGTTGGTATTTCTCAGTACATAGTAAAATATCGTAAGAATTCTTTTGTCTTATTATCTGAGGCATATTGACCAAAAAAACCCCACCTCAAACTCAAAACCTTCAAATCTTCTATCATGTTTTTAGTGCTTGAGAAGAGAGGAGGTGGGCACAGACAGGCTTTCCCACCATGGCTGAGTCCCTGTTCCACCAGCACTGAGACAGGAGCACTGAGAGGGCTGCTGGACATCCAGGGTCCAGGCAGAACTGCTTTAGCACCCACCTCCCCTTGGTCAGCACCAGTGTGTCCCTGGCAACAGCTGGGAACTCCACTGCCTCAGAAACCAGCTCGAAGAGAAAGGAGGGGGATAGACAGGCAGTACCAAGTCACTTTGTGCCTCAGGGGCTCTGAATTCTGTGCTACCTCCCGAAGAACACTCTGCAAGGAACCTTGTTCCACAAATTAGCTGGGAACACCATCAAATGATGGGCTCCTCAAAGCTGATACATGTGGAAGTGTCTCTGTCATCTGTGCAACTCTGCTGAAGGACCTTCTGTTCTAAGACGGAACAGCCTGGATGTACATTCTTGTCTTTTGGGTAAATTTAGATTAGGTATTGAAGGAAGTAAACCAACTTCTTCTTTAAGGTGTGTTCCTGTAAGTTTGGATCAACCAAGTTGGATTTATTCTGACTAGTGAGTCTTCAACAGAATTAAAGTTTACTCAGTCACAGTAATGTAAAACCCACTGAAAATCTCAGGTTACTTACATTACATCAAAGAACAGGCGTTTTGCACTTACAGGAAGAATTTTTTTTAATGCCTAATATACAGTAGGTACCACACCAAAAATAAATATAAGATTCTTACCAGTAGCTTCTAATCAAGGATTATCACATTTGACAGGCACAAGCCACAGAAGAGAGAGTAACAGCGTCACAGAATTCTGTCACACTGTATGTATATTCTCAATGATTTTTGTATTAATTTTTGCATGTAAGATAGCAAAAGTAAATTTGGAAGGAGCTGAATGGTTGTGTAAGTTTGCTACAAAACTAAGACTTTCCCTGTGCTACTATGTAGAGTGCACAGACACAAAAAAATAATTGTGGAATTAATGCAAAGCACTGGCAGCTAGAAAAATGACGGAGCAGTTGCTGTGAGATTAGTAGATGTGGATCCCAGGCAAGACCATTTCTTAAACAATTTTTCTGAGTAAAGCTGTGTTTAAGGGCTGGAAGTAATGATTTATGAAGAAATATGAAAAGAATTAGATATGTTTAACTTGGCAAAATAAATGAAGAGTGCTGTACTTGTCCACAAGCATATGAAGAGCACAAACAGAAACGATACAGAAGAATTGCTTTGGACAGGGCCTAAGGAATGCAAATGAAATGTATTGTGATCATAATACAAGAAGGAAAATGTATCTCAGATACCAGGTAATATCCTCCATTAGCAAGATTTATGAGACCCATCATGATAGGAGTATGAAGGAAATGATGGAAAGTCCATTGAGTGAGTCAACTGAAATTGGATTAGAAGATGTAGAACAGTTCAGCCCTGAAAGGGAAATTGTCATATGCCTAACAAACCTTTCAGACTCTAGTGAAGCCAGGGCACAACTAAGATGTATTTCAAAGTTCTCCCTTGACTTGGTTGATGCACAGCCTCTGTCCTGGTGTAAGAATTCAGGTGTCCAGCCACTGAGCGTGCCTTCATTATGTTAAGCATGGGCTTCTCTCTCAGCCAAAGTTCCATCTGAACCTTGTAGCAAAGACTCTTCATAAATAATACTGTGGGTCACATATGCTCCTTCATCCCGTCAGTGTCCCTAAAACCAATCTGCAGAGAAACTGGGGACATAAGATCTTGATCTCACTCTACTTTCCAACTCCCAGGTAGGGAGGCCCCCCCAGACTCCAAGGCTCACTTCAGAAGCTCAGGAGTGTGGATTCTGGTAGCCTGGCACTGCTTCAGAAAATTCTGGCACTGGTTGTCTGGTGATAAGCCTAAGTGGTGGACTTGGAAGTGGTCCCATTCTTTTTCACCTTCAGCAACTTGCATTCGGGAGTCAGCTGCTGCCAGAACTGAAGCAGACTGATGGTTTGGCATCTAGCACCAAGTGTTTCTTTGGCACTGCTCCATATCTTATATCATGCTCAGCACAAAAGAACTTCTGAGTATTTATTGAGCCTCTCTCCACAACTGGCTTCATCACAGGGTCTTGGGTCAGTGCTATTGTCATACCAGCAGGTTTTATTTAGATTCTTACCTGAGAACATGGCTGCACTGTTCAACGCCTGGGGACCTTCTGTATGGTAGTGGTTGGTCAGGTTTTGCTCAGTTTTGTCTCTTTATGAAGCCATGTTGTCAGATCACTTGTATTGTGTCACCAAGGCTGTATGCTCAGCCTTGAGTAACTTGCCATGTTCCCTTCAGGGAATCTAAGGCAACCACACAACTTTTTAGAAGAATTTAGAAAAATGGTTGTCCTTGAAAGGTCCCTTTCGGATCTAGATCAGTGGTCTCCAAGGTGGGACACTTAAGACAATCCCTTGGGGTATAGGAAAAAAGATTTTTTGGCACAGTTAATAAATTTTAAAAATTTAAAATAGTGTTTGTTTCACCCTTACTCTTTTTAATCTCTATTTTTGTGTAAGCTGTATGAAGTACAGAGTACAGTGGTACCTGTATGTAATTTATAAGTAAGTACACATCTATTGGGATGAATGCTTAATTATTTTTTTTCTGGGGTGTGTGATCAGAAAAGTTGGGAGATGGCCAATCTTAGATGTTCAAAGAAAGGTGAGGATGATGGCCATGGTACAAAGAAAGTCTTCCACAAAGAGAATCCTAAGGACTGATATTAACCTTTTAAGAGGGAAGATGATGTAAAGATTTAAAGTAATGAAAAAAAAAACCCAAAACTAGGCAGTGCTGCTGGGAAGTTCTATGCTCCCTGCGTCATCCTGTTAAGTGGAAGAACTCCTCCTCATGTATACTGGGGTATATTTCAGCCTTAACTAAATCCACAGCTGCTGGGTAGGTAAATCATGTAACAAACCCTGCCTTGTCTTCCTTGTTTCCCATGTTTCTACTGGTTCCTCTCAATGGATGTGCTGCTGCACTTCATGACAGCCTCATGTTTTGTGTCCGTTTGCTGTCACATGGAGTATCTAGGCCTGGTTTGGATGGCCAGGCAACCCTGAGTGATGGAACACCCATGCCCAGCAAAGGGGAGAAAACGCAGCCGCTTCTGTCTGAGGGCTGGCGTGGTGTTTTCAGCTGCAGCTGGTCACTACAGCCTCAGGCTGTTTGACCGTTCAGAATATTAATTTACTGGTATGTAGAAGCATGGCTTCATACTGGTGGCCCTGGGCTTCAGCAGACTTGTTTATAGTGGTACTGCCACGGCCCTGGTCAGCATGAGGTGGTCTCAGGAGGTGGAATGTGCTAAATAAGGAAAAGTTGTATCAGTTTTTCAACTACTGGGTTTCTTATTGGCACCTGCAATCTGATAGTTCTCTGAGGGTAATAACAGCCAGACCCAGGCAGCTTGTCTTGCATGGTGCCAATGGCATATACCTGTTGCCAAAGCCATGTGCTGCCAAATTTCCAGCTTTCATTCCAAATTAAGATGTTAGAGCTTTCCTTACCTATGGTAAATCATTAAATATCACTCAATTACCCTTGTCTTGAGCCTCTTTTTTAAACTCAAGCTTATTTTACTGAAAGGCATCCTGTCTTGATTTGAAGGTATTAAAAGATGAAGAATCCTCCTTCCTTTGATAGGGTAGGGCTTTTTTAATGTCTAATCATTCTCACTATAAAACTGTGCCTTATTTCTAATTTAAACTGGTCTGGCTTCAGCTTCCAGCAATTGGTTCTTGTTATGCCTTTCTCAGCTAGATTAAAGAGCCCTTTAGGACCTGGTATTTTCTCCCTTTGAAGGTACTTATACATCGTAATCAAGCCATCTCTTGATCTTTTTAATAAACTAAACAGATTGAGCTCCTTAAGTCTCTCGTTCTGAGGCTGTTCTTCCAGTTCTCAAATAATTTTTATGACTCTGCAGTGTCTCCAGTTTTCCCGTGTCCTTTTAAAGACACGGGCACCAGAAACAAAGGCGCTCGACAAATTTGCAGTCACCTGTTTGTCCATTTCTCCTAAATCCTTTAGATTGTCTTATTTCCATGATATGCTTTCCCTAGTCCGTGGACGTTTTTTTGTTTTTATACCTAGCTCCTAGAAACCATGACTCCTAATGTCATTTGCTCCAGGTGATCCAGAAGTGTTCCAAGACAGGTAATCTAGTACCAAAAAATGTAATCCTTATCGGAATTCTTGTCTCATTGCACCTTTAAGTGTACTTGAATTTACTTAATCTGAGAAATACAAGGGATAAGGTTTATTTTCTGAATATCCTGTTGAAAGTGTATTTCTTACTTGACCACAAGCCATTTAATTCTGTCACTCCATTCATTCTGGAACTTCAGTCCGTCAGAAGCCCTGGGACAAGAGAAATGGTATTATTACTGGTTCTTTGAAACAATGCTAGCCAAGGAGGTAGTGTTGGGTGTCATGGAGGGAGGAAAACAGCTTGAAGAAGCCAGAAGGGTATCTTCTTGTATAACCTTGTACGTCCAGTTCTTTCAGCTAGCAGAAAGACTGCCTTATGCTTCTGAGAGCCCTGGCAGTGCTGGCACTGAGTGCTTCTGGAAGAGCTCTACAGCCCTTTTCCATGGTGCCCATCCAGTAAATCCACTGAAACCTTATTTTGGGGGCATGTCAGCTTCTTGCATGGTTAAGAACATCTGTTTGCACTCATATTTTTTGTGTAAATAAAGACAGCATATAATTGCTCCACCTTTTCTAGTGTTTACCATGTTTTTTCCTCTTCCCCCTCCTTTAGTTTAAGGGTAGAAAATTGGTTTGGGAAATTTGGAGCAAGAAGCAGAGAGAGCTCCTACAAGCCCCTGGGAGAATCCTCCCATCTGCTGTCCTGGTGCTCATGCTCTGTGCTGGGCTGAGCTTCTGGCTGCCTTAAGACCTGTGGCACTGGACTGGGTGGACCTTTGCTCTGGTCTCTGTAACCATTCTTAGATTTTTTTGCGCACTTGTATTAACTATTTTAAATCATTAGCTTTTTGGAACTGGGATCTTGGTGTATTTTACATTCTAAAGTGCAAAGAACTTGAGCTGTTTGGGGCCTTCAGAAATTGTTGTAGATATTTTTTTGTTTGTTAACTGAGCCTATTCATTTTTGTAGAGGAAACTGAGGCTTCTCTGGCTCTCTGTAAGTGATGTTAAGTGACCAAAATGGTATTTGAGTTCAGGCAATGGTCTCTAGAGATAATATAGCTGGATGGTGGCCAAATGGGAGGACATGGTTTGGGAACTGCTTACTCTGTTGGCAATCTCAGAAAGCGGCATTGTTTTATACAGGGAGCAATGCTGTCTCTCAGGATTTTCTGCAACTCCCTAGTACTGGTTCTAGGACTCAAATTTTGTTTTGTGGTTTTTTTTTTCCCCTTCAATGTATTTGTGTTTATTAAGGAGACAGTGGATGACATCCCCCCACCCCCCAAAAAAAAAGAGGAAATCTTTACAGGTGTTGCCTGGGTGAACCATAGGGCTTCTGCTGAAATCCACTCATCCCTTTCTGGTCTCCTTTTCAATCATGGTTACCTTCTGCTGAGTAGAAGAAAACTGGAGGCTGGATTTGGGGTACCTTGTCTTGACAATATTAGGCATTTTTTTCTGTTGTATCAACCAACTCTCGGCCTCTGAGGTATTTATCCTTGCAATTATCTGCAAGGAAGGCAGCGGCTATTCCCCTCGTTTTAAGACAGGGGAAGGAGGAGCAGAGGTAGGGGAAGCTTCAGTAGGTCAGAGATTGAACTCGGATCTTCTAAATCTGGGGTAATTGTGCCTTCTCTCTGTTCCGTCTTTAAAAAATAAAGCACATATGTTAGTTCTAAGGATCGCTTTCATCTTTACTGTACTGCCCTCAGAAATTTCACTTGTCTGCAGAGCGACCGTGAGGCGCTGAGACTCGCAGTCCTACAACACCGAGGAAAAACAGGGATGATTACAAGTTTAATATTAAAAGCGGCTTCATTTCCTTTCTGGAAACGATGTAATTTTTTAATACTACCTGCAGAAGCAGCATCCCTTGTGCGAAGAATCGGGCACCTTTACCTGCATGTGTACTTTCGACCCTGTCCGTGCGTGGGGAGGCGGGCGAGGCACCCACCGCCCCACACCCGGGGCCTGGGCCGGCTAACGCTCTTCGGTGTCCTTCAGCCACCCACCGAAACGCGCCGCCGTGTTTTAATTAAACCGCGGGAGGGAAAGAAAAGCCGCTGAAAGCCGCAGGGCTGCGCGGCGGAATCGCTCCCGGGGGACAGCACCGGGGAGATGCCTCCAGGGCCACTGCAGGAATGT
>WUAM01000287.1:89209313-89219952 GCA_024336885.1 Actenoides hombroni | reverse complement strand
GGAGGAGGACCTGAGCGAGCACTGCGCGCTCCGGGGGCGGCTGATGCTGGACACCGGTGCTAGAGGAGCGTGCAGCCTGTGCTAACGCGCTGCTGCTCCGTAGGGCTTGGTCGTTTGGGCACAGTGTTAACGCGAGGACACGGGGTTTGGATCAGAACTTTCATATCTTTTTGTTTACAGTGCATGGTGTGGAAATGCAGGGTATCTGTATTGCGTGGTACCTTTTCAGACACTTAAAAAAACACAAACAAAACAACTGTTCTAGCTATAATCTGAGTTTTGTACTGGTCAAAAATGGGTGTGGCTCATCTAAATTAACGTTTTTTAAGTAGATCTGTCTTTAAGCTATTTGAGGGCATTTAAAGCTCTGATGTGAAGCACTGAACAGCTGCCTTCCAGTGCCAAAACTCCAGCAGCTGCGACAGACTGTCCTGCTGAAATATCCCTCCATTACGTTGGAAGACAGTGGTGAATCAGTTTAGACTCGTGCACTGCAGATACTCATATGTTTTATCCCTATTCCTTGCACTTTTTGCCTTCTTATTTTTCTTAGAAAGCATAAACATGGCTTCAGCTCCTTTACACGGCTTGCCCCCACTGGAACCCATACGCAGTCGGTATGCAGAGTTGCCTTCGGTTTGCAGATATTTGTTCATCGCTCTGCTAATGTGCCTCTCTTTGGCCATCAGCATTCCAAAACTAGAAATGCCACTTAACCCGCGTCTGGGCTCCCTGTCACTGTTTGATCAGTAGCAGTAATGCAGTAACTGCCTCGGACAAATGACTATACTAAGAACACTCCCAATTGCCCTGTAATAAAACTGCTATCCTCCTGAAAGCGAAGACGAGGATAGAAAGGGCAAGTATGATTGGAAGGTCAACAAGTTTGAGCACTGACAGAATGAAAGAAACAAATTAGAACACTGAAGACATGATGCTGAAATGCCCTGTGACTAATTCTTGGCTTTGCTAGAGCCAAGGTGTGTTAGCTCAAGGGTCTCACTGTCCTAGCTCATTGGAAGAGAATGCAGAATCTCGGTGTCCCGGCAGCCTCTGGTGACTGATTATTTATATGTTAAATTTCAATACTGGAGATGATTCACAGAAAGAGATAAGAAGCTACTGGGTGTTCTGATGCCAACCGCTCTGTGAGAAAAAGGGACTCCGTGTCATGTCCTAGTGAGGTTTCCAGTCCTCAGCCTCCCTTTCCTGGCATAAGGACAGGATAAAAACTAACTCTGGGGAGCTTTTGCCATCTTACATTTTTGCTGACCTTAAGCTCTTTTAAATCATGAGGACTTTTAAAATGCTGGTTGCCTTTTGGATTTGAAACCACTGAGATTCTGATCTTTTTAGTTGTGGGGTTGTTTGTTTTTTTCTCTTGTAAGCCTACAAATCAGTCTCTGTCTACGCAATAGTCTTGCTTTTCCTGCATGTTTCCAGGACCCAAAGCCTGAACAATATCTCTGCTAACAGTGGGCTGCTGGGTGGTTGTACCTGTGAAACTCAGCCTGTGCGGGCTCTGAAGGAGCCTTATGGACCTTCCAGATGTGCACCTAAGGAGCAGAGGGGTTGATTTTCTTTTGGGAAGTGGGGGATAGAGAATGGGGCAGCAGCTGATGGGAAGAGAAATATAATGCAACAGAGATTTGAAAGAGCAGCTGTGTTGCCTTGGCTTGCCCTTCTGTGGGCTGCCAGCGCCCAGGCTGCTGCATCCACGCTGGGGCTGGTGACCCCACCTCGCGCATCTGGAGCCAGTGGCACGGCTGCTGGGTGCTGGCTCTCCTGGAACGAGCCTCTTGCAGTCTGCTCAGCTGCAGCCGTGTCATTGCGATAAGTCATTCAGTGCTCATTGGAGTAATGGCTTGAACTTGACTGCTTTATGTTCCAGGTACTACTTTGACCCTTGGGCTATAACATCAGCCCAGTTATTATTCAGTTTCTTTTATGAAGTGCCTTAGTGCCAACAGGAAGGAGTGCGAGGCATCCCTATGCAGCCTGATGTTTGGAGTGCTCATCTGGGATGTACGAACACGGCAGTACAGGGCTCAGACAGAGATCTTTTGCTCTCCCATGGTAGCTGTGACTGGTTTGATAATGCAGGATTTTTGCAGTAACAATTAATGCCATAACCTTTGGGTTTTTTTTTTTTATTTTATTTTATTTGTTTACACAGGTAGATCATTTGAAAGCTTGATCTGTTTTGTGTTATTATCCTAAAGCGTGCGTGAAATACTGTAGTACGTATCATCATTTCTAAATGTGAAATGTCTGAATAAATAAGTTTAAAACAACATGTTGTGCAGACTGGAGATTGGGAGGTTTCACGGGGAAAATAATTCCTGCAGAGAAAGGTCTCAGGGATCAAAGCTGACTCCAGCAGGAACTGCGGAAATCTGTGCAAAGCTGGGTCAGGTAGAGTTTAGACCTGGGTAACCAGCAGCTGCTTTAGGCTGAAAGAGGAGCACACCCCTGCTTTTGATTACGTGTGCAGAGAGGTTTGCTTTCTGTAGATGAATATCCAAATCTTGACAATTATAACAGAGAAATTAGATCCCCTTCTTCTTGTCATATTCTTACCACACAAGTGCTAACGCAGGGTGTGATTTCATAGCCATCAAAACTGTTGAAACTGTGTTTCTGTGGTATTCTCTCAAGAAATCTCTCGTCCATCATTTTTATTCCAGGGTATCCTGTAGACCTTGCTGTGCATTTCAAGATCACCTCCTTAAATGAGGTGTTGACAGAAAACTTGCCATTTCTTGTTGGATGCTTTCCCCTCAAGAGAAGTAGATCTCTTCCGGGGCAGGATGGAAGCAACCATTTTCTGGAAGTAGTCTATTTTCTGAAGTCATAGAGTCATAGAATGGTTTGGGTTGGAAGGGACATTTAAAGATCTTCTAGCTTCAACCCCCCTGCCTTGGGCAGCGACATCTTCCATTAGAGGAGGTTGCTCAAAGCCGCATCCAACCTGACCTTGAACACTTCCAGGAATGGGGCATCCACAACTTATGTGGGTAAGTTTGTTCCAGTGCCTCACTGCCTTCATCACCATGGTTGGTCTGTTCAAGAGCTGCAGAATTACTCTGGTAAATCATGATACTGAGTTCAGGATGCTTTTCCATCAGTTGCAACTGAAGGAGAGACAGTGGCTGTCAGGGAATTTCGACTAGGTGGTATGAAAATCTTGCAGTTCAGTTGGAGAGTAACGTGTCACATGCTTCCAATTTGATGCACTAGTCAGGAAGAATGCAAAAGATAAACGTCAGTGGCAAAGTGTGGTTAGATGGATCGATAAACCACAGGATGCTTCCGATTCTGGAGCAGTAAGAAACAGTGCAACAGTATGTGGGAGACATTGGAAGGGTTTGTGTTCACTGCTGTCTCCTAAAGAGATGAGCACCTGGGGACTGTTCACAGGCCTGAACACAAGTATGAAGCTGAAAATAAGGAAGCAGTAGCAGAAAGCCTCAAACTGAATTGGCAAGGCCACAGAAAAAGTGGATGGGGGAAGAAAAAAAATGAGACCCCAGCACATCCTGAAGATGACTTGTTCAAAGTGAGATGTCTGTGCTGAGGCTTTGCCCTTTATAGGACAACTGAAGTGAAAAAGACTTGTAACCTGAAATGTGACATTCTTTCCCTCTGCTCTATTCCTAGATTTACCAATGTTCTAGCTGTAAACAGATGTCTCTAGTGAAAGAAAGTTGTGATTCAGTTTTGCACTGGTCAGATTCATGTTCTAGCTGTAGATGGAGGAACATACATTGCCTCCTGCAAAGATACCAGAGATCCAGTTTGTGACTCATTAAATGGTATGGTGGCCAATACTCAGGTTCACTACCTGTAACCACTGTGTTTCTTGAAAGTTACCATCACTTTCAAGGAGGGAAAAGCCATGGTAAGCTCTTCCTTTGCACTGGGAGAGGTGACTTATTCTTGGGAGCACTTACACTTGGCAGCCTTTGCTCATACTGTGGATGCTTAAAGTAACAGTGAACAGATCAAAGGAGAAGATCCAGAATTCTGTGACTTTTGTTGTAAGTTTTAAGAAAAGATAATTTTAGCGTAAAGCAGAAGCTGCCCTGCATTCAGCTGAGATTCAGAATGACATCGTTGCAGTTGCAAAAGGGTCAGAAGCTGTTGGAGAGTTGCCTGTGATATGGCTGATAAGTAGCAGCTGAACTGGCAAGACCTCATGAAGACTTTTAACTCTAAGAACTCTTTAGTGAAACCAAAACTTACCAGAACAAAACTCTTCAAGTCCTTTTAAGCAGAGTCCTGGTTAAACTACTTGGTAGTTTGTGAATTGAGGTGATGGTACTAATTGGATGCTAGACAGAAGGCTGATTGAGTTCACATCTCATGGTTGGAAATCACAAGCAATGAAAGCTTAATTCACTGTGCCATTATTCCATCACCTTCTGTTTCAGAAGTCGCTGGCCTTTGTTCACATTAGACTCAAATTCATGTCTTATTGTATAGTGCTTCAGGTAGTCCAGATTCCTCCACTTGTCTTGGCTTTGAAAGAAGCATCCAGGTCCCAGGCCATCTGAAGCACTATACAATAAGACATGAACTGGAGCCTCAATACCCGTGACCTGAGCAGAGTTCTGCTTGGTGTAAGAGCAGTACCTGTCACATGTGTTCTCTGAACAAGTGTCTCCTACTGGGAATAGATCAGGGAGGTGGTAGAGAGTGTCCTCTGATCAATTCTCCTTGATACAGCCCTCTGGTCACTCAGATCATAGAATGCATCATCAATGTCCACTCATAAAGCAGGATTGCACTGCAGCTCTGAGCAGTAGCATCCATTCTGGTTCCAGGCACATCTGCCTCCCTTCCCTTCTCCCTCTAGAACAGGGTGCTCCTGTATCTCTCTCATACTGTTTTCCTTTGACTCCTCTACAGTAGGCAGATGTAGGTAATTGTATTTTTTCCAGAGTTCAGCGCATGGGCTTACTTGCCCATGTTGAAAACTGGCTTTGTACTTTGGAACCAAAGCACCAATTGACAGATGATCTCAAAGTCTTCAAATAGGAAGTCACCAGCCTGTGGCATTGTCTTTCTGTATAGCTGCAAAATCACTCTCTTGCTCTGCTGCTTAGGCAGAGGTCCTCTGAACAAGGGTTCCATTTCTCTTGGGCATTAGCCAAAGAAAACACAAGGCTTGGCACAATGTCTGCTCCCAGTGATCAAAGCAGTGGCCAGTCTGCTTCTTCAGCTGGGACATCACTGCACTCCTGTAGGAACTACCACAAGGTCTAACCTGAGTGATAAGAACCCCAGTTTATTGGTACCATTTCCACATAGTCTGCTGGAGCCCCGCAGCTGCCGCCTAACTGCAGCGCTGAGGCTGCCAGGACCGAGGCGTCTGTGCCTCCTCCCAAGGACAGGACTCTCTCAGAGAGCATTTGCCCTCCATGCCTCTGCCTGCTTGTAATCAGGTGCCAGGTGGCTGAAAATCTTGTGTCCGCTGCTGCAGATGCTGTTAAATGTCATTATCTGCTCAGTGGCCTTACCCATGGTGGCACCTGTACGACGAATGGGATGAAATAATAAATTTCAAAGAGCAGTAGTTTCAGGTATGTCACCTTTCTTCGTTGATCTTGATGACGAGGAAATTTGTTCCAAGAAAAATCTGCTTTAAAAGATGAGTTTTTTGTTTCACTTCATGTATCAGATGGATTTTCTGTGAGCTGAAAAGAGACAATAAGGTTTTATTGTGTGTGGTTTTTAGGCTTCTTAAAATTTTTTTAGGACCATCTCTTCTTTGCTACTTAACTCTTCCAGCCGAGGAAATCCACAGTGATTTTCCATAATGCCTTTCATACCACCTTACTTTGTTGACTGTTTTGTTTATTGTCTTGTTTATTTTAAAATCTGTTTCCTTGTGGCTTGCTCTTTAATTTCCTCTTCTTTAGCAGGGCTGCATGAAGGTAAGCTAAGTCCCAAAGCTATTCTATCCTAAGTTCTGGTATTTTATATATATATAAAACTTAAGGGCTGATGGCAATGATACCTGGGATTATTTATGGGTTTTCATAAAAAAGAAAGAGGAAAATACAGAATTGCATGGCTTCTCTCTTCTTTCCCCTTTTCCCAACCCCCTCCCCACAGAGGAGTTTAATTTTAAATGATAAATGTGGAAATTAGAGACCGTCGAGAAAATCCAATTTGGTGAGGAGTTTTAAAAATCCCATAATAAACGCAGAGTGAAATGTATGATTTAATGCGGGGCGCCAATGGCTGCTATTATGTGCTATTAGCAAATCGGGGTTGAGAGTGAATCTTTATCACTTGGTGAGTGCGGGCTGGGCCTGCCTTTGCTTCTGCTATTGATTTGTAGCCGCTTGTCATAATGACATCGGGAAGCAATGAATGGAAGATGTGCTTTTGATAGGATTGAAGGGGTGCAAAGGGGGGAGAAAAAATTCAGCAAGTTTTCTATCTCTTCTGCCTGATTAGATTTTTTTCTTCTTTTAAGAGCTTTCACATTCCAATAAAAATGCTAAATCAGCTCTGAAGCAGAATTGTTAGGGAGTAAATAGCTAGTCACATTTAAAGGAGGAAAAGATCTGACTTTACAGCTCCGACTTTACAGCAGGGGATGAATCTAAAGAATATTTCTGTCTCCACAAAAATGACAGTAGTGGGTGGTGTGAGTGTGGCTGAGAGCTGGCAGGAGCCCTTGCCCTGTCCTGGGGGCAGCCAGGCCCAGGGAGCTGGTGTGTGCCAGTGATGTGGGTCGTCACGATGAGCAGGAGCTAAACCTCTGAAGGGTCTTTAACAAGAAGAGCAGGGTCTGTTTCTTGATCTCTGAACCAAAAGTGCCTGAAATTAAAAACTCAGACTGCCTTACATCAGCAAATAAGAAAGGTCTTCTTTGAATCTGGGAAAGGAAGATTTTTGTCACTTTAATTATAGGTGTTTCTCATCAGAAGCCTAAACCAGGGTTTGATGGAGGGAGTGTAATTTCTGCACTGTTTGGAGAATGCAGCATGCCTGTACCGGAGGGTTTTCTGGAAGATAGGAAACAAGAACAGGCTTACTACCCAGCCATGGGTCTGGTGCACGTGGTGAACGAGACATGCTCAGGAGCATGTCTGAATGAGTCTGCTTGTGGTGGTCCCTGTAAATTTGCATTTCTGGTCAGTAGATCCATGTCATTTTAATGTCCTGCCTCTCAACCATTCTGCTCTCCCTGGGCAGGGGGCACCTCCCTGCATCCCCAGGAGCAGAGCTTCTCTTTGAGTTCCTTCTTAAGAAAGTCTGTACGCATCTTCTCTCATTATTATTATTATTCCTACTCCAGTCAGCTGTGCTGAAGAGCTGTAGGCTGAGTAGGGGTTGTGACTGTGACATTCAGGTCTTCCCTTTTGGCCTAACCAGCCTCAGCTACTCTTATTTACAGAAACCTTCACGGCACAGCCAAATGAACCTGGTTTCCAGGGCTCACTGTCAAGAGCATGAAACGGCAGATTAGAAATCAATGCCGAGAGTCCAAGTGCCTACTTCATCATTCAGGAGAAAGAAATACAGTATTTCTGGTCTGAGCCTTGCACTCATTAAAATCACATCCTTTAAAAAAGTCTTTAAATTAAAACAATGATCAGCGGGGATGGGGAGAATTTCATGCAGAGGGAATTTTCCAAAGATGGACAGGCTGAAGGCAGTGAGCAGATTTAATGTGGTATTTACCCTACCACCCACTGGTCTTACTGGTCACCCCAGATGTGTGTAGTGCTCATGTTCAGAGAAGTTTGTAACCTGGTGTAACCATAACCCAGCCGTGGTGGGAGCAGGGAACGGGTAAGCGAGACAGACCTGCTGGCAGGAGGTGCAGGCTGAGGGTGCTGCGGGCAGCCTCGGACAGGAGGCCAGGTCCTTGGGGACATCCCGGCAGGTCAGAGATGGGGCCTTGTGCCAGATGCCGAAGAGCCGTGGGGGCACAGAGCACGGCAGCAGCGGGACCACAGTAAGTGTCTGCTGGCCAGCGGCGTGAGACGGCCTGAGCCAGGAGGCAGGGACTGCACAAGGCACTGTCTGGGATGGAGACAAGCACAGCTGGGTTTGCACCCCATCCTGTGCTCACTGCCTGTCTGTAAAGGAGCCTGGGGAGTGATTGCAGGTCTCACTGCCTCAGAGCAGGGACCCTGCTCTCAGCGGCTGCCACCACGGTCCCAGTGACACTGCTCGGCAGCGATGCCCGGGTGAGGTGGTTCTGGATCACTCCCAAACAGGGGCTATGGGTTTGCCAACTGAAGATGCCAATGGTAGGCATAGGAGAGATACTGGGCAGGAAGGAGAATTTTGCCTTTCACTCTAGTAACAGAAGAGCCAGTTTTATATAATTCTAGTGTTACCTTTTT
Organism: Actenoides hombroni; assembly: GCA_024336885.1. Lineage (NCBI taxonomy): Eukaryota > Metazoa > Chordata > Aves > Coraciiformes > Alcedinidae > Actenoides > Actenoides hombroni. The sequence continues at coordinate 89,211,580 of WUAM01000287.1, read as the reverse complement.
TGAGTTACACTTTCAAATTACGGTTTTGAATAATGGTGGTTTGACAGTAAAAATAAAGAAGTTAGATGAGAATTTAGGAAGGGTAACCTTTTGAGCATCTCTGTTGTATCAGTCATTTCCAGAAAGGAAAAACAGAACAACTACCCTGCCTGGTCCACCTAGGCCAGTATTCTCTCTCCAGCAGTGGTGGGAGAGGTGCTGCCTGGGGAAAGCCCTTGAATGCAGCTGCTCTCAGCAGAGATCCCCTGTGTGTGCACGACCGTCAGGTTTGGGATATCCGCAGGTGTATCCCTGCTGATCCCTTGCACTTGCTGAGTTCCTGACACTTGTGATCTACTGGCCAGCCATTTGTTCTTCCTTCTGAGATGATGATTCTGTGTTACTTTGCTTATTTATATCTTTTTCCACCTTTCCTTGGATTTTTAAAACGTACTAAAGAATCAGGACCACTAAGTATTTCTATTACATGACTGATAAATACTCCAGTCTATACAAGCTCTTTGTTCTTCCCCAAACCCTTATGTGATAGATCCAGGTCATAAAGAAAGCATATGTGACAGAGCTCAAAGGATGATACAAGCCTTTTGACCTCTGCTCGATGTACAGGATTGTCTGTCTTCAAAAGCAATGCGCTGTTTGCTTAATTACGTGATACAGGAGGAAAATATTTTATTGCGAATTGTGAAAACCAGGCCAGACCTAGCTGTGCTACAGTCCTGTGTCTGCTTTCCCCATCCTTGGATATAAGCCTGTGCCCAGTGTCACACACTGCTGTCCTACTGGAGATACCTACATACTTGCCACAGAAATTCAGTGCAAACTTTTGATGTGTCTTATGCTGCTTTTTTTCTGCAAAGAAAACATGGGATTACCAGCTGACCTGTTCTTGTTCAAGAGTATCTGCTGACTATGAATGACAAAGGGTCGGACTCTTTAGGATTCCATCTCACCTCTCAAGAGCAAGTAGTTTCAGCATGTGCGTACAAACAGAAGAGATTATTTCTGCAGGCATGAATGAAAGTGTGGGAGCCCTTTGCTAGGTGGGAAGTGCTAGTTTGATTCAGTCTTTCATGGTGTTTGATAATAAGATAACGTTTATTTATGAAAGTACATGGGGGCTAGGAATCAACTATGGAAAGCTTTTGGTGCTAATGCGATATTGCTTCTAGAACAGTTACTCATGTGATAGTTCTAAAAAGATGAATCAGCAGAAGTACAAAAGGCAGCATGCCAGACTGTTTTCTGTCTTGTCCTGTTGGCTCTTAGGTGCAAATTTTACAATAGCAGCAGAGGAGGCTGATATGACAACAGCTTTCAAACACGAAGAAGATGCTGCCAAGGGGGAAGGAATAATCTGTTTTCTGTGTTTAAGAATTAATGGCTTAAGTAGCAGCTAGGTTAGATTGGCAGTGAACCTGAAGTCTGTGAACCCCTGGGGTTCCTTTGAAAGCTCTCTGGTCCCGCTGTCTGTAAGTGTGAGCAGAGGTGTGTGTTCTCCAGTTAAGTGTACCTGTTCATACTGTGAAGCATTTCATATGTGGATGTTGGTTGTTACCTTCAGGACAAGGCTGAACATAGACTGACAATTTCCTGAGCAACTTGGTTTAATTAGACCTGCTTTGAGCAGGGGATTGGTCTAGATGGCCTCTGGAAGTCCCTTCTACCCTAAAACATTCTGTAATTCTATGACTTATATGTTTTGCCCCAAGGATACTGGGGTTAGGTGGCCTGTGGCATGACTTTGAGCAGTCTGATGCAAGTTGCTTCTAATGACTATTTAGACCTCTGTAACCTGAGCTATATTAACTCTGCTAATCCCCTTCTTTTATTCCGTGACATGGGCAAAGTAGCACAAATCTAACTTGACCCTGTGTGTAGAACTACATGTAAAATAAACCAAGGCTCAAGACAAAAGACACTCCTGAAACCGGGGCATCTTTAAATTTAAAGAATTATTTGGGGTAGTAAAGGGCATTTGGGGAGTTTGATTGTTTCTGTAATAGGCATTGACATAATTCCAGTTCCAAAGAAGAGCTTTAAGTGTAAATGTTGCAGGGACAAGTGGGCAATATAATGTGGAATTCTATAATATGGAATTTTCTGGCCAGTAGGTGAAGGGGAGAAGGAAGAATCATAGAATTGTCAGGGTTGGAAGGGACCTTAAAGATCATCTCGTTCCAACCCCCCTGTCATAGGCAGGGACACCTCCCACTAGAGCAGGTTGCTCAGAGCCCCATCCAGCCTGGGCTTAAAAACTTCCAAGGATG
>WUAM01000287.1:89174435-89209213 GCA_024336885.1 Actenoides hombroni | reverse complement strand
AGTCTGTCCCCATAGGAGAGGTGCTCCAGCCCTCTGATCATCCTCGTGGCCCTTCTCTGGACACGTTCCAGCACATCTATATCCCTCCTGTAACAGGGGCTCCACAACTGGGCGCAGTACTCCAGGTGAGGTCTCACCAGAGTGGAGTAGAGGGGGAGAATCACCTCCCTCTACCTGCTGGCCACGCTTCTCTTGATGCAGCCCAGGATATGATTGGCCCTCTGGGCTGCAAGAGCACACTGATGGCTTATGTTGAGCTTCTCATTCACCAGCCCTCCCAAGAATAGTTAATTGCAATGTTGCATTTGGTCTGTGATGGGACCTGGCATTACCTTTCGCTGTTACTGATCCCCGCTGGGAGAAGGAAGCTGCAGTGTCAATATATGAGCTTTAGACGTTTCCTCTCACCTTACGTTGGCTCTACTCATCGTGTTCCTTTGCTTTGTTTTTCATGAATCTGGCATAAACACGGACATAGAAACAGCTAAAACCGCAGAGGCAAGGACAACCAACAGCATGGCAAACCATGGCATAATTTTGGTAGAACTTCATCAAGAAACTGAAGCTGTGTGTTACCTAAACTATGTCCTTCTTTGATATGCTTTGCTTTGGTTTAAAAGGGAGGAGGAGAGAGAGAACTGTAACAGTGGTGTCTAAAATTGTTTTTTTTCAGTAAATACAGGTGATCTATCTTTGATAGCTCCTAAAAGCACATTGATAATTTTCAGTTTCAAAGCTTTTATATAACAACACTGTGTTTGTTAGAGAAAACAAGTTCGGAGATGTTTATTGAGTTACTGTCTGTTAGAAAAGGGTCTTACAGGTTCTCTATTACACTGGGGGTCCAAAGCTCTGTCCCACTGCACATGTCCCACTGTACACTCTACTTCCCAGCACCAGCAATGGCTCTGATTCCAAACATGGCTGTCTGAAGCTCTGCTCAGAGTTTCTCAAAGACCTCAGCAAAGATGAGAACTCTCAGAAAATAGGAAAGTTGATGGATTAAACCTAGATAACTGGCCATGCTAAAAGGGAGAGTTCCATCCCTCCCATCTTCCCATCCTGGCCTTGAAATTCATTCTTGCCCCTCCCTCGAACTGGCACCGATGCTCCGTTGCTGCACCCTGAGCCAGATAGAGAGGGTCTGGGTGAGAACTGACGGGGGTAATGGAACATGGAAGGAGGCAGGACCTCCCCCTCCTCCTCCTGCTTGGAAGTTATCCAGGCCTATTTGATTAAACCTGTGGTAAAACCACAGCATGACATTGATGAAGGGTGCAGTATGCTCAGAGTCCACTGCTTTGGGATGGAGGGGCAGCGAGGTGGACTCTGAACTGTTTTCAGTGCTCAGGGATTGTGGTGTTAACGCTAACGGGTGGCATGAAGCGATACATCACGCCATACATCACGCCAGTAAACAGCGCTCGCTCCCCTGTGCTCTGCTGGGAGGCAGTGGTTCTGTGGGACACGTTCCAGGTGCTTTGCGAGCATCCTGTGACCATATATCTGGCCAGGCAGGCAGGAGGAGTGTGTTAAGCAGTAGCCTCACTTGCAGGCTTCTGGGATGACAAATATTCCTTAAAGGAGTCCATTAAAGTAAAATAAACCTATCTTAATGTATGTAGGGAACATATATAACAAAATACATAAAGCACATGCATATATTTGCTGTATTTAAAACCTGAATTCATGAGAATGGCATAACATCTACTCTGGATAAGGTACATACAGAGCAGCCCTGGGGGAGACAGTGTGCCTTGAGACAATTTGTTGTCTTCTGAAATTTGTTCATATTCTGAGTTAGGTGTGTAAGATCCAGGACAAGAAAGTACTTGTTTTCATGGAGATGTGATCCAGATGGTCTGTTGAGCCTTTGGAGTGTGCACTTTATGCTGCTTCAGTTTAGACAGCCTGTCTAATCATGAAGACATGGGAGAAAGTTTTACATTTTAGGGGCTGACTGTCCTCTTACCATACTCCCAGGGCAGTTTTCCCCACCATCTCCACAGCCTTTGGAGCAGCTGGTCTCTATCTGACTCTACACAGCTCATTCTCCATTCATAAAAGCCCTAGCTCCAGCCCATGGATTACAAACAGGCTTTGCATGTCTGTGTCGATAGAAAACAGGTACTTGGGAGATCTGCGGTGGCTTAGGTGCCACCTCTGCACACCTCTGAGGGAATGCCATGTTCCCTCAGTGCTGATGGCAGCAGGCTCAGCTCAGCACAATGCCATGTTCCTGTGGCAGTTATCATAACCTCATTTCTCGGTTTTCCTGGCCTGGCTGAAGCAGATCACCTGCCTTGCTAATGCTTCATGTCACAGAGTGACCTGCAAAGTGCTCACTGGAGTGGCAGTAAGCACACCCTTATAGATCAGCTCTTTATGAGTTGACCTGTACATCTGATGCTTGCTTGAGCACGCAGCTTCTTATCCCATACTTAGCTAGAATTCCTCACCTTCCATCCTGCAGCTCACGATGCTACCAAGGGAAACATAGTAATAAAGTGTACTGCTAATTCTGATTGTGCAGCACTCTCTGAACATTCACACAACTGCCCTGACTTCGCTGTCTCTTCCTAGTGCATTTAGGAGGCAGGTGAGCAGTCATGGCTCTGGGAGCTGGAGACATGTTCATCCATCTGCCAGACACTTACTGGTACACGGCATGTGTCCTGCAAGTGTGACAGCAAATGGGAAGGGGCCTTGAAAAGGCAGGTCCTGCAGCGATGAGCTCCACACACACTGTTCCCAAGGCAGGAGCCCCTTCCATTGGGAGGCAGTCTGTCCTGAAACGTCGAAAGCAAAGCTTGTCTCCATGTTCATGAAGAGGCAATCTCCTCCTGAAGGAGATCTGCTCAGTGGTTCTGCCTGTGCACGGGCAGAGCTTCAGAAGCAGAAATCTCCCAGCCTGTTTGCTGGAGCAGGGCAGCATGTTCTCTGTCTGTTAGCAAGGCTGCAATGCTTTCCCTATTGAGATTGTCTTGCATAATTGTAAGGACCTTCTCCAACACTTGGGAAAAGGATTCAGAATGCAAAGTGTTACCATCAGATCTGTAGGGTAAGGGGATAAACACAGTGGGAATGTTCTTCATGTCCTGAAAAAGAAGGTAAGGTGGATGCTTTGGGGCCAGGCAACTGCTAACTTTGCTGCAATTAATGCAGGTTCCAGTTGGGCTTCAGGCTGGGATGAGACTGGGAGAAGAGAGTACAAAAGAAGCACTAGTAATCCACCCATCGTGCTGGTCTGAAAGTAGGATGGTGTTGCTCCATCTGCACCTCGGGAGCAGGGACAGCTGCTGCCGTGTCCAAAGAGGCATAGGCACAGCAGACACATGGAAGTAAGGAAGAAGATCGGGCACAGGTCTGCCAGCATTAGAAACAGGCCTCGTTGTTGAGGAAGCGAGAGCAGGAGCTTCAGGCTTATTTTTCAAGCAGTGACACAAAACCCACCGAAACGCCTGGGTAGAAGGAATAGAGCCAGTAACGGAGAAGGGTGTCGGAAGTTCTGAGTGCTGAAGGGTGCCTGGAGACAGGGCATAAAGGCTGAAGGACCAAAGGGCCAAAGAGGGAATACAGACTTGAAAAGTGTGTCAGGTCCTGGGTCAGGGAGCTGTGTCATGAATTGATGTGTCCTGATGGCCCTGCAAGGTTGAGCTAGAAGGAGATGAGCACAGTGCTAAAATCTGCAACAGAAGAGATGAAGGCAGGTCAAGAAGAGACCTTTGCATTCTGCAAACAGCTTGTCTATGAAATGGAGGCAAGACCCTTGCTACAAGTAATCCTAAGTATGTTGCAGTGTGTTCCATGATTTTAGGATTGCAGGGAAGGAGAGCAATAGAACAATACTTGGGAAAGTCACTGCAGTAAAGTAACCATTTGGGGGAGTGAAAAATGTCCTGGTGTGCTGGTATGGAGAGAGATGAGAGCTGGGCTGCAAGAAGGGGGAATGTGGTGTGGAGAAAAGAATGGTGAGACTCGGATGGTTTTGTCTTGGTTTGGGCTTAAGGATTCTTGCAGCCATCAGTAACTGGTGAAGCTGGTACAGGTAGCAGTGGCTCCACCAGCACCAAAAGAGCAGTACTTGGCTGGTGACAGTGCTCTCTGCGAGACACCATACTCTACAGGAGAGCCCTGGGCTTGAGAGGAGAGGGACCATTCCAAAAATTAATCTTTGGTTGGACTGTGCTTTTCTGTGTACTATCTGTGGTCTGGTGAGATCTGAACTATGCTGTGATTATTTCCACACAAGGCAACAAAGGTTGCTATTTAACCCAAAATTTAGTCTGATATACCCTACCTGGCAAATCATCTTGAATAATTACTGCATTTTAACAGTAAAAAAGTATCTATCTTAATTACATTTCAGAAGGTTAAAATCTACCACCTTGTCTAAGTGCAGAAAGAACAGCTGGCAAAATGAGGTTTCTCTCTACATCTGAAATCAAATCTGTCTTCACCAATCCCCATTAGTTCTTAGCCTGCTTATTCCTGTGTTAAAGATGGCCCTTCACAGGAATTTAACTGGGAGGAGGAGGGAGGCAGCAGCAATGCTCCCTCTCCAGCCTCTGTGCAGATCACAGACACCACTTGGGCTTGCTGCCCTGAGAGGACGGTGGTCACTGCAGTGACTTTCTGAGGAATGGCATTTGTGACAACCAGAATTCTTCAGGAGGATCCGAGTCCCACTGGCTTGCAAAGAGAGAGAGTTCAAAAGGGTCATGAATGCCTAGACCACTTGGGAGCTGCAGCCATCCCACCAGACTTGAAACTGGGGACAGCTGTAGGGATCAGCTTGGACATATCCAAAGGTGTCAGCTCATCCTACATTAGAAGTAATTTCTGGGCCTTGGGTTGGCTTCACAAAACGAAAAAATAATCTGGAGAGTCTTTATTCTCCACCAATAGTAAAATAGCAATGCCCCCTGAAATCACTGTGACGGATGGCTGTATTCTGTTGAGAAACCAGAGACTCGTTTTGGTTGGAAAAGACCTTTAAGATCATCGAGTCCAACCATTAAATGAGACCTGTCCTTTTCGTGTAGGAAAATACGTACTCTCTTTATTGTCAGCCGCGTTCCCCTGCTGCCTGCAAACAAAACCGTGTTCCTGTCCTCATGGGCTACAGTCTGTCTGTTCCTCTTGTAGAGCCTTGGAAAATCACAGTTGTCCTTTGCGCTGTGTCTGTGGCACAGAGAGCTGCTTTCCTCCAAACGTGAGTCAGGCTGGAGCCCTTGAGTCACTCCCGAGGACGGTTCAGGAGAGGGAAGCTGGTGCCTGGAGTATCTTCACCTTTGCTTTGGGGAGGGAAGGAAATGGGCTTTGCAGAGAGAGAGGAATTTCAGTCTGAAAGACCATAATTTTGTTTGAAATGGAAGAGTAGATGCAATGAAAAACTGAAGAGGGAAGTGCCTTGAACTCTTTGAAAATTCCTGAACTTCCTATTAATAGATTTCTGTTTAAAATAATGTGAAAAATTAAATCTCTCTAAGGCATTGAATCATGTGCGTTCCCACGAGTGCTCAGCACGTGTCTGCGCTCCATGGATCTCGTCAGATACAGTCCCTCCCACCCTGGCTCCAGGCTTACAGTGCAGCAGGAACCTCAGAGGGTCCTGCAGTGGCTCAGCTTTGGAGATTCATAGCCAGCTTGGTGATTTTATAAAACATTTGCGTTCTCCATACTTTATTAGTCACTGACAGACTCATTGTTTATAACATACTTCTCAGCAAGCTGTTTGCGACTCATCACCCTGCTTGCTTTATAGTCTATAAATATTTAATTCTTTAATAAACTGCTTATATGTAATATCAAATGACTGATGTACTTCTTTCCCCTCTTCAGCACTGCTACTATTTGCAAAATAATTCTTTGGGTTTTTTGAATAGCAATATGTTCTATAAATGCTTGAATTTCCTTTTGCTAAATAGCAATTTCTTCAGGGTATTTGGTAAATTGACAAGCAGAGCAATGGTTCTTGTAGTGTTCTAAGAGCTGCCCCTCCTAAAGCCTCCATGGGGAGGTTCACTTCCAAATGGTCACAGGCTTGCAATCAGACGATGTTTGGGACCCCGGAGGTGACATTTCACACCTCTGCATGTCCAAAGCAGCAGCAGCCTGCATGGACCAGCACACCTTGGCAGAAGGTGTGTGAGAGCACGTTTGGTGTGGCGCAGAGCAGGGCGCCTGGCCATTCAGTATGGGTGTCACAGAGCGAGCACCACCATCTCTCCCCATGTGCTGCATCACCACCTCTTCTGCCTCGCCCACTGACCTCTTGCATATTCGGCACACCCTGTGCTCCCTTTCCCCGCTGTAGTCTCCTTTCTGCTCGTCTTCAGCAGCACTTGTACAAAGAGTGACTCTGACCAGGTTCTTGGTCCTAAGCTGCTTGACTCCATCCTCCCCGGCGGCTGTCTCACCCAGGAGCCAGCAGCAGACTGTGTGAACTCTTCAGGCTGTTCCCAGCCTCTCCTTCCTTCGGCCCTCCTCCTGTAGTGTTGGATGCTCTCCTGCATGCAATGGGAGTAAGCACCTTGAGGACTGCAGGAAAAGTGTCAGCCTGGTGAGGCCAGTGCTAGAGCCATTGATCTGGTTTGCAGTCTGCTCCACATCTTGGTCGGAAAACCCTCCAAGGCTTTGGCAACAAGCTCTAGTTAGGGTGGATGGGCTGCCCTGGCTGCACCGAGACCCATTGGCAGAGGAGAAATGGCCCTGCCCTGTGGCAAGGACTGTCCATGCCCTGTGGTGAGGACTGTCTGTCAGGGCAGGCGCAGAAAGAGGACTGAGCCTGCACCACCACCTCTTCATCTCATAGCCTGTCTTTCAATCCCTATCTTACCCTCCATCTTAGGGCACATTTGTGTTTAGGCTCCTGCCCTGTTAACCCCTTTCCTCATGAGAAAGGCTCACAGCATGCTAAGCTGCTGTTCAGGATTGAGGTCCCTGATGTGTTACCAGGGCAAAACCAGAGCCATGGAAGAATAGAATACCTGGAATGATGGCAAGGGCATGGCACATGCATGTTCTTTCTGCAGAGTCTTTGAAACACTTTGTTTCTTTCACTTACTTCATACTCCCAGGCTTCATTTGGTCTTTGACAGCCTCTGCGTTAAGCTGCTTTGAGACTGGACCAGGAAGATGGGACATGGTCAGGCAGCACCTTCTGGATTGCTGTTCTGCAAGGTCCAGACCAGCAGTGCCACTGCTCTGGGGTCAAGAAGCAATTGGTCAGGGTGGACAGAGTGGAGGTGATCAGCTCAGACCGCTCCAGCTCATTGTGGCTGCTCAGTTCCTTACAGTAGACCAGCTTTGGTCAGCTCGCTTGGGCCTCGGTTGATTTTAGCACACAGGTTCCTTTTCCTCAGAACAGCAACATGTCTTAGCCATGCCTTTGAAAGGGCTGTGTGGTCATGGACAGGATATTCACATCTAACTTCTGAGTTAAGCTGACACTTGGATTATCCCTTGCGTCCTGAATTTTTGCACATTGTTTGAAACTGTGAGCAGAGAGAGCCTGGATATGGGATTATTGCCCAGAGGCAGTACTAGTGTCCTATTTTGATCAGAACTGGCAGGCTGTGGCCTTCTACTCAGTCTCCTGGGTGCCTCTGCAGAAGGGTGTGTGTGTGAGCATGACAGGGATGCATCTGTTGAGATGCAGGAGGAACTGGAGGCAGATGGCAGCTAGATGGGCCTGTGCTTAGGAGTCTTTAAGCAGCACTGGGCAGCAGCTTCCCTCTGCTGTGGGTCACTGCATCCTCTACATGTTGGTCCTTAGACAGATACAGACTAGAGCATAATCCTCCTGTTCGGGGCTTTCGGTGCTCCCGTTGTGCTGGGGCCTCCCTAAGGAGACCTGGCACCTCACGCGCAGCCTTCAGAGGCAGTGCAGCCACCCCACCTGGCAGCTGAGGATCTGCTCAGCAGGGCTCCTAGAGACACAGCATGAGAGGAGAGCAGAGCTCCCCTCACATCAGGTCTCATCTACAAGAGCCTTTCCTCTCTGTCATGACTGCTCCCGGTTCAGATGGACAGGAAAGCGATGCTCCCTCCCTGGAGACCAGGTCTGGCTGCAGCTGGAGCCTCACTCATGACCAAGGGTGTGGTAGAGGCTGAGGAAGCTGTGAAGGCAGAGCTGTTCTGGATCAGTGCAGGCCAAGAACACAAGACATGGACCTTCGAAAAGCTGATGTCAAACAGCTGATGGGAGGGTGTTGCCGTTTGCTGCTGGTCCACTTTGTTCACCCCTTGCTGATATATGTAGGTGCAAACCCCAGGCCCAGAAGAGCATTCTTAACAGAGCAGAGTAGCCAGAAAGTCCTGTTTCCACACACATACGTCTTTTGGTACTTGTAATATCCATTGATAACGTCACTGCCGTGAGAAAAACGGACAAGGGAGGATCTGGCCAGCTCCTGGCTCTCTGTCTGCCCAGCAGTCTCCCAGATGGTACAATGGCCAGGAGCTGCTCTGCCCAGCTGCCGCTGAGCCCCTTGTCCCGCTGTCCCATGGTGGGGATGTGGAGCCGGCCAGGCAGGGACCTGCTGGTCAGAGCTCTGTCCCTGGGGAGCCGCAGGCAAGCCTGGCACCAGCAGTGCCAGCGCTGCTGCATTGTCACTCCGTCCTCAGGGCTGTCACCAGACCTCTCCTTTGCCACCCAGCTGTGGCACTTAACACATTCTCCCTCTGGTGCCTCTTTGTCCCGCTCCCACTGCACAATTCGCTGCGATTTCTGAATGAAAACTGAGAATCTTCCAGCTCCAAGCGCTCCGTGTCTCCTGGCAGCGAGCGTGCCTGGCGCCCCAGCTTAACTATGAGTAATGATAAATAAGTAAATCGCGCGGCGGCTGCGCTAGTCCCTAATGAGCCTGTTTGTCCTGAGCACAGTGCAAAAAACCCTCTTCTCCTTGGTGATAACCTTTCTGCGTATTAACATTATGCATGTATTCATGTGACTTCCTCTGCCTCACTGCCACCTCTTCAACTCATTTAAATAAAAATAATTTATGTGGACATTCCTTCAGTCAGGATTTCCCCCCCCAATAATATTTCGTTGATGCCGCGCACCCAAATGGGGTCGTTATGCTTTCGCATATCATTAGGGCTTTATAAAGAACAACAGCGACATCTGCATGTGCCACAGCGCCACAGAGATGGGGGGAAGTACAGAAAACAAACCCCAAATGATCTCCAAGCTCATCTGGCTCTATCATTCCTCGGTGCCTTTGCCACCACCATGGACACAAGTAATTGTACAGTGTAATCACATCGCGGCTCATCTGAATATTCATAACCAAGACAAAGACTTGGAGGAGAAGAAAAGTGGGGGAGGGAAAGGAGGAGAATTCAAATATAGAACAGCGTTTCATTTAGAGGCAAAGTTCTGCATTCGGCTCAAGAGATCGTCTTGATAGCGACATTGTCTGCCTGCCCGTCGAGAGCGGTGGGCAGTGGTTGCATCGCACGCATAGCCCCCTCCCTGGAGAAAGAAAATAAAGCACAACAACAAACGGCGACAGAACTGCCCCCAGCGAAAGTGATATTTGAAGAGTCGCCAACAGTGGCTAACCAGCTGCTGTTTTTCCAGGAAAGAAACAGTCTATTGAGGGAGCTTTATAAAGACCCCAATTAATATGTTGTGCATGTATAAGATCTACAAAGAGCCCACTGTGTTCCTCCCCCCCGCAACCACCACCTTCTCTTCCTGATCAGTGCCAGTGGAGAAGGATCTCAGCTACCAAATAATTGATTAATCACTCCAGTGGTGACAACACCCCTCTCCAAAATAAAGAGAAGAAAAACAAACACAAAAAGAGGCAGTTGTTTGCTAATTAGTGTGTAAATTACCGCTGGTTCCATCCTTCTTTGTACCTTTAAAATGAAAAGAGAAAGAGAAGAGAAATACAATCCCCATCTTAATGTCTATGTTGTCTTCATTTCTTTTGTATTACTCTGGTATCCTTTACTAGCATTAACCCAGAGGTGTGGTGTTTGTTGAAGCTGTGGCTGGCTCTGCCAGTTCGTTCCCCAAAGAGCTCCTATTTCCATTCCACTGGAGCTTATATTCCTTTAAATGTCTAGCGCAGCATCACTTCCCCCCTTCTAATACATCACTCTGCTGGAATTAGAAGAATCCAAGGTTATATCCAACTTCAAAGGTTTCCAAGTCATCATGATTTTAGCAAAAGTAGAAGACAGATCATGGAACAAGTCCCTGGCTTTTGAAGATAGGCATCATAGGGACCTTCCTCCCTCCGTCTCTTTCTCACTCTCCCTCTTGCTCCCCCCAACTTTGTACCTCTCCAGCTCTGAATGTCCCGCGCTAGCGCGGTTTAATGATATGCAAATGAAATATGCATAAAACCATTCTACTGTATGATGATTAAACACTGGAGACATTAACCGCCGACGCTTCGCTGTTTGACTATAATAATCTTTCCCGAGCATCCACTTTGATTGCAGAGTTATGGAAACCCATAGCAGTTGGCAGAGAGAGAGTAAGAGAGAGAGAGAAGGAAGGAGAGATGCAGGGACTCATCACCCATCTCTGCATTTATCCCACTCCAGGAGACGTTTTCCCCCCCTTTGTACTGCGTTCCTACTGCTGTCTTTTGTAATCCATCCATGCGGTCGCACCAGGGCGATTAACGGGAAAAAAAACCCTCTTTTCTCTTAATGTTTCAAAGCTCATTAGCCAAACGATTATTCCTCATTAACAGCGAAAGCTCATTCATTAAAAGAAAAAATATGCCCAAAAGATGCCAGCGCTGTTAATCCCGAGCCCTGTATCTGAGCTGTAAATCCCATGCTAGTATTTTCCATGCAGAAGGGAAGCGCGCCAATCCACAAAAAAAACCAAGTGAAAAGAAAACATTTTGTGTGTTTTGTAAAATCCGCAAGAGAGGCAATTAATATTCCCATTGTATGACTTTATTTTTTGTCTCTCCCTTTTGTTTCCAGTGCCCTTCCCTGGCTCAGCGCCCGGTGCCAACAGAACACCTTGCAGGATCCTCAGCAGCGCAGACACTGTAAGTAGCCAGCTGTCCCTTGACGCCCTCTTCCCGAAGCCCCAAGCCCTCGGACCCTGCGGAGAGCCCGTGTGGCTCTTTCCCTCGCTCACCCTCCGGAGTGCCACCTGGGTTTCACAAGTAGCACCTTCCAAATCTCTCTGTCTTCAAGTTTGTGCATGTCTGTGTGGCATCCCTCCTCCTCCTTCACTCCCATAGTGGATCGTGTAAAGGGCTTCAGATCGGCCCCATTCATCTCCCTGGTGATAGCAGTGAATGTAGATAAATCTCTGCCTGCCTGCTTGCTGCTCCACTATGATTTTTATTTTGTGTATACCTAGGTCAAAAAGTGGGATGTATACTGACGTTGGGTGAGTGTGTGTGTGTGTCTATGTCTGCGTCTGCCTCGCTCCGTGTCTTTCTCTCACCCGAGCACACAAACATACATCTCCATGCATATGTGTGTATTACATGCGTGCACACAAATCTATACCCGCACACAGACGCGTGTGTGTGCGCAGAGGTACACACGCGTCCCCGTCATACGCACCCCCGCACTCACACGTCTAAGCTGCAGGTATCTGAGGCATTGTGTGCATGTGTGTATGTGTGTCCATACGCACATCGCTCCGTGTGCGTGTGTGCATACACAGGCATCTCTGCTACACCGATAAACATTCCCTCTCCTCCCAGCAGAGGCTGTGTGCAGCTGTGATCCTGCCCTATAAGAGCTGTATTCCTTCCTTCCCTCCTTCCCTCCTTCTTCCTTCCTTCCTTTGGCGTGCTATTTGGAGACCTTCACGCTCCCTTCTCGGAGTCTCTCCCGAGCTGCAGAATTGGCATCTTTCCCTGAGGTTGTCCGAATGGCAAATGGCACCGTCTGTAGCTCGCATTCTTGCAGCTTCTTATGGCATTTCTCTGTCGATGTCAGCTATTCCCTTTTGTTTGTTGTTGACTGGGTTGGGTGTGGTTGGGTTTTTTTTTGGAGTTAATTGTAAATGAACCTGAATGGCAAACACGCCAACAGCTTGCGAAAAAAAAAAAGGAAAGAAAAAAAAAAAAAGAAAGCCCCACACAAACGCCTTCTGCTGCGACAGATGCCCATGTTGCCCCTGGCATGGAGAACGGGCACAAGGGGTTTGTTGTTGAGGTTTTTTCTGTTGCTGTTTTTATTGTTCGCATTTCCCTTTTCCCTTTATTTTTAAAGACTCCAAGATGCTGGCCTCGGCTTGGAACGAAGCGGTGTCATGGCGGAGACGACGGCCTTTGTCTCGCAGGGTGTGAAAGCATCCGTTGTGCTGGCTCCACTGCGGCAGAATGACGTTTAAAGGGGGGAAAAAGTGCTGGAAGTCCGAGTTGTGCGGCGCTGGCGGGGGAGCCCCCATCCCCACAGCGGCGTGCGTCCGAGGAAGGGCTCGCAGCGGAGGAGCCTACTCTGTAATCCTGGCACTTGCGCCTCCGGTCGCTGCCTGCCGTTTGCTCCTGGGGGTCTGGATAATCTCCCTTGGCTCTACCGCACTGTCTGGCCCGCGCACAGGGCCCCCGTAACATATACCCGCTGCCGCGATCGCAGGGAGCTGTGGCGTTGCCACTGAATGGATGGCACTGTGCCAACTCTGCTGCCATCCGCCCTTGCAGCTCTTTTCCTCCCTCCTCCCTCCCGCTCTCCCCTCCTCCTCCTCCTCCCGTCGACTTGATGTTAATTAACACACGGGTTAATTGATTTTAAAAGCTGAAGAATTACAGTTAACTTTTCCCACAGGGTACGGACGCCAGCCGCTTGGCACGGCTCTGCCGCTGGCGCTGGTGCAGGGGGGCAGGGAAGCGCCCGCAGCAAAACCAGCCACTGCGGAGGGATGGACGGACGGTCGTCCGCCTGTTGGAGTGCGTCTGGGGGCGGCTGACGCGCTTCTGCCTCGTCCTCCAGACATGTCACCGCTATATTTTGCTATAAACAATCAAAGCAACCCCTCCCCTCGCCTCTCGCACCCACCCTCCTTTCACAGAGGCGAGCTCTGTTGAAGTTTGGGCGGCGATGCCGTCCCCCCCCAAAGGCTCATCGCAGCACGGAGGTGACCAGCAGGGTCTCACACCACGGGGCTCCCCACCACGAGCACCCTGCCACCGCTGAGCTGGGGCTGCGGAGGAATGCTGCCTGCCAGGGACTCATCCTGCCTTCCAGGGCTCGTTTTCCTTTCCTTAATTGGCTCAAATATGTCGCTTGGGATGAAGCATCTCAATCAGGGGAAAGTTAGTTCGTTGTAATTACGGGAGAAATAAACCATGTGGGGGCTTTGGTTTTTTGCTTCCTCTCCCCCTCGCCCCAATCTCTGCCGTGAGTGAGGGCGAGTGACGGTGCGGTGGGGAGGGGAGGAGATGCAGCGACGCTGGGAACTTGCTGCTTTCACCTTCTCGTGCTTTCATTTTATTTCATTTTGTTTTTTTAAAAGCATGAAGCAAGTGAAGCGACGAGAGGAATCCATTATGCAAATCAGGTCACATTTGCATAATGTCTCATGACTGGAATATGCAAATGAGTTGTATAATTTATGAGTGCCAGTGTCTGTCTAAAAGTGTTTCCCAGAATTTATAAAAAGTGAGTCGTGGGGAGGGCAGCTGGGCTGGCTGCCCTGCCAGGAGGGCTCTGCGCTTTCTTTTCAAAGTCTTCTTGAGATCAGCAGCTCAAATGCTCGTTAACAGGAAAGAAGCCCCCCTTTCCTCCCTGTCCCCCTCATTTTATTTTCTGTTTATCCATCAGCCAAGCCCCAACCTGCTCCCTTCAAAGTTCTCCAGGAGGCACTGGCTGGCGCGGGGGTGACCGGGCAGTCCCTGCCGGCTGGCTCGGCCGGGCTCTGCTCCAGGCGTCTCTGGGGCTCTGTCAGCAGGAGCGAGCAAACTCCGTGGGCACGGCACGCGGCACAGAGCGTGTGGAGACGCTCGCTCTGACGGGCATGGTGGGATTACCGCTGCTTCGCGATGCGCCACGTCTGACCTGTGTTCTGAGCCAGAGACCCGTCACCTTCGGAAGAGCTGCAAGGTCAGCGCAGCGGTGGCAGTGCCAGTGGAGAGCAACCTTGAGCTTCCTGCCCAGCGCCAGCAGAGGCCAGCTTCAGCACTGGAGAGGTGTCTGCAATATCTGGAAATACAGGGCAGGTATCAAAGCTCCTTTTCCTTTTTTTCCCTCTTCTCTGCATGCTTGGAGACCTGGGGAGCATCGAGAGAATGCAGGTAGGCTATTTCACATGGGAACGCTGCTGCTCTGAGCTGCCTGTGCAGGGAGAGGGTAAATAATAATGGGCACTGGCACGTGGAAAGCTGTGGCACGACCATGGCGTGGCTCTGGTGCCGGCGTGTCTGTTACCATGGCGTGGCTCTGGTACCAGCGTGGCTGTGACCATGGCGTGGCTCTGGTCCCAGCCTGCCCATGCCAGGCAAGGTCTAGCAAGGAGCAGGAGGGTGGGTGAGCCCAGGGACTGGGACAGCTCAGCACCATCCTGCCTCAGCTCCAGGAGGTTCCTGGAAGGGCTTCTGGGCAAGCAAGTGTAATTTGCTTTTCTTGAGAATCTGCATCTCAGTTGTAAAAACTGTATGTGTTTCTCTGGTTTCAGAACAAGTTTTTTAGTGTCCAAACTGATGAATTTCTCATCTTCAATCAGTTTCAAAATAACGTGAGTCTTTTCGTGGTTTATTTAGTAGATACAGGTCTTGACTCTGACAGTGTATGTCACCCGGGACGTCTCCAGTACAAAGCAGTAATTCGTAAACAGCTTTTACCTGTGACTGCAGCAGTGCTGGAGCGGGAGCGTAAAAGGACCCTCGCTTTAGGTGTAAGGAAGGCAAAACTGGCACATCCTCTGTCACGAGACAGAAGCCAGTGAGAGGCAGCAGCACATCCAGACTCCAAAGCAGCTTTTGCTTATGACTGCTCAACTTGGGTGCCTCCCTCCTGTTCTGAGGGGTGACCGTCCCACCTGCTGCTCCTCACTGCTGCAGACAGCAGAGAAGTAGCTGAGCCTGACCTGGAGCCTGAGCAGGATCGGGGCCACTGGGAATAACTGGTGTGTCCACTGAGGGCAGTGGGAGGCCAGGTGTTTGGTGGGGAGTGCAGAAGCTGTGGCAGCAGTTTGAGGGAGTGGTGTGGTAGCTCTGGGGAATGTCCCACAGCTCGGGAACCGGTGGCCCTGCAATATAAGGAGTCAGGGCCACTTTTAAGCTCAAGGTAAACCACCCTGCTTCACTCACCACAAAAGCTCCTGTGAGCTGGAAAGGAGAGGAGAACTTCTGTTTACTTGTTAGGGTGTTTGGTGCAGCCTCAGTGGATCCTGCAGCAGGACCTGGGTTGGTTCTCCAGACAGTACCTTTGACAAGCAGCCTTCCAGGGCTGGAGGCACCGCAGCTTGTGATGGAGGGGTGGGAGATGGAGCTGTGGCTGTGGAACAATTCACAGCTGTTGGATGGAATTCAGTCTCCATTTGGGGAGAACCCGCAGCTCAGTCTGGAGTTCACCGCTTTGTGCTCTGGTCTGCACAGGGTGCTGGTCCTGGTGTCCTGTCCCCGCACTGCTTCTAACACACATGGCACAAGGAGAACACAAAGAAATGTGGGGGCAGCAGCAGCAGCAGAGCTCTTGTCTTCTCAGGGCACAGCTCAGGTTTCCCTGTTACCCTCCTTGCTCTCTCCAAGGCACAGGGCTGCCCAGGAGCCCTGCAACACCATCCTCCTCTGCCCTGATGGCCCCAGGGACAGCTGCCTGCTGGAGTGACTCCCTTCCAGTGGGCAGAGTCTTCTATATAGATGTAGCTTTTTGGTATTTTTATAAAGCCACCAAAAGTCATGAACGTTCTATTGTGGTTTGATGCTGCACTGAGGATTGGTGAATGTCCTGAACTTTGTATTTCGGGAGAAAGCAGCTTCTTTGGAGTGGGAGGGTGAAAGACCACCAAGCACATGCACTGAAACTTGCATATCTGCCAGATGAGATTTTCTGGTCTTTGTAGGTCAGGTAACAAGGGATGGTGGCATGGGAAATCCCTCACACAGCATCACTCATTTCTTATCTGTGTTTCTACTGGGGGGGGGGGTGGGTTGCCAGCTGAGCAGAGTGCACCTGACAGACCCTTGTTGCTTTCTTCCAGTCCCAGTGTTCTCCTGTGCTTGGCCGCTGTGGTTCCCCACTGGTGGCACTGGAAGAATTCCCTGAGGCTTCCTGGGACCTTTGTCTGCAGCTCTTGCCTTCTGGCCCTCGATGGAGGTAAGCCATCTGAAACACTGCTCCAGCAGATCTGTGAGCTGAGGCTGCTCTGCATGTGAGGGCCTGCCCAACAGAGCATATTTTAGCCATGTGCCTACTAACATTACCTGTCATAATTTCCACCAAGAATTGTTCCCACATCCAAGATAGAGACCTTGTTTTAAGACTCACGTCACCTCTGCCACCATCCATTCCCTGAGCAGCAATGCTGGTTTGAGCAATGCGATGCCGTAATAGGTAACAACTGGGACATCCAGTTCCTTCCTCACCTCTCCTGAATAAGGCATGTGACGTCAGGCAGTGCTAGCCTGGGTTGGACGGATGCTCCTGGTTGTCCACTCCTACCAGCGTGGAGCTCTGTGGCAGTGTCAGCTGTGGGTGCCAGGGCAGTCACCCACGTTCTGAGCTGCCAGATTTGTCCCATCCTTCCTCAGTTTTGCACAAGGGCAAGGTGCAGGCAGAGGTCTGGGCGCTGCTTTTGGAACCAGTCCATGAAGGTGCCTCTCTTCCAGCAACAGGCATCAGCCATCAGCATCACATTACCAGCCTTGGCACACCTGACAGATGCGCCTGACATGAAGAAAGGCTTGTCTGCATGGGGCTTATCGCCTGATAGTTGTAGATAACAACAGTTGTAAGCAAAGTGTGTAAAATCTTTAAATCTTTAACAAATCTCTCATTAATCCCAGCTAAGTAGATTAAAGCTGATTGCAGGCTTTAAAAGGAAGCAAGCTGATCACTTGTAGGACAGAGAAAATATGTACAATGAAAAACAGTCAGACAGGCAGGCTGTATTGGGCAGTTCCTTTGTTTCTGGTCTAGATAAAACCAGGATGGCAGTCAGACCACTGGACCTGGGTTCAATGGAGGCAAAAATTCAGTGAGATGAGATTGGGCATGATTCTGTAGAGCATGATTCAAAAATACCAAAGCTGCTCCAGGCAGATATTGTCTGTGTGCTGCAGACTCAGGAAACAAAGCAGTTCTGTATGAAGGGCATCTTGAGAAAAGCCCAACAGGGTGCTGAAGTCCCAGATGAAAATCGGGATCCTTCTCAAGGTTCAGCCTGGTGTTGAGGTCCTGAATATCAGAAGGGCCTGTTCATGGCCAGTGTTACTCTCTCTGTGGTGGTTATTGGAACAGAGCTGTATTTGTAGACATAACTCTGACTAGCAATGAAGTAGTTAAATATCTTAGCACAAAGAAATTCAGCCAAGTACTTAGATTTTGCTTCAGTAACTGAAGGAGTGGATTTTGTAGGATTAGACTGTTAGCTGGTATGACCTGGGGTTTCCTCTTCCTTAGAACCACGTGTTCCTTTTCTAAACGCACGTTCCGAGGAGTATGGTACACAAACGCTGCTGGCTGTGGGTGTCGCAGGTACCAGCGAAGGCTCATCAGCAAAGGCCAGACACGTTTACAGCCCACCCCTGTTGTCACTCGGTGCCTCCCTCTCAGCTGCTGCTCCAGCCTTTGCCCACCCATCAGCCCATCCTGTTCTGCTCGTACACTGTCCGTGGCTCCTACTCACCCAGGACCACATACTGTCAGTCGCCCTTTCCCATGCCTTGTCTGTCCCAGTCCCTTATTTCAGTGGTGCCCACTTTCTTTGCCAGTTCAGTGATTTGATTCTGTTTTCTCTATCTTTGCCTCTTGTCATGGCGCTGTCTCCAGACCAACAAGGACTAGGACTTTCTGCTCTAGCATCTATGTGTGTGTTGCAAAGGCAGCATGATGTCCACTGCTAAAAATGGCAGCAATGCCTCCTGCTTGTGTGGTCCTATGTCCAAATGGAAACACTGATGTTGGTTCCTGAAGATCAAGGTGACAATCAGGTCAACGGCAGGTTTTCTGAGTTTGATGCTAAGCAAGGGCAAACAAGAGATGCAGAATAAATCTTTTGAAGGGACAAATGCTTCTTGACCAGCAAAGCCTGAGTGAGCCTCATCCGCAAGAAGGCAGCTCTTGGTGGTTTCCCAACACAGGCAGGTGCTGTTTTCTCTTTTGAGAGCAGCTGAAATTTGAGGGTGCTTTATGAGGAGGGCAGGTGGTCATGTCCCTCTTCTCTACCTCATTCTGTGAGATGGGAAGAACAACAGACTTGATTCAGCCTGTGCCTTCACCATGCACTTAGATCTTCAGTGGTAGACGGAAGAAGCTGGCTGAAGGTTTCAAAGCTGCCAGAGCAACTGGTCTCCTAAAACAGTGACACTTCTGTTCTAATAAAGTTATGCTTTGTCTAATCGTGGGAGAAGATGGCTGAAAAACAAGGACAGGAGGGTGTCCTGCTTCTCACCCAGCTCAACCAAAAGGAGGAGAAATTCCTACCCCACTCTCAGGTGATCATCAGATATTGTACTTAAATGCTGAGATCTCCTCACCTTGTTCCCCAGATAGTCAGCTTCCTCACCCTGCAAACTGCCCAAGGGCACAATAAGTAGGTTAATGCTCGCTCCAGGGTTAGCCTGAGGGTGAGAGCTCCCCGCAGGAATAGCTGAGTTGTGTGTGTGTGTGTCTGTGAGTTCATGTGTCGGGAAGCCTTCAAGGTGAGTGAATGAATGAATGAAATGAATGAATGAATAAATACGTACTGCTCCCCTTTCTTTGCTGTGTGCCCCTTCCTCCTTCTCTGCCCCAGCAGCAGAAACTCGTGTAGCATTGTGGCTGATGAGCAAGCGGCCACTGTGCATCACAGGCAGCTTCTTCTGTCAGTTCTGGCTTCACTGATGCCTTGAGTCAGTCTTTACAGTTTTGACTCCATTGTTTGGAAGCAAGTGCAAAGAGCAAGGGACAAGGACAGAGAAATAAAAGAAATGCAGAAGGTGGACATTACATCACTGGTATGATGTGCATGCTGCAAACACCAATATATTACAGCGTGGAGAAATTACTGTTGCTGTGTCTCCTGTTTCCAAGACACAGCTCATGTGCTGGGTTCCCTCACAGTCCTCTGCACTCAAGTCTGGAGCACAAGCCACAGGCAGCTGAACATCTTGAAGAGGGTCAAGAACGCCCGAGGCATCTCTCTGGGGCTTTGACACCAGTTTGCTCAGGTCACAGAATCACAGAATGGTAGGGATTGGAAGGAACCCCTAAAGATCATCTAGTCCAATCCCCCTGCCAGAGAAGCATTGCGCAGAGTAGATCACACAGGAACAAGTCCAGTCCAGCTGACTTGGCCACCACAGCCACATCTCAGGTTTCCATTGTACTTTTCCAGTAGTGATTTGATTACTTTTTTGCTTCAGCCTCACTTCACCAGGACAAATGATGGAGCAACAAGAACTGAGGTTTCAGGTGTTTTATAAAGAGCAACTTATTTGTCAGTCAAATATTTGGCCCAGGTAAGCAAATCACAGCCAGAAGTCAAAAGTGCCCGCTTTCAGGTACCAGGCCTCTACTGCACGTCACCTTGAGCTCAGGCAGTCAGCATAGCTGTTCCTGTGCTCAGCTGTTTGATCTGCACGTTGAAAGCTGTCCTGGGTTCAGTTCAGGGTAATTACCACCAGCAGCTGCTGGCCAGAGCAGTTGGGAGGGGCTGGAGCTGGGAGGGGCCACAGCAGGATAAGCAGCCAAGCCAGCCAATGGGAGAGCCGGTATCACATTGGGTCCTGCCCCTATATAAGGGGAGGGCTGGCCTAGGGCAGAGCTTCCTGTTTTTAACTTGCTTCAGTGTGGCTGGAGCAGGGAAAGTTGATGACTCAGATACAGGTAGAGCTTTTCTGGTTGCTATTAATCACTTTGTCTATCATTTCATTGGTATGGTGTTTTCTTCTCTCTTTGTGTTGTTTTGTTAAACTATCCTTATTGTGGCCCCCGGAGTTTTTTCTTCTCAAATCTCCTTCCCATCCCACAGGAGGGTTGGGTGTGGGGGGGAACAGGGGACAAGTGGCTGTGGGGTCTTTAGCTGGTGGTAGAGGTTAAACCATGACAAAAGCCCAGTGCTGGAAGAAGCCTGTGTGATGACATGGTGATGACGCAGGGCATATACTGCTGGCTCCTCAACAGTGGTGTGTCTGAAGTGGTGATATTAGAGCTGGAGATGAGATTCCCTGATAGGCATCTATCAGGTGGTCCTAGAGGAAACGGGAAGGTTGCAGTGGGGAAGGAGGAGCTCTTGTGAAGGGAGAGAGCTTGGGACTGGAGAGAGGAAGCAGAGTGTTGTGCTGCTAGAAGTGGAAATGGAGTACTCTTGTTCCAAGTGATTTGAGTAATTCATGTGGTAGCAGGAGCCAACAGAAGCACTCCTGTCCCACAGGACTGGATTGTTTCTTTTCTGAAATGTGCTGGTCTGCACAGACTGTCACACTGGATTGATTCACTCTATATGAGCCATTTGCACCCTCAAGTCAGTCCTTTCATTGTGAAGTTGCAGAAGCCATCAGTGAATACAGTGTTGGATGTTTTAAATGCAGTAAGGGCCCAGGAAAGGTGCTCACAGCATCCAGAGCGGCGTGGGCAGTGTGTGGAGTCTGGCACGGTATGGGGGTGCCCAGACTTTGCTCTGGTGTTACCTGACCCGTTCCACCTGCGCAGAGACCTGGCCAAGCACAGCAGAAAAAAAATATACCAAGGCTTCAGGATATTCTCACAGGACATTTTGAAATGCATCGTGATCGGTCCTATGCTAGAAAATATTAAGACTTTTTAAAATACAGCAAAAAATGCCTCAAAGCATACTAAGTAAACAGCAAAGCACAGAGTGTGAATGTCTACTGTGCTCCTCAGACATGCACATAAACACCCAGAAAATGCCAATATCAATGCTCTCAGTAGGTGCAGTGCTCTAAGGGCTGCCCAGACTTCCCTCTCTGCACAGCAGTGGTCTGCCCTTTCAGAAAAGATTCAAGAAATCCTGGGGATTTTTCAGTGGTTTAGCCTTAGATTTTCTGTTTCTATTTGTATAACTAAGTATGTTCTGTTTGCTCTGTGGTTTGTTCTTCTTTGATGCTTCTTTGAAGCATCATCCATATTAAAACTCAAATTGTCTTTAAAATTAATTATTTAACTGATGTGAAATCCTGTCTAAACATTCTTATCTTCATTTAAATATTTTTAATTTTAATCTTTTAGAAGTTTCATTGATTAATTACCAAATTAAACTACATTAAACCCAAATTAAGAGTTTGCACTAGTTTTTGCAAGAATTGAATTAAATCTTTTTAAGTTGATTTTTAAGCAATACAGGTTTTACTTTAGACGAGGCTTTGATTTTGGCTCTGCCATGCTTGTGTGATTTTCTTTGCATTCTCGTTTTGTTTCCCACTCATTCTTCCAGTTCCCTGCCTCCCAGCTCTCTGTTCTCGCCCTTCAGCGCTGTGCTGGATTTGTTTGGTTTTTTTCTTCATAGCTTCTCCCTTCTGTAGTGTCTCTGGCAACTTGCTCCTGCTCTGGTCCCCACTTCCCTGGCATATGCCTGCAGGTCCTGTCCTCCTCCCCTGAAATCTGTGGAGTCCATTCCTCTCCCCTGGGAAGTGCACAGGGATTGCTAAAGAAGGGAGCGGCTGTGCCTGCGTCTCTCAGCAGTGCGTGGGGAGGCAGGTGCTGAGTGGGGCTGACCGAGGAATGCAGGAGCTAATACTGGGCATCTTCTCCTGTGCCCTGCTGGCCTTAAGGCCCAGGAGTAGAAAGCTGGGTGCTGCAGGCCACCAGCACCTGCGAATGTGGGCAGCAGGCTGGCCGGGGCAGGGTGCATGGGCAAGGATGGGGGTGCCACAGAACTCAGTCAGGTTCCTTTGGTTGTGCCTCATGCATCGGGTTGCCCTGTTTCCTCTCACTGCCAGGCTAACTCAAAAAAAGGAAAACACACCAGAATTTGTTAGTGATTTTTGAATTGCAAATCTGGGCGTTCAGGAGCCATGAAATGAGAAATTTAAAGGAGCTTACTGCAGTGTGAACCCACCCATGTTGGACATGAGTAGTATTTCCTATTTCTGCTCATAGTCCTAAACACGTATCTCTGTTAAAACAGATGTCTAAGCAGCTCTGGCTGGCACAGACAGGGATGGCTTTGGTGTGTTCATTTACCTGGTAAGGTAAGGTTAAAAGTGTACCTAGAACTATGTATTCAAAGTTAATTCACTACTGAAAATTTAAGGTTTGAAGTTCCTGCATTTAGTTCCCATGTAAATATTAAATTGTATTGTTGCTTAAAGGTAGTATTGACATTTTCCTTTAAAAGATTCTCTTTTTGGTTGCTTGCCACTTCTTTATCCACTTTAAACCTGAAATTTTCTACATTCATTTTTGTCTTGGCATAATTTTTCCTTAATATTTCTGAAAAAAAAAAAAAGAAACAGTCTTGCCAAAATTATTTTAACAGAGAAAAATACATGTCTTGAACAAGATTAGGGGGAGAACCTTACAGATATCTCCTTAAGAAACACAAAAGCCTCTGTGCTTCAATGTAAAGATTTCAGTATTCTTATGAGGTATTTTAGCAGTGTGCTGCACCTTGCCTTTAGAAAGAGCCTTAGCTTGGAAGTTTCTCACCCTCCAGCACTGCTGGGAGTGCTGTGACTCTCTTCCACCACCACTCCCTGCCTGCTCTGTCCCTGTGCAAGCAGGGGAGTCCCACACCCCGGCTGTGTTCCCAGACCGCGAACCCCAGCATGATGGTGCAGCTTCAGTTCGGCCTTGTACTCCTTGACCACTGCTCTTTGGTGACAGGCTGCGAGCCTGGTCACGGCTCTGAGCGGATCGACCAAAGGTGGGGTTGCCGTGTGTGGGATTTCTCACCCAGATGCTGGGAGTGTTGAATGAATGACAGGTGGTGGCTTGGCAGAGGACTCAGTGGGTATGGACGCAGGTTTGTTATGCTACTGGAGATAGACAAGCCAGGGCCTTCGTACACAGCTCTAACTGTCCTTATCTTCAAAGTTTTCAGCTTGGAACATGAAGGTGTTTCTCTGCAGAATTGCTGAGCACTCTCAGTTTTGCTTGAAACATACGAACTGCTATAAAGTTGTTAACTGCTTCACAAATCAGAACTAGACGCCTTGAATCAAGCACCTAAAATTAGAGGACACATCTAGTGCTTGAATCTCTCTCTGCCTCTATTTGGTGTTTGTAAAGTGCAGATCATAAAACTTTTTTTTTTCCTCACAGGGGTGCTGAGATTATCTAAATTCTCCAGGAGCATTACCCAGTGATGAATGCCACAGAAATTCCCACGAGGAAATGAATAGCAATGTTCTGCGTGAGGTTTGAAGTGTGTGCACTAGATGCAAGTTGGTAGCCCCACACAAAAGCTGTGGGTGGGAAAAGGAGAAACTGGTAGGTTACCTCCTCTGGGCACCTTGTACACCCTGGGACTGAGGAGTGGGGTAGGGTAGCGTAGGATCAGGTGTTGGCTGGAGTCCATATCAGATGCTTATACAGAAGGACCCAAATTATGCTGGCAACCTTAATTCTGTTATATCCAGTGTTCTACCAGTGTCCTGTAACTAGTATTTTTCTAAGATGGTTTTACTGTATGCACTGTTGTTAAGAAATCACATCTGTTCTAGGGCATGTTTCTGTGCTTAGTCCAGCTAATGAAAACTGCCAGGTTAGGTGTTCTATGAAAGCTTTCCTCAATAGCAAACGTTAACAGAGACACCAGAGCATTCTCCTGGCTATTAATCTGCAGATAATAGAAGGTCCATTTCTTAAGTACACACAGAAAACGGGAAGAAGAAATACTGGCTATGACACAAAATGAATTGTCTTCCTCTGTGCCCTTGTAACCTAGGGCATGTAGTGCAGGCTGCCAGCCATTGCGTTACAGATTTAAAAGTGCTGGAATCTCTCAGTTCTTTAGCAGGTTGCCTGATGGATTGGTGAGTAATGTACTTGAGGAGTGCATTACTAAGCCCCAGACTAATGGCGAGCTCTTGCCCATGGCTTTCGCTATAGATCATTCATCGTGCTATTCATAAGCTCTCTGCCAGTCTGTGTCTGGCATTTGTGCTGCTACTAACACCATCTGCCTGATGAATTCTGTACAAACATTCCCCCGCATTTTCAGAAGGCAAGTGTTAAACGGGAAGAGTGAGTCAAGTTCTCCAACAGTTCTCTTGCTCCTTTGGAGGATGTGGTAAAGGTTAAGGTGATGGATGATACTCACTCACCCAGTATTACCAGCACAGTAGCCTGTAAAAAATGTCTGGGGTTTCTGCATACCAGAGGACACCTTCCTGATGGATTTGTGCCTGGGAACTTTGCCTTCCTAGGAACGCTGATGTTACAGGCCGTGGTAAGATAGAAAGGGAAGGAGAGGTGACCGGGTTGCTGAGTATGGCTCTTCAAAAAGGAACTAGCTGTTTTCCCTGACATGTGTTCTGGTGTGCTAGAAAGAGATGCCTAGATGTGATTACCAAGATTTTACTGTTGTGTGACCTCCAGGAGGTAGGACCAAGCTTCACAGCAAAGACCATCTCCATGGTTGGCTTCTGGGCTGGCTTTGGTGGACAGAGCAGATGAGTGCAGTAAATGAAGTTGCCCTGCTTCCAGTCCCCACGTGGCTTTGAAGGTCAGATATTAACTGGACTCCAGGGTCCTAACTGTCTAGGAGTTGCAGCTCCCTGGTGTGGTTGAGACTAGCTGGATCCCTCTCTGCTCCTTTCACATGGACCGCTGCACAGCCATGAGAAAAGAGCAGTCCAGTCAACTATCGATTTAAGCTCGCAACCCATCTCACCTCCAGTTGTCTGAGCCATCCAGGACCCTTTCTAATTCCTGAGTCTAGTAGCTTTGCCAATAGAGGAAGTTTAAGTCTTGCTCAGCTATTCTGTGCTCTTTAGCTTTGTATTTTTGCAAGAAGCTACTTAGAGAACTGCAGAAGTTTACTTTTATTAACGTTCCTGATGAGCTTATGGAAAGGATGAATCCTTCATGTGAAGGCATTTCCCCCACAGCAGTCATAGTAAAGATTGCTGCTAAAACTACACAGCAAAATCAAAACTGTAAAAACAATGCTGTTGAAGAAAATTCTTCAGTTCCAGTAGTCCTGTGGAACTAGAAACAGCCCACACTGAGCAACAAACACACTTTCTACCAACAATTTTCTACTTTTCTCCATCTGTTAGGAATGTTGTGGCTTTTGAGAGGATACAAGTAATGACATCAATGTGCTTGGAGTGCTAGATATTATATTCTTCTAGAGAAAGACCTCTTTTTACTGGGGCTATTTTTCTTTATGCACTTCAGATACAACTTGGGCACCTTCTCATTGTCCCAAGCAGGAAGCAAATTCTGTCTCTTTGTATTACTCACATAAATTCTACAACCAAAAGTCTGAGGGTATTTTGGATACAGAAACAGGTGGAGGATGCGGAGGTTGCACACAAAGGCAGTGCTGCTAAAAAGGAGCGTGCCATAAAACCGTCAATTCCCAGTGAGCATTGTCAGTCAGTTTATTTGCATGCTCTTTTGGAAGATGCTTCTGGTAATAAAGCATCATCAATCTATTATTTCTTTTGACCAATCTTTCTCTTTCTCAGCCTGCCTGTATAAAACCTTACTGTGGCCTGTATTTAACTGAGGACATCCTCTGCTTGTTTCCTATCTTCTAGCTTGAGTTTTCTTCCTTTAACAAGCACAACAGCATGCTGCTCTAGCTTCAAAGAGGAAATTAATTCCGTCCGCAAAAGGGTCAAGTGCTAGAAAGTGCATAGCAATGCAGTTTGCATGGCAGGATCCAGGAGATATGATGCTAATAAGATTCTAAGATGAGAACAGCAGACTGGCTCTGGGGATTCAGATGAAGGGTTCTGTAAATTTTAAAAGAAATGGTCTCCAAAAACTAATGATGTCTGCTTTCCAATTCATTAATAATGTGGAGCAGGGAGATGGGAGTGAGAAGCAGGCCATGCTTTGAAATATCAAAATGTAACGAGGAAAAAAACAGTGAGAGCTCATCTCATCGGGGTCATAAAGCTAGGAGAAACAGGCAGGCTGCAGGGGAACACAGTGTCAGTGCCTGGAGGGAAGGGAATTGCACGGTATATTCTGCTACATGTAATTTATGCACAGATTCTTTGCCAGTGTTGGTGTAAAATTTCTCTGCTGAAAAAGACGTTGCTGTATTGACAGAGTTTTTTCAATGTTCTTGTTTAAGGTGACTTACTACACAGGGTGTCTGATGGATTTTAAAAACCTATCTGAATTGTCCCAGCATATTTACAAATGACTCCTGGTAAACCTTCCCCTTCACCTCTCTGCACTGCATGCACGGAACTGGGTAACAGAAACCTGAACCTTGTTTGTAGTTAATAGTGGAAGAAAACCCCTCAGGCAATGCCTAATGAACCAGGAGCAATTCTGAGCTTTTTCTCTGCAATATCTGGAGAGAGTGTGCCTTTCCAAGGGCTGCCTGGACACATCGTGTGACCTTGCTGCTTTACATGATGACAATTTCACATTGCTGGTACAGTGTTTGCATGGAGGTGCTATTGTGCAGATATTGTGCTGGAGTCTCCGCCTTACATGAGCAGGGTTTGCAGCCGGTAGAAAATGTCTGCGCGTGAACGGTTTCCAGAGCGGGAAGGTGTGCAGCGGGAGGATTTTGCTCTGACTTTTATTTTGACAAAGCTATTATGATTTGCAGAGTGAGGTTAAGGTTTTCCTCCTATCTTCTCCTTTCATCTGTGTGATATTTTCTCATCTCATCTCGAAACCTCCCATCAGCAATGCCTGGTGAGGCTGTGGGAGCTGCCCATGCCGCAGAGCCTCGCCACCAGCCAGAGCTCTTCGGAGACAGCCCACAGAGCTCGGCTGCGGGCTGCGCTGCTGGAACCTGCCGCTGCCACTTCCCTGGGACTTGGCACGGTGGTGCCCGGCTGTACCGACACGCTGCCAGTACAGCCAGGGGCACCTGCCACGGTGCCAGCCCTCTCCTCCCAGTGCGCTGCTTGGCCTGCCTGTTTGACAGAGCATTTTGCAGCCCCAGTAAGACCAGTGTTTAGTGTCTGCTGTTTTGTGCTGCCCTGAAGCTTTTTTTCTTGTGGTCTTCTTTCACAGTCTGCAGGTCCCGTCTGTTTTCTTTAGCTTGAGTCACAGTATCTCAGCAGCAAGTCAGGCTCAAGACAAGTAATTGCTTTTGGATATGGGAACAGGGGTTCAAAGGAGTGTTTAGTAAGAGGTAGTGTGCACTTGGGATACCCTCTCCTCTGTTCTGAGCTGTTTTCATGTGGGCTTTTGCTGACCTGCAGAATCAGGAGTGTCTGGGGTGTGGCGAGTGATTTTTGGGAGACAGCTCATAGAATCTGGCCAAGAGGCTTGAGCTGAGTTTTGCTTTCTTGCTAAAGACACAGCAATGGAAGTGGGTGAAGGTGGAGCTCTGCATCATGTCTGAAACATGTTCATAAAACAGGTTTCTCTCGCAGAGTTGATAAATGCTGCATATTTCTTCATCAGGGTCCTCAATACTGACAGGTATGCTTCAGCTGTCCCTAGAGCAAACCACAAATGCATCAGCACCAACTTCAAAAGCCACAGCCTTCATCATCGGGCTCTTTTTCTGCCTGTCCTTGGTCTCCAGGGAATATAATCAGCCCAACTTTACAGGCCTCCCCATGAACTGCAGGGATGATAGAGCCATGTGGATCAAATCTTCCCTTTCCTCATATTTGCATCTTAAATGTTTCCTTGGAGAAGAGATGGGGAATTTGTTTCCTCGGGAAATCTCAAGATAAATTGATAAAAATTTTATTGAAGGTTTTCCAGTGAAGTTCCTGCTTTTCAGTTTCTCGGCACAAGGTTACAGAATGACTTGCCTGCAGCCACATAGTCAGTGGAGCAGATGAGTTCACAGCTGCTTCAATGGAGATACCATTGTGTGCATCAGGACTGTCTTATGGCATTGGGAAAGAGGTGAAAAACAGCTGGTATATGGAGGCCGCCTTTGTTGATGTTCTTCACCTAGTCACTTAGCAACTTGCTTTTGCATGGATCCACAGTATTACCAGCCCCATCTCAACAAGCTCCTACCTAGCAGCTGCTGATACTCTGTGTGTGCAGCAGTGATTCCTGCCTGTGTAGACCTTGCACTCATCACTATTGAATTTCACTTTATTCTCCCAATTCATTTCTCCAGTCTGAGGTTTTAAATCCTGTCTGGCATTATACCGAGTCTTCGTTAAGCCCATTCAATTGTATTATTTAGCATGAATTAAGAATTGGTATCAGAAAAATCACAATGCTGGAGGTTGGAAAGGACTTCAGAAGGTCTACAGTCCAACCTCCTGCTCAAAGCAGGACTAACCTCAAATTTAAAGTTGCTCAGGGTCTTGTTCAGTTGAGTTTTCATCATGAAGCCTCCTTAAAGGTCTCTGAGACAGTTAGTTGAGTGCAGGAGAAGTGCTTGCTGGAGACCACAGAACAGTCCCAGGAGCAGTACCTCCGTGTCAGGCAGTTATTGTCCTGATACACCATGTTCCTCTGGATACAGCCTGTCTTTCATCTTCTTTTTGTGGGCTTCCCATCACTCAAATGAGAGTGCATGTGCACGTCAGTGAAGAGTGTAGTCATTTTACAGCTTCTGCTTCACCTTCCTCAGCATCCAGGGTTTTGTAAACCCAACTGATGCTTATGGGAGCTGCAGAAGTCCATCGCTTCTGAAAACCAGCCCTTGTGCCTGTCACTTCAGAAAGCATATCAGCTGATGACACACAAAATACAGATTGGAGGTGAGGGATGCTGCAGTAAGAGGACATGAGTGGTGGGAGGAACATGTCTATACCCCTCATACAGTGAGTCAGGATGCAGGACTGTCAGGCAGGGAAGACTTATACATTCTGAGCTGACTACTTGTACATTTCTTGTTTCATCACAAAACCTTGACTTTTCATTGAGGAGGGAATTCAGAGACCTGCCAGAAGGGCTGTGTCTTGGTGGCATTCAGACGTTGCCTTATGATCCTTTTTCCACTCCTTTTCATGCACACAGCATCTCCCCAGCAGATCCACGGCAGCCCTACTGCAGAAAATCCCCTGCAAAGCCTGAGCTTTCATTTTAGGTAATGAGCCTGATTTCTGTGGAGGTCTGTACTGGGCTGGCTGGTAGTCAGGTCGATGTGCTGATGGGTGAACTGTGGGCCAGCTGGCACATGGACACTGGCACCTGTGTGTCTCTTGCAGCTGTGCCTGAGGATGGGGGTTTATTCCCTGTCTCTTGGTACCTCTCATTTCAATCTGCTGCAGACACTTTTGAAAATCCAACTACATAGCATTTAATACCATGGATTGCTAATTTGTGGAACAGAGATCTACAAAGAGAACAAAATGCACCTTTTCTTCCTGCACCTTGCTGCCTTCTGCATTTTCATGTCCATCTTGGATTCACTTTGCTGAAGCTGGCTCCTGCTGATCCTGACTTCCACAAACCTCTCCTCTTGTCAGGGTGCAGTGCTCCCTGCACACCTCCCAGCCCTTCCCAGGAAGGGGAGAGATGGCTGCTGGTCCAGACAGTGCTATCGCTTTTGCTGGGTCTTTTCTTCTGCAGCTCGGTAGAAGCTACTGACTCTCCTAGGCCGGTCCAGGAGAACTGCATTGCATTTCTAGGCACAGGTAGTGAGGGAGCAGAACAACAGGTCTTGTGACAGGACACTGCAGTGCCATGGATCCCTCTGGGGTAGGAGCCAGACATTGTATGAGGCTACACTGAGTCCCGGTGTGGCATTGCAGGACTGTCTGCGTCCCTAGTTGAGAGAGCAGTGGTGGTATGTGTGTGAACCATGGCTGGCAGGGCTATGCCTGCACCTTCCCTTGGGTCCTCCACTTGGACACTGGTGCCCAGGATGCTGCAGGGGCCCCTGTGGCATGTGCCACACACAACCTGCTTCAGGCGCTCGTGGAACCCCAGAAACACATGTCAGCTGCTGGCACCTCGGCAGCGGTCCTCACCCGGACCGGGTGGCAGCAGTGCCGGGAGCAGCCGGATGATCCAGCCCCCTCTGGGCGTGCAGAGACAGCAGCGACTGGCTCTGTCACAGATCCCAGACAGGCCGCAGGTTCCACAGAAGGACTCTGTTCTCATGACAGATACCCAAAGGCAGATTTTCTTTTAATTAAATATGAAAACCTATAATGCAGTCAGCATGATGCCTCTTGGTATGTTTATTTTTATACCCCATTTATTTGCTTTTGTTCTCAACATATGCTTCCATTGAGGGAGATTTTTATACTGACCATCTGTGCATTACGAATTAATTTCAGATAGGACTGAAGGACTTGGGGAGCAGGATATAGGTCAGTTGATTTTTTTAGTGTCTGAGTGGAAATGCGTGTCATTTACAGTTCTGGAATAAACACACCAACTAGTCTTAAAATAGTATTGAAATTGTAAAGTTGACATTTTTAAGCTACTGTCTTTAGGTTTGAGGATTACAAGGCTTTTGAGATTGGTGAAGTATTTCATACCTCATAGAGTTAAGGTTTCCCTTTCTGTCTCTACACTCAGGAAAAAAATATTTATTGCTTCAATAATATTCGCCCTACATTTTAATATTTTTCCCTGCAGCCTAAGGATAAAAAGCATTTAATTTCACCAGCATGGAAGGTGATGGCATTTGTGTGTCTGTCTGTCTGTAACACTAGTTCTGCACTCAGCCCAGTTCCAAGTCTTGCAGAAGGGGTTAGATCTCCCCAGGCAGAGCCCTGTTGATGCCATGAAAAGAAGGGAACATGCCGAGCCCTGGCTGGCCCAGCACCCAGATCTGTGCTTGTCTGCAAAGGAAAGGACGGCTGCTCTCTCCCATCTCTGCTCTCCCTGCCCTCTTGGCACAGTTTAAAACAACAAAGCATCCTGCACGTGCATGTCTCTGCTGGGTGCTCGCTGCCAGTGTGAGCCCCGCAGCCTCCACGGGTAACACATGACCATGGAAGACCTTGGTGCTTCTGTGTCCCTGCACAGAATGGAAAGGAGCAGGTGTAGGGGCAGTGTGGAAGCCCGGTGCTCTTGCCTCTGGAGCAGCCCCGGCAGCGGGGAACCACGGGTCTTGACACCAGCCCAAGCTTCTGTGGAGGGAGCAGGTCTGCTGCAGGAGCCTCTTCCCATGTGTAGTGACTCCAAGCTTTTAATTCCTCTGTGTCTCCCAGCTTTTACCCCTCCTTCCTCTTTGCCTTGTTATTTTTCCTTTTGACCACTTTTCTATGCTCTCAGGTCAAGGGTTTGCCCTATGGGAAAAAAAAAAGCTTAGCTGAAAATTAGGAGATTTAATCAAAGCTTCTCCAGACAGCATGAACAATCACCAGTTTTGAACTGGACAAAATGAAA
Organism: Actenoides hombroni; assembly: GCA_024336885.1. NCBI lineage: Eukaryota > Metazoa > Chordata > Aves > Coraciiformes > Alcedinidae > Actenoides > Actenoides hombroni. Next base: position 89,177,698 of record WUAM01000287.1, on the reverse strand, counting down.
GGCCCTTCAAAGGGACAGCGAGGCTTGTGCAGTTCTCCCTTAGCAAAGAACTTGTCTCCGTTTCCACCACCCCACATGCCGTGGCTGTGGATGAAGCCTGGGGGCTGGGCAGCAGTGAGGCCAGGTCAGAGCATTTCTTCCCTTGGAACCTAAAGCTCATGCCATTGTCTCCAGTGATGTGTCCAGAGGCTGCAGGATCTCTCCACTGTCCTGTGCCCTGTTCTCAGGATGTGCTGCCATGCATCAGGCTCTGGGCATGCCCAGAGTGTATCATTCCTACCACTTCACCAAAACAGGAGTGTGATGAAAGCAGCAGCAGAAGTGAGGGAGGGGCTTTCCCAACCCCACAGGTCCACTGGGATAGCTCTGCCTTGAGGTGCTGGAAAAGAAACACCCATTCCTGGTAGCTATGAAACCCCATGTACCCCTCACTGCAGATGCATTCCCAAAGCCTCAAGCCCCACGCTGAGCTGAGAGCATTGTCTGGGGCACTGCTCTGCGGGGCAGCTGTCCTTGGGGCTGCCCCACTGGACTCCGTGGGCCTGGCTCTGCCTGGGATGTGCCAGCAGCAGCCTCTGCCTGGCTCAGGGCACCAGTTGTGTGCGTGCAGGAGACACAGGCGAGCGCAGCGAGAGCCTGTGCTCTGCAGAATGCATTTGCTCTGTCTGTCTGTGGTGCCTGTTTGCTCTGTTTGGCTGCGGTGCCCTGTGTGGGTGGCTGTGGGCAGAATGGGATGTGCCTGTGCAGGGCTTTGTTGGGCTCGGGCTGTTCTGAGGCAACAATGCACTTTTCAAGCACAGCACCTTCTTCCCAGGCAGATGCCAGCTCCTGCCCGAGCACTGGTACCGACAGAGCTGTGTCAGCTCTGGGCTCCCGCTGCTGGGTTCCTGTCCTGGTGCTGGGATTTTGCAGCTGAAGCCGAGGGAGGTAGAAACAATGTGCTTGAAATTCTGTCTGAGGGGAATCTGAGGAGGGGGAGAGGGAAAAGGGCTGTTAGATCTATTGCTGGCAATTTAGATTCAGAGACATTTCATCTGCAGTTCCCTCAAGTGTTGAATTGAATAAAACCAGCAGCAGCAGTGGAAAAAGGAGGTGGGGGAAGGGCTTTGAGCACTCCCAGCTAAACAAAAAGAGACAGGCAGCTCATAAAAAAAAAAAAAAAAAAAAAAAAAAATTTGCATCCTTGGGCGGGGGAGAGAGGGTACAGAAGGAAGGGGGGAGAACGTGTGGCAGAGCCCACCCAGCGGTAGGGAGGGCGGGCACTGCCCAGGGGCTCCCAGTGTTCCTGCAGCCTGAGCAGATCACAGGATTTACTGCTGGATTTCATGATTTTCTGTGGGTTTTTTGAAGCTCCAGTTGTAGAATCGAGCAGGAAGAACAGAGTTCCAGGCTTTCTTTGCAGTTTAAAAAAACCTCTTCACTTTCCAGTGCTTCAGGAGAAATGTGCAAAAGCGAAACCCTGAAGGGTCAAAAATTCAGAAGAAAAGTAACTTAGCACTTATAATTTTGTAAACACTTGTGGTTTGGGGCCTGACTCATGGTTCCCCAATGCAGTCATGGGGTGGCAGAGCTGTCCTCATCATGAGGTGTTTCTGTTCACCTGCCTTTGAGAGGGAATTGCAGCTGGGTTTGCCTGGCCATGTGCCGCAGTGTTTGTTTTTCTCCATCTGCCTTTCATTCCTAAGGCGTCAGGTGAGCATGGCTGCCACCGAGAGCCACTCAGCCCCACTGAGCCTGTTGAGAGAATTGATTACAGCAAAAAATAAGTTCTTGGGGTTCCTGTTGCCGTGTATGAGGGTGGTGCCACTGCCTCCATGGTGGTGCTTCCAGCACCTTCAGTCACAGAGAAGCATCGGGTGTCTCAAGGCGCCTGTGTCCTTCCCTGGTGGCACTCAAGCTGTCTGCATTGCTGGGGGCACAGGTCACGGCTGGTGGCACCTCTCTTCACTGGGTCTCCTGGGTGCTTTCACCCACAGGAGCCAGGCCTCGCGCTCGGGCTTCTCTGTGCTGTCACCCTGGGAGTGCCAGGCTGAGGTGCAGCCCTTGCAGCCGCTGCTGGTCCCCAGCTGCCCAGCACCCTGCCCAGCCTGCCACAGGGAGGGGAGAGGGACCTTCCTCCTCCAGACTGCCCACTCTCCATCTCAGCTTGTGCTCCTCCCCAGACAGGTCTCTGCCCCTCGTACAGGAGACATGGTAGCTCTCCATTCTGCTCAAGTGCTTTGCTCCCTCCACACAGCCTGCCAGGCTCCCCAGAGCCAGTGGCTCTCCTGTTGTCCTCCAGGAAGCCTCATGTTGGCTGAGTGGGGACCAAGACTTCTCTTAAGGTGCGGACTGTTTCACCAGTGCTGCAGCGATTTAACCCAATAGAGCTGTAGAGAAAAGCTCTGTGGGGCCAGCGCAGGCAGTGCAGCACTCCTGAAGGTGCTGGCACAGCAACAGCACAGCTGTCAGCACCCACTCGGGCACAAGGCAGAGCTCTAACATGTGCTTACTGACATGTCCTGTTCTGCTCACATTCCCTGGTGTGCGGGCAAGATTTGTATGTGACCAGAACCCAGAATGTCCATGCATGTGTATGGCCTGGGGGCTGCCAGAAGGGCTACAAGACTCAGGCCTTTGCTCCCTTCGCCTCACCTGCATCAGGCAGTGGGGATGCTGGGTTTTTACCTGGGGAATATCTAGACCTGCTTTGAGTCCCATTTGATGACTGACAGTATAAGATCAGAGATTGGTCTGCACCAGCATTTCTAGCAATAGCGGAGGACAGCAAGGGGCTGCTGGTGCATAATGCCAGAGCAGGCACCCGGTGCTCAGGCAGGACCTGTTCACGCTGCTCAGGTCCCACACCCTCTGCCTGAGGTACAGGGTGAGGGGTTGGTTGACATTCCTTGGAAGCTGTTTCTTCCAAAAATGTGTCCCTGCTTCAGGTGGAACTGTAGGACTTTTGTTTGCCCCTCCCCCCCCCCCTCCCAGTCTTCTTTATTACCTTCTTGTCCCCTTATAATACCTTAGTGACTGATCTGCCTCAGGCCACAAGCAGATGTGTGTGCAGAGAGCACATGCTGCATCAGCCAGTGTGCTGTGTTGGCCAGTGTGCCACGTCAGTCAGTATGCGACACAGGCCAGCGTGCCGTGTTGGCCAGTGTGCCACGTCAGTCAGTATGCCACACAGGCCAGCGTGCCGTGTTGGCCAGCGTGCCACGTCAGTCAGTATGCCATACTGGCCAGCATGCTGTGTTGGGCGGCGTGCCCTGCCAGTCAGT
>WUAM01000287.1:89140463-89174335 GCA_024336885.1 Actenoides hombroni | reverse complement strand
CCGTTGTGGCCGGTGTGCCCCGTCAGGCAGTATGCCACACCGGCCAGCGTGCTGTGTTGGCCGGCGTGCCATGCCAGTCAGTATGCCACACTGGCCAGCGTGCTCTGTTGGCCAGCGTGCCATGCCAGTCAGTGTGCCACACTGGCCAGTGTGCTGTGTTGGCCAGCATGCCATGCCAGTCAGTATGCCACACTGGCCAGCGTGCTGTGTTGGCCAGCGTGCCATGCCAGTCAGTGTGCCACACTGGCGAGTATGCTGTGTCAGCCAGCATGCCACATCAGTCAGTATTCCACACTGGTCAGTGTGCCTCATCGGCTAGTGTGCCGTGTCAGCCAGAGTGGGCTCCTAGCACAGCATACCCATGCAGGGAGACGGGGCACCAGTGCAGCACCAATATGTGAGGGGCCACTGGCACACAGCCTTGGGAAGAAACAAGTGTAGGAAAGCAGGCAGGACAGCATGTGTGGAGGCACCCGGCTTGACCCAGCGCTCTGTACTTTACTGAGAGAAGCTGTTTGAGGGAACAGCATGTGAAGTTGGTGCCCACCACTGACATCTGGCCACCACCGAGTCACCCAGTGCCAGCAGTAGTGCAGCTGGACAGCTCGGGCTGGTTTCCAAACCGTGCTGACTGTGACTTGGTCAAGCACTGTGCTGACGTTAAACTGACTCCGCCATTGCTGGTACTTGCGCAGAAGCGCATGTGAAACAGAAAGGCAAGAACAGGGTGAGGAGTCAGGACTTCTCAGGGCAGGCACTGACACCTTTCTTTCAAGTAACTTCAGCTGTAAAACAGGGGTCATGATTCTTACCTACGTCACAAAGATTTGGGAGCCTGATTAGCTCCAGCCTGTAAAAGACTGAAGAAGTCTTACTGTGAACTAGGACTACAAAGTAGAGAAGGGGAGAGGCTGTCTTATGGACATGTATTATGCTGCCCTGATTTTCTCCCTGTGTTATCGATCCAGTGGCTTGCTAAGATACAGCTCTGCTTGCTGTAGTGGTTTAATTCATTTTTAAGCACCATTATTTTTCATGTTGTGGTCTTCCCCTGCTTGGGGTGCTTCTCACTGCCCATCCCCAAAAATGTCCATTCCTGTCTGTGTTTCCTGGCGTGCGCCGCTCCCACATGTGTGTGTGCATACACCAGGGAGATGGAGAGGCAGCTTCAGCTACACTAAGCAATTAAACTCCGGTAGCTCAGGGATGAGCAGGAGGCCGTGATTTTCTTTTCCTTTGCAGTAATTGCCTCTGCAATCAGCTTTGATCACCCGAGAGCAGAGGAGATGAGTGCTGCAAGTTGACATCAGTGGTTTTAATATATCCATTTACATATACAGGAGCAGTGCAGCATACAGCTTTCCATAGCGCCTCTGACCTGAAACCATCGCTGCTCCATAGACACCTCATTTAATTTAATACTTCACCGCCACTGCGGAAGCCACAGGATGGGGATGGGAGGGGGGATAATCAAGCCCTCACTCTCTCGCTCTCTGTGAATGTCTGTAGAAATGACATGAAAGTAATTGCTTTTGAAAAGCAAAGCAGAAATGGCACAATTGATTCCACTTAAATGAGAGGAGAAGGGGTGGGGGTGGGGGATGTTCACCCTAAACATGCCACCTTCTTCCCTGCTGCAAGCAAATCACTTCATGGGTCTGTGTGGGGACGAAGGAAAGGTGGGTTTGTCTCTGAATGGCACACAGGGGATGGGTATGATATCAGACTCTGCTGCTTTGGGCAGGATACATCCTCTCAGCTGAGTTGTACCCAAAGGCAGACACTGTTCATGAAGCCATATGACATCCCCTGTGGTCAGAGGCATTTCTGTGGCTGGGGAGCTGGTAGGGAGCCTCATTGCATTAAAAATCCTAGAATTATCCTGCCTCCAAAGCCCACTCACCTGTCTGGCAGCTGGGGGAAGGGGGTGTTTATCCTGCATGCTGAGGAGACATCAGGTCCTCTCTGTCTCTCATCCATCTTAGATTATCCCTGTGGATAAAGCCTTGTGAGCCTAAGGCTTTGGAAGTTAGCCAGCCTGGTGCCTGCTAGTGGGTGCCCATCCTTCTGCCAAGGCCCCTGGGCCTCTTCTGTCAGCAGCTGGGAGCCAGCCATGCCAAGGTACAGCCATCCTGGCCGCACACCAGCCCCTGGCACCAGGTGCTGTGGGTGGGGGGCTGCCCTCTGCAGCCCCATGATGCTGGGTGGGCACTGGGGTCATGGGGCTGCAGGAAGGGAAGGGTGTGCAGACCTCTGCAGAGATAGGTTCCTGTGTGGATTTTGAGTACGTTGCTGCTCCCTGCCCTCTCAGAGAGGGAGAACAAGCACTCCCCAGATGCCTCACTGTTATCTCTTTGTTCCTCATCTTCTCTGCATGGCAGCCAGCTGGTCTGTCCCCCAGACTCCAGCCACAGCCAGTGTCTGGCTTTGCCAAGAATTTCCTCGGCTGTCCATCCAGCCTCTATGAGTGGGCAGAGGTGGCCAAGGACTACTGTGGAAACGTTGTGCCTGCGGTTGTAAGAGGGAGGTGGCACCTCAGTCTTGGCGTTACAGCCCAAGCCTGGCAGGCAGTGGTGTGGAGCTCGTCAGACCCACAGCCTGGCAGCAGAGTGGGAGGGAAGGAAGTGTTTTGTCTGTGCCGGGCTGAGCGATGTGGCATGTGAAAAGTCCTCCATGCCCCAGTGCTTGTTCTGTTCTCTGGCATATGCAGAGAGAAACCATGACACAGGAGTCTCGGGGATTCTTCTGAGCTTGCGAAGACTCTGATACGTTTGTACCAAGGCAAAGACGGGGATTTGCAGCATGTCCCTAGTACTCGTTCAGCCCATGCCCATGTTGCAGTGTAAGCTGTTCTGCTGTCATTGCCGGCCGAGCGAGCATGGCCCCAGAGCCTGTCAATCCTCTCTGCCCAACACCAGAACATTTATCTTGCTCTTTAGAGCACGTGGTGTTCTCTGATGGCACGTGTGCCACACAAAGATGGGCTCTTGCAATGCACGGGCACGTGAGCACACTTGGATCCATGCAGAATTTAAACAGTTTCTCTTTTTTCTTCTGCTGAGTGTTTTTCCGGACAGCTTGAACCTTTGTGACCATGGGTTTGAGTGGGTCACGTGCACACAGAACACAGCCTGGAGGAATTCAGGCTACTGTGCTAGTGACAGTGTCTCCAATACATCTTTAATGTAGACATTAATGTCATTTTATGTTAATCACATGCAAATTGATTATTAATGTATTTATTGAATGTTGACAGCTGGGTGACAGTCTTCAGTAAATATGTTTTACTAATCAGTTAGCATTTAATTAATATCAAATTTCTCTCTAGGTTTAGTAAGACAGTTAGTGAACATTAATTAGGCCTCTCAGTTGCTGCCTGTGTTGCAGGACTTCCACGGTGCCACTGGCAGGGCTTGGCCATGCTCAGCAGCTCCGTGAGGTGCGGGCACCAGGTGAGCCTGGGGCTGGGGACACTGCACTTCCAACATGACAGAAGGACACATGCCTGGGGAGAAGTCTGGGAGATGTTGCTCTCAAGAGAGCCCCGCACGAAGTGTTGTGCTGCCCAAGGGCAGGCAAGCTGCCAGCTGACGCAGAGCTGCTGGTGGCCAGGCAGATCCCATGGTCATGCGTGACACCACAGTCGTGGGAGAGCCAAGGCTGCGCCTGCTCGCTACCGTGTCATGGGATGTCCAGTGCTGGCCAGGCCAGCCATGAGAGCTGGGGATGCTCCTCCCCTGCCACCCTTTGGACCATTGGTTCCTTCCAGAGCAGTGAGCTGTGCCTGTGGGGCGAGTCACACCATGTCTGTGCCCCACTGCAGACCTGCCTGTGCCTGTGGGGCGAGTCACACCTCAAGCAGCATCCCTGAGATGTCCATTGCAAAGGCATCAGGTGAGTGGCCAGGATCCGCTCCACCGCAGGAGCAGCAGCACTGTTAGCTCCAGCAGATCAATACTTCAGTGGTGTCATGCTAATTGCTCCTTGGTTGACATTAATGATCCCTCCCTGTTCCCTCCCTGTGTAAACTCTTTACAGCTGGGTCACCAAGAAGTGAAAACACTGAGCCATCAAAGCCTGCTCTGCGTTGGGCAGGATAAGCAGGGTGGATGACCAAGCTGCAGAGTGCCAGAGCTCCCTTCCCCTTCACTCTGTGGACAGTGGGCACGGGGGAAACACCTGAAGGTGTCCTTAGTGCAGGGTGGAGGAGCACAGAACCCAACATGCAGCCAGATCAGGAACTGTGTATTTAATTATTAGTTAGAATAACTTTGTTTTTTCTCAGTTGCTCTTCACTTCCCTCACTCAGGCTGTCTGACACCCCTCTGCGAAGAGAGGCAGCAGATACCCCAGTGCAGCAGAGTCCCTGCCTTCCCCGAGTTGGACAGATCGCTGCTGCCGTGGGCGTGCATGTCAGATCACACCTACCATATTGGCTTCCTGTCCCTGGAACATCAGGTTTTTGCAGCTAATGTGTGCGGGGGGGTGTCTCCTCCAGACAATCCCCACCCCCAGCAGCATCAGGCCTGTGCTGTTCGGGGTTTTGTTAAGCCGTTTAGTATTAATTGATTTTTTTTCCATTTTTTCTTTCTTTCCCTGGGCGGGTCAATAGCTGGATGCTCAAGAGCAGAGGATCTATCAACTGCAGACCAAGCAGAGAGAGAGGCAGGCAGAACTGGAGCAGAAATGCAGCTGGATCCGGCAGCTCAGCCAGGACCTGGAGGCCAGCCACCAGCTGCAGGAAGAAGCTCAGAAGCAGGTAGGAGAAGGTGCCAGTCCATTCTAGCTTGGCAGCCCAGGCTGGGAAGGGAACTGTATTTAATGCATTCACAGCAGTAGTGATAATCTACGATTCTCATTTACATGGCAGCATAAGGAAGGGGCTAAAGATTTGAAAGTGAAGTCCGCTGAGTCCCAGCAAGGAGGGGAAAGTCCAGGGAACTGGGGAGATACCATGTGTGGCTCTGCTGGCTGTACATGGGTGCTGGGGTGGCACTTGATTTGGGGGTGTGACTGCTGTAATGCTCAGATATCCTGGATGTTGCTCCTGCTGCTGATCTGCTCAGAGAGAATGGATCAGGGTGGTGGGCAGAGGCAATGCCTTCCAGGACAGTGTTGTCCTACCTGATGGTAACTGATGTGCAGTTAGCCAGGGGACGAGGCTTGTTCAAATCTGTTCAGCTGTGCTGCTCTACATGAAAGCATCAGTTTGTTCCAGGACATGCAGGCGATTTGGGTGGGAGCACCCTCATCACCCTGCAGGCTGGACAGGAGGCCTGCTGGGACTTGTGCCAGCGTGCTCCATGCTGGCTCTCTGCCCCTGCCCTGCCACAGCTCCTCTCTTCCGATCCCAGTGTTTTAGAAGCTGCAGGACTCAGACCGTTTGCTCAGACAGCATGTTCCCTCTGCATGTGAATCTGGCTTGGGAGAGCTGCTCCCTTGTCTCTCAGCCCTGAGTTTGTCTGGCTGATGTCCACTTGGGCACCTGTAGCCACGAGCGGATTTTGAGCACAAGCTGTCATTCAGCTCCACATGGCAAATGGAGCTGAAGGGAGCTGATCCTGAAAATCTGCAGCTACTGCTGCTGCACACTGCAGGGCTACCCATGTAACCGGCGTCTGTCCCCCATAGAACCCACTTCTAATCTCTTTCAGCACCCCATAAGCCAGAAAAATTATGTCTGTTTTAACCACTTGATAGTTAAATATTCTCATTGTTCTGGAAGACTAAACCAGGTGGGGTCGATAGTGAAGCACCAGGTACCAGCATGAGGGCAGCAGGAATGAGCTCAGCACAGCTCGCTGGTCTGAGCAGCAGCTCGGAGGGCAACAGTTTAAAATCAGGGGGAGTGGGGTCCCCTTATTATTCAAAGTGGAAACATTTTGTTTCACTTAATTTAGTGATTGTGACTATGTTCATATTCATATGAACATGTGAACAATATATATGTATATATATCACATGATATATGAATATGATGCAATGTTTATGTTCATTGCATTTGAAGGAAAATAATGGGATATTTTCCATTTACTGCCAAGTCCTCCATTGTTCTGCGTGTGTGTGAAGAGCCAGCACAGCGTGTGGGCTGTGCTGCGCTGCAGCCTGTTTCCCGACAGCCCACTGGTGAGGGCTGGGTGCGGGAAGTTTGTGTGCCTTTGTCTGTGTGAGTGAGCGGTGAGGAACAAACAAATCTGTGAGCATGCCGGTGTGTGCCTGTGGGGTTCCGTGTGTGCACGCGGGTGACCGTGTATTGATTTGTGCAAGGACAGCACAGCAGGGCTATCATCACGCTTCTGTTTCTTCTTACAGCTACTCTGCCTCACCCTCATCCCTCCATCCACCGATACCAAGCTCAACTGAGCCTAGCTGAGTTTTGGTGTGAAAGTGTCAGATAAAACAGCCCAGCTCTGAACTTTCGCTTGCAAATCACCCAGTTAAGTACTGAACATCCAGCCCTGTTACATAAAAAAACAGCACTATTCTGGGTCAGAACAGTTCCAGCTATCTCTGGGTCCGGCAGAAGCTTGTGCCCATGCCTGGGAAAGAGATCTTTTCCCCTGGGACAAACAGAGGAAGCTTGTGATATTGCCCCAAGATGCTTACCCACCCTCTGTGGTGAAGGGGCTTCCTGAGCCCAAGTGGGACTCTGTGTGTTCAACAGCCCTTGAGGATTTTTCATCCACAACTTGTCAAACTATTCTTGCAACTCAGATATTATCTGGCTTCTGCAGCATGTGGTAGCAGCAAGTTCCACTGTGTACCCATGCAAGGGGTGCAGAGCCACCGCCTTTTGTTTATTTTGAACCCGTCCCCTGACCGTTTCTGTTGTTTTATTGGAGGAGACCATGAACAGTCATTCCTTAGTCACCTTCCCTGTGACACTTCTGATTTTACAGACCTCTGTTGTGTTGCCTTTACATCATCCCTCCAGACAGAAGGGCCCCAGTCATTTTTGGGGCTTTTTTTTTTTGAGCCAAACACGGTTGCTGATAAATCTCCCACTTTGGGGGCTTAGGGCTCCCATGGCTGGCGGTCCCAGGATGACTGTAGCAGGCTGCAAATATGAGAAGCCCCCTGCAAGGAGTGTCAGGTGTAATTTAGCACTGGGAGCATGAGTTATGGTCCTGCCCTTTACAGAAAGGCGAGCAGCGCAGCTCTGCCTGTCAGCTGAGTCCCCCACCTGATCATGAGCTCTCCTGGTGAATGAATCAGGATCTGGCATATCATTGTTTAATACAGCCCCCATGCTAATGTCTTTTTGAAATGAAACCGAGAAAGCTGTTAACCTCAGTTAGCCAGCTGTCCTCACTGTGACCTGGATAAATCATCATAGCAGGAGCTCTGAAGAACATTGCTCTTGCTGCTTTGGAAAAGGAGCTGGAAGGGAAGGACTGTGCTTCCAGCTTAAGCCAGAAAGGCTTCTCTGCACCAGGACTGGTGTGTTCTCATGCCACAGACCCTGCTGGTGCTCCAGCACAGTGTCAGGTCCTGGAGACTTGCAAAGGCTGGAGAGTCACTGGCATGCTCCCCCACCAAGAGCTGCCAGAGCAGTTGTGGTGTTGTGCTGTGGGTGGGAGAAGAAAGGGTGAATTTCCACAGCTCCTTCTACCACTTAGCCACCGGGCCTGTCTCACCATCTAGACCCTGCTGATGACCATGGGGTCTTCCATGTTTATTCCCTTCAGATGGAGGCTCAACTTTTTCCAGGGCCACCTTCTTCACCACATCTGAAGGCAGCTGGCCTTGAGCTGCCTACCTCTGTGGTGGGAAAGGATATAAACAAGACACTTTGGTGGCTACCACAAGGAGATCCAGATCTACTAGAGCAGGGGTTTGACTCTGGAAGCTGTTATCTTAATAAAGGCCTCATTATTTTATCTGTTCTCCCAGGGCACTCATAGCTGCTGTCTCTTTGTGTGTTAGTGAGTTCCACCAGACAGGTTTTCTTTTGGTGTTTCTGATATGGCTGGTTTGTTGTTTTGGTTTTTTTTCTCCAGCATCACTGAGGAAAATCACAACACCAGATGCATGTAAGAAACTCCTGGAAAGAGGAACAAAGCCATCTGTTCTCCATGTCCATGAAGGGACACATGAGAAGGAATGGGCATAGCCTGCATCACGAAAGATCCAGGTTAGGAACAGTTTTCTAATGTGGAGGAAAACAAAGCACATGAACAGACTGCCAGAGGCCCAAGGATTCTGCATCACAGGAGATCTTTAAGGGCAAATAAACAAAAGACAGGGTACTTGTAGGTTCCGCTGTGTTAGAACTGGAAGATGTGTTACCAACCTCTTGAGGTTCATGCCAGCCCTTCCTAAACCTGTCCTTGCTCAGACCTTGAAACCCATCTCTGCCTTCTTCACTGCTCCATCACAGTCTCCCTCAGTGCTCATGTGATACCACATTTCATTTCCCAGGCCCATTCATTCCCCTTTCTAGCAAAGTGACTGCACTTGAGTCTTGGATGTGTGCTCACATCCTACTGTGGTTCACCTGATCTCCATAAGACTGAGTCCCAGCTTTGTGTTTCAGGTGGTGTCAGGTCTCCAGTGGTTCTGGCTGTGTTCCCGTGCTGGTGAGCACAGGGAGCATTCTTCCATGTCATGGTTATGCTCCTACAGGCTTGTTCACAGGAGAGGCTTGCTGGGGAGTGCACACTGCTGTTTTCCCAGGTAAATTCATCCTTATGTATCTTCCTCATTAGTGATGTTCCTTCAGTAAGACAAGTAAGTGGACCTGCCTCGTCTCTCTTACTGGAACCTTAGTACTTGCTCTCCTGAGCATACTGGGCTGGTGATTTGGTGCTCCCTCACGTGTTCCAGAGTAGCTCACAGTCCGGGATGCTCCTGGGCACAGACATGCCCCATGGGGTGAGCAGAGGCTGCAGTGCAGCTGGCTGAGACCTGGTGCCAGGCCCTGACCGAAGCAGGCAGGATCAGGCAACAGTGCTGCAGTGAGGGACAGCAGTGCCCAGCTGACAGCCCCCGAGCTGCTCCTGCCAGCCACACACCCAGCAATCTGCGCTGCCTCAGCTGGAACAAGTAGGTGCCTTGTTTGCTGAGCTGCATCCAGGAATGGGCATGTGGAAAGAAAACTGGATTTTGCCCCTTTTCCTGACTACTTATCTGGTCACAGGTTACCCAGTAGCCAGAGCATGTGCTTTAACGCATGCTGAAAGAGCAAGCAGAGCCTGGAGGATGTCAGTGGGTGATAAAGGCTCTGATACCACCATCTGTATGACATGTGCTGCTGTGCCTCAGGCTTTGGACTCAGCACTGCAGTTCCACCCTTGGTGGTAAACCTAAGAGTGGATGAGGCAGAGATGGGAGCGTAGATTTGCTATCAGAGCTTTTGGATTCAATTTCCATTCTCAGCTGAAGAGCTGTGTGCAGTTTCTTACATGTGCCGCTTTGCAAATGAATTGTGCAGGACATGGCTCTCAGTCAGAGACCACCTAGAAAGGAAGGTCGGCTTGATGCCACGTAGTCTAGCTGAGCAGAGCCTGGCCCACGCAACGTGATGCTGGAAGGGCTGGAAGGGTCTCGCCTCTGCTCCTTGATGGCTGTAGCAGTCCACAGCCCTTTGCCTACCTCCTACTGAGTGCAGTCATGGAACTCCGGCAGCCAGAGAGGTACAACTACCTGGGTATCAGTGGTTGATCTATCTGCTTTCTTCTCAAGAACCAAGGGGAGTACAGTTCCTAGCGAGATGTTGTCACTTACCCACAGTCTCATGGCTGTCTGCCAAGCAGCAGCCACGTTAGCACTGAGCAGCACCCACTTGGACTATGGGTCCTCAGTGAGAGGGTGAAATGTACACAGGCATATACCATATACTGTCTAACACATACCACATACCAGGACACTGAGCTGCTCACACAGACATCCCAACACTGTCAGTAGACAGAGAGGGCTAGAAACCCACACAGTCATGACAGTGAGTGAGGGTGAATGGTGTGAACTGTGTAGACACTGGCAAGGAATCCCACTGGGTACCTGGGTCTGAGAGCCAGTTCTACAACAGACGTTAAAGAGGGAATAAAGAAAATAATAGAGCATTGACTAAAATGGTCTGCAAGGCTGATTTCTCTCCGTGCAGCCTCTGAAGGAGCAGTCTTTGGGGCTGTGGAGAAATAGGCAGCCTCCAGGCTGTGAGGCTAATGCAGAGCCACGGCTGTTTGTATAGCTGCAGAGCCTTTAAGAGAGACTTGGGAAAACTAGCTTGGATTCCAATGAATATTTACAATTACGGTGCTCCAAAGCTGAATCCAATCACAGCACGGCAGTGTGCAGGCTTTGTGCATCAAAAGAAAATGAGAGGAAAGCAGGAAAGATGGAGTTGCCTTTGGAGAGACTTATAAACACAGATCTCTCTGCTTGTGGCAGAACTAAAATGCTTTATTTCTGATAGGAACAATTTATTCTTCAGGCATTTTGCTTGATATTAGAAAGTGCATGGCTGGTTTTTTTAAGTGAGAGTCTTCAGCAAATGGTCTTTAATTCAGAATGAAAGAAAGGAATGGAGAGTGTTCTAGTTCATAATTTTGCTATTGTAGTAACAATCTCCAGAAATAGGGGAGCATTTCCAAACCAGAGCAGGGGCCCCTTTCTCTCTCTGTGTTCTTGGTTGCCATGTGGAAGCAGGCTGCGCAGAGCTACCCTTGTTAAAACCCTGCTTCTGATATGACATTTGGCTGATTACTGCATTCTGCTACTAAACAGGATGATCTCACAGAAAAAGGGAAGAGAGCTGTTGGATAAATATTCATTGCAGCCCAGTATTGGCCTCTTCTTTTTTTCAGTGGAAGGTATGAAAAAAAATGGAGTAGAGGAATCACTGCAAAAATGGAGGATTTGTGACAGCTCGCTGCAGAGAGCTGTGTGCAGCAGGATAGGAAGCGTGTGACTAAGCAGAGGCACTGCCTGAAGGAACGGCACCAAGCAGCTCACCTCCAGGAGCTGCTCTGACAGTCAGCCCATAGTGCCCACTGGGCAGCTCTTCTACACAGTGGCAAGAGAAACCATCCTGGGTCCTTTGGCCTGTATCCCTTGTGCTGGTGCTTGGGAGAGCTGTAGGAAAGGGATTGGCTAAAGGGACACCCATCTGGATGTTTTGAGAAGACCTACAACATGTCCCATCCGTTCCATATATCAGAAGCTTTTATGGAACTCTGGCACACTGGAACGCTTGTAGAAGAAGGGAGGTGTGAGCAGTACAAAAGCACGGGGCAGGCTGGGGACGATATGGATCACACCACTTGCCATTATGCTTTGTGCTCTGCGTGCACAGGACACTAGTCACCAGTGCTGCCAACACACGGCTGCAGCACCAACTGCTGCCTGCTGCTCCAACGTACAGGGGCTGTGAATAATCTGTGGCCTTGTTGTGGTCCTACAGCACCAGAACACCACTACTCTTAATTAATTACAAGTCTTTGAGATACACCCTTGCATTCCACCGTACAGACGTTCCCTAGCTCTGTGGCAGCATGAAAGCAGATGCTTTGAGAGAAGTCAGGTTGGGTTTTACAGTGCAGGAACGTGCAATTACTCGACACGGTGTGCACGTACAGGCACACCTGACCTGGGAAGAGACATCTGAAGGACTGGCCTCCTCCATCCTCAAGGCCCCAGCAGGCAGCATGTGTCCACCCCTGAAGAGAGGGCAGCATGTTGCTGTTTTCAGACTGTGCTAATCCCTTTGTGTGTTTGAAGATGATGCTGATTCCTGGTGCATTTCACCTTGTGGCTGCACAGATCCCTTCTGCTGGATGACAATCTTAAAGGATGCTGATTGGAAGTCCCAGGAAGCTGGTCTCTGATCTGAGTCACAGTGCTGGTACAGGGAAGCACTCTGTCACATGCAGGCATGGCACGGGGTGTTCCCTGCAGCTTGGCACATACTGAAGTCAATAGCCCTCAGCAGGAACTTGCATTCAGCATCATACCATCTAAGAGGCTTAAAATCAACTGTGAATTTTCAGTAGGGCTACAAAAACCTGTTTTCATTTTCTCCACTGGTAGCTTGCTCCAGAAATTTGGTGATTGATTCTTGGAGTCTGGCTTGTGCAGCTGCACTGGGGCATTTGGAATCATGTTGTGTAATAAGAAAAATTGTCAATTAATTTGAAGTTGCCCCCATCTTCCAGCACTCCATCTCCTCACCACTTGCCTCATGTGCCATGTGTGATATGGCTGAGCACTCTTCAGGACAGGTCCCATGTCTACCCTACCTATTTCCATAGTGGAACTGTGTAGCAAGAATTGCACTGGCTGGGACAGCTGAGCAGGCTCTGTCCTGCTCCCTCATCTGACCACGTAGTCCAGAGAAGGTAAGAACCATTGCTGGTGTGGAGCAGCTTAGGAGAGTGTGGAGAGGGCTGTCAGTGACCTCTGTGGCTGTAGAGCCCTGAGGGGAGGAGTGCTAGCAGCGCTTCCCCAGACGAGGAAGAGCCGCTCCAGGAGCAATCTCTGTGGGGCTGGGGACCCTGGTCTGTGACTAGTGCAATGTCGGCAGGCGGTGCCTGGCAGGTGCCTCTCCCACATGTACCATAGCAAGCACTTTGAATTCTGTGACAGCAAAAACTGGATATGATTAGAGATGGCTGTAAACTGGTGTATATACTCTGGGGAAAAAAAAAAACCAAACCCAGAACTTTAATGGTCAAACACTTCCTAGAAAACTACCCAAATGTACCCACTCTAACTGATAACAGCGTGAGGCCCAGGGACCCTCGCATTCTGTCTGAGGAGCAGCAGCAGCAGACCAGCATTGCCTCTCCTGCTCTGTCCCCTCTGCAAGAATGCAGCACCATGTGAGGCTGCCTCAGGACCCCACATTCCAAGCTCACTGGGCTGAGCAGGAGCCTGTGTGTCAGGGATGTGGGAGCAGCTGACTTCTCATCTGGGGCCATGGTGCTTTGCTTCTCCAAGACCCCTGGTGTGGCTGAGTCCCCTTAGGAGGTGACTGAGAAGCCCCCAGCGCCCGGGAGCCCCAGAACTCTGCTAGTGCAGCCAGGCACCAGTGCCTGGGGCCTGCGCTGAGGGCAGAGGTGCTCCCTGACTTGCAAGAGAACAAGTGCTACCGACCCAGCTCAAGGGCTCCCTGTGAGAACAAGGTACAGGTTTTTGCACCGAGGTTGGCCAGTGGACACAACAGCAAACAATTTGCAAGACACCCTGGCAGCTCCTCAGAGCAGCACTGGGACAGAGAGGCTCCTGCTGCTGTTACCACCAGCTCTGCCCCTGCTCAGAGGGAGTGGTGTTCAGAAGAGGACTACTAGCCTATGAAGGCTCACCCATGTCCTGGTGTGGCAGAGTGGGTATAGGGTTACTAGCCACCTCCACAAATTTTTAAGCTAGGCTTTTTGGATACAGCTACTTAAAAAAGAACAGGCTGATGCTGAGACTGGGCAGGATCAGTCCTTGCAAAGGAGCCTGGAGCAGTGAAGGAAGGAAAGCTCTGTGACCAGCTGGAAGCCTGTTCAGCTCACTGCCTCATCTCTGACAGCAGCCCAGAACCTCTCTCTCGGTCACTGTAAAAAGAAGGCATAGATACTGTGGTGCTGCCCAGGATACCCTGCCAGCCCCCAGCAATCCACAGCTTGGAGGCTTTGGGAGCTAAAGCAGGGTTATGGATTTTTTTTCTCCCACTAAAAGGTTTCATTTCTTTTTGAATGCATATAAATTTTGGGACCCCACCATTTCCTGTGCGAAGCACTCTGACAAAACATATGACATTAAAAAAAATAATTAACTGGTTTTTGTTTTGTAGTTACCTGCTAATTTAGGGGGTGCTGCCAGCTCTTATATTGAAGAGACAATGAGAAACTACACTGCAGACAACCTCTACATGCCAAACTTTGTTTTATAATACTCTTCAGTCATTTCTTTTCCAAGCTAAAGAGACTATCTACTTTTTCCTCACATGGAAAATATTCTTCTTATGTGATCATCCCTGTTGCTCTTCTCTGAAACACTTCCAATTCTATTTTTTTGAGAGAGACAGACCAGAGCTGCATATGGTGATCGCAGTGCAGCTTCCACAGTGGGTCTACGCAGCAGTGTAACTGTGATCTGCTCTCCATTATTTCCCTAATAATTCTAAACAGTCAGTTTGCCTTTTGGGCTGCTCCTGGGCACTAAGCAAACATTTCCATAGCACCATCTCTCCATCTCTGTCTGGTTTTATCTAGTACAGCCTGAAGCCCTCACTCCTGAGGAAGGAGGAGAGCTACAGCAGCTGGGACTGCAAGTGAAATCTTGTAAGAAAGAAAGAGCAAATGCCCCAGAACTGTAGCAGGGTTAAGACCACCTGGCTGTGTCTCATACCTTCAAGATCGGGGACAGCTGCTAAACATCTGGAAAACAAGAAATGATTAGTTAAAATCAACCTCACAACACTGCAGCCCTGTCCTCTTCCAGTCACATCTACCATTGAGCACCAGCCCGGCTGAGAGGCTGCATAACTCTGTGGGAAGGGCTCAGGAGCCTGCTCTTTGCTGAAGCAGAACTCAGAGTCAGGACAGGCAGAGCCATGAGGAATAGCCCATGTTTGCCTTGCACTTGGACACCAAGCCCTCATAAACAAAACAGCAGTGCCTGTTGAATGTCGTCACCCTTTCAACCTTGTTGCAAGGATTCCTTCTGAGATCCCACCTTCATCTACCATAGCGAGCACAAAGGCCATTGTTCTACAGGCCACAGGACTGCCAGCAGCCCCGGTGGCACAGGGACAGGCCCAGGCACTTCAGCTGACACAGCCTGCGCCGGGCCGTGCTGAAGAGTGGCCAGTTCCATTGTTCAAGAGTTCTGCCAGGTGGCTCCCACTAGCCTTCCACTGTTCAGCACAAGCACACCTAACCAGTGAGTGAGCTGGAGCCCATGCAGATAAACGCTGATGTTAAGTCATTACTGAAGAACGGAAGTAATGGCCTGTTCTCTTAGTCCTTCTTCATGTTTTCTTTCTTTAGATTCACGGAGCAAGCAGGATGGGATCACGCAGACTGACCTTCTGTACCTGCAGTCAAGAAAATTTCACCACATTACTGCTGAATTCAATAACTTGTTTGACAAAGACAGCTTCGGAGGGTGTTTGACTGGACTTAAAGACATCAAGAGATGGCAGATGCAGCACTTCCTCCCCTGGCAGTCAGTCTCTCTGCACCACTCCTACTGATTATTTTTTTTTTCTCTGATTATTTCTGTGCCAATGGGGCTAATGAAGCTTTCCATACAGCAGCAGTACAGCCTCAACTTTGCTTCTCCCATTTTTTATGCTTTATCTTTTCTGTATCTAAGAATACTCCTTTTTTTTTGTCCAGAGACTTTAAGGTTAACCGTAAGGAAAGGACTGGCACAAGGATCCTCCCTTCTGCCTCTATTTCCACATTCCTGTGCTCACCCACCCTGAGGAGGTTCTCCCCGTTGTCCCCACCACAAGACCCTCTTTCCACATACCCAGTTCCCTCTAGTCTCTTTCTCCCCTCAGCCCCTTATCTCTTCCCAACTGCCATTGCCATTGCTGCTGATTGGAGAGGAGGTCCCTGGAGTCAGTACCGGTGTAGCTCTCTAGGTGCACCCTCCATCACCCAGCAGCTCAGTGGCTGCAACTGCAAGAACCACCGAGGCACCACGTTCTGTGACCGGACCTGAGCGGCGCTGCCTTTCCTTTGCTCACTCTTTCCATCTTCCAGATTCTGCTCCCTTCTCTGATTTCTGCTGATTCCTTATAGAACATGTGGCAGCTCCTACGCAGCTTATGTACGTCCCCAACCCACAGACAGAAGAGATCAAGCTGCAGCTTGCAGTAGCAGCAGTGGAAATGGTTGCCATGATGGAGTAAATACCAGACAGCACAGAGAGGCACTGCCAGCAGACAAGCGCCGGGCAGGAGGGAGCTCCAGTGGGCCTGTGCCCATCTTCAGGTCTGCAGGGTCACTCCCTGTGCATTCCTCTTCTCCTGGGTGGAGATGTTTGAAACCCATCTAGACAGAGCCCTGGGCAGCCTGTTCCAGCTGACCACCCTGGGCAGGGGGCTGGACTAGGTGAGCCCAAGAAGCTCCTGCTCTGTGCTTCTGTGACACTGGCCCTGTTCCTGCCCCAGAAGCTGGAAAGGGATAGGGGGCAGCAGCCTCTGCACACTCAGTGAAGCCCCAGGCTTCCTCCACCAGCATCTGCAGCATCATCCCAAGGACAAGTCGAGGTACCTGGTGTTTGGGCAATGGGAGTATCAAAGGCTGGCTTCTGTGGGATCGGTCTGGCTGGGACTCCACATGCATCACCAACTACCTCAACACACCACCACCACCCTGAGATTTCAAGGGAACAAGCGAAGGATTGGAGGGACAAAGGAGGCACTAAGCTCTTCTGTCTGCTCTGGTATTTAGACTAGCTATGAAGAGGAAATGTTTTACAATGAAGGTGGAGAGACCCTGGCCCATGTTGCCCAGAGAGGTGGTGGCTGCCCCATCCCTGGCACCATTGCAGGCGAGGTTGGCCAGGGCTCTGAGCACCCTGCTCTAGTTGCAAATGTCCTTGTTCAGCACGGGGGGATTAGACCAGGTGACCTTGAAAGGTCCCTTCCCACCCAAACCAGTTTGTGATTCTGTGATTTCACTCGAGCTCTCAGCCTGTGTTGGAAAGGCAGCAGAGCAATTTCCTACCTATTTTTGCCTCTATAGCCATTTCCTCCCATTCTGTTTTTACACATCCAGCCCTTTCTTTCTCCCTTCTCTGGAGGGGACCCTCTCCCAAGAGCTGCAATGTTTTTTTAATAAGTATTTTTCAAGTAGCTGGCTGAGACCCTGGAAAGGATAATGAGATCATTTTCATTGTCGAATGCAAAGCCATGCAAGGTTTTCCTGTTTGTAATTTCTCCCCTGTAGACTCTGACCATGCTACTGATAATTTATGTTTGTTGATATTCCTCACCAAGCCAAACATACCGTGTGCCCCAGACAGCACCCAAATGCGATTAGACCAGAGGTACCGAGCTTCCTACAAACACACAGAATTGGAAATGATCACTAGGACCGCTGAGAAATAACCTTTAAGGCTTCATTAAAATTCCACGAACGCAAAACTCTCTTCCCTTTCATCACCCGGCTGCCTCCCGCCCCTCACACACATACACACCCCGCCCTTTTTCATCTGGCCCTCAGGCTCCGACAACGCCACGGACTAGGACGGAACGTGCCGCTAAGGCGGCTTCGGGCACCTTTGTTCACCCCGGAGCCCCCGCCTCGCTGTGCGGCGAGGCGGGGGCTCCGGGGAGAACAAAGGTGCCCGAAACCGCCCCGGCAGCAATACGGCCCCGGCGGACTCTGGGAGGAGCCGCCGCCATCCCGGGCGCCGCCGCCATCTTGGCGAGCGCCGAAGCGCGGGATGAGGGCGACCCCTGCCGGCCGTGGGCGGTTAACGCGAGAGGGCGGGACATGGCGGGTGCTGCCCGCGCCATCCCCATGAGGCTTCTCCTTCCCACCGATCTCCCGCTTCCTTGTCGGCTGCCTCCTGCCCTTCCAGCCTTCTCACGCCCCTCCGCACCTTCTCCTCCCTTGTTGGTCTCCCTCCCCCCCCGCTCTTGGGACTATCCGTCGCTTTCTCACTGACCTGTGCTTTCTGGCCTCTCCCTCGCCTCGAGACTCCTGGTTTTTTCAGGCTCTGCTTCCCCCAGAATTCTTTTTCAATCTCCTGCTTTCTGCCTTCCTACACATTTTTCAGCCACCTCCTTCCCCAACATCCTCCTTTTTCCCCACCGGCTTTCCTTCTTCAACATCCCCCCCCCCTTTTGTCAGCCTCCTCTTTTTCCAGCCTCTCCATCTATTCTAATCTTCCCCTGCCCTCTGGCCTCTAATTTTTGCCTTACACTTTATTTTCATCCCCCAGCTGTTCTCTGTCTTCCCCCCACTCTCAGCCTCCACTTGCTCTGTTTCAGCATCTCCACATTCTCCAAGCTTCCTCCCCTTCAACATCGACCTGTCCTCCAGCCTTGGGAGGGAGGCCAAAAAGAAGTAGAGAACCCACAACAAAGTAGAGGCCAAAAGCAGGTGGGAGGCTGAAAATGGGTGGGACGCTGAGAAGGAAGTAGAGGCCAAACAGGGGTAGAGTCTGAACCATGGCTGGGTTTGAACCATGGGCAGAGGCCAAAAAAGAACTGAAAGGCTAAAAAGAGCATAGAGCATGAAAAAAGATGAGGTGCTGAAAACAGATGGGAGGCCAAACAAAGGTGGAATGCTGAGAAGGTATGGGAGGCCAAGAAGGGGTGGAAGTCCCAAAAGGGCATCTACTTTCTTGGCCTTTTGGTCGTCCTTTTTATCCTGTTCTTTCTTGCCATCCGCCCAATACCATTTTGGCCTCCCATCCCTTTTTAGCCTCACAGCTTTTTTTCAGCCTCCACCTCTTTTTGTCTTCTACTTTTTTGATGGCTTCTCATCCCTTTGTCAGTCTTCCAACCTTTTTTCACATGTTTTTTCCCCACCTGTACACCTTTTTTTGGCCTGTACTTTCTTGTCAGCCTTCCTGCCCTTCTCAGCCTCCCACTTCCATTTTGTTCTCCCACCCTTTCTGAGCCTCATCTTTCATTTTTACCTCTTACCCCTTTTTACTCCTCCCACCTTTTGTCAGCCTCCACCTCTTTTTGTCTTTTAACTTCTTGTCCATTTCCCAGCCTTTTTTTTCTACCCCCTACGCTTTTTCAGCTTCTTCCTTGTCCCCCACTTACCCAGCTGTGGTCTGTGCCTGGCTGGTGGAGAAGCCCTGTCTGGGCTCTGAGTTGTTGAGCTGGGACCTGCGTGCTGCAGCGTGATATGTGGCTCTGTGCAGTGAGCTCTGCTGGGCTGCCATACGCCCATCACCTTCATTCAGTTTGGCACTAAAATTGATGACCAATCCTCCTGCGGTGCAGATCTTCCAGGAACTCTGGACCAGCCCTTCCGCAAAGAAACTGGAGCACATGTGGTTTTGACTTCATACTGACAGGACCATGGTCACAGAGCTGGCATCGGTGGATGGCCGTGGAGATGTCTGTACTCCCCTTGCCTGGGGTTTCTCACACGGTTTCTGTCCCCAGAGGTGGCAGAGTTGCACAGCTCTAGGTGCACATTGGTTGTCTCCTATTTGCAAATAGGGCAGTAAACACATTCCCCGTTAAATCTTGGAGAAATCCAGCCCAGCGGCCCCTCTTTTCTTCTCCCTTGCCCCCAGCCATGCTCAGACTGAGTGCAGAAACCACAGTTAGCCTGGGAAACCCTCCTGGGTGAGTCCCATCCACCATGTGGGCCACTGCCAGCACAGACCTGCCCCCCCCCCCCCCAGCACAGCAGCCCCCGTGCCCACCTGCCCTGTGCCCAGGATGCCTCTACCAGGGTGGCCACAGTCGGTGGGTGCCCTCACTGCACCTTGTGACACAGCCCGTGCTCTTCTGCCTTGCAGAGCTCATGGGTGGGAGGGCACCCACCTCCCAGGGAGAGGCATCTTCCAACCCACCTCTGCTCTCAGTAAACAAGCACATGAATGAAGTGCAGCTGAAGATCTGCAGAACAATGAGAAAGCATAAAGCCTATAAATTGCAGGATACCAAACACTATGATACTGTCATTGTCCTTTTATCAGGTCTTGAGGGGGGGGGTGTGTGTGTGTGTGCATATTTTAAGATTTCATTTTCAGTTCACAGATCACTCCACAGTCAGAGTGAGGGAGACAGTGGGATTAGACTGGGGTTCCCTTTGTATTTACTCTTTTTTTTTTCTTCTTTTTTTTCCCTTTCTTTTACCTTCCTTGTTGTTTTTTTTGTTTTTGTGGGGTTTTTTTGCCCATAGGCTTAGCATACACTATCTGAGCATGCTCAAAAGCATTTTTGTTCCAGTTGCAAATGGTTGTTTCTCCGGAAGGAGTTAGGCCACAGGAAGATGAAGTCTGGTTAAGCTAAAAAAATGTAGCTACTTTTCCTGTGGTTAGAATTATTTTTAACACTAGTAATTTTTTACATGCAAGTATTTTTCCACTCATTCCATAACTCAGAAATAGTTGAAAGGAGGTTAATCAAACATTTCACTTAAATGCAGCTTCATGGAAAGGCTCAATATGGAAAATTTTTGCTGTAAACCAGATGGTTCCAAAGGACTTCAGCCCAAGTGTGACATAATCACAGCCATGGCCTCCTGAGCCCGCAGACACCAGTGCTCACACAACCTCAGCTCACGAGCCACGCAGGAATGGCTGAGCGGGAGTGAAGACCTGAACAAAGTGTTCATCCCACAGTCTCTCTCAGTGGCTCTGCAGCAGCTCACCCAGAGCCTGGATCACCCCATTAAGCACAAGCTCAGCAACATATCCCGAGGCAGGCCCAGGGATGGGTGTCTCTGGCTGAGGGCACCAAGGGGGCTGTGAAGAACAAGCACAGTGTCCCCCACCCTGTCACAGGTCTACCAGCAGCAGTGGCTGCTTTGGAGTCAGCAGACAGGCAAGCAGAGATGGAAGCAGCAAGCTGTCCAAACTTCATTTTAAATGTCCACTGATGGCACATCTCCAGCTTCAGCTCACTCTGCCCAGCTTTAACTATTAATGAATATGCTTTATTTCCAGTTTAAGTTTGGCTTCTTTCATCTTGCACTCACCAGACTGAGGCATACTTTTACCTGCTAGCTCTAAGAGCCTTCTGTTATTGACTCCATTCTCCACAAAACCACTTACACATAGATGAGTGAGCAAATAGCCCCTCACTGAATTGAACTCTCCACTAAACTCGTGCAGGGTTTAGCGTCACTGAGGCCTTCAGGCTGAGGCAGTGCCTGTGGCTCCTGGAGCCCTTCCCAAAGCTCCGACATCCTCCTGTACCAGGAGCATCAGGCACGTGTGCACTCCCTCCACCAAGAGACTGCAGATCTTGAGCTGTGCCTGTTACTAAGTCACGTTGATGCGTTAGCCCACAGCCTCTGCTGAGCACCCACAAGCTGCTGATTCATCTCCAAGACCAGCACATCTTCCACCAAGCCTGTGCTCCCAGGACAGGTCTCTGCACTGCTGTAGCAGGGTGTGTGCTCCACTCCTGAAAGCAGGATCCTACATCTTGCAGCAGCATGATGTCGTCTGCCTGAGCCTGGTGCACCACAGCACCCAGAGCCTCACTAGTGGTAGGACACCTCCTTTGCTGTCCCCCGTCCCTGTGCATAGGAATTTGTCATTAATGAGTTAACCAGTCATTTCTTTGTTTCCTTCCATTTTTTAGGTAAAAGCCTTACTGTGCTCTGACACAGGTGCTCAGGTTGCTGGAGGAGTTCACCATCCTCTGCTGCTTTGCATGCTCCAAGAGCTTCCTCATATTAAAGCAATCCTGTCTGGTTTTTTTTTTTTTTTTTTTCCTCCAAACTGTTTTCCCCTCTCTGTTTGCTCATTTGCAGTATATTAGGTACTGGTACAGAGACCGGGCAGTCCAGGGACCCACATGGAGAAGTGAGGCAGTCTTTCAGGTGGGGAAAAGCATGGGCAGTGCTGTGGCAGCTCACGTTTGGCGGAAAGGCAGAAGTTCCTTATGTTAGAAGGTGCTTCCAGTATACTGCACTGGCAAAAAAAGAAAATCCAAACCATTCCAGCAGTGGTCTTGAGCCACACTGGTGGCAGTAGATGTATCTGGTCAAAATCAGACAGGATTCCGGGGAGGGTGGGTGTGTATATTATTAGCACACACACGAAATACTGAAATGTAATAGAACTGACACACAGTGACTGCACAAAGGCAGCATCCCCTCCATTCTGGGGAGGGGACAGTAAAGAAACTGCTGTTGGAGAAAGGCAGGTTAGAAAGCCAGAGGAGACTTTGAAGCTATTGAACTGTTCACATACTTGGAGAGCTCTCCTTTGAAAATACCACCCCAAACCATCATGTGTGTTATGGAGATGGCCCTCAGGACATGAGCATCAGACATAAGATAAGAAAGCAAAGACAATCAGGATTTAAAGTCTGCCCTGTCCAGGGGATTTTGCTGTTTCCCATGTGCAAAACCATGACCATGGCTTTCTATAAACTCCCCCTTTAGGATGGCCACTAGGAAATAAGGGCCTCAGAGGCAGCCAGCATCAGTTGACTCTGGGATGCAGAACATCTGACAGGCCACATGCAGCCCCTCAGCTCCCTGGGCACTGGGTCTGGCGAGAGGGAAGAGGCAGCAGTTGCTCCAGAGGGTCAGAGCGTGATGCTACTGGGTCCCTCCAGATCTGTTCCTGTTATGGAGCTGATCATGGGCAGGACACTGACCTGCATTTTGGAGAGCTGTCTGTGGCTGTTTGCAGACAGCCCCTAGCATGCACCACAGCTGACTCTGCCACAGCTATGGCTGGACATTTGGCTCAGAAACAGCCATTGGTGTGTCCAGCACACTACTGGTATGTGCAAATACAACTGCTGCTGCTGCTGCTGCTGCTGCTGCTGCACAGCTATTTATGCATTCACATGGTTACAAGCAAGACCTTAACTTATCTCTGCTTCGGCTTCGCTGTGCAAAATGGGGATAATAACACTTGCTCATTTTGCAGAAGGGCTCTGCAGTTCAGTTCATGAATATAAAGTAGTTTGAGATCCTCTGATGGAAGGTGCTATAGAGATGGACAAAGAGGTGCTAATGGCACAAAGCTGACTAAGTCCCAAGCAGCGGGCTCACCCAGTTGTACTGTGTTTGCTAATCCAAGTGTGTAATCGACAGCACGTAGGCGACATGGCGGTTCAGGCTGCGTAACACACACACACAGCAGCTTCAAAGCACGCTCTCAATACGAGCTTGCGCTTTCCAAAAGGGCTGTCGGTTTCTGCGCGCACAGCCACAAAGGGCTGGTGGTGCGCAGGTGAAAATGGAGAGCTGGGTGTGTAGCTAAATGGTGCTGCTCCTTGGAACAGAAAACATCTAAATCTCTCTTCTCTGCCCACCTCTGCCTGTCAGCTCTTCCGAATGAAGTCCCGGCTTTGTTTTCCTGATTTCCATTTTGTATCCTAAAATATTCACTCCAAGTTCCGCTTGACAGACATCCCTAATCTAATCTCCATGTCTGCTTTCTAATTTTCTCAGTCAGGATAAAACAAATTGGCTGGCGTTAATTGCCTGTGCAGCGGCCTGGAGCTTTGAGCCGTGATTTACGAGCTCAGAGCAGGCGCTCTGCAACACATTTTTCTTAATTTATTTTTAATGAGTCTCTCAATTAATTTTCTTGGAAACATCTTAATGATGTTGGAGGCGGGTGTTAATGAGGTTTGTACCAGTGCCTCATTTTGCATATTTTAAAGTACTGAATGGCATCACAAGCAAGCTCCTAGTCCTATAACAGAAAAAAGACAAGGCCAGAGAGAGAGATACCCTCCTCAGCTGATACTGCTTGGGCTTTCAGGCTGTGTGGGCCAGCTGGTGACTTTGAATGTTGGGAGACTGAAGCTGGCCAACCCCAGTGGTGCAGGGGAGCCAAGGAGACGTGTTGGGTTATGGCTGGTGGACGGATACTGCTCAACAGACGGGGTCCAAGCTTGGACTCAGTGCTTGGGCACACCCCAGTGCTCCCCAATGCCCCTGTGCCAGCATGCCCCATGATGTGGGGGTCATCCTGAGCCTTTAAGGAGGAGCACCCCAGGGCGCAGTGCCCAGGTTGCTGGGGCGGGCAGCTGCAGGATGCTCCAGGGCATCTCTGCCAGCTCATGAGGTCCCTGGTAATTGCTGGTGTGTGTGCTGGCAAGAGGCAGCAGCTGGATTGCCTTTGTTTTCTCTCCACGTGTCAGTCTTCATTAAATCAGAGGGGAATGAAAAAGGATTCACTTTTGTCCCAGTCAGAATGTGGCAGCTGTTTAATTTCAATTAACGTGGCACTGAAAAGAATAACATTACGGCAGTAATTAAAGTGAGACAACTCCCATCCCCAGCACTGCACAGTGCCAGCTCACCCCGCAGAGGGTCTAGTTTGGCTCCCCCTTGCCCTCCCAGCACCAGGCGAGCACAGCTGGGTGGCTGCAGGTTAGGGCTGTGGGGCTGCCCCACAGGTTCATGAGGAGCCAGAGCAGGGTTGAGCCCTGTCAACATGGGCATTGCCCCCAGCAGCCAGCCCCGGGTCAGCAGGACGGGCAGCAGCTGGAGGAGAGGACAGGTATGGCAGCACCTCAGATGTGCCCAAGCACAGGCACTAGCAGGCACATCCAGACACACCAGCCCAATGTGCAGCCCCACCGCACCTCCTCTGCCCTGGGAGCAGGTGGCTGTGTCCATACAGCACAGCTTAGCACAGTGTGGCACACATGTCACAGTGCAGTGCAGCATTGCCATTCAGGCTCTGTTCCCTGTGGAGGCTCTGTGCCCCAATTGCCACTGCCTGAACAAGACTGAAATCTGCAGGGAATTTTTGTTCCCTTGCACTGGCAGAAATTAGGGCTAAACTCAATTGTGTTCTGCACAGTGGGTGTTAAGTGGCCCTGCTTGCAGGACTGTTGGTGCTTCCAACTCCCACTCCCACAGCCTGTGGCTGAGACCCGCTGGTGGAGCAGGTTGTCATGGCAATGGATGATTTCTATTATGGTACATCTTCATTCACCTGGGCCCATCTTAGCCTTGGAAATTTCCTGTTAAAACACCTGTGAGACTGCCCTGAGCATCAACACAGGTTGACAGCATGACGAGCCCCATGGCACAGGCAGGTATGTGCCTAGGGCCTCACTCTGCATCCTTGCACAAGGCAGCACTGGCTCCCAGGGGCCTGCTCTGCTGCCCCGGGCAGGGTGGGCAGACCAGCCACATACTGCCCAGAGCTGTTGGGCTATGGTGGGGCAGGCCTCTCTGCTCCTCACACCTCAGCTGGCCTGGGGTGCAAGGCTCACCCAGCAGCCCCCCAGCTCAGGCACTGCAGAGCCACTCCCCAATCTGGCGATCCCATCTGCACCGGGTTTTCACACATCCACACTGCTGCACACTTACCTACGCTGACTCAGCCTGGCCTCTCTCTGGTCACCACACACTGTCCTTTGACAGCTCAGCAAATTGCACCCACGCCTCCACCCACCACAGGGTGACCTGTGGCCACACGAGACAGGGTAGGTCTTCTGTGTCCCAGGTGTTGGTTGGAGGTCAGTACCTGCCACAGCTGGACAGTGATTCCTCCCCCCAGCACCAGTCCATCCCACTGCATTGGCTGATCATTTTCCTGGCAGCTCTGTGAAGGCTTCCTGCAGGGCTGCCTGGCAGGACTTCCCTTTGCAGTCGCTGCTTGCGCTCTCAGCTGATCAGTGCTCCTGCCGATTCCACCAGCAGCAGCCGGGTGACAGCACAGCCAGGCTCATTTCCATCCTCAGAGTCTCTCCTCTCCCAAGGGTGCTGAGCTTCCCTGCCCTGTAGCCAGTGATCTGCAGCCCTGCCGCGATGTGCCCTGCAGCAGGTCCTGCCAAGCATGTCCTGTGTATGCTGTGCAGAGCAGAGGGGCCACACTGTGCAGCCACACACCTCAAGCTGCTGCCATCACACTGCTTGGGCAGCCGCAGGCCCCAATCGTTCACATTTACTGTATCACACAGGCAGAGGGTTGGGTTTGGGTTTGTTTGAGGTTTTTTTTCCACTACTGATCTGGTGCTTTAAGGGGGGAGAAATCTCCTTGGCTGTCTAAACACTATTGATCTGTGCTGGGAAACCACACGGACAGGGAAGGGTGGGGACAAATTGAAATTTCATTTCCAACAACTCATTCCTGTTATTTTTACCCTTTTGGACAGGGAGAAACAGAGTGGCAGCCTCAGCTGATGGGTCAATAGCTCCTCAGAATGCTTGGCCCAGCCCCGGGGGGCAGCTCAGGGAGCCCCTGGCTGGCACAGGGGGAGGCAGCCGTGCCCAGCTGTCCCAGGGCAGGCAAGGACAGCCCCAAGGTGCAGCACCAGAGCCCTTTCCTGCTTCTGGGCAGCACTCACCTCCAAGTGAGCCTCGGCCTGCCTACAGCTGGGCCAACCACCCTCCCTGCACCACAGCTCTCTGCAGGTGCAGGATTGGGCCACGCTGCAGGCAGAGTTGCATGGGACAGACAACTGCTGGACTACCAAAGCTCCTGCATGGCCGGCAGATCAGGACTGTCTCTGCACCACTGCATCACCTCAACTCCCCTGGCCTTTCCTCCAGGCACCTTCAAGGCACACTGGGCAGGATGCAGGAAGAACACACATACCTCACGGTCAGAATGTGTGAGCAGCACCACAAGAATGAGCAGCTGACGGTGAGACGAAGTCCTGGCACAGCTGGGCCTGTCGCAGGGCTGGGCCTTCAGTTTGCACACAGGGACTGCGGGGCACTGGCCCCCTGCCCAGGACGGGGCTGTGGGAGAAGTGCAGCTGCAGCAGCACAGGCCGGGTCCGTGCCCTCTCAGTCAGTGTAACTTTGTGCCTCATCCCAGGCTCAATGGGACAACTTGACAGTACCAGCCCTGCACGATTCCACAGGGCTGCCTCCACCCAGCACTCGCCACCAGGACAAGGAGCGGTGCAAAACAAAGCAAGGATTAGACCGACAACTTTAAACAAATAAAATTCTTCCTGTTCCTATAGCAAAATTAGTGCCAAACACCAAAACCTTCCTGGGGCATGAGCTGTGGAGAACCTCACAGAGTACAGTGATCAAAGGAGCTCAGCTGCTCCTGGAAGTCCTTAAGCCTGAAAGTGACGGCACTGCCTTCTCAGAGGCCAAAGCGGGCTGGGGTGCGTCGTGGTGTCAGGGGCTCCCCCTGCTCCTTCCGCCCAGGGGTGTAGATTTTAGTAGATCTGCCAGGGGAGGACAAGGGTGATTAGTAGAATACATCACCTTTCCCTGCACCAGAACACCCAGGGGAAGCTGGGATCCTCCACACAGCTCGCTGCTCGTGCTCTAAAGCAGGCAACCCATGGCCAGGCAGGGCCAGCACCCACCTTGCACTGCCCAGTGGGTTCCGGCGCTCCTGCTCCTCCCGGCGGGCACGCAGCTGCTCCTCAGCCAAAGCCATTTCCTCCTCCATGGCTGACACTTCCTCCTTGGCACGACGGCGGTTCTCCTGGAGCAAGGCAGAGACAAGTCAGGGACAGGCAGAGGGCTGGGCAGCAGCAGACTCTCTGCGGGTCCACAGGCCTGTTCCCTCCATGTCAAAGCACATACCCAGCACTGGGTCAGGCATGCAGCAGGCCTGCTGTCTGCCAACTCATCCTGTGCAGGAGACTCACCTGCCGTGACTTGCCAGCATGTTTGATACTGTAGAACATGGGGCCCAGCTCTGCCAGCCACTCTCCATCCACAGCAGTGACGCACTGCATGTATTCCTGCAGGGACAGAAGGAAAGACCAGGGCAGCAGGATGACACTCCCTCCCCCATTTGCTAATGGCACTTTTCGGGCTGGGACTACACCCCTTCTGGACAATTCCTCCTGGCCTCAGAAGCTGCAATGGGCTGGACTCAGTGAGACTGCAAAGAGGTTCAAACATGTCTCACACAGGCCACGAAAAATAATCGGGAAAGGGACAAACAGGGCTTTGCAGGGGACAGAGACATGCCTAGTTGATATAGATGAGGAAGGCTGAGAGCTGCCCTTCTGACAGATGCTGGCGACGCAGCAAAGCCCTCCCATCTCCCTCAGAGCTCTCCTTTCCCTTTACACCAGCCCTCAGCTCAAGCTCACCTTGGTGGTCATGACCAGCTCATGGTACACAATGTAGTCCGGGGTGTAGCCCATGCCGAACAGAGAGCTCGTGGGGTGCAGGTGGCAGGGCATGCCTGTGCGGATGTTCACATACTCCCCGATGCCCTGCAAAGGGAAGTGTGGTTAGTTCGCCTGCTCCCAGACTGGGCTGAGAGCCCCCACCTAGCACAGACACCTCTCACCTTCAGCTTTGCAGCCTGATGGAAATAGGCAGCACAGATACACTTCCTGACAACATCCCAGTCAGTACCACAAGATGCCAGGCTCATCCGCTGCTGCACCATAATGTCCTTGAGCTGGGCACGCACCTCCCGCACCTGCAAAGGTGTGTGGTGGTCAGGTCCCTCTCCCACATAAGGCTCCCTCCCCTACAGCCTCACAGCCAGAGTCTCACCTTCCGCATGGCCTTGGCATGGATGAAGTGCTGGTTGCACCACAGCGTAGAATAGTTGTTGTTCTTCCACTGTAGGTAAACATTCAGGTAAGTCAAGTGATCACTCTCTGGAACAGCAAATTTCTCCCGCACTTGGTCACTTTCCTCCTCTCGACCCTGAAGGGTGAGTGAAAAACACAGGTTAGTCAAAGGTCAGGGGAAGGCCCCATACTGCTGAAAGAGCAAACAGGTACCTTAGGCCGGTAAAAGATGGCAGGCACAGACAACATAGAGACAATCAGCAAGATCTCAGAGCTGCAACCCATGTCACAGGAGACAATGAGCATTTTGGAGAGTGCAGGATCCAGTGGGAACTCCACCATGAGACGTCCTGTTGAGGTCAGACCACCTGTAGGAACAGCACAGGGATCAGCAGCCAGGTAGGTCCTAGGCCCATGGGCTGGCAGCTTGCCCCAGCAGCCAATACCTGTGTTATCCAGGGCGCCCAGGATCCACAGCTGGTACATGGAGTTCAGCATGTTGTCCTCAGGGGGCGGATCCATGAAGTGGAACTGCAGCAAGTCCTGTACACCCAGGGACTTGAGCAAAAGCACTACATTGGCGAGGTTGGTGCGCTGGATCTCGGGCACCGTGGTTGTTAGCAGCTCATTCTTGTAGGCACTCTGGGTGTAGAGCCTGGGGAACAGATGGCAAGAGCGTGCTCCTCCTGGTCAGGCTGCTGTGTTCTTACTGACACATTAGCTGCTGCCCAGCCCAGACAGGCACAGGAGGGGCAGTGACTCCGCACGCAGCCAGGCCAGACAGCAGGACCCCTGGGAGGAACCTCCACCCTGGCCAACGCATGGCCTCCCCAGCACGTAAGGTGCCCGGGCTGCAGCATAGTGTGTGCCCCTCTCAAGCACAGGCCATCCCTGGACGCAGACCGGTCTCAAAGCAAAGTCCTGAGAAAGCTGCCATTGGCTTGGCTGTTAAACTGGGAGCATTGAGAGCGGAGCACCCACAAGTGAAGATGGGCAAGGGAAGAAACCAGAGAACATCCTTTCCTCTGCAAAGGCACTGGGTTCACAGAGAGAAGGCCTCAAGGCCTGCCTACTGCCCTCATCCACCCCAGAAGTTCAAGATAAGGAACAGTTCCAGTGAGAAAATGGTATATATAACCTGATTCCAAGCTGCAGATACGACAGGGACACCAGTGACATGCCTACCTGAAGCAGTGGCCTGGGCCTGTTCGGCCAGCTCGGCCTGCCCTCTGATTGGCATTGGCTTGACTGATGGGGTAGATCTGCAGTGCATCCATGCCTATACGGGGGTTGAAAACCTGCAGGGCATGAGAACTGACTCAAGTAAGAGGAAGGCTGGGTCACCACCCCAGAACTCCCTCAGCCCAACCCCAGAGATCACAGACATAGGCAGTACAGGAAATCTTAGCTTACCTTCAACTTGCAGTAGCCAGAGTCAATCACAAACATGATGCCGTCCACTGTCAGTGAGGTCTCTGCAATGTTAGTGGCAACAATGCACTTCCTGACCCCATCCGGAGCCTGCAAGAACATGGCACATCAGTCAAAACCCTGGGCACAGGCCTTGGCACCACCGGGGAGGTTTGCAGAGCAAAAATGCAGAACCCAGAAGGACAGGGGTGGCTCTTGAGAAGCTATGGGGGGGGCACATGCTTTCTCTCGCCCTCCACACACAACAGGCATGTCCGCACCTCTCACTCATGCTCAGCAGCCTTCCCTGAACCAGCTTCTCCTATCCCCACCTCTATCATAGAGCACACATCAGCACCTTCTGGAAGATCTTGGCCTGCAAGTCCGACGGCAGCTGAGAGTAGATAGGCAATACAGCAAGAGCAGGAGCCTTTTCCAGCTCCTCAAGGTGCTCCACGATTTGCTCTGACGTCACCTAGACACAAGGAGGAGCGTAAATATAACGTTAAAACTACAAGGGGTTAGGACAGTGCCTGCCCTTCCAGCTCACCTCTATGTCCTCCTGGCCAGGCATGAAGACAAGGATGTCTCCAGGAGCACCAGACAAATGGACCTGCAGAGCTTGTTTCACTGCAGCCTCCACATAATCCTCTTGAGGGGTCTGAAAGGCACAGCCCAGGTTACAGATGCCAATAATCTCACCTGCCCCCTCCCATGTGAAAGACTGTATCATGGCTCTGTCCTTTCTGGGTCCCCCACAGAGCACAGGGTACCCAAGTCACAGCCCCCTCCTATCACAACAGAATATCCCTCTACAGTGTTGACTGTACCTTGCTGAAAAGAATATCCACAGGAAAAGTGCGCCCAGGAATGTGGAAAATGGGAACGTTCCCAAAGAAGGAGGCAAACTTATCTGCATCCATGGTGGCTGACGTGACAACAAGCTTCAGATCTGAGCGTCGGGCCACCACCTAGAAAGCAGAAGAAAGGAACAATAAGGAAGGGGCATCCGTGCATGGCTGCAGGCTGCTTCTGTTATTACTGAGACAACAGCAGAGGACAGAGCTCCTGCTACGCTCCAGAGGCACTGGCCACGAGTCCCAGGGAACACAGCTACTGTGGGAGCCGTGCAGCTAAAGACTCGCCAGCTTCTCTCTAGGAAGCCTTATGTCAACAAAGATCTCTGTACCCAGAGCTTCTGCCAGCAAGCCTCTGTCAGCACTTAGGCACCAGGGGAGGTTTAGCCCCCCCAGAGCCAGGGAGCAGATGCTGGAGCAGTCAGTGCAGAGAGAGATGTGGCAGCTCTGCTTCCCTCTCCCAGACCTGGCAGAGAAGGGCTGTTCCTGCCAATACTCTGGTTTAAGACCAGCTCATATGGCCAGTGCTGCTGTCCCCTAGCCCAGACTCTCACACACCTCCCGCAGCAGGCCAAAGAGCACGTCAGTGTTAAGCGAGCGCTCGTGGGCCTCATCCATGATGATAGCACTGTAGTTGTCCAGGTCAGCCTCTCGCAGTGACTCACGAAGAAGGATCCCATCTGTCATGTATTTAATCACCGTGTTCTCAGATGTGCAGTCCTCAAAGCGGATGGCATAGCCCACCTGGGAGGGCAGAGACATCAGCAAGTCTCCCAACAGCCCCACACACTCACTGTCCCCAGGCTGCACCCCGCGCCCCTGCCAGACTCACCTCCTCGCCCAGACGCACCCCCATCTCCTCACTGACCCGCTTGGCCACTGACATGGCTGCCACTCTGCGGGGCTGGGTGCAGCCTATCATGCCGTAGTCGGTGTAGCCATCCTCATGGAGGTACTGTGTAAGCTGAGTTGTCTTCCCACTCCCCGTCTCCCCCACCACAATCACAATGCTGTTGTCTCTGAAGAAAGGGAAGAAGCATTTCTTTGTGCGCCATGAGGAAGGGCTTTTGCACTAGAAACCCTGGCTGGCCATGTGAGTGTCACTTTGCTCAGGCAGGAGAGCTGCCACCGACTGCACAAAGTTCTGGCCTTTGTTCCCTGAGGACACAGCCTCCCTTTGGGCCATGTTTCTAGTAGGATTTCTCACTCGGCTTCCTGGGGTATAGGCCAGTGCCCTGGGGATGCTTCATGACCAGCTCCCTAGCAGCCATACCTGAGGATGGAGAGCAGCTCCTGTTGCACAGCAAAGATGGGCAGATATTGTCTCTGCTCCAGGATTGATTTCTTCTTGGCAAACTCACTGCTGGCTTCACTTTTTTCTTTCATGTGTTCAGCAAACTTCTGCTCAGTCCTAAGGAAACACCAGAAGTCCTGAAGCTGCCTCTCCACACACTTTGCTGTGCCTATAGCCCCTGTCACCAGCTGAGCAGGAATTATTCAAAACAAGCTCCTACTTGTAATCCACTTTGCCATCTTCTGTCACCATCTCGTCCTTCTCCTCCTCTTTCTTGATCCCCATAATGTCTCCCAGTTTTGTGCCCGCCAGCTCCCAGTGCTTATGCTGAGCCTGGAAGGACAGAGAGCAGTATAACTTTTCCACAGCAAGCAGGGACATATCATTCTTCTCCAACCCAAGACCAGGAAAGCCTGTTAGCCCCACAGTTCCCCAGAGCCACAGTGCAGAATGCATCTGCTGTTTCTATGCAAGTCCCCTCTTCCAAGCGAGCTGTAGAGAGCTTTTAGACAATGGTCTGGATACAGAGCCTTCAGGCACAGGATGACCAGTCACTTCCTAAGAACACAGTTCCATCTGCTGACCCTTCCATTGAATTTGAGCTTAAGCCCACACAAACTGGAACCAGAGATAATAATCCTGCTCTTGACAGGCGCTCACAGGCCTCTCTCCCACCTTTCTCTTTGCTCTTGCCTCTGATATCAGTTCAGCTTCCACCTCCATTCCACTCACTAACGCACACAGCTCAAATGCAGCTCAGTTTCAGTTTACATGGAACACATCCGGGCTTTCCCCACAGCTATTGCACAGGGTTTAGAGAAAGTCCCCAGAAAACATCACCAAAATCTAACAGGCTACCTTACTGCATACTCCTCCTCATGACTCTTCTTCTGAGATGTGACAAGATACATCCTGCCGCCCTACTGGCTGCTGACTGTCCCCAAGCTCCCACACATTCTTCCACCTGCTCTCTTCTCCCATGATCCAAGTGTCCTTTGGATCAGACTCCTCTGCACAAGTCACGGTGACTCAGGTCCCAGGCAGTGCCTGAGGAAATCACATCACAGCAGCTGCTCATGAGGCAATGCAACGAGCTGGGCTGACAGGATATCCCAGGTCATAAAATATGAATTCCTCATTGTCACTGCTGCCAAAGCCTTCATTCTGCAGAGCCCAAACAAGGCCTGTGACACACACAGCCTGCATACAGCGCGGTAGTAAGCCACAAACTGACAGCATACCCTCTTACGCTCCTTCTGCTCTCTGTGTTTGCGCACCAACTGGCTGCCTTTCCGGGCTATGATGGCCAAATCTGAGGTAGCATCCTTGACAGGGATGACTGGCTCTGGCTAGACAAAAGAGGTGCTGCTTCAGTACAGAGTGCCTGTGGGGCTCTCTGCCACAAGCACCTTCAGCTACACGTTCTACCTGCTTGGTGAAGACAATCCTTCCATCTAGGAAAGGGGGCACCAGGTTGTGCACCAACAGATGCACTTTAGCAGAGTTATCCTCCTCAAAATCTTCGTCCACTTCGATCCGATGAACCACACCACTGGTCAGCATGCGATTTGTCTCCCAGCGCTCATTATCCTGCAGGAAACAATGCATCAGAAAATACAGTGAAGACCCACAGAAAGCCCAGCTCTGTGAGTAACGTGACTTGCACTCCAGAAGGTCACTGCACTCCTGCTGCCCTGGACACTGTGACCCTCCACGGCCACTCCAATCACAAACTGCACCCCTCACAGGAGATGCAGGGCTGCGCTTTCTGAAGGAACAACATTTTCCCTGAGAGCCCTGGTTTTGTCTGGGGCAGGACACAGACCGTCCTTCTGCCCCTGAGAGCAGGGGCCTTTGCTGCAAGCGAGTGGCTCTCTCAAGGGGCAGCAAAACCCACACACATTTTCAGAGCAGTCGACCATGCACTGTGCACCCACCTCATTGATCTGCCGCCGCTGTGCCGAGATGCGCTTCTGCCGCTGCTTGTGCAAGTGCTGCTCCCGCTTCTTCACATACTCCTCAGAGGAGTAGGCCAGGGGGTTGTGGAACTCGTCATAGCCTTCATCCATCATGTACCAGTCCCGGTCAGCTTGCTGGGAGGGGACAGGTGTGGAGCTGAGCTCTGTCAGGCCTGAGGCCAGGCCAGGCAGCCCCTGCAGCTCATACCTGCAGAGATGCTCCCTGGGCCAGGCTGGGCCCTCCCACCACCCCCCATAGCCAGTCCAGCCCA
>WUAM01000287.1:89095972-89129386 GCA_024336885.1 Actenoides hombroni | reverse complement strand
CGCGCCGAGCCGAGCCGAGCCGAGCCGAGCCGAGCCGAGCCGAGCCGAGCCGAGCCGAGCCGAGCCGCGCCATGCCGAGGCGAGCCGCGGCGCGCCGGGGCGCGGGCCGCCCGCCGCCGTCCCCCGCCACCCCCCGGTTTCCGCCAGAGCCGTACCAGCGCGGGGCCGTCAGGACGGGTGGGCGGCAGCAGCCCGAGGGCGGCGGCGCGCAGGGCCAGGCCGTGTGCGGTCTCAGGGGGGAGGACGCGGACCGCGGGCATCACCGCTGCCGTGTAGAGCCGCTCGTCTCCCGCCGCCAGCGCCGAGCCTAGCAGCAGCCCGCAGCCGCCCAACGCCACCGCCAGCGCCCGCAGCCGCCCCTGCGAGAGGTCGTCAGCAGCGCCCGCCCCGGCCCCTCGTCATCCCCCTCCGGCCTCCCGGTCTCGCTCCCCGTCCCCATCACCATCCCGTAGCGGTCCCTGCCCCGCCACCGCCTGCCCCAGTCCCCGCCGCCCCCTGCCAAGCCCGACCCTCCCCGGCAGCCGGCTCGCAGGCCCCGCCGAGCCGCCCCCGGCTCCTCCCGCCGCCCTCGGGCCCGCCGGCCGCTCACGCGCAGCGGCGTCGCCATCTGTGCGGCCCGACACGTGGAAGGGCACTTCCGGGAGCCCGGCCTGACGATTGGTGCAGGTCGGGCCCTCCCAGCCAATAGGGGCGCAGCAGGACCCGGGGCGGGTGGGCTGACCTCGAGATCAACACGCGAGGGTGGGACCTGTAGCGCGAGCGGCCCGCCCGCATGCAGAGCAGGACACCTGACCCCCCTGCTTCTCCCGGCCGAGCCCCGCCCGCAGCCCCGCCCGCTCCCCAGAGAGGCCCTGTCGCTGCGCAGCCCGCCCCTGAAAGCCCCCACAGCTGCTCGTAGGCTTCGACTTTATTAGGACCCGACCGATAGGATACAAACCACCCGAGAACTCCGAAACGAAGTGAGAAGTGTTACGTACGGGCCGCACGCAGCCAGCACGGCCCGGCCCCCAGCCCCGCCCGCGGATCTGGCCTCCCCGCGCTGTCACTCAGGCGAAAGGGAAGCCCCGTTCCCCCCGGCGTCCGGTGAGACATGGGCCGGTGCAGCAGCACTTACCGGCGGGCTCCATCGGGAACCAAGAACGCGGCCAAGGCCACGGACGCCTCCCCCCGAGTCCCGTGGGAGACAAAAAGCACACGGGCAAACCACAGCCAGACAAGGCCCTGGCAGTAGTGTGCCAGTGCT
The DNA here is from genome assembly GCA_024336885.1 of Actenoides hombroni. Classification (NCBI taxonomy): domain Eukaryota; kingdom Metazoa; phylum Chordata; class Aves; order Coraciiformes; family Alcedinidae; genus Actenoides; species Actenoides hombroni. Next base: position 89,128,143 of record WUAM01000287.1, on the reverse strand, counting down.
CTGCCCAGATCCGGGGCAACGCCCCCTCTCCTCAAGACCCTGTTCCTTGCCCCAGCCCCAATTAGTCAGAAGTCTCACCAAAGAGGCTTAATCACCCCCATCACACAAGCCAGAGTGGAGAGGGGCAGCATGTGGATGCTGCTGCCCTTGAGCCAAAGAGGGGAGAGATAGCCCTACCCCATCTCACCTTCACCTCCCTTCCCTGCAGGAGGGGCACAGAGCCAGGACTGGCACCCAGAATACCCAGCAATGCCACCCAGACTGACAGGGCCATTCCCTGCTCCAGACTCACAAGATGCCACACAGCTCACCTCCTGGAGCAATAAAGATGGAGAAAGTGGCAGCACTAGGTTTAAGTACAGCGGGAAGAGAGCTCAAAAAGAAGAGCATGTTCATTTGAGGTTAATAGAGGAAACCAGTTTCACGGGGAGTCTGCTTCAGTGAGAAGAAGCTGTCACAGCTCCTGCCCCTCGCTCTGAGGTGACAGCTCAGTCAGTTTTATGTTTTCTTCTTTAGCTCCTCAAATCTCCGAGAAAGGTCATCAAAGTCAATGTCTTCAGAGGCAGAAGAGTTGGCGCCAGCAGATGCTGTTGGCAGTGTGTCTGGCACCGATGGCAATTCAGGCAGCACAAAGTTATCCAAGGTATTAGGAGCTCCAGCTTTTGGTTTAGGAGAAGCTTCTGGCTTGGTCTCAGGCCCTGTACGGAGGAAGAGAAATACCATTTCACCTCACCACAACCACCATGCTCTCACTCGGCTGGACAGAGCAATCCGAAGAAAGGTCACTCCACAAGAGAGGCAGCACCATTGTACTTGTCTGAATAGTACCAGTGGTCACACACGTCCAACTGCATGTAGACTCAACTGGGAAAGCCTGAAAGGTGTGCATGGCTGCAAGGGGCTGCAGCCATGGCAGATCTAGGCTGGTGACACCACCTTACAGCTGCACCAGACAGGAGAGGATCCCACATCACTGCCCATAGCCAGCTATGGGTGAGCTGAAGCTCCTACATGCTTACACTGACGGGACCACACCACAGGATTCACACTCTTGGTTTTTTCCACTCCCAGTACCTCCCAAAGACGCATGCAGGTACCACGTGCCGTCAGCAGCTGTCAAACTGAGGCATACAGCCAGATCCCTGCACCTATAGGCCTATCTCCCTCAGCATGCACCACCAGCACTCCTCAGAGGACTCCATTAGAAATCCTCACTGGATCTGGTAAGGGTCTACTTACTCCAAAAACCCTTTCCATCTTTACCAAGTGCTGGAGGTAAAAGCTCCTTTCAAAACACAGAGAGCAAGATCACACTATACAAGGCAGGAGAACTTTGTTGTGATCCAGTTAGGACACATGGAAGCACCTTGTGAGTCTTCAGGCAGACGGACCAAGGGGTAACAGCCACCTCTACCAGTCCTGCTCTGCTGTACAGCACTTCAGCACTGACACCAATACAAACCTATCCATCCCCCTAGCACCTACTTCTTTCGCTCTGTTGCTGCAGAGCAGTATTATTTATGCAGAACAATATATTATCGCTTAGAGCTGCTGCTTTCCCTTTTTGTCCTGCAGCACCATACACTTGGTCTGATGAGACAGCTTATGCTGGAGACCCAGTACTGGCTCTGAAGCCAGACTCTAGTTCTTGAGTTTCCCAGTGGAAGTCTGGATCCCCCCTTTTCTGAGAGGATATGCTCCATTTCCGTCAGAGTCCTCTCCAAACTCAAATCCTGCTCTCAAGATGTGCAGAGTTCTACACACTGTTGCTTCTATGGAAGGCTTCCTCTCAGGGACACCAGGGTCCTCAGCTAACCACAGCTGCTAATCACCCTCCTTTCCCACACCTTGAGATACTCACCCGCTGCTGGCACAGAGGCCTCCTTGTCAGCTCCAGGCTCCTCAATCTGGAAAAGACTCTCGGTTACTACAGCTCTCTCTCCTGTCAGGCACAGGAACACAGTAGCATTGTACACAGGCAACACCCACCCCATCCCACCCCTAAGCAGGCAGCACCCCTGGCATCTAGCACACTCAGAAGAATCTGCCTCTGTCTTCCAAGATAAACAGCCGTGCTTTGACTTTCTGCTCCCTCCCTGTCAATCAAAGCAGCTTCATTGGCCACATTCTGGAACTGGACAGGCTAGAACACACAGACAGGTAGGTCACAGAATCACAGAATTGTTCAGGTTGGAAAAGACCTTCAAGATCATCAAGTCCAACCTCAACCTAACCCTATTACCCTAACTCTTAACAACCCACCGCTAACCCATGTCCCCAAGCACCACATCCAAATGATTTTTAAACACATTCAGAGATGGTGACTCAACCACTTCCCTGGGGAGCCTGTTCCAGTGCTTACCAACCCTTTCTGTAAAGAAGTTTTTCCCGATATCCAACCTAAACCTACCCTGGCGCAACTTGAGACCGTTTCCCCTTGTCCTGTCACCCGTGAGAAGAGACCAACCCTGCTCTAGCTACAACTTCCTTTTGGGTATTTATAGAGAACAATAAGGTCTGAGATATGTATCAAGGACCCAAGTAGGAGAGGACTACCCTCTTCATCCACATAATCACAGCTACTGCTTCCTTTCTTTCCTCAACAGCAGAAAGGTTCCTGTAACCACTAGCAAGGTTCGAAATGACACCATCTCAGGTCTTGGTTTGGTTGGGACAAAGGCTCGTGGCACGGTCAGTTGTGCTGGTACAGCTCCTCGTTCCCTGTGGGCTGCACTCAGTGACATCTATTCCCACCCCGCTGACAACTGCTGTAGCTGTGCCTATGTTCCTGGACTCAAAGGCTGACGTGCAGCTCGTACAAGGTATCAGCACACTCCGGGGCCCAGCTATGCTCATCCCTACTCAGGATACTGCAGAAAGAAGCAGCATGTCACTGAAAGCAAAATGGGAGCTGCAGCAACCAAAACATGGACAAACACAGAAAGAGAAGGCTCTAGCTTCTCCTTCATTGTCCCCGAGGACTGAGAAAAGTCTGGGGAAGGAGGAGTGTTTAAACACACATCATCTAGGTCAACCAAAACTGTCATCCAGGCTAACAAGGAATTAGTTCAAAAACCATAATTAACAGACTGATGGTGATAAACTCTCTACACTGCAAAAATCCAGAACTTGCAGACTGTACTTTTTAACTGTTTATCACCATTTTAGCAACACAGTAAAGTAAATCTGGGCTTTCCTTTGCAGTCAAAACGCACAGATGAACGAGGACCTCACGAGTCATCATCCCATCACATGACGATGATCCCATCACATTCAGTGATTCACCACATCCACAAGCAATGCCAAGCACTACCCCAGAAGCTCCAAGGGTTCACAGCAGTGACACTCAATGAACATTTGCCCTTTCTGTGGCTACCACTGCACTCTTCTGAGGTTCCCTCTGCTGCCTATAATGGTGACTCAGCTCAGGCACTTACAGATTCGTATGTCGGTGGATTTGTTGGAATTGGTGGTGGATGGATGTTAGTGAAAGGCTGGTAAGTCCCCACTGGTAGGCCATTGAAGTTCTCCTGTACAGAGAGATTACAGTCATGCACCAGACTACTCACCTGGGAGAGTGACCATGGGACACAGCACCCCAACAGCTGCTATGGGAGCCAGAGAACGCAGAAGTCCAAGATAAATGCAGGCAAGTAGCCAACCTGTACCAGTTTGTGCTTACCAGGAAAAGATTCTCAAGTTCAAAGTCCGATGCAGTCACCTGTAACAACCAGACCCATTTAACAGCACCGTGTGTTATTCTACAGAAGCAGCACAACCAAACCCTTGACCTTTCCAGGCACAAGAAGCACCAGGACAAAAGGGCAATACATTGCATGAAGCACACCCGAGCCACTCCTCTGGGGACAGCATCACAAACCAGGAAGGAAGTCCTTGGCTCACACAAGGCTTTGTATTACCCTTACTTGTAACACAACAGTGCCTCAAAGACCTAGACCTGGCAAAGTCCTCAGAATGTTTATGCCTGGGCCAACTGCCAGCTGATCACACTTGGTACAGATTTTCCACAGAAAACACGTAAGAGTTGCTGGGACCATACTAAGACTCCAGGCCATACCACTGCTCTGCCACGCTCCAGTTCACACAGATACCCTGTAAGTGACTGAATTCAGAGCACAGCACTCTTTTCAGCTCCTACTTTCCACCCTTACAACAAATCACCTCCAAGAGCTGTTGGCCTTCCCTCACAGGTCTGAAGGCAGGGTGCTTCCTCATTTTCCCATGCTGTTCCCACCTTACAAAACTCACCTGATTTCCTTGACTGAATCTTGGCATGCTACCAGCCTACCAACTTCAAAGCACAGCTCCAACCCCTGGCCAAAAGCTTGGCAGTCAGAGATTGCCTCGGGAGTTAAGGCACCTCTGCTATTCCCCAAAGGCAAAGAGGGCTGGCTGGAGAGCAGGGGTAGAAACCTCCATGCTCACTCAAGAAGCAACAGGAAGCTTCAGCTGCATTGCCAACAGTTCAAACCCCATGCAGTCTCACATCAACACGATGGCCTTCTTGACACACCAAGCTACCAAGTACAGACACTTCCCAGTCAGCAGGCACAGAGCTAAGCTGGAGTCTTCCACCAAAGAAGGGAATGCTCAAAGCAAGGCCACTTACCGGTCCCTTTGGAGGCGGATAGGAGAAGGGTGGATTTGGTGCCGGCATAGGCATCATCACTGGCATGGGTACTAGTCCATCGTGACCAAGCAGGGGGGCTGTAAATCCACCACCTCCTCCCGCTCCAGGGCCACCCTTCTTCACATCATCTGTGAATCCCACATCAATCAGATCTGCCTCTCCACCTGCAGGGGCTTCAGCCTGGAGAGGGTGAAAGGATTCTGCTCACCAACACATCTCTATTCCAATCACAGCCCTCTGAACAGCATTAGATGCAGCACTTGTCACTGGACAAGATGGGACAACACAAGGACACAACACAACAAGAAGAGAACAGGCAGCAGCTACACAGCTGGGAATCGGAAAGGGAACCAGAATACAGCACAACTACAGCCATGTGCTGCGGGGCGGTGGGAAGGACCAGGGTTTGTGCTGTGCTGGGTCTGTCTGGAAGATACCAAAGCACAATCGTCACCGAGTTCACTGCAGTGCCACGGTCCTGTGCTCAGAAAGCCTGCACAGCACCAATGGGACATTTCAGTCGCTGAACACAGAAGATTGCTCCAGGCTGCTCCAGGTGCCTCACTCACCATCACCACCGAGTCGGGCTCATAGGGCACGTTGTAGTTCTTGGCAATCTCGATGAGATATCTCTCCACCAGAATCTTGGGCGGTGCCTCCACGCTCAGCTTGTGCATCAGCTGGAACACATGGGTGCCAAGATGATCAGTGGGACTGGGCAGTGCAGCCCTGTCCCCACCAGGGCCACCTACTGCAGGGAGCACAGTGCAGCCCTGGGGAAGCCTCCCCTCCCAGTAAGGTGCTGCTGCAGAGGAGGCTGCTGGCAACCACAGCCAGGGCTTCATGCCAGACACCTCAGCACTGTGCTCCCATGCTCCAGTGCAAGGTAGGCCCCCAGCAACACAGCTGACCCACCCTGCTCCACAGTGAACCATAGGCATCAGCCACTGGCAACAGAAAAAAGGAGCAAAAAGCCACAGCAGTCATGTCTGTTCTGCCAGCTCCACCAGTTCATTACCCTGTCATTGACTGTCCCAATCTGGTTTGTCCGGCACAGCTTCCCATACTCCTTGCTGTACTTGGCACACAGCTGGTCAGCGACCTGCAGCAGGAGAGACACTCTGGGGACATGCACACCCTTGCTGTCCCCACCACAAACTGCACAGCTGCCCGTCCGCCCGCCCTCCCCTTCCCCCCCAATCACCCTCATTTCTGCCACCAAGAGCCCCAGCTGAGCAGGCTCAGCCATCCCTGATGCTCCAGGGACACTTACTCTGGGGTCTCCATCTGCAGAGCCCAGACAAACATGTCCTCTGCCTTAATGACAGTCCAGACAACAGCTTCCACCAGCTTCTGCCAGCACCACCCCCACCCTGCACGCTCAACATCCCTCAAACAATGCTACTCACAATTTTCAACTCGGCCACTTCTGACTGGAGTCGTGGTGCAGCCCAAATTAGCGTAGATACTGCTTCTGCCAGGCCAGAGTCCAGCTCCCTAAGGACAACAGAACACAATCCTAGCTCCACACTAAGCATCCAAACTTTGCTGCCCTCAATCTGCCTACCCTGAAGGTCCCCATCCTCCATGCTGGGCTCCAGAGTCTTCCCTGCCTGGGGAAGAAAAGGCCTCTGGAGGCCCAGGGACACCAAGACAAACACACGTACCCTTCTGTAGCCCAGGCCTGCCCCAAGCAGTACCCGTCCCTGCACCCAGGGGCCCAGACCCTCTCCCACCACATACCCTCTAGGCCAGAGCTTACTTCATGGACTGAATCAAGCCAAAGCGGGCCAGCAGCAGATCACAGTACAGCTCCAGGATCTCCATCGCCTCCACAAGGTAATCTTCACGGATGATGTGTTCCACACGAATCCTGGCACGCTCATCTTTTCCAGCTGCCAGATAATCTGCAATCTCCTTCCTTGCCTTCTGGGCCAGCTCAGCTACAGTACATCCCCCAAGGCCAATCACTGTGCCGGCAGGGGCTGCTGCCTCCGTGCCCACCCACAGTCCCCATGACACACAAAGCCACCATGAGCTCCGCTCCCCTTCTCGGGGCCCCTGCAGCACAAGATACTTGGCCACAGCTTGGTGGAACCCCCGCGCCTAGCTCCTAGCACAGAGGGCTTTTAGCTGCTAGAAAAGCTTCTACACCTTCAGTTTCCCTGAACAGTCAATCAGAACCACAGATCAGGGGCAGGGCAGCACAACCAGGGAGAGCCTCCCACAGCACCTAGGAAGTTCCCCGCTACACTGTGAGCATAAAAGGCCCAGGAAAGGTCCCCCTGGGCAAACTGGAACATCCCTCCACATGCAGCCTGCAGCTACCACCTCCCACACCCCATAAACTATGCTCCCAACACTGGCCAGGAAGGTGGGGAGAGGCCACACTGCAGTCAGTCTGTTCCTCTGGGTACCTGCACACCAGGGCAGACTGCAAGGTCTGGGTCCCACAGGGAAGAGCTAAGGTGATTGATACTCAGCCCACGAAAGTACCGACTCCAGAAAAATCTCATCCTCAAGTGTCCTGTGCCCCAAAAGCATCCTGCCCCCTCAAATACTCACTCTTCTTTTTCTCCAACAGTTTGAGGCGATTGATGACAAGGCGGAGGTTGACTCGCAAGCGCTCAGCCTTGAACCCAGAGCCCAACATGATAAATGCTTTCTGTGGGAGAAGAGGGAAGGTCACTGGAACCCAGAGCTGTTGGTCAGAGGGACACCAGTCACTGTTTTAGTTGGGGGGAAAACGGAAAGAAAAAACAACAACAACAAAAAAACAACAAAAAAACCCAACCCCGGCATTCTTGAGACAGACAAGCACAGGCCTGCCAGTCCCAAATGTGGTTATCTACAAATGACTGGCACTACAGCACTCACTATTCCCTTTCTCACTTCACAACCCTGCCCCTAACCCAGGCCAAAAGGGAACAGAAGCTTCCTGGATATCCCCATTCTGAGAGATTGAGTCTTGACCCCAGAAACAGATGCAAGATGATAAAAAACCTGGGACTGCTCCATAAATAGGAAAAGGGTTAGAAAACCTGTCCTAAGCCAAGGAGTAAAAGGCCTTGGTCTATTTAATTGAGGTGACAAGAGCCACTGGTGTAAACATGGGTACAGGGAAGTTTAAAGAATGTCAGACAAGCATCTACCATCAGTGGTCTTGGAAGATGTGATTGTTCCTCAGTTCAGTAAGCTGAGCTTAACTACATGGTGTTTTGAGGTTCCATTCAGTCCTAGATTTCTAAGAAGCCCAAGTGGAAAAACCCCTGAGGTGTCCCAATAAACAACATAGAAGACAAGCTTTCATTCCCTTACTTCAAAAGGGGAGGAAATAAACAGTCCTGAAGGTGCCATCTGTGACAACTACCACACAGTCAAATCCTCTCTCATTTCTTTGACAAAACCACGTTCTTAAAGAAACATGAGAGTCAACTGCAAGAACTGAGCCATTCTCTGTCCTATTAACATGCAAGTTGTGAAACAGCTGTATAATTAACCCAAGGACTGTACAAACTTAAGGTTGCAACAATCCTGTCATCAAAACAAAAAAGGTGTCATCCCACATTCCCCTCACTCTTCCTGCTCTCTGAGCACACGCTCTGGCGCTTCTCCCATCCCTTGTGAGCCAGTTCAACTCATTAGTCTATAGAAAACTAACTCAGAAGACATTTTACTATGGCTTTTTGTTATGCCAAGAACTGTTTATCAAAAATAATGCTTCTTCAAGAGCTGTCACATGACATAGAAAGATTTTGGCTTGTACCTGAAGGACACACTGAAGTAGAATTGTGGATGGTGACAGAATCTTGTGCACAATGAGTGCTTTACATAGGAAGCACCTCTATCTATGGTACGTCCAGTTTAGTTGGTCTATTCACACATCAGTGCAGTTATTTCAGTGATGCACAGAATCAACCAAACTCAACAAATATTCCTACACAACTATATATGCATAAGCTTGATGCCATAAAAAGTAAGTTTTGCCCTTTTGTAACTGGAACACACTCCTGCATTAAAATAGCTTTATAGCACTGCGAGAAACAGCCTCAGCGCAAGATGCAATGTCTCTGTAAAAGCACCTATTCAGTAACCATTCTGATTAACAACAACCTGGTTTAACTCATTAATACAAAACACGGCCGTTAAGCATCCGCCAGCTCGCCGGCTGCTCTTTCACAGCCATCCCCCTGCCATTCTAAAAAGTTTTGTGCATTCCCCTGCTCCCGCACAAGGCTGCGGGGGGGTCCGCTCCAGTTCTTCGCTGCCTGCAGGGTCGCCTCCCCGCGCCTCCCCGCCTCGGGACGCTACCCTGACCGACCGATACCAGCCCATAGCCGCGCAGCGAGGCGCCCGGGGCCAGGGCGGGGTCCGGCCGCACCAGCAGCTTCCGAGCCTCTCCACGTAGCTGCGCAGGGGCTGGCACCAGCCCGAAGAAGCGAGCAGGCAGCGCAGACGACCCCGGGTTTGCTCCACTGGCGCAGCCGCACCCTGATAGGGCTGAGAAGCGGAGATCCCTCTTCTTCCTCGCCCTCCCCCCCTGCCGCCCTCACTGAGAAGGCGCCGAGGGCGCGTCCCACGGAGCAGGAGGCGCAGGCCCGGGGCCTGCCCTAGGCCACGCCAGCAGGCACCCGCGGCAGGGCACCCACCCCCCTGTAAGCGCCTGCTCGACACCGAGCGTGCCCCGTCGCCCCAGGTTCGGCCGCCGCAGCCCCACTCACCCGGCCTCCCTTCCGTGCGGGCCTCAGGCACCCAAAATGGCGTTCTCGGCCTCACCGCCTCACCGTGCGCGGAGGAATCCACAGGGCCGCCACTTCCCGTTCCTTGCCCGGGGCACGACTCAGCCGATGCAGCATCTAAGGAGGCAAGACCGCGGGGAGCGCGTGCCGCACTGGCGTTCTGGGGGTTCAGCGGCAGCAGCACAGGTGAGGAGAGAGGCGCTGAGGGACTAAGTGACGGGGCGGAGGAATCCCTTAGCGTAAATAGCAAAGAGTCCTCGCGATAGGAGCCCTCCGGTACCCGCCCCCCGATGCGGGGGTTCCGGGAGCGCAGCGTTCCGCCGGTATCTGCCCCTTGCCGTGAGCCCCGCCTCCATGGGGCCGGCGGCGGCTCGGTTGAAGGCACCGCGCAGAGCCACGGGTGAGTGGGAGGAGGGGGTCTCCGGTTCCCTGAGGACTAAGGCAGCGGCGGCGCCTCCGTGAGGGAGGGGAGGGCCGAACCGGACCCGACCCGGGGCCGTAGTCCTGTCTGCACGTTTCCCTGCGTAAGCTGGCCCGGCGCGAGCCCCAGGGGGGGCGGGCGGTTCTCAGCGGGTAGTGGCCCGCCGGGGGAAGCGGCCGGAGGCCCGTGTTCTGCGGGGCGGGCGATTCGTTTCCGATCGGATGCGTGAGTTCGTAACGCACGTGGTGCCTTTACAGTACCGGTCAGACGGTGATTATTGCCCCCTCAGGGTGAGCCGGGTTCCCGTGAGCTCGGACAGCCCCTCCCGGACCGGCCGCGGGGCTCGGCAGCGGCACGAATGACCTGCTGCGGGCGGCCGGGAGCTGCCGGCCGGGACAGACCCATGGCTGACAGGTGAGGCGCGTCGGGCAGCGAACTGCCGGCACCGGGAGGTGGCTCTGCCGGCACCGGGGGGTGGCTCTGCCAGCTGGGCTGGGGCTTCCCGGGCTGTGCCTGTGCCCGCGCCCGTGCCCGCGCCCGCGCCGCGCGCTCTGGCGGCGCCGCCATCTTGCCCGTCTGTCTGTCTGGCGGCCCTTTGTCTGTCTGCGGCTCCCCGGCGCCTGCAGCGGGACCGGGTAAGGCGGGCCGGACCGGGGCCGTCCGCCGCGAGGGGCGGGCCGGGTTCCGCTGTCTGCCTGCGGTGCGGCCGCGCCGCTGCCTCTGCCTGCGAGAGGTCGGGCCGCGCTGTCTGTCCGGCTGTCGGGCTGGGTCCCGCGGTCGTCCAGCGGCATCCTCGGAGGCTTGGGCTGGGTTCCTCCGTCCTCCCCGCTGCCAGCGGAGCAGGGGCCGTTTGTCTGTGTGTCCGGCCGCTTGGCGTTGGACCCGTCCTTCCGCTGCTTCCCGTCAGCTGGGGCCGCCGGCTGGATCCCTCCGTCTCGGGAGGCTGACAGACCGCTGTGTCCAGCTGCCTGGGGGGAAATGGGTTCAGCTCCTGGTTTTGTATGCTTGAGAGGACTCTTGGGGTTGATCCCATCCTCTATCAGTCCGAGGATGAGGAGCTGATGTTTCCCCTTGTAAAGTTGGAGGGGTTGATATGTCCCCACCTTGGTGGGACAAGGGGGTGCATCCCTCCTCATGTGAGGTGTGGTTTTTGTGGTCGCTCCACAGGTCCTCATGGCCCAGGGTGGTGCTGGCAGCAGGGAGGGTGACCAGCCCTGTTGTTGCCCTCTCCCCATGCCCATCTGTGGTTAGGTCTGTCCCTTTGAGGGGCATCTGTCTGGGCCAAGACCTGTCCCTGGGCCGGTCACACTGTCCCATCAGCTGCTGTGTCTGGAGCTGTGACTGTGAAGTGGCCAGTTCCCTGGCTGCCTGGGATGGGTTATCTGGTGCCCAACGCCAGCCCTCTGGGTGTGGTGTGTCCCCTTGGTCTCTCTTTGGGTGGGGGGCCAGAGATAAGGCAGGGTCTCTAGGTTTGGTCAGGCTCTTTCCCTGCTAGTTGTGGGAAAGAACAGGACGGAGAATGTGGGCGTTCTGAGTTTTTTGTAAGCTGGGAACAGGGTTGCTTATAACTTCGCTTGGGAACTGGGTGGGACTGCCCATGCAGGGTGGTTTGTGAAATGCCTGTGGACCATGTTGCGTGCTGGCATTGACTGTGGCTCTGGTGATACAGAACGAGCCCTGCAGGCAGAACGGTGGGGAGTGACCCTGAGATGGCCAGCTGCGCTCGGCAGGAGACTCAGGAGGTGCCAGTGGTGAGTGTGACAGGCTCTTCTCTTCTCAGGTGAGCCCTCTGCTGAGGGGACGAACGCTGCTCACAGGTCAGGGAAACATGTCCCGTCGGAAACAGACCACTCCTAACAAAGTTCACTGTGAGTACTGTGTTACACAGCCCTGGGGGATCCTCACCCCAGCTGTGTGGTTGTGGAGATGGGGAGGTGGGGAATGATAAAAAGGTGCAGTTTGTGAGGGAATGGTGGTTACTTACGTTTCATCTTAGGGACTTTAAGAAGAGAAACTGAGCTCTCTGCATCAGGGGAGCTGCCTGAGTCCTGGCATGGCAGGACAGGGATAGGCTTGAACAAACAACTAACGCTGTAAAGGTAGGTGTGTATGTGCAGGGCCTGTAGCTGTGCTTTGCATTTGCACGGTCACAAGTGCAAGTTAGTACACTAGGAAATGTGACCTGGATCTCTGGTCTGTCTTGGGCAGCAAAGGAAGTTCTAGGCAAGGTGGTTTGAGAGTGTGGCTGGAAGCCAGGAGGTCCTGGGTTCCAATCTTTGCTCTGCCACAGACTCAACTGACTGGCCTTGGACACATTACTTAAGCTCACTGTTTCGTACCAGACAATGCAAATAAAGCCATTTGCCCTTTCCTTGCAGGGAATGGGCAGTGGCTGAGTAATTTACTGGACAGACAAACGTTCTCTGTCAGATCGTTCTTGAGCTGAGCTGACAGGACAGATCCCTGTTTCTCCAGCATTGTCAAGACCCTGGTGTCTGATAGTGAAAGGGCTGAAGATGCTGTACATCAGCACTTCTTGTGGGCAGGCTACAGCCAGATGGTAGCGGAGCTGTGAGGTGCGTGTGGGTGTTTGGCTGCAAGCGGGAAGCTGTGCGTATACTGCTCTGGTTTGACTGATTGCAGCAGAGCAAAGTTGGGGTACTGAACCTGTGCCCTTGTTTGTGCTCAGCTTTGTGGCTGGAGACATGTTTGGAATTTGGGCTGGAATGAGGAAAACAAATTTCTGCTTCTGTAGATGTGTGAAAGCAAGGCTGATGAGAGGGCCCTGGTGCTGCTAAGCTGTAGTAGCTGTCAGGAATATGGGACAAATGCTGCAGCCCTAACACGGCCTCACTTTGCTGATGCTGCTGGTTTGCATGTCTCTATGTGTTTCTCTGTGCTGCCTTTTTGTATGGGTCTAGCAACAGGAATCTAAGCATGCTGTTCTCTGTGCTAGGGGGAAATACACTGTGATACAGCCTAACACTTGGCACACTCAGTGAGCGTACTGGGGAGAATTACCTCTGGCACTGGAAAGCCCTGTAGGCTGCTAGAGCTCGGCATGGGAGAGCTGGCAAAGCTTTCCTTGGTGGCCAGTGTGGCTTTTGGCATCTGTGCTGACTTGTGCTCTCAGATTCCTGCTTCTGGACACTGGTTTCAACAGTGGGCAGAGTATAGCTTTGATTTGCCTAATAGTACATTAATGACTCTGGAATTTTCCTCCTTAGAGCAATCTGGTATGTCCTGTATTTTGTCCTGTGGTGCCAATAACACATCTTGTGTCCAAACACATTTGCTTCTGAGAGCACGCAGATATTACTCCTGCCATTTAGGCCACACTCACATAAGACAGGCACTTGTGCTCTCCTGGTGTAGAGTCTCTCATGTATGGAAACCGAGGGGTATGACAGCTCTAATGGTGCAGATAGAGTGTCTGTGGTGGGCTGTTTTCTGCACTCCACTGTGTAAGAGTTATTTATGTTCTTCAGAAGCTCGTACTATTATATGCAGAACTCTAAGTGTTATGGAGTTCAGTTGTGCACTATTTTCACAGTGAACATTGCTTTTTTTACCTGCAATACAAGTGATTGTATCTCCAGTTTTGGTCTTGGGGGAAGCTATCTGACAAACATGCTACCAGCGGGCATGAGGTTGAGGTTATGGCATCTGGTATGTCACAGAGGAATTCTGGGACCTGTTCACCTCCTTTACATGCAATACATTGCTACAGAGCAACTATTCAACAGGAGCCAACAGGAGCATCAAGTAGGATCACAAGAAAATAAAGAGACTGAAGGATACAAGAAACATGTCAGTGGTGATGTCTCCACCTCAGAATGGAAAATCTTGTCTGTCTTACAATGAACACCACCAAATCATTGGGACTTCTCTGTCTACCTAGCCTGCTGTGTATCTGGAGGGCCCAGAAATGCCATGCAGTGCCCTGACGAGGATAATCGGAGAGAGCATCAGCTCCAAGAACTGGGTGAGCCAGCAGAATGAGGAGTCAGGCTGAGACATAGCAGACACGTTACTGACACTTCTTCACAGGGACTGGAGTGGTTGGGAGGAGAGGAATAAAAGGGACAGCAGGTATGCAGCTTTTTACGCAGTTGTCTGCAGCCGGGGTCTGATTTGGCAGGCTACGGGGCTGGGGAAGCGCTTTCTGGATTTGCATAAATACCACTGTGAATATCTAACTGGACAAATCTGCGGGAGGATGGTGCCTATCTCTTCTTTGCATGGCCACTCCATGTTATCTTCTTTCTTGGATTGACTAGGGCAAGCAACAGCTCAGGTCTCTTCTCCCTGGCTTGCTCGGTGCCACCTCTTTCCAGGGTTACTTTCCAGGCTTGGCATGGCCTCATTTAACCTTGCTCTCACAACAACATGGTTTGCTGTCCTCACTTAGAACAGAATCCCTTCGTTTGGCATGCAGAGTGACCAGCTGGGAAGTTGTGCGGGTACAAGTCCAAACAGTTTTAAACGGCAGTTGATGTGTAAGGAAATTCAAAATAATACAGAAACAATGATAAAAAATACTGCTATCACAAAAGGCTCATTGTGCATGGTGGCCAGTCCTTCTACAGTTTTAACTGTAGTTGTTTCCACTTTGGCAGGGCTTCAGCATGTAATTTGCTCTTAACAATTTAATTTTGTTTTGCCACATGGTGCATGAAAAACACTTAGACCTGACAAAGTGGTAACACATAAACTGTAATACTGGAATACACTTACTGCATTGCCTGTTCCACACCAAACTGAAAAATACAGTGCAGTTTCATTGTTCCTATGAAGGTATCTCAATTAGTTCAATTTGGCCTTTATTTTGTCCCAGAGTCTAAAGTATAAAAGGGTAAAATCTCTCTAAGCAATTCATCTTGCAGTCAAGCCCCATCCATCGCTGCACTGTCACTCCACCAGTTACGGGCTGTTTTTGTGCTTGCCAAAAAACTGCTGCAGGTGTTAGTGTGCACTTTCATTTTCTCCCTGCTGTCCCATGAGCTGCTTTTCTTTCCATTGCTTGTACCCTTTGCAAGTGATGCTTATTTTACGACTCTTGAGAACAGCTTTTGTTAGTCAAATTAATTCCCACTTCCTAGTTCTGTTTGTCTTGGTTCCAATATCCCGTTAATCCTCTATTTCCTTCCCTTTCCCTTTGACACACACACATTCTGTGCTCTTGGGTGTTCCTCGAACTCTGCTGTCTGTAACTTTCCCAGGCTTGAAGAGGAAGTATCTTGCAAGAAATAGTACTCAGCATTCAAAACCGAGCAGAAATGTTACTTGCATCAAAATCCTTGGTTCTTAAAGGGCTCTGTGGGCTGCCATTGTTAACTCTTTCAATTGTGTTGTTTTTCATTTCAGTAACCACTACAGCAGTGTGGACAACCCAGAATAGCGATGGGGCAGGTGGACTAGATCCACAGTGGTGGAAAGACTTGCAGATTTCAGGTCCAGGAAAGGAACACAGAGAAGACCTACATGAACAGGGACTTTAAACTGATGTACAAAGAGGGAATAAAGTGGCTCGTCTGTGGGAGTCCTTTCTGTGTAGGAAGGAAGACAGGGGAATGGTGCAGCTTCCTTTTGATTTTGTTTTATGGATTTTGGGGTGGGAATTGTTTGTTTGTGTGTTTATTTTCCAGAACATCTGAGAGTTATCCTGCATTCACACAGTTCAAGAAGGGAAGGGCTCAGGAAAAAAAAATAATTTCTGGCTACCAAGTTGATACACCACCAGGTCCTAGCAGTCATAACTGCCTCTTGCACAGTACCACAGGGCTGCCCCCCACCTCCACGCCTGCTCACCTGGCATCCTACTCATCTCCAAGATTATGGAGAGGAGAACGGCAATGCAAAGCAGAAGCATTTCACTGTCCTACGTCTCTAGCTGTTTGTAAAACAAATGCAGTGACTTGTTTTGGTGCTGTGGTCAGCCTGCAACCCTTTTTGTATTTAATAAAGAAACTTCTGGAGAAGAGTCTGTGGATTCACTACTGAGCTTAACATCCTTTGCTGATATCAGTGATCCTGAAGCTGTTGCCTGTCTTACTCCCTTTCCAAATGAATGGACTTGTATTCAGAGTGGGGTGGGAGTGTGTCTGCATGTGAGCATGTATGTGCAGAAACAATGGAAGTGTAACCCTGTACCTATCAAACATCAGGCTCTAAAGTTTCTCCCAAGTAGGACTGAGTCTGTCAGTAAATGAACAGGACACTCTTCCCCAAGTTCTTTTGGAGACAATATTAGTTTAATACGTAAGAAATTCTGTATAAGCTGAAGATAGCTTTAAAAGTCATCTTTCCCAAATCCCTGATGCCTTTTATAGTTACAGACTAGTGGAGAATGCACAAGGTGTCTTTTGCTAACAGTACTGGTTTGTTAACAGTTCGCATTTCTGGCTGTGAGCTGATAGTTCTCTGCACTGTGCTGAGTCAATGCTAACTTGGTCCTGGGTGTGTTGTACAGAAAGGCCACTGGCAGACACGATCGCTCTGGGTTGTTGTGGTTGATGCTAGTGTTACTGACAGGCACGTTCCCTCCTCAGTCACTTCATGTAGAAGTCACAGCTTTTAAAATTCTGCAGCTTGTGTGTGTATCTGAGCCAGAACGCGCCTGTCGTTAGACCTCAGGCTGCTGCTCAGTGGAAACATACGTGATCCGTAATGGGGAAGAAAGCAAATACACAGCTGCTTCCACAGGCAGTTGCAGTGGTGTTTTGAGAATCCAGATTTTTAACTGTCACAGGTAGCACGTCTCCCATCACAGCTTTACATCTCTCCTGTGTTCTGCTGGTTTCTTCACCTCGCCGTACTTTCTGGTTTTTCGGTCTCTGGGCTTTTATCCTGGTGGTTTGTGGCTGTCTGTTTCTTGGAGAAGCACTGTAATTCTGTAGTGTCTGCTGTTCATCCGCTCTGTATCTCAGTCCCACTAATGGGGGGTTGTGGTCCAGACATATGAGCAGCACTCCCAGGTTATGAAAACCATTCAGTGCTGGAATGGCTTCTGATGGGAGCACATGTGTCACAGCAGTCACAGTGGTACTTGCTGCTTTCCGTGACAGACTTAGGGTGCTCCTCAGCACCTCTCTTCACGCCCCATGGATGGTGTTCTCAAGCCTTCTCTGCGGAAACCTTTCTCACATTTCTGAAACGGAATGATAAATGCCTTCAAATGCTTTTGGAAACATCCACGGGGATGTTGGGAAGTAAAACTCTTCTCCCACAGTCTCCGTGAACTTCTGAGGGTCTTTGAAATCTTCCATAAATTACTGCTTTTTAAAGCACTGCTGGAAATTGAGAGGTAAGCAACAGAAAGGCAGTGTGAGTATGAAAATGGGGCAAAGCTGGCTGAGACAGTTCAGCATGTGGGAATGTACCTGTCCTTGTAACAGGACAGGTGCTCTCTCAGTGGGTCAAGAATTCAGTTCTCTAGTTATACTGATGCCAGTTGTGGCCCTATGCTGAAAGGTACAGTTTTCTTCTGAAAGCTATGTTTTGACTCATTTTATGTGAAAAATGCAGTGTGTCTTCCTTAGCAATTTCACATTTATGCTTTGAGTGTTTCTATATCGGTTGATAGATTTAACCCAAAAGCTATCCTGCTGGGAACTTCAGCACCTTGTCCCAAGCACTCCCAGCTCATCCACTGAGAGGTAAATTACAGCTACACCTGGAACAAAGTCGTTTGGTTTAACATGAAAATGAATGGTTGCCTTTTATTGTTATTCTTTGGAACCAAAAGTTCTCCTTAGCAGGGATTGCTGTAAGATTTCTTTCAGAGAAGCACAAATAACTGCCTTCTTTCAGTGTGTTTGCCATCTCCTACTGAGCAGAGGTGCTAGTGATCAGTGTCTTTCAAGAAAACAGACTGTAAGCTGTCCTAGACAAGCACCCCAGCTTTCTGGGTTCATTCTCTTAGTTTTCTGGTTTAAGCACAGGAAGTGTCACTGAGATTTATTTTAGACAGGTAGTGAAGCAATTCCACCAGCTCCAGCACAGGCACCTTGAAGGGCAGTTTGTCCTCAGTCCTCATGGGACAGAAGGTGATGACAGAGCATGCCAAGGACAACCCTGATTTTACTGTCACTGTGGAGAGCAGATGAGGTACCGGGCACTCAGGGGGACACTGCTTTTGTGCAGGTTACCTGTTATGGCAGGGAACAGGACTTAAGTATCTAGAAGAGCCATACAGCTCTGTGCCTGGTCTGGGATATGGTCCTAATCCTGAGTGGCTTCCCCATGCCCAGAGCTGTGCTGTAATTCTGTTGGCAGACAGCTTGGTAGCAGAGAAAGCTATACATGGGATCTCATGGGGGATTTTTGGCCAGGGTGGCATATAAGGAGTGTGCACAGAGCAGTCTGATGCTGGACATTTCCACTGGCGAGACTGTTCTACACACAGGGACTGGGCTTACATCAGCAGGTACAAGAGGCTGGTATTGCAGGGTAGGCAAGCAGAGAGGCTACCTAAATGTGTTCCAAGAGGTGACTTCAGAGGTTCTGCACAGTGCAGGTGAGCAGCCCCACGCTTGTTGTGGTTTTGCAAGTCTTGGTAGTGAAAGGAATGAAATGGCACCGGTCTGACTCTTTGTCTTTGTGGCTGCCAGGGGAGCAAGTCTTTGCAGGGCTGGAGGAGCAAGCCCGCCAAGCCATGATGAAAAACAACTTTCCTGGAGCTCTTGGGGACCAAAGGCCAAACATTCATCCGCTGCAAGACCCTGACTCCAGCAGCAGTGAGTTCTGCCCCTTCCAGTAATGGCAAGATAGTAGAGTACGGAGACTGACAAGGGGTGAGGCTAGGTGCTACACAGCTTGTGGGGGTCCTCTGAGGACCATCTTACTCATCTCCTCCTCTGGGTTAGCACTTGGCTCCTGTGCAGGTCTTTGTCAGCAAGGAGCAAGAGCAGGGCTGCTCCCTAAGGGAAGGCAAGCCTGGAGGCAAGGATCACCTCAACATAGACTGGGCAATAACCTCACCGCTGGGCTGCAGTCCCAACCTGCCAGAGCAGGGTGGTAACAGCAGCAGGTCCAGCTGATGGTCCAGTGGTTGCCAAGCAAGGCAGGGTAACAGGCCAGGTCCAGGGACTCTACAGAGCACTTCAGGGACTGAAGTGCCCCAGCCTGAGTTTAAATGGAGCCCCTGGTTGGAGGGGGTGGGTGGAGGCCCTAGGTTATGCTGGTCAGGACAACTAAAGCCTGTGAGTGCCATCAGGGTCCTGACACTTGGAATAACTGTTCTGCATGTTCTAGGTAGCAGTGAGGAGGAGGAAACCACCCAGGATGAAGTTTCTTCCCATACATCTGAGGAGGATGGCTCAATGGTGAAAGTGAAGAAAGAATTAGAGAATGCAGAACAACCTGTGGCTGGAACCCGAGTAATGAGAGAAAATGAGGCAAGTGTGACCTGGCTCTGCACTCACCGTAGCCTCTCAGGGAGAGAAGAAGACTATCTAAACACTTCCTTTCCCCATCATGGTTTCTTATGTTTTTCTCCCTCCCACCTCTTCCAGACAGTATCTCCTGGCAGGAGGAAAGGGTATGAAGAGCTCTTGGGCTGCCAGGAACAGGAGATGGCAGTGACAAACTGCCCTTCTCCTGGCTGGCCAAGGTGACTGTGCAGATTGTGTCCCCTTCCTTCAGTTCTGGTGACTCTGACTGACCGCCCCTTCCCTTCTGCTGCAGAGCCACTGTGCCAGCAAAAGCCCAGGTGCTCTTGAGGCCCATGAGGACTCTGCCTGTTCTCCCTGAGACAGCCAGAGTTTTGCTCAGAGACTACAAAAAAGGAAGTTTCAGAAAGAACATGAACCAGCCCCAGCAGGACTGGGCACACAGCACATGGTCTGGTCAAGGCCTGCCTGCAGAGTTGACTAGATACTAGGGGAGGATGGGGTAGCTGTGTGCGGGATCTGTGTGCCTTAAACCACAGTGGCATTTCCTCCCCATAGGTGCCTGAGAGTTTGAATGCTGACCCTCTGCTGGGACTGTCACAGTGCCCCCTCTGCCAGCTGGAGTGTGGAAGCAGAGACCAGCTCATTGCTCATGTGTACCAGGTAGGGGATGGATCCAAACTGTGGGATATCTCTGGCCTTAAGCTCCAAATTCAGGAACAATCCAGAGCACAGGGTGGCCTTGTTGTGGTCTTTGCAGTCACAGAACTGAGATGGATGTGACTGAAGTTCACAGCAGTAAACTGTGTCCAGAAGGTGTCCTGGGGAAAGAATCAGCAAGGCACCAGTCCGAGATCTAGAAAACACAACTCTATCCCAAGGCAGTCTCTGCAAGCAGTTGCAGGCTAAGACCAGGCAGTTCCTTGAGATTAAACATGGAAGCAATTTTTACATCATTCAGTGAGATAAGAAACCTTCCTCCTAATAGCTCAGTTCTTTATTTTGTGCCTTTAACACAATTTCTACCCATGAAAACAGCTTTTCTTCCTCTGAAGTGATTCCAGTATTTCAGGTAGTCTGTGCTGGAATCTCACAGGTTTTGTTGTCAGTGATCTTTTCACTGCACATCAAAGTCTGTAAAAGAAGGAATGAAGCAGAACCAGCTGACTGTCTCCATCTAAGCACTTCCTCACAAGCATCCTGCCTACTTAGTCCAGTCATTCTTTGTCCAGCAACAGCAGCTCCTCAGATGCATTTCTGAAAACAAGGGTCAGGTCTTATGATCCAAATGTTTTGGCCTTAATCGTTTCTCTTGCACTGGAGTGGAGCTGTAGAAAGGTTTACTCCTTGCTGTTTGACATGTGACATCTCAAATGTCTTGAGCTTGGTCTAGGAACTATCAGACAAATGTTTAGTGGTAAAGCGTTCCCATTCCAAGAGACTGAACTGAATGGTTTGCTGTATCTGTTGAGCTTGCCTTGGACTGGGCAGGGAGCTGGGCAACTTGTAACTCACTGTGTAGTGGTTGTTTTGCAGCACACAGCGGCTGTGGTGAGTGCCAAGAGCTACATGTGTCCTGTATGCGGCAGAGCCCTCAGCTCACCAGGATCCCTTGGGCGGCATCTCCTGATCCACTCAGAGGACCAGCTGTCAAACTGTGCAGTGTGTGGAGCACGCTTTACCAGCCAGGCCACCTTCAACAGGTCAGGGTCACCCTGACTGGTGAGTGGGCTAGGGTACCCACATTTAAAGATTAGGTGGATTGCCTTAAATGACACAGAAGTCTTACGGCTCTGAACCCACTAAGGCCTGTAGGAGAGTTGTGAACTCCCCAGTGAGTGAGATTCCCTTGACCCCTTCCTCCCTGCAGCTCTGCATCACCTGCTAAGACCTGTGTGGGCTGTGCTGGTAGAAGGGTGTTCCTCAGCTCTGTGAAGAACTAAAACTGTGCAGAAAGCACTGGGGTCTCCAGTCACTGGAGAACAACCAACTACTCTTGCCCAGCAACCCATCAGAGTAGGTCTGTACTGCCCAGATGGGTTAATCATTTCCAGAGCAGGACTGCAGGCAGAAATTCTGTCCTACCTGGTGCAAGATTACCCACTGACCAGTGGAATAGGGCTGAAAGGAAAAATCCATACATGACAGGGAGGAGCAGCTTGCTGGCTATTCCTGCTCTTGTGCTCTTCCAACCCAGATACTGCTTGAGGTTAACTCACTTCCTATCCCCACATACGATGTTGCTTCATTTTAGATATTCAGATATGTTTGTGGGCAGGAATGGTTTAGCAGAAGCCTCATGTCATGGGCTGTTGCAGGGACACTGTTCAGTGCAGCCCCCTGGGCGATCTGACGTGGGTCCTCTTCCATCAGCACCAAGTCTCTGACTCTCTGCTCTTTCTGCTTTCCAGTGAGAAGCTGCCAGAGGTGCTCAGTGCAGATCGCCTGCCTGCACCGCAGAGCGAGGGCCCCTCCAGTGTTGAGGGGAAGGACATTGCCTTTCACACCCCTGTGTACCCCGCAGGCATCCTCCTCGTGTGCAACAACTGTGCTGCTTATCGTAAGCTGCTGGAGGCACAGACACCGGGCATGCGGAAGTGGGCACTGCGTCGGCAGAACGAGCCTTTGGAAGTGCGGCTGCAGCGTCTGGAGCGGGAACGCACGGCCAAGAAGAGCCGGCGGGACAATGAGACGCCTGAGGAACGGGAAGTGAGGCGTATGCGGGATCGAGAAGCAAAGCGGCTGCAGCGCATGCAGGAGACAGATGAGCAGCGGGCACGGCGGCTGCAGAGAGACCGGGAAGCCATGCGACTGAAACGCGCAAATGAGACCCCCGAGAAACGACAGGCCCGGCTCATTCGGGAGCGCGAGGCGAAGAGGCTCAAGCGGCGCCTGGAGAAAATGGACATGATGCTCCGGGCACAGTTTGGCCAAGACCCCTCTGCCATGGCTGCTTTGGCAGCTGAAATGAACTTTTTCCAGCTGCCAGTGAGCAATGTGGAGCTGGAGAGCCAGCTGCTGGGCAAAATGACTTTTGAGGAGCAGAGCAACAGTGCGCTGCATTAAGCTGCAGCCGAGGACTGTGCCACCTCTGCTGTGCCTGCCACGGGTGCACAAGTAGGCTTCTACACCCAGGAGGCTGCTGTGAGTCCCTGTCTGACTCTCCCTGACAGATGGTTCTGGTTTTCCCCAGAACGTATCAAGAGAACAGAGCTGACAGATGTTTGCCCCAGTAGCCCTGGTGGGAGCAAATCCTGAGGATACAGTCTGCCTGAGGGCCAAGTCACAGCCTGTGAACAGGGGAAAATAAATTAATGTTCATGTTTATTTAGTCCCCTTCTTTACCTTTGGTGCTTTGTCCTGGTCTTGGACCCTTCCCCCTTGACGGGTTTGGGCTGCTGAAGTTCTGCTGGGGGTGAAAGCCTACCTCACTAAAAAGGGACCTTGTTTACTGCAGCATGAATTAGGGAGCTGAGGACTTTGCTAGTCCACAACTCCTCTAGGAGTAAATCCCTCACAGTTTGTGCCCATGAAAAGGAAGCAAAGGAGGATGTCGTCTCCCTGGAAATGGCTGTGCACACCCTTTCTCTTAACACTATCGTTATGTGCTTATTTGCAGTAGCAGCCACGGGAAAACTAAGAGGAAACTGAGTTCCTGTTCTAAGCTACCCCATATAAACACTAACAGAAAGGCTGGCTGAGGTAAGCAAACAGCAGACACATTTGCTGGTTTACTCACAAGTTAATCTTCACTTAAACAGCATTTCAGGTTTCTAAGTGAAAGAGTTAAGTGAATGGTAAACAATAAGCGTAGGTCAGTTCTCTAGTATTCCATGGTTTTGCTTTTCTCTTTACTGAGCACTGGTGAGGCCACACCTGGAGTGCTGTGTTGAATTCTGGGCTCCTTAGTGCAAGAGAGGCACAGATGTAATGGAGAGTCCAGCAAAGGGCCAGTAAGATAGTTGAAGGGATTGGAGCATCTCTCCTACAAAGGAAGGCTGGGAGAGCTGGCACTGTTCAGCCTGGAGAAGGCTCAGGGGCATCTTACCAACACTTAAAAATACCTGAAGAGAGGATGCAAAAACAATGGACCAGGCTATTTTCAGTGGCTCCCAGTGACAGGACAAGAGGCGAGGGGCACAAACAGAAACACAAGAGGCTCCCTACAAACATCAGGAAACACTTTTTGCTGTGTGGGTAACAGGTTGCCCAGGGAGGTTGTGGAGTCTTCTACCTTGGAGATACTCAAGATGCAGTCCTGGGCAGCTGGCTGTAGGTGGCCCAGCTTGAGTGGGGGATGTGTGTGTGGACCAGATTATACCTGGAAGTCCCTTCCCACCTCAGCCATTCTGTGACTCCAAGACTTCGTAGTAAGCTGAGCTTGTTCAACCATTTCAACACAGCCAAATGACACACTGCTCATCTAGGACCGTGGCTCATGCTCATATTACTCCTTCTTGTAGTAAATTCCTCTGTGACCAACAGTGACTATCCATGGTCACTGCAGATAACTCTGTGGAGTTAAGAGGGGCCTATTAATACACAGAACCACACAGGTAGAAAAGAAAATTGCTTTTGTTTCCATATTCAGCAGCAAAACAAATGAGAGGAATGTGGAAAAGGGGTGACCTGGAGAGGAGCCATGGAAAGCTACAATTAACTGAGCCTAAAAAAATCTGCCAGAGGGTAGGGAATTTGAACCTTCTTTAGTTCATCCAAGAGGTAGCCAAGGTGAGATGTGAACATAGTCTGTAGCTATATGAAAAGGTTCCCATTGCTAATAGAAATAATTATAAGGCTATGTCACTATGGAAACTAAATCTAGGCACACTTAAACTGGAAAAGGCACAAGATTAGCACAACAGGACTCATGGCGGGGCAAAGTGGTGGTACACTCCCCATTATTTGGTTTCTTTAAGACTGAGCATCTGAAAACACCTGCTGTAGCTTTGTGTTTTCTAAAGTCAGCCCACTGAACACCAGTCTGCCACCCATCTGTGTTTTGCAGCCTGAAGACCCCAACTGCTTCCATAGTTAAGGTCTGCAGTGTGGTTAGAGGGCGGTCTGAACACACTGGGAGCTACCATCTTCTCTCCCAGAGCTGTTTGTCTGCATTAGGTCAGAAGTGGTGACCACAAGACTCCTACTTGAGATGAGAAGAGTTAAGTTAAAACAAGAAGCAAAACCTTTTGTCCAGACTACTTGGAAACCCAATTTTCCCCTATTTTTTTTTTTAGTTTAAAAAACTTTTGATTGAAGTCCCTTAAAGCCCTAGCTAATGCTTACGATAGTTGCCTTCAGTGTGCATAATGTTGCATTTTTTCACGATAATGAATTAACCTTACAGACAGCCTTGGGGATGCTTGCTACAAAAAGCATTTAATCTTTTCAACGCTGTAATTTCCTCCACGCACCTCTATAACATCTTGTTTCCTCACCTTACCGAAGCCATTTTAACACATCGTTCATCACATAGAGCTGACACCCAGGGGCAATCTTTCCCTCTCTCTCTTCGGGAAAAGGCAGCAGACCTGGAAAGGATCTATCCAC
The DNA here is from genome assembly GCA_024336885.1 of Actenoides hombroni. Classification (NCBI taxonomy): domain Eukaryota; kingdom Metazoa; phylum Chordata; class Aves; order Coraciiformes; family Alcedinidae; genus Actenoides; species Actenoides hombroni. The sequence continues at coordinate 89,103,390 of WUAM01000287.1, read as the reverse complement.
TTCCATGTTCACTTGTTCTCTGAACTCATCTCTCACTTTTATTCTTACCTCTGTCTGTTTTCATACTTAAACCGACAGTCTGCTTCTTGCAGTATTTGCTGCTGCTCAATCTTGTGCGTTCTATTTGGCCAGCACAGATGTAGCTTCACCCTGCAATCTGCAGCTGAAACTTCCCCTGCAGTGTCACCAGCACCTGATGATTAATCCAAGGGCTTCAAGAAAGACCACATAAAAGCAGAAGTATCTGAACATGGAATTATAGCTTGTAACCCTTCTGCCAGACGGCTTTTACCTTGCCCTCATCACAAGTCTCCAGATCACTCTGTATAGGACCAGAGAAGCCACATCCTAATGATTACCGATGCTGCAGACAAGCAAAAAGTCTCAAACACCAAAGGAAAAGCTATTGGTTTATATATAGATATATATAGATATATACTGTGTTTACAGAGTCAACAAGTTAAATGCAATATTCATTAAGAGCATTAACAATAAAAATACAATTTGTGTGTAGCCAAGTACAGACTTAAAATGGTAAAACAGGAAAAAGGATCTCACCAAAAGTACAAATATACAGTACAAATTGATTTATTTAAAACAGTTACAAAAAAAGCACAACAAAATAGAGATTATCCTTAGAATTATTAATGCTTTGTTAAAGATCAGGTAGGAGGAAAGGGGCAGGAACAAGGTCTGAGGGGAGCACCTGACTAGTTCTAAGGCTTTAGATACAATGCGGTCGGTTACATGTTAATACAGCCATTACATAACTGGGATTATAGCTGAGGGATCAGCACTTATCTACAAAGACCTCCTTGCCTCAGGGCAGCCCAGCGTTCCCCAGTGCAACTCTCCTGTTTCTCTGCTTTGCATGGGCAGACCCTCCCCTGGCGCTAAGGTGCCATGAAAGCAGAAAACAACTAGAACGTGCACGGGTGTGTTTGCAGGGTGGGTGGCAGCAGCCTAGGAGGACACTGGGGGCAAGTCCTGTCCTCCACAGACAGATGTGAAGACCATGGAAGGGCCCTGACCATCAGCATTTTCAGCCATACATGGAACAGGCCCTGGGCCAAGCTCTGTACAGAATGTGCATTTGTAACCATCTTAGCAGCTTCTGCAAAGTCTGGGGCCCTGGAACAGTCTGAAAGACAACAAGCAGTTGTGAGAGACGCTAGGGAAAGGCACATGTACTGCTGCGGGCAGGAACTAGCCTTTGGGCTACTCAAGCTGCTGTAGTTTCTTTTACAATATTTTCTGAGTAACAAGGATTGTTAGTTCTCTACAGGGGAAAATGACTTCAAGTGTGGGGTGGGAACAGGGGGCGGGACACTTAACGTGAAAAGTGCATTATACTCGTGCACCTGCTGGAAAAGAGAGGCAGAGGGGCCTCTGCAGCTTTCCTGCTTTCCAGACAGAGCTTATTCTGCATAGTCTGGTAGTGATGAGCGCTCGTCGCTTGGAGCAACTCTCGTGTTCCTGGAGCAACAGTGTACACACACCCTAGAAACAGGCCTGGCCTCTGCTGGGCAGCTGCCCCAAGAAGTGTTTCATGCAATGGGACAGATGGCTGCAGACAGCCAGTACTGCGTCGTACAGACTCTTGCCAGAGTGTGATCTAGCTAAGATCAAGGCCAGGAGGTTTCCTTCTCCAGGTAGGACAGACCACAGCTCTCCTCCCCTTCAGAGTAGCAGCAGGAAAACAGTGTATTTCTCTGAGAAGTCCGTCACATCTCTGCCAGCAGAAAAGCCCAGATAAACAACTCATTCCACACAGTCTTCCTGGCTTTATCTCCTCCTTTCCCTGTAAACCTAAGTAATAAAAGCCTCCTCCACAGGCTCTTTCATAGCCTTTCTGCCTACAGCAGAGCCCGTCTTGCACATTCCCTATCTCAGACGAGCCCCAATGCTCAACACAACAACTACCACAGGCACTGAGCACCACAGCCCAACCCAGTATAGACAGATTCCAGTGATTACGAGTACTGCTAAGCTGGGCTAGAGGGCCAGCAGTGGCCCCCTCTTGCCCACTGCCTTTGGGGTAAGCAGCCGGATGCCCAGATTCTTCATCTCAATGCCCTGCCATGAGATATGCCCCCAACCATTCCTTCCATAGAAGAGCTGGCAGCTGAAACATGCACAACGGTGGGACTGACAGGGAGTCGGGATAAAAGCACCGAGGTCAGATTCACCCTGGCCTGTTCCACAGAGCTCAGAACTGCACTAGCCAAAGGCCAGGCCAGTGGCCAGGTAAACACCAGGATGAGCACCTTCACAGCCCTTCAGCTGCCTACAGTACAAAGCTATTTTAGCCCCACAGCATCTTGCCTCATGCATCAGCATCTGCCTTTTCAGACCACTGTTCAGTGCAGCTGAGATCCAGAAGCAGTAGTTACAGTAACACACGTGAGATAAGGCAGGCTCTCCAAACCCTCTCTAAAAGACAGAGACTTCTGTGTTCAAAGATGTATGTGAGGGGCTCTGCAACCTTCAGTTGCTCACACATTCCCTCTGCACATGCAAGCAGCCTGTTACATTCACACACTGTACATAAGCAAGATCCCTTTCTTGGCTGCCTGCCACAGCGCTGAACTCCTCTGCATGCAGCACGCAAAGAACAGTCAAGAGAAACTGGGCTCCTCTGCCTTCTGCCTTTGGCCACAGACACCCTGGATATCCTGAGCATTAAGTACTAACATTAACCGAGGTCTTTGCGTGGGAGAGTCCGATGAACAGCAATTTGTGACAGACAGGGACGATGAGGCCAGACACCTGGGCCCAGACAGTATCTTTTACTGACAAAGGGTGCCAAGAAAACAGCATCTGCTCCCACAGCTGCTGCATCCAAGGAGGCAGAATCTTCACATGACAGCATCACCAAGACTTCATACATTTCAAATGCAGCTGATGAGATCGGAAGCAGTGTGTCATTTGGGGGAAGCTACACATGATACAGACAGCATCCTCATTCTGTAGAAACCCCCGTGAGGCACAAACACCGAAGGCATAAGTAGCGCACATCTCACCTAAAGCCTAAAGAGAAACTGTCCTGGTGCAGGCATTTCAAAGGCATCAGAAATGGCTAGGACTGACAGCCTGGATGGAAGGGACATTCTGGAGACTCTAATTTGCCTGATAACCGGGCAAAGCACCCCTCTGTCACGCAGTCAACTGAAGTCAAACAAGCAGAGGACACATTCCTGGCGAGCATGCGGAACAGCCCTGAGACACCACCACTGCAAGCTGACCGAAGGACGGCAATGCCGAGGAGAGGTGCTGACACTCAAGCTGTTCAGGGAAAGAGAGCAGCAGTGCCCCACCAGTCAGGCATGCCAGACAGAAAACTTGAGGAAGATGAGAGGAGATAGAGAACGGTATGCTGAAAATCAGGAGCAGCATCAGGACCCTTAGCAGAGACCTGCACACCGACAAGAAACCCTCTCAAAAGCCTGGTCCTAGCACAGAGATGGGCACCTTAATACAAGGAATACTTAACCCAAGTTAAGTCAGCGAAGACTCTTATCCTCAATATAATAGTAACTATTTTTCATTCTGGCTAAGCAGTTAGAGCTGGTGTCATAATGCACCATCAAACAGGGCAAATTAGTGTAACTACAGGGGCCTTCACTTGAATGGAGTGTTATCACCATAATGAGGTATTAATATACACTTGTATTAAATCTCACTGTGAAGACAACTCTTGATCTTACCATGTTGTTCTACAGAGGAACTCCAAAGTGAAGCGTGAGAAAAACTAACACAAAAGCACCCCAAAATGCCCTACGATGCTGTGATATTTTTAGAGTCCTTACATAGAACTGTACTTAGCAGAAACTTTGTACCTTGCCTGCACATGCACAAACACTCGTCTCTTGTCTAGAGCTTATTCGGGGAACTGCCTGCAGGGAAGAATGAGCCACCTGGAAAGTTTTCTTCTGATTTAATTACAAAATAGTATTGGTCTTCTCACAGAAAAAGGGTATACTTCCATCCTTCCCTAGAGAATGCTGAATATATTTTATTCCAGCTTTAAAAAAACCCCACCAAACCCCAAATCCAACAAAATAAAACCCCCCAACCCCATTCATCCATAGGCTAAACCTCTGCAAAAGCTGTAAGACAAAGTTTTTTGTTTTTTGGTTTTTTAAGTTACTAATATGGGATGAAAGACTTGATTTGGTGGCAAATAATTAAATGTATTTTATAGCAGGAAACTGATGTCTCCCATCCCAACTCGTGTCCCATCCCAAGTGCTCAAGTTCCCTATTCACCTACACCCAAACCCATCCTTTTGGTCCTTCCTCTTGAATTTTTGTGATTCATTAAAATCTGTACATTCTTTGCAAGAAGAAAGAGCAGTTGGATTCAGTGGAAGAGACATTAAACAGAACCACCAGAGAAGCATCTCCATCCTGCCTCAAGAGCTCCATTGGTGAACGGTCCTTTTAAAGTGCATGTGTGAAGAAAAGGGATACTGGGAATAGAGCCCCCTAAACTCCAGTGGGGACCCATCTCTCCCCATCATGAGAAAGGAGGAATAAAATCTTCAGCAATTTCATCTGCTACCTTAAGCCCTGTCTGCCCTCCTCATCTCCCCTCCTGTCCTGAATGCTTAGACCCTGCCCTGCAGGGAATCAGTCACTCAGGGAGGTGTGAGAAAGCCCCAGCCCCTGGAATGCTCTCAGGAGCATGCAAGCTCATGAGCACATCCCTGTTCTCTACCTCAGCTAACCTGTTGCTGCTCCCTGAGGCACAGGAGCCCTCTTGATTCTCCAAGAGGAACGGGTCAGCCACTGAACTGGAATAAAGCCAGTCCTGCAGGGCAGAAAGCAGCCTTGCTGGTGAACCTGTCACAAAGTCTGTGCAATTTCTCTGCCTGACGGTGAGGCTCACCCACAGGGGATGCCCTAGCTCACAGCCTCAAAGACATCACTTCCCTGCATTAGAACGCCCTTCGATAGACAGCTTGACCTCCTGGGGAATGAACGAGGGACGGAGCAGAGAGGGCCGAGGCTCCTCTGCCTGCACACTGTATCTTTGGAAGCCTGGGGCTGTCCAGCTGTGCTGATTGCCAGTCTCAGGCTGAGAGGGTTCTGCAGGAGAGCTCTGGGCTGCACTGTCCCTGTCTGTGTGGCTCTTCCTTTCAGCAGCTCTGTCAGATGGTTCTCTGGACCCCTGAGCTGTTCTTTCAGATCTCTCCCTAGTAGACATCGACTGATCTGTGAGAGGGTAGTTAGCCTGAGAAGCGGAGTTGCCATTCATGCTCTGTAAACTGATTGATATGCAGACATCGCCCACTTGCAGCCTGTGACAGGGCAAAGCAAAGAGCTGAGCAGTCCGCCCTGGGCTGCAGGAGGACCAGCCCTGGCCATACACAAAGAAGGGGTGCTCTGGGGGCACATCTATGCTCACTTTACTTTGTTGTTCCCCAACCACAAAATGCAGTGTGACAAGCCCAGGCCACTGGCTTTCCTGAATATCCACCACAGTGCTGGAGTCAATCTTCAGGCCCCCGCTCACCTCTGCACTGCGAACAAAGTCTTGAGTCTGCAGGTCTTCCACCCGCTTTAGCTCTCCTGTAGCCAGCTGGATGATAGCTCCTTTCATGAAGTGAGAGGGCAAGTGTGAGGAGCTGGGTGGCTGCAGCTGGGCCAGGTCCTTCTCAAGCATGCTTCCTCGAGCCTGCGCATCTGGGCTCCGCCTCACCAGGGTTTCTGAAGTGGAAGACCTGATGGGCTCCGATCCAACGGGAACCAGGACTGGCTTGCCGTTGGCTATCACCATTCCTTTGGTTAATTGTCTTTGTCTAACCGGCTCTTCAGGGGACATGATGCACGGACTCCTGGACTGGCTTTTCTCGGCAGCAGCCCTGTCCACCGTGTTCTTCAGCGCGTCCTTTGACTCCCCCTGCTGATCAGGGATATTATGGCAAAGGCTTAAAGGGCTCGGGTCATCTTTCCTCTGGGCTGCCAGAATATGATAATCCTGAGATGCCAACACCCCCACCACCCTCTGAACCTCCAGATCAGCGTCTGGGGTGCTTCTGTGAGCTGGCACAGAGATCTCTGTTCCCAACGTCTGGTAACCTGAAAGAAACTGTCCGTCGACCACACATCCCGCTGCAGCCCCTGACAGACAGTCTTCACCTTTACTGCTGGCAGAGTCCACAGCCTCACTGGTCCTCCTCACCACATTATGCTCCAGATGTCTCTGTCCACCATTGGCAGCAGCTATCTCTGAACTCAGCTGACTGTCTTGCTGAGGAGACTCTGGGCTTCCACCTGCTGCAGGTGTCTCATAGGCTGAATACCCTGGTGGGAGGCGGGACATCTGATAATAAACAGGAATTCTACCCGGTGCAATATCTAACGGCTGGGTCCCGGCATGGTGCTGCACCTGGCCAGAAGGAGAGACTGCAGAAGCAGATTTGTTGAAGGTGTGGGTAGGAGAGGTAGTCTGGGGGGAAGGAGTGGCTTCTTCCGTGAAGAGAGAGGCATATGGCACAAAGTGGGGGACATGAGAGGCAGTGAGGTTGGTGGAAGGAGACAGGAGAGGACTAGGCAGGAAGCCAGGAGGTACAGCATAGGGCACTGTGTAATGCGAGCCGATGAACTGCAGGGATGTTGGAGGGATCTGCGTGTAGTGGATGGGAGGGTAGGGCACCCCGGGGTGCTGGAGTATTGGCGAGGTCACATTGAAGGCAGGGGGCAGGGGGCTCATGTTCACCACGGGGTGCAGACCCGTGGGGGAGAAGGTGGCAGGTGGCACTGCCACTTTGTAAAGCATCCCATACTGGTCCACTGTCAGCCCTGCCACTGCTTCTGTGGCCTCGCCAGGGCCATAGCGCAGGGCCGCAGGACCTGGACCGGCTGTTCGGGCCCACTCGGGGCCCTCGCCCGAGGCCTGGGCACACCCCGCCCGTCCCGGCTCGGTGCCGGTGCTGGCGGCGGGAAGTTCCCGCTTCTTTGGCGGGAGGCACTCCTGGCTCCGCTCGTGGCCCGCTCTCATGGTGCCCCGTGGTGTCCCGGCAGCCCCGGCCGCGACGCTCGTTCATGGGGGCACCCGCAGGGGTTGCCACACGCCGGCTCCCAGGTCCCCGCTGACAGCCGCCGCCTCACCTGCACCGGGAACAGAGGGAGCCGTGAGTCCCGGCCCTGCCACGGCGCTGGGCACAGAGGGCCCCGGGAGCGAAGCAAGCCCCAGGCTGCAGGGACAGGGCGAGCCCCAAGCCCCGGCACTGAGAATCAGCAACGCGGCGGCCGCACGTCCCGGTCTGGGGCTCCGGCCCCGGGGACGGCGAGGACCCCGGGGGTGCGGGCGATGCCCGGCAAACCGGCCGGCATGGGCCCCCGGGGTGGGTACCATTCTCCTGGTGCCACCTCTCTGCTGTTCTCCCCAGCACAGCTTCAGCCTGTACCCTC
>WUAM01000287.1:89043961-89094166 GCA_024336885.1 Actenoides hombroni | reverse complement strand
TGCCCGCTCCCCTCCTACCCCGCCCGTGGTGCCCTCCCCCCCCCCCCCCCTCCCCCGCCCCCAGCTCCGTCCGCCCGGCGGCCTGGGCCCGTCTCGGACTCTGACCCGTGCGACGGGGCTTGTTTGCCGCCTCCTGAGGCTCTGGGGAGCGCGTTGTACGTGCTCCGGCAGTTCCCCGCCGGGAAGGTGCTGGTGGCAGGTTCTCTCTCGGCCCCTGTTACAGGGACGCGGCTGATCCCCCAGAGCGGCGCTTGGCGTGGAGAGCGTGTAGCCGCCGGCGCTCTGCCGGTGCCAATCCTGCCGTGACTGGCCCTCCTAGAGGCCCCCCGCATCTGAGAGCCGGCTGGGACCTTTGCGTCCATCCCTCGGGTATTTTACCGCTTGGGCCACAGAGCTCGTCAGGAGTGGTACAGTTCGCATCTCTCTGATAGGATGTCTGCGTGTTGTTTTATGACTGCGTGGATTTTAATGGTAGCAGAAGATCTATGATCTCTGGCCAAAGGCATTTGCAGTAAACTGCAAGCAGAGGTTTGTCTTAGCAGTAGGCTGCTATTTGAGAATCAGTCGGTAAAGATGGTTTCAAGTCCCTTCTTCAAGGTTGATTGTTTCTCTTAAGAGCTATAAGACAAATAAGTATGGGGATTTTGTGTGGTTTTTGGTTTGGGGTTTGTTTTTGTTTTCTTATGGTAAACATTTTTAAACTTCGCAGATACATCTGTTGTGCCTTATATTGTAAATGATATTTTAAAATGCGCAGTGATGTGTTTTAGTTTCTGATGCTTTAAATGTTAATAGAATGGTATGGAATCCCACTGGAGCACCTCTGGAAGGGTGACATTTCACATGCATGACCAATCTGGCCCATACTTGCTTAAAGTAAACTGTATGTGTGTTTTTCCCTGCGTAGTACCCCTAATATCTTACATTTAAAATGGCAGAGATTTTTGTCTTGCTTTCTTTTTATCTTTTTCCTGTTCCACTTCCATGTGATAGTGCCCAGCTGGGCTTTGTGTGCCTGTTCCCTCCCCTTCTCCAAACCTCACTTGTTATTTTTTCCTTTGCTTATTTGCATGTTTTGTTCTATTGCCAATTTATTTTTTTTTTTGCCTACTCGTGCACTCTGATTGGTATTTGGCACAGGATTTGAAAACTTTACTTGGGTACCTGAGAGCTCAACAAAGGCAAAAGAATTTGTGTTTTTCTGAGTGTCTTGGTGTGAACCCTTCAATTCTTCTGTGATGGGTGGGGAAGGTATTAAAATTCTTGTGATTGAGAAGGGAAAGTAAGTCTGGAGTAATTGTTTTGTGAAGGGATCCAGCTTTTCTGTCTCTAGTGTGTAAGATAACTTACATATTTCCTCCTTTCTTTGATAAATAAAATTGTTTTGCTTTGTTTTGTTGGTTTTTTGTTGTTGTTTGGTTTTGGGATTTGTTTTTTTTGTTCCTGTGACAGCTGATCTGATTTTTTTCCCCCCCAAAGGTAGCACAATAGGAATAGAGGGGTCCTGCAGTACCTTTGTTGCGGTGTCCTGGCAAGAGTATATGGGATACAAAAACGTTCTGATTCTTGATCCTTTGTGTACAGAGTTTTGCAATGGTGTAATTGTAGATTGGTAACTTTGTCAGGCAATAGTGTAAAAAGGCTGTGAACATCAGCAAAGGAATGGAAGCTGTCTGTTCTTGGGCATGCAGTCTGTCCTGGTTAATGCAGGTCAGGTTTGCAAAGTTGCCTTTCAGAGTGTAAGGGCTCATTAAAATCCTAACTGCTTCTGAAGTTGATGGCACTCAGTAGATAAAACTCCTTGTGCCTCTTCAGTGTGAATATTTGTTTGGGTTTTTCTTTTGTATTTGCAACGTATATAACTTCAGTAGATGGGTTGTTTGATTTCTTTGGGTTTTTTTCTAATGATAGGGCAAACTCTCCTGACTAAAAGTGGTGTTAATTTGTTCCAGATGATACTTGGCTATTCTCAGTTCTGCCTTTGGAGCAGCACTGCCTCACTGGATGAGAGTTGTGGAGTTAGCAAGTGAGTGTATGAGGCTGTAACTCAAAAAACAGAGTTACAGTAAGGCAAGTACAAGTGAATCTGCTAATATCACAAGTAGTAGTGTTTGCCTTTTTTTGCTGCTTGGCAGAGATGCTATAGGTAAGATCTAAAATTAGAACTTCCTACGGCATATATTGTATATTGAAATATATTGTATAGATAGCATGTTGTAAAGTTTGTATTGATGAATGTAAAAATGTGGCATCTTTTCTTTCATCTCGCATTAACCAGGGTAAAGAGAGGTCTGTGGAGGTTTGTCACAAAGAAATAGCTAATTTTTTTTTTTATTATTTTTAACTTCAGGAAAGTGAACATTAAATAAAATAACTGGATTGCCTTACACATTGAAATAGTTGGGAAACTGGAAGCAGGTGAGAAATCCGAAGGTAATGTAGGTCAGTGACTGAAGTGTAGAAACAAGCCAGGAAACCTGGAATTCTGATCTCATCTGTTATGCTCATCAGCTGTATATATGTCCTAACTGTTCTTCAATGCTTTATTCGTTAGCTTCTGGAAAAAAAATGAAATATTTATTATCATCTTTGCCAGGTGTTAACATTATTATTTGTAACGGTTGAAAGCTCAGTGCATCTTTTGAAGCCAGTTCCGGAGTTGTTTGTGTCTGTGCCGTTGCGCAGGACGCTGTTCGGAAGTGCTCGCCCAGGGTCGGGGAGGGCCAGGTTGGGCTGTAGCCACAGGAAGCAGAGGAGGGTGAGGTGAGAGGGCTGCAGGCTTCTGGTAGCTGCTCTCACCCAGGGTCTGTTAGAGCAGCAGTGGAACTCCCTCTGCCACGGCCCTGTATCTTGTCCGCCTCTGAACAGCACAGTGCCTTGTCTCTTGAATGCTCTTGTGCTACATTTCTTGTCATCACTTCTTCTGAGACTGTTTTAGCTCTTGTTTAGGGACATTTTTTTCCTTACTTGACCTCCTTTTTTTTTTTTTTTTTCTGTGTCTCTCTCCCCCTCCCTGTGCTGTCCTTGTGTAATGCACAGTATAACATTGATGCCTTTTATTATACTGTATTTTGAAGCTCTCTGCTGCCTTAATTTCTTTTTGATTTTTCTGATGTTACTTTCTACTGTCTATTTCTCTGTGGTATTAAATAGCTTTTTCTCAAGAGAGATTATTTTTCCACTTGGAATGTTGTATGGTTGATTGTTTTTTCTCTCACCTCTTTTGTGTGTTGCCTTTGCCCTTCTTTGCCCTTCTTGATGTTGATAGTGCTCCTTGCTGAGGTGTTTATTGTTTTCTGTATAAATATTGATGATGATAATACTAAACCATAGATCAATATCTCTGCTTTTGTTCACAGCTTTATCTCTATTTGCAGTGTATATTTCTGGCTTACTGCAAATACGTCTTTTTTTGTTGTTGTTGTTTTTATTTATCTGATAGAAGTGTGAAGCCCACTGATGGTAGTATGGAATTGAGGCCATCAGTATTTTGTAGTTAATCATTGCAGTTATTCCTTTCATGTAGCCCAGGCTTGTCTTCTGCTTTTGTGTACAGGAGGCTTGAATCAAGCAAGTAGAGGAGTTCTGCTACTGATTTCATTTGGGAGTTTGGTCAAGCTTTAATTATGTAACTTCCTTAATTCTGTTTTGGCTTGAGGAATGTGATTATTTATGTATATGTTGGGGCAGAACAACTTCAGTTGTGTATTTTCCTGATTATTTTTTTTCAGGTTCGGATAGTTTGCTAGGACTGAGTTGCATGAGGAAAGAATGTCCTTTTTTTATTGGTTCAGGGGAAGAATTAATAAGTAGCAGAGGGAGGAGAATCACTGACTTACACCTTTCATGCAATCCAGAAGCTAGGAAAAAAAAGCTGGAATTCTTTCTTTAAAGGAACTTAGACACCAGCTGCCTATACCACTGGAACTAATCTGGGTTAGGTGTCTAACTCTTTCAGAATCTTTGATCTTGATAGTAGATTACTCTAAGGAGCAAGGCCTTCTGAATGGGAAGAGGAAACAAGACTTGGTGAGGTGGAAGAATTCTGCATTCAGTCTGGATATTGTAAATATTAAGTGCTAGGTCCTTTTCAGCTATTCAGGGATCATCCCTGATTTCTAGAGCTTGTAGTTAGCAAAGAAATGGCAGAGGGACATTGCTGTTGTAAAAAAAAAAATGAGGAAAGAAGTAACTGCTGTTAAAAATTACTTTCTCATTTGTTCCTGTACAAAGAATTAAACCATATCCCTGTGCTGGTGGAAAAAAGTTAACTGATCCTGAAGAACAAGACCTGCAACTTTGAAGGAAGTTCTAAACAGCATTTAGCCAGCTGAAGTTAAACTTCAGGTCTGCTGTTACTAGATGACATGGCTGTCCTCTCTCTCTGTTAGTCATCTTGCGCAATGAAATGCATTTCTGCAGTATAGAGAAGTCTGTAAAATTTAATTTTTCATGGCATTTTGCTATTTGATAGCTTTGTAGTTTTCACCTGAAGCTGACTTCTTAATCTTTCACATGGTTCATGGTGTGAATTTCAAGATTCTTCTTCATTTTGAGACAAATTCTATAGTCAAAATTAGATGATCACTTAAGTGTTTTAATTCTTCTGAGCTCTGTATTGCTTTTCTAAATATCCAGTATTTGTTTTTGGTTTAACTCTCATTATTAATCTGTTTGTTCTTGTATAGTCCTGTTTGCCTCCTTTAACAAAGCGTATCTGGATGTATCAAGTCCCAGGAAGATTTTCATAACGTACCTGTTTGACTGCCTTGGCAGAGCCACACTGTGGTTATGCTGTGTGTTGTCCATGCTTTGTTTATATGATCAGGAAAATAAGAAATACTTGCCAATAAATCATCTAGGCCTTGCTGAAGCCCTGCACTTCTTTGTGCTCCAGCATCCTCAAGTACCAGCTCTGTATCCGTGGAGGACACGAGACCTTGTGCCTCTCTTGCTATTACAGCTCATTATGCTCAATGAGTCTGGTCTCCAGTCATGGATTGCTTGGCAGCATGTATGTGGAAAAATGTTTGTTCTCTATTATTCTGCAATCTATCAGAATCCTAGAAAATTGATGCACAAGTAATGCTGAGAGTTGATATGACAATGGATAGGAAGAGCATGAAACATCTTACATGCATTTCCCCTAGAAAGGAACAAGAAAAGTGAAGGTGGGATGGTCTTCTCTTTCAGTTAGTAGTGTGATTTTTGTGGTTGGTTTTTTTGTTTGTTTTTTCTGTTTAGCTGTGCATCTGCAAGTATGGTTTGGAATATATCATGTGAAGTGGTTGCTATCTTGTGTGAATCAATGTTCTCTATCCTGTAGGAACGTCTTGTGTAATCTTATTGCCTCCATTCTACCTCTTCTACTTGCTTTGCAACAAAGTCTGCAAAACGCACCCTTCCGGCCTGCGACCAGGCTACTTCAAGTCATAGCACTGTGGGCTTCATAGTTAACAGCCTGCCCCTAGGTAGGAGTCATCCAGATGAACATGGGATTGTCCAGGAAGTGGTGTAGATCATTTACTGTGTCACCTTTCTGAGTATGCAAATATGTGGACCTCAGAAAGCTAAAGGAATTTTCTTAGGGGGTGAGAGTGAAACTGAGATTCTGAATGACACTGCCAAATCCTGTGATACCTGCACAAATTCTGGGTTGTTTGCTCAGATGGCTTGGATTCAGGATGATTAGCTTTCCTGACCCCTGCAAACTATGAATTTTTGATGACGAAGAGACATGTGCTGCTCATCTTAGAGCTCTGGGAGAGATTATCAAGTAGAACATGAAAAATAACTGCTCAAGCATCCCTAAATCCTTCATTCAGATGTTTCAGCTGCATTTTTTTAATGAAGTGGTAATACCTACTCAAGCAGGCTCTGCTGGCTTGGCTTCTCCCAGTTTTGTAGTTACTTACTCAGTAGACCTTATGTCAACACCATCTTGGTGCTTGCTACCTGATGCAGCTCTTAGATCACTTACTACAATTAAAGTTCTTGTGGGTAACACATGGCTCTCCAGGTGTTTGTTTTCTGCCAATGCCTCTGGTACTAGTGGTTCTGTGGGTTGCAGCAAAACTGTCTGTATTGGTTTCACCTGGCTGCTGCTTGGGCTAACACTGCAGTAGCAGAGGCTTTCAAGATATTCCAGCTGCACAGCCAGTCCCAGGGCAGCCAGTATTAGCTGTGCTGTGTAAGTGGGATCTGAGACAATGAGAGAGTCCAGGAGAATTTGCTGATGGTTATTGTGGAAGTTAAGTCTGACTTAAGCAGACTTCTTGATCTATTTTCCTGTCCTTACTCTTCTTCTCAATTGGTGTTCATAATTCATTGTTTCAGTACCTCAACATGGATGAGATCCTTGCTTTTTTGTTTGTTTGGGGTTTTTTGTTTGTTTGTTTTTAAAATGCTCCATTGATCCCTAAAGTCCATGTACCTGGATAGAACTCTCTTTTGTTGCCGTGTATAGGAATATGATACATAGCAGAGACACATACTAGAAGTCTGACTGGTAATCAATGTGTAGAGAAAGCAAATTCATAGGAAAAAAAAAAATCCACATCATTTACATCAGTGTTTTATATGGAAAAGCTTACAGGGATTCTCATATTCTCATGTTGAAATCCGTGAGGAATGCTATCAAACTGAAATGTCACTTTTGGAACAGATAGGTAAAGTTAGTAAGAAATTTCCAATAGAGTGTGAAGTTCACCAGTATCTCTGAAAGAACTCAAAATTGTTCAACTTTTAAATCTGATATGTCACTATCTTAATCAGCACTTTGTTTATGACAAGAGCAGGTGATAGTTTGTGTGGTGTCAGTATTTTAAAAGGGCTCCAGGGGAGGCCCCAGGATCCGCATGGTTCTTGACAAGTTCTTAGTAAATGGATAAAGGGTGTCTGGGTTATAAAATTACTGTCTTTTTCAGAAATCTTGACAGAGCCTCTAATTAAATATTTTTTGTTGCATCATAGTACAGTTTTTGAAGGGAGTTCTCATTGTGAGTTAGCTAAGGAAGAAAGAAAAATTTGTCCGCTTTCATAACGGGAAGCAGTTATTGAGAGATGCTCTGTGAAACTGCCATTAAGTGTGTTTGTAGAGTGATCTGGACCAATGAACAGTGAGGTGACCGTTTCATCATAAAGCTGTGGAAGTATTTTGTGATACTAAGGAAGTATGCAATAAGATGGTAAAATTAATTCATTGTCAATAAATGCAAAGCAATGCCTAAGCTGGAAAGAAATTACTGTAAAGATAAATGCACAGTGAAAAGCTCTAAATAAATTGTCACTCAGGCTGTAGGTCTCAGAGCTATCTGTAGGATCTTTATAAAAACAGTACCATGTGAGCTCAACAGTAGCCAAACAGGCAAAATGAGTTTGAATGTTTTTAACTTTATAAGTACAAAGGAAAAAAAACCCACCTTATCTGTGAACTTGTATCACACTTATTGCATGAATACTTTTCATAGAGCTGGACTTTGTAAAAATAAAAAAAGAAGTGGAATTCTGAGAGCTACAGAGTGATATGAAGCAATTGTGCAGTGACTTCATTCAGGACAATATTAGAGTGGTACTCTTCTACCTAGAAAGGGAGGTGGCTGAGGGTGTAGATGCAGTTAAAGGCTGTAACAACATAGATGACATAAAATCAATTGATAGGTGACAAGTACTTATTTTCTCACTGTGTAAGAATTTCATTTAGCATCCTTTACTTGGTCAGAGAGAAGGCTTAAAGCAAGTGATATTTTTTTCATTGAATTTATCATTAAACTGTAAATTATTACCATGAGTGTGAATAGGAAAAAGGATGGATGTTTTCAAAATATGATTAGATAAATCTGTGGAGAGGTGCTGTGCAGAAAGATACTGTGTTTTGGGAAGTCCCTTAATCTGCAGCAAATCTTGGAAGCAGGGAAGGTGTTGAAATTATGTACTTTCTCTGTTACTTTCTCTGTATACCCAGTACTTTCCATCCTGAGACAGGATACTGAGTGAGATCAGCTTTATGCCTACCTGGTATGGCGGCTGCTCTCCTCTTCAATTTCCCATACATTCCCTATAGTGCATCAGTACAGGGCAACAGATACTTGGTGAGAGAACTCTCACCATATGGTTTAAATTGTTTGGGTGTGTGCATATTTTGTCACACGAATGGTTGTGCTTATGAGAAAATCAGCAGGAATTGTCAAAGGCGTATCACACCAAAGGTCTGTCCGCATTGTAATAGGCTTTGGAACAGTTGATAACTGGTAAATGTGAATCTGTTCTGGAACGTATCCAAATTTAAGTGTTCTCCTGTCCAAAGTTTCTTCACACCTGCAATATCTACTGATTACACTTACTTGAAATTTCTGAAACTTAAAAATGAGATTTCCAGTATATTAGCATGTAAAAGAATCTTAAAGTTGCTGAAGGCAGAATTCAAATTCCTGATGTAAGAATTTATAAGATAATGCTTTTTTTTTGTGGAGGGGAAGAAAAGCCAACCTGATACATTGCATGGGAATTGCTAAGCAGTGAAATGCTAGAAGAGTGTGTGCACAAGAAAGGAGCTCAGTCCCCAAGGAGTAAGCATGTGAAGTGGTTTGTGAGAAGGAGAGGCTATTTTATATAGATGGGTGCAAAACATTTGTTACAGGAATAATTCAAAGCTATTTTTTAAAAAGCTGAATGACTTAATATTGACTAAAATAAAAAAGACCTAGTATAGAGTGGCAGCACAGGGAGGGAAGTTCTGAATGTTGGAAAATAAATCATAGCTTTGTCTTTTGCCCTTCATGTTGTCCTCCATTAGAGCAGTTCTGAATTGTTCTCTCCTTATCAGGCAGGAAGTGTGAGAGATATGGTTGCTCTTAGGAAGTAATTCAGATTGGACAATTTCTGTAGTAACTGCCTGTTAGTGTGTTACACAGACAAAAAACAAGAGGTAGCCTCATAATTTGGCTATCACCTGATTAGTTCTTTGCGTTTTAAAATGCTATTTTCTGCTTGCTTTCCTGTGCTTATAATGTGAGGAGCAAAAATAATCTTTACAGTGTGTCTTGCTGACTGTTTATTTATGCAATGTCATTTGTAAACAGACTATTAATTCTGTTCAGTGGTTGGATGATGTTTGGGTGAAATATTAGATCTTCAGTGTTTGTTTTCATTTTACCTGCGGTCTCAGTGAGGTAGGAAGTCCTGCCTAAACACAGGTAAAGGCTGTAAAATAAGTGTTCATAAAAAGCTGCACTTAGAACATACAGTGGCTTTGTTCAGTGCTGTTTTCCCTTTGTCTAAAACGATTTAGGCAGTCTGTCCTTTTACTTTCCTTTGTCCAGGGCCAAACTTAACATGCTGAAGCCCTCTGTGGTCTTACCTACAGAATGTTTTGGTCCCATGATAAGAAAAGCGGTGCAATTGTAGAAGTCGGAGGCTGAAGATAAGTGTTCAGCAGTTTATAAACTCTTCAAATATAGAGTGGGACCAAAAGGACTTGTGATAGCAAAGCAAGTTGCTGCCAAACTTCAGTTTGTTTGCAGACTGTGTATTGGTGTTTCAGAAAGTTGCCAAAGCAACTTTATTTCTTTAGTCATGGTTTTAACTTTTAATAGTCACTGCTTGTCTTCTCAGGAAAAATAGAAGTTTTAGATCAACTTAACTAGGGTGCAGAACCATAGTGTAAGTGTGATTTACTGCTGGAGGGAACACTTTCTCTCTTTCCCACCCCATCTCTGGTTTCCCAAAGCTCTGTATTCTCTTTGCTGCCTTGTCTGCTCAAGCCAAACCAATGTGTCTGAAGACGCATCTTCTTGGGAGGAGAGTAGCAAGCTGTTTTTCAGATGTGCAGGTTGCCTCCTGGGTGCACTGTCCCAGGAATGCCAATATCAGCACAATGGAAGAGCTGGAACCACCTATTTCAACATAAGCCTGCGCACGGGTGATCTTACTGATTATGAAATTATTGCCTATAGACTGCAAAGGAATATTCCTGCAGTAGTGCTTTTATTTTTTTTAACTTCTTACCAAGAAGAGCATGACTTATCAAAATCAGTTTAGAACCATGTGATATGTTCATCTAGTAGGTGGGTCCAGGCCACCCAGGAAAGATGTTTTTTAGGATTATGATACTATTAAGTGAAAAACACAGGCTGAGCACTTTGTAGCAATCAGAATCCTGAACTGAATATTGCCAATTAGAAAATAACAGGGAGCAAAATAGAAGATATTTTATACAAATAATTAATGGCACATCTACTTCTTAAATGCGTGTAGCATTTTGCTTCATTTCTCCTTCAGAAAGGATGTGGGAGAACTATGGAATGCACAGGCAAAGTACAAAAGTAATCAGGCATGGGAGGGCCTAGATGTGAGGCTGCATTTTTATTGATTGGGGAGGATGAGGGAGGGATAACAGTGAAAGTGTGTAGAATAATTGTGTCACTGGAAACAAGCAGTTGGAAATGCATAACAAAAGAAGTAGATGGGTCTCCATATGTCATGCGATGAAGCTGTGGAACTCAAGTTGTGTCCTGCAGAATATTGTTGATTCTAGAAGTTTACCTGGGTTCCAAATAAAACAAATGTGCTTTTTATTTCTGACTTTGGGAGTTTAGGCAACAAATTGTTGAAGAAAAAGAATCCTGAGGAAATATTGCTGCATTCTTGCCCTCTTCTTACTCTCTTCCATAAGCCTCTTGCTGTTGTCAGGCGGTGTACTGGCCAGACCTGTTACGGCCATTTCTGATCTGCTTTCTGCCCTCTTTGACTGCCCATTTAGGATAGCGAAGGGTTGGCACATTGTGTTCTTCATGTAAATTAGTAGATTAAGTTGAAGACTGCTAAAGAAATAAGGGGGTAACTTGAATTAATTCAGAATAGTTTTTATAGGAGATTGAGACCACTTCCAATATGACAGATTCAGAATAGAAACATGAATTTAAGCAGATGTTGTTATAAGGATTCACAGAATTTGGGAGGGGATAGTATTCTACCATATTGGAGAATAACTTCTTAGGTAGACAAGCCTTGTGCTTTAAGTCTTATTCAGAGTTTCAGCTCTGAAGGAAGGCGCTAAGGCTCATGGAAACACATTTTTGGGACATGCAGTAGGCTGTAATTAGCAGCAAGTTAACAAGACTCCAGTGATAGTGCCCAGTTCATTTGTGTTTTTCCTTTTTCACAGAGAGTAAATAACCAGGGAGTAAGGCAGCACAACCAGACCACAGTTAGGAAACAACTAATACGTGCTATATTGGAACTCTGGCTTGCAATAATTAACCCTTGCCCAGCTACCTTAATTTTATATTCCATTTAAATTCATGGTTTTAGTTGGGTTTGTTTTGTTTTGTTTTTAAATAGCTCTAAGTTGCTTATTCTGGAATTTCCCAAGCAAACTATTCCTCAGAGGCTTTTTGCAGGATTTCTGATAAGTGTTTTATTATATGTGTATAGGGGCAATATGGTGGGAAATAGATATAATTAAACTGCCTTTTCTTTGAAAAAGCTTTGAAACCTTTATGCTTCTGGCTCAGTTGCTGTATGAGTACCAGGGAGTTATCCTTTTATTTTGAGGATGTGTACTTTGTGGCACTGGTGAAAATCGTCTTCCAATCTGGCCAGATAATATATTCAAAAATAATTTATTGCATATTTAACTACTGCTCTGGAAATGGATTTCTTACTTCCTCTTGACCATTTCTGTGATGTGTATTTGTGCAGTATCTGAATACATAGTAATCAATTTATTCATATAACAGCAATGTGAAGAAGTGTTACAAATTCACATGGAGAGACAAAGGATTATCTTGTCCAGTGGTCTTCATCCTGCACGTGTCAGCATTTTGAAGTAGAGTTTCTTTATGCAGAAAGAACGTCTCTTCTATTTTTAAAATTGAAAGCTTTTTGTCTCTGTAAATTCAAGCTTTCTAGGTATGAAGGTGGCGAACAGGAATATGAGGAGTCTGCAGCACACCAGTACCCTACTAACCCTGTGTGCTTCCTGCCCTGTCTGTTCTGTGGTGACATGCAAGCCAGTTAGTGTGGCATCTGAACTCACATCTCTTTCTGATACAACAGTGCTTAAAATGTATGACACTCCATTTTGAGAGGACGGTGACCCAGACAAAATCTGTAGCAGACTGCCATGGCAACTTTTTACAAGTTGGTGTGACATTATCTGTTACCGGAATGGCTTAGTTATATTCACAGTTTAGCATGGCTGGAAGAAGACTGTAGAGATGCTTGTGTAGTCTGACCTCCCAGAGTCAAAAGTCAGCTTTGTTGAGCGTGAACTAAAAAGTTCAACCGTTGAACATAATTCTGAAGTTTTGCTTTTGTTTGAGCTGTTTTTCTCTTGAGGGATACTCAGAAGACTTAATTGTTCCCTAGGTCAGATGGCTCCATCAGTATTCCATCTGGTGAAGTGAAACTGGAGTTCATGTACAATACACTTTTCTTGAACACTCTCTTTCTACCAGTGCCACCAGATAGTAATATGACAGGCTTGTTTGTTTTATAAAGGATTGTTCTGTTTGGGATGTTAGTAAAAAGGTGGTGTCATCTTGATTGATTTATTTTTAGAAGAAGATTCTCTGAAATATCCACACAGGCTAGGATTGCTCTTCCATCTGCTTCATTTTCTACTGACTTCCATGCTTCTGAGAAGAAAGTGTCTATAGTGAAAGTTTGCGGGATTTTTTAAGCATGGCTGTTTCAAACACTTGTATGAAATCTTGTGCAAGTTATTAAATAGCATTGCTTTTTGTAAAGGATTTCTGTCCCAACTTGTCATGATTTTGGGATCAACTGTCTTTAGAGCCTGACTTTTCTTAAGAGAGGCAGATGATGTGAATATGGGGGTATACCTTGCAGAATGCCATTTCTGTGCATTTCAGGTGGGAAACCATGTTATGTTTGCCTGACAGCTACCTCAAAGTATAGCAATTCATATTTCTAATGTTCTGGAAAAGCAAACATAAGGTACAATGAATTCCTCTGGGTTTTGAGTTTACTTCTAGCCATGCTGCGGAAACAGTCTGCATTTTCTTAATTATAAAATCATAGAATGGTTTGGGTTGGAAGGGACCTTAAAGTTCATCTAGTTCCAACCCCTATTCTTCTACTTCTATAATTGTAGGGTAAGAAACGGGGAGGGGGGGGAGGTTGGTGGGAAGTGTGAGACCATTATGAAGCCTTGAGGTACAGGTTTACAGATCTCTTTCTTCTCCCAGAGGATGCCAGCCCCCATCAGACTGCGGGAATTGATCCGGACCATCCGGACAGCAAGAACCCAGGCAGAAGAGCGTGAGATGATCCAAAAGGAATGTGCTGCTATTCGGTCATCCTTCCGGGAGGAAGATAACACGTACCGATGTAGAAACGTGGCAAAATTGCTGTATATGCACATGCTGGGATACCCTGCACATTTTGGACAGGTAGGTCAGTTTAGTGCTTGCTGTGCTATGTGCGTATGCCAGTCTGCTTTGTCTGTTTTGGTTACATAAAATTGTTCAGAGAATTCCTAGCTGCAGTTTTGCTGTCTGCTCTTTGGGGTGTTTTGAGATCTGTCCTTGTGTATGTTCTGAACCTACATTAGTTTTGACTTTGTTAGTGTGATCCACTGTTTGGAGACACATATTTTGTTATGAAACTCAGGGTTAGTCTGCTTTTACCAGACAGCCTGCTCCTTACCACCTGTGTTTCTGCGGAGTGGTAGTTCTTAAACCACAGCCCAGTACATATGGGTATTTCTAGATGGGTTTAAACCAGCACTTTGGAGTTCTGTCTCTGATGTAAAATACCAGGTGCTTCAAAGGAGTTTCTATACCCTTTTCCTTCTAAAACAGTCTATTCTAGTCAGATAAGACCTGATCTGTTCCCAGCAATAAGAAATTGTGTTACTTACACCCATTTTAGTGAGGTGTCTTGGAGAATGCTTGCATGAGTTTTCAATCTCTTGACTTATTTTTGATACGGGTAGATTGTTGAAAAGGGAGACAGGAAGATGGGAGCTCTTGATCTACAAGATGTTCTTCACGTTGAGCTTTGCTTAGTCTTTAGGGCATACTCTGTTTGGCTTAGAAGTCAGTAAGTGTCCTGTTAGTAATCTAACCTAGGCCTTTCGTAAAGCTAAATGAAAAATCAGTCATTGTATCCCTTAAAGTAGCTTCATGTCTTGGGCATCTATCTATTCATGATTGGATATACCAATCCTGACATGTCTCACTAAAACAGTAATCTCAAACCACAGCAATCAAATTCCAAACAGCCTTAGCGTTAGGGAGTGAAACTGGGCTGTGCTATTGCACATAAAGTGCATCATCTTTCTTATGCATCATTGGAGTCCTCTCTCAGGATAATGAGTTCCTGCATAAGAACAAGTGAATGTGTTTTATCCTGTTCTTGACACTTCACATAGCCAGATTCCTTGGTCCAAGAGAGAAACTTCCTGTCACAAAAATTAAGTCTAAGTATCTAAGAACTGCAAGAAGAATGAAAAGTGTTACAGAGAAGTGTCATATGGAATTTCTACATTTGATCTGTTAGGAAAATGTTTAAATTTTATTGTTACGTATTTAATCCCATATATGAAAAATTAGTCATATCTAATCTTTTCAGTTTCTGCTTTGGTCAGTAATGGTAAATTACCTCTTCATTCTCAATGGAACAAGGATAAAACAGATTATTCAGTATCTGTTATTGCCAGGGCTGTTACATTCCAAACAGAAGCATCTATGCTGACTACTTTTGGAACAGAGTATGTCATTCCCTGGCCTTGTTTCTCATGTAATTTTATCAGCTGTGCTTTCAGGAAGGTATAGGGCCCAGGGCCGAGAAGGGATTTTAATAAGTATTCTTCAGATGAGTAAGTTGCAGACCTTTGCATGTCCTCAGTGCTTGTATATGCCTGTATCATACCTGGTTTTACTGATGTATCTGTTACAGTGCTGATGTAGCGGATTTTAATTGTTCATTTGAATGAAATGGATATAATGGTATCAAGATTTCTTCCAC
The DNA here is from genome assembly GCA_024336885.1 of Actenoides hombroni. Taxonomy (NCBI): domain Eukaryota; kingdom Metazoa; phylum Chordata; class Aves; order Coraciiformes; family Alcedinidae; genus Actenoides; species Actenoides hombroni. Next base: position 89,079,172 of record WUAM01000287.1, on the reverse strand, counting down.
TAATTAGACCTAGTAAGAGCTTCAGCTGATCATGTTTCTCAGTACTGCTGTGCGTGAAACTAGTTTGCATGTGTTCGTGTATCAGTGAAACAAGAACTCCTCAGCCTTTCTGTAGGTAAATTTCAATGATATCTTTCAAATTTAAAATTACTAGAAATATGACTGCAACAGATGCTGTAAGATAGTTTGTTTCTTTTTTGGTGTTTTTTTTCTTAATCGTTCATCTTCTGCCTTTGTTGGATCTCGCACTGTAGCTCAGATGTCATCAAATCTACATTGCATTTTTGTGGTGTTGTATAAGAAAGTATCTTGTAAGCCTGGGGAAGAAAGTTGGTTTGGGGTGCATTATTGTCTTACAGAAAGCACTGTAAAGGCAGGAAGTCAGTAGGTAGTGTTCTGTGCCTTATCCCTGGTAGATCTTGCCCATTTGTGGAAGTTCAGTTATCCTTGTGGGTGACTGATATTACCTGTTCAGAGGTGTTTCTTTATTCTAGATTTTCAGCCCCTTTAAACCTAGCAAACTGAACTCTTTCAAGCTTTTCTTATCAGTTTGTCACCTTGCAGTAGCTGTATGTTCATATGTGACAACTTCTTGCATAGTTGAGTTGTGTGTTCTGATGCCATACAGGTGTGAGAACATGTCAGTGGCTAGACCATAGCACACACTTTCTCTGGCACTTCAACTTTAACTGCACAGACTTCAGTTTTCTTACCCTGCACAGCTGTACCCTCCTGATGTGTGTTTCCTTGCATCTCACCTGTGTCTTGTTGCCCTCTTCAAGCCTCCGTATACCTAGGGACCATGAAAATATTTTCATGACACCCTGTATTTTTGCCTGTGCATGCCCCCTTTACTTCCTTTAGAACAGATCTGTTGCAAGCTTTGTCTCACCCCTCCTTAAACTCACTCAATGTGCTTACTTCCTGCCCCAGCTCATTTGTAAAGCAGATGTACAGGGTGTGTTTGTGAGGAGTAGGTCTCTTACCTGTTTTGAGAAGCCATTTCTGCTACTTCTTGTCTGGAAAGCAGACATTGATTATACTTGGTTAGTTATCTGTTAAAGGAAGATGTTTTAGTGCATAGTAATGTTAGAATATCCCTGTGGTTGATGTATTTTATTTTTTTTGTCAGTAAGAAAGTGATACATTTTAAAAATGGATTAGCAATTGAATTCTTAATCAGCTATGCTTGTTATCTTAGGGATCTCCTTTATGCTGTTGAATACAGTGGACACTTCTATGTGGTGAAGGAAGTTTGTGGTGGTTATAATGCATATGATTTCAGTCAAACTTCAAGTGTTCCAATAGACATTACAGAGCAGCGCAAAAACACAGATACGGTCAGAGATACTTAAGTTTACCTACCTAGCAAGTTAATTACAGATCACAATAAATAAAAACTAGTTTTGACAACTTAACTTAGAGCATTGATCCTCTCTCTAGTAGGTAGATGGACCCATTTAAGCCTGGTTCAGAAATTTCCAGTGCATATCATAAATGATACATGATCTAGATTCCCAGATCTTTACCGTTTTATTTTTAGTGATGGATCTCTTGTCTCTGTAAATATGTTATATTTACTTTTGTGTTCTGACAAACTCACATGTCTGGTATATCTGAGGTTGTGAAAGGCCAAGAGTGTCTGGCTACTTCAAGATGCAAGAGATTAATTTCCTGCTGGCTTGCTGGGAACTTTGGGCAGGTCATTTAACCTTTCTTTGTTTTCCATGTCACCAAAATGAGAATAAAATATACTTGAAAAAAAAGCATTCTGAGAGACCTAAATGAGTAAACATCAAAATGCAAACTATTTCTCCTCTAGCTAAGTAGCAGCTTAAGCTAATTCTGTCTTCCCCCTTCCCCCCCCCCTTTTTTTTCTTTTTCTTCCTTTTTTTTTTTTTTTTTCCTTTCTTTTTGTTTTTTTTTTCCAGTTGGAGTGCCTCAAGCTCATTGCCTCTCAGAAATTCACAGACAAGCGCATTGGGTATTTAGGTGCCATGTTGCTGCTGGATGAGAGACAGGATGTCCATCTTCTTATGACCAATTGCATCAAGAAGTAAGGGTACCACCTCTCTCTCCATCAACACATGCTTTGAGGTTTCAGGATCTAAAAGTACACTCCTGACAGTGGTATTTTGAGTACTGGAGTTTTTTCCCCTTGTGTTAGAAAACTGATATTTTTAATTTGTTGTATGCTGTTGACTGTGCAAGACTGTTCTAGTATTGTACTGCATTGGATGATCCTGTCTATCTTCTTTAGAGGGAAGAGAATATAAAATTGCAGTGGTCCTGAAGACATGTACATGGCAAACAATGCTTAACGTAACTATTGTTACAGAATGGTAGTATGTGTTTCTGGAGGTCATGTTAAGATAAATAAAATCAGGGAGATGAAATGACTGCAGTAAACTGTTCAGCCAGTGCAGAAGACCTCTATTTATTGTAAAGAACTCTCTTCCAGTTCTGTAAATTAGTTATCTTTTAGCTAAGAGCTGGTCAAGCAGTACTCGGCATCAATAAAGGTCCACGCACCTTTTGAATATGATTGAATGAAGGTGTTTTTATAACACTGTTAAAACTCTGTCATCTGGACTGGCCATCATATGTCACAAAGTCATATATATTGCTGCAGACATGTTGTCCTTTGCTGATTTACTTGACTTCTGCTGACAGGCTCTGAAGAGTCATTTGACTTCAAAGATCAAGACTATGTATCCGACTTTCATTTTAACATTGGCCTAAGAGTCCTGATGAATGGTTTTCCTTGGAAACAAGGCAGAAACTTGGGATGTGCTGTCTGCTTGTCATTTTACTGAAATCCAACAAGAGGGAATGGGAAATAATAATTTATTGATTTTTTTTTTAACTTTTTTTTTTCCTCTCAGGAAAATGCTGTTAAACTGGGACTGGTTTACATTATAGTTTAGTAGATGACGATCGATGCATTTCCAATAGCACTCCTCAAGACGGGTGGAAGCAGAAGTGGAACACCTGGGTTCTAGCTGATTTACCCAGAGGCCTGCTTGGTTGTGTGTAGTGTGACTGTTTTTATTAATATTCACTTTTAGAACATATGCCTCTCAGATATTAGCAAGTGAAGTGTTGATCTTCTGTTAGGCTGTGGCCTCAGACTGCTTGTAAATAGACAAAACTGTGGGCCTGAGGATCTGCTAACTTAGGACCTTACTGAAATGTCATACCTGTGAGGCTCTTCCAGAACCAGGCTGCTAATTTAACACCTTTTGATTGCTTATGCTGAAATGAGTTTGTGGTAAGGGTGTAGTGATTTTGAACTGGAAATGGGTCAGACTGAAGTGAAGCAAAGCTAGTGGACAGCTTCCCACTACTTCAGTGGGTTGTTTATTGCTTTCTCCTTTGGCTTCTGTATCTACCACTTTGTCTGGCTTTTATCTAGACATGAATGTATTTGATTTATGGCATTGTCTTTCTTTTTTTTTTTATAGCTAGACCTAGATTTTTTGATACTTAAAAATGTCAACACCCTTGTGAAGCATGTATTTACTATATATATAGCTTTATATAGCTGCCAAGAAGTTATTAAAGGGAACGAAACAAAAACCCAACCCATTTAGTGGCATGTGCTATCTGTTCCTTTATCTGCATGTTGACATAGCTGCTTGATGTTACAACCAGAATACTGTTTCTTGCTTTTCTGCACGTTGTGCGCATTTACGTACCATTTGTTTCCCCAGCTCTCCTATCATGCAATCTCTGTCTCCCCTCACATCCCAAACCACGAACCATATTTTTCGCTTTCTTGAACATTGAATCCTGGATATGATGGCAACAAGAGTACCAAATAGTCTAATGGAAGAGTAGTGTAGAAATAAGTTCCAAAGGCTGTTGAGATTGCCATGTGGAAGCTATATTGTCTTGTACGTAGCGTGACATTGGAAGCTGGCCTCATGAATAGCATCTACTGTTAGGTGGTTTAACTTATTGACTGCTTTTTACAGCTTCCTTAGGCATATGAATAATCAGGATTGCTAACCAAAATTCCCATATGGATTATTTTCAAGGTGTGTGAGTGGTGAGGTTTGTGGTTTTTACTCAGGACAGAGGATATTTTTACATAGATTTTTAAATACTGTTTCATTTGTAGATGCAGAAGCTAAAGTCTACCCTAGAATGTGTTTAAACTGAGACAACCCACAGAGTCACTGCAGGACTGTATTCCATGTTGGGTTCTTTTCTGCATGCAAATTCCAAAATGTAACATTTTTCTTTACTTTGGAAGTTTTAATGAGATTCTGTGTGGTCTTCCCTCTTCTCAGCTCAATCTCTAGATACCCACCTGATAGTTTTAACTAATATTTTATCTTTGTAATAGAGAATTCTAAGTAGAAGTAGTAGAAAACCCTGTGGTACATGCACTCAAAGTTGCTATTGCTCTTAAGTTGTGGTCCCAAATAGCTGAGAATCTGGTGAGTTCTTCTGGGTCATGTGTGCAGCTGTTTGGATGACTGTAGACCTAGATGCCTTTTTTTCTTGTGTGTTCAGGTTCTCTGTGTGCATGCTGATTGGCTTTTTTTTGTTTGTTTGTTCTCCTTTACAGTGACCTTAATCACAGCACACAGTATGTGCAGGGGCTGGCACTCTGCACTCTTGGCTGCATGGGCTCCTCAGAAATGTGCAGAGATCTTGCAGGAGAGGTGGAAAAGCTCCTCAAAACTTCCAACTCCTATCTTAGGAAGAAGGTACTTCAGACTACTTCAGAATACTTTGTTGTGGATCAAAACTCAAGACTGATTGAATACGTGCTAATACCTGGAATACTAGATGGTTTGGATCACTCTGGCTGAGTATTTTCCCAGTGTGCAAGACAGGGTCAGAACTCTGTGTTTGTAACAGGGAGGTGTGCAAGCCTCCAAAAGACAGGCCTCCAGCAGATAAGGCAGTTGTTTCTATTTTGATACTCTACATTATTGATGGTAATGTGAGCAGCTGCCCCTTCAGACATTAACCCCATCATTCTATTCATCAGTTTTATTTCTGTATCATCTTAGCTAAGTCCAGAGAATCATTAACAGTGCAGGCTGCTGCCTGAAGATTTGAACTTATTTGGTCTCTTCTGTTGATGATAATGACAGCAGTATGTGAGATAGAAAGGTTAAGGGCTTGAAATGGGCAAACAGTTATAAATTGTTTTCTTTCCATAACAAGTGTGCTGTAGCACCTGCAAAGTGTAATCACCCTTGTTCTTTCAAATCTGTGGTGTTGTTAAGTCTTGGGGAGGGTGGTGAGCAGTGAGATTCAGAAAGAGATGCATTGTCTAGATCTTTGTCTAGTGCTGGATCTAGAGAGAGGTTGGAGAGAAAGCAATGCTAAGAGGTATAGCTGTTTCTTGGGAAGAGGCCCTCAGTGTACTTGATTCTCAGGCAGCTGCAAAGAATAGTGTCTTCTGTTGCTTCTGTACCCTAGAAGTAGTAGGCATTTGTTTTGCAGTATACTTTTGTTTTTCTTGGGGCTCATCACCTGCAGGAGGAAGTTTATTTTGTGGGGAGGGAGATGGTATTCAAGGCAAAGAAAATGAGCCGTAATTTGACATTAACTTAATTATTTTGCTTCCAAGGCATTATCCCCTCCCTAGAAACAGGAAGACAGACTGAAGTAGCCCTTTTAAAGGCAGAGCTGCTTTGCAGTTGCTATGACTTCTGAAGTGAATAATGTAAAAAGGAGACATTGCTAGTGGGAGTATGACTGATAGCTCAGTGCTTCTCCACACACATGCACTTGTGGTAGTTTTACTGATCTTCTCTGTGATGCTGTTTAGTATTGCTTGTAGTAGAGAGATGGAAGAATGTATCATAAACTTTCCAGACCTTTGCATATCATGACATTTATGATAGTTCCCACTGTGCTATATGTTCTGAAAACACGTATTGTTGTCATTACAGTATGTACTAACAGAGCCGTTTTTCCTATGCAGGCAGCTTTGTGTGCTGTTCATGTCATTAGAAAGGTGCCTGAACTCATGGAGATGTTCCTGCCAGCCACCAAAAACTTGCTGAATGAGAAGAACCATGGTAATATCTGAGACTCTACTTAGCAAGGCTATGCCATTCTTTACAGGATGGTGCACTTGCTACCTAAGCCACTTGTTTGGAAGGAACTCTAAAGGTGTATTTGTATGATTTGTTTCTTCCCATTTCTATGCAACGAAGGCAAATGTCATTCAGAAGGAAGGGATGTGTATTGTTTTGCTTGTCAGCAAGACTTTCGCATGGTGTAGGTGACAAAGGGAACTCTCACTGTGTTTTCATATACTTCAGAGTAGATGGAATGGGAAAGTTTGTGATTTATTTTTGATTGTTTGTTTGTTTTAGATCATCCCATACACTGCCTAAAGGGACTCTATAAAGTCCACTTTCTTTGTGTGTCTTCTGTTAACATAGCACTGTAGGATTCTCTGACGTTGTTCTAGCAGATGTTCCCAGGACTAAGATACCTACATCACTATCAGGAGAGAGCCTTTCGTCAGTGCCTTTTTTCATTAGAACTACATCACAGAACAGATTCTCACCTTAGTGATCTTCTGTGAGATAATTCTGATTTAATGCATTTTCTTGCAGAATTGCTTCTAGAAGATTATTTAAAGAGAAATACTAATATTAACAGGTTGACTAATTGGTATCAAGCCTAGCGCTCACTTCCCAAAGTCTTAGTCCTATAGCACATCTTCAGTGAGCATGTGCCTTAAAATAGGTGGGTATGCTTGGAGTTCTACAGTAGATGTTTGTAGTGCTGAAAACCTATTGCAGGGAGAAGTTTCAAGACAGGGTAGTTGTAAGTGCCAACAGTACTAATGGACCACAGTAGCTTCCTGAGAAACTGCTTCCCTTTTTTCCTTTAAGGTCTTTTTTTTTCTTTTCTTTCTTTTTTCTCTCTCACCCTTCCTTTTTTTTTTTTTTTTCCTGCCTGTATTGTAAACCTTTGAGGTACAGGACAGTGTGCATATGGAATGTGGTTCATGTGTGCACACCTAGGTTACTTTGATTTAAAGCTATGATGATCAGAGCATTTAGACAAGGCACTGCTTCAAATATGCAATAGTCTGTAAGATTCTGTCAGTGATGCCTGCGTGATCCATCCTCTGTCTTACAGAACCCTAAAAAGCTGAGAGCTGTTCTTTTCCCTCTTTAAAGATGGGAATGCTCCTCTTCAAGCCTTGGCCAAGCAGAGAATTGAGTCTTGGTTCACCTGAATTCAAGAAACAGCTCATCATTTCTGCTTTCCTTTACCCTTAACAATCAACATGTCCTTTCTAGCAGTCGTAGCCATGGGCTTTGTGTTGAGCTTTCTCTGAAGCAGAAGATATATATGTCTGTAAGACCATTTTAGCAACCTCTTGGGTGGTCTCAGTGTTAAGAAAGCTGTGACACAAGCTTTCTAGATAGATGTTTGTGGTACTTTAAACAGATTTTATGTAGAACCTTCAATAGGTCAGAAAGCTGCATAGATTGTGAAATATAAATGTCGTAATCTCTGTAGAAAACATTGCTTATTAAGCAGGCTTCTAGTCTCCTTCCTAGTCAAGAGCTCTCCAGTACAGACTTAACAGCTGCAGAAAATGAATAACTGAAAAAGCACCTGAGAAGGATTGCTGTGTTGCATCTGAATGTGGATGTAAAATAATGGTCATGGTTGAAGTTGCATGCTTTACAAGGTTGTAGCTCGCTACCAAGTTATGTAGCATTGACTTCTAGTTAAATGGTTTGGAACTGACACACCTCTGTTTCCAGAGGCTGGTTTTTGTTAAGGCAGGGCACACAGCAGCTGGCTGCCAAAGTGCAGACACTGACTTGACCAAGCAATCTAATGTAGTCTTTCTCTAGACTGAGTTCAGAGACCATCTGAGAAAGATCCAATTCAGATCACATAAGGTTGTCTAGGGTACTGAAACTAAAAGAAAATTGGGAAACACAAGGAGCATAACACGTACAATATTGTCCTTCTGGAATCTTATGTTTGTGTGCAATCATAGAATGGTCGGAAGGGGCCTTAAAAATCATCTAGTCCAACTGTGTCTGTTACCATCTGACTGCATATTTAGTATGCAAGGTTTTGCAGCACAGTCTGGTGTGTCTCCTCTTAACACATTGCAGCCTGCTTTCCCTTGGGCACAGCTGTGAGCGCATGTATATTTTGGGATAGATGTGTTTGATTCAAGAAGAAATTTTTTTTTTTTCATGATTTCCCATTGTTTCCTTAGGATCTCTGTCACACATGTGGAGACAGTGCAATTATATTAAATGTTAGATACTTTTTTCTTTTCTTCTCCCCTTACCTTTAGGTGTTCTTCACACATCAGTTGTCCTCCTCACAGAGATGTGTGAGAGAAGCCCAGACATGCTTGCACACTTCAGAAAGGTAAGTGTGAATGGATAATATTGAAGAGTTAATATTCATGGTTTTGTTTGTGGTGGGTTGATGTTTTTCTGTGTTTTTTTTTTTAACCAATGCATCCTCTTAGTGTCCCTAGTGAAAGCAGTGTGCACATCTTTTAATAAAATTGTTATAACTATTTGGGTAAAGAATTTAATGATACTGTCTGCTTGTTATCAGGGTTTTTTTTTAATAATTAAATTTAGGAAATTTGTGTGTATTTAGCCCTAATCTGCTTCAATAAGTGGATAAATTACAAAACATCAATCTTAAAGATTGTGAATTATGAAACTCATCTTCAAGTGTCCTCTTTGGTGTTCCCTTAATCACTTTTTCCACTCTTTGTTGCTAATTGCATAGTGACGTTGGAGTCACAAATGTATTAAACCTAAGACAAAGATGAAAAACTGAAGTTTGTACTGATACTTAAATGCCTTAACTACAGCCACACAATTTTATAAACTCAGGTCAAAAATACCAATGAAAGTTCGAATTATGTATATACCTCATCTCTGGTGGATGATCTATCACATCATTTTTCATTTTAACTTAATAGTTTGAGAGTCAATGTCACCCTTCCCCCTCTGGTTAGGAATGTTTACTGTTTCTTCCACTTCCCATCACAAACTTCATTATGCTGTTTACTATAATTTGATGTGCGGTGGTATTGCCGTATGAAAGACTGTGCGTAGAAGGACATCTGAAAATTGAATTGATTGTTGTTCTGACTTCTTGGTCAAGGAAGGAGAAATTGAACAAAGCTGTTAGAACTGTCTGTTTGCTCCTCTGAGAAGTCTTAAAGATACTTATTTATTTGCATGCCCAGTTTACTGTTCTTCCTTGGCTTGTCTATATCCTGAGGGACTACAAGCAGTACATCCTTTGCATCTTAGCATTTTGGTCATGTCTCTTCCCTTGACATGGTCATATATGTCAAAGCAGGAGTGGAAGTGTGATTAGGGTCATCTTGGAGGTAGCTAGAAATTTCTCAGTTAAGGTGATAGTTGTGGGAAAAGACAGAAGTGCTGCGCTCCCAAAATTTAGGTGCTAGGGGTTTTTTTGTTGTGGGTTGGTTTTTTTTCCTAGTTACCTCTTGTAGGTGTTTATGCTGTGAATGGTATAACATTGACCCCTAATGCCTGCTTTGTCTGTTTTGTCCCTTTGTCTGTTTGGAATCCTGCTGTGTGTTAGAATGAAAAGGTAAGAGAGTTAATTCTTCTAGATGGTGCATGCTCGCATTGAATTTGTAGATGTTTGTGTCCTGTGAGGCAGTGCCTCTTAGTGCCACATTTGTGATTGATGCCACATGCTTGGATCATTTATACTTGTCTAATGCTTTTTGTGTGCTTGTCTTGTCACTAAACCTCTATACCCATGCAGCCCTGAATTTCAGTTGTGGCCTTCTCCAAACATGAGCCTGCTTTCCTCAAGCTTTCTGTCAATTGAGGAATAATGTAGGGAATTTTTTTGTGCCTATGCTAACTGTAGCCCCAGGTTTTCTTCTTACCACAAACTGAGCTATATGTTTTGCCTGAGTCATGTGACAGCTTTGGGTGATTCCCATAAGGGAACAGAAGAGACAGTTACTTTGTCACCTGTCGTGGGTTTACGATGCTGCTGAGTACAGCAGCATTGCTGATATTTTTCATGGGTTTAATTTGACTGCGGAAGATGGCGGGAAGTGGCCCTCAACCGATCTCCATGGCTGTAATATTTCCCTATGTTTGTTTGTTCTGTCCTCAATCCTAATAAATCTTGCATGTTAGAAGGGCAAAGAAAATGTTAATCAGGGTTCAAGGAATGCTCCAGCAGGTCACTCTACTTTGTTTTCCTCTTTAAGGCAGTTAATAGGCGATTCATCGTTCCTTTTGTTTGTGTGTTTTATGAAATGCATGTTTTCAGAGGAGCCTGTAATTCCTGAAGAGTGAAGGCGGGAATAAAAAGAGATGATGGGGAAACTCAGCTGCTTTTCCTCCTGCACTATACCACAAATGTATGGGACTTCAGTCCAGAAAATATTGCCCGTTCAGTATGTCCACATGCAGCTATTGTGCTCTATCAGTCACACTGTGCTTCTGGCACATTCTGCTTCTGTCTCTCCTAAATCTGAAGCACCATCTTGATTTGATGTTGTCAGAAGTGGCAACTTTACTATAAGCAATCTCTGATTTGGTAAAAATTTAGCATGACTGTAGTCCCTGACTTGTAGGCATGCATGAATGCAGGAGCAGCGCATCTCAAGGATGGGAAAATTTGTTAAGTCTTGAGGTTTAATTAATTGGAAAGGGTTCTGTAGAGAGCTTTTTTATGCATGAAGTAACTGTCATGCATGGAGTTAAGAAAAAAGGAATGATGCTCTCCTGGTGCTAGCCATGGTTCAGGATTGAAAAATCCACTGGGTGCTGCCACCAGAACACCTCTGTCTAGTTTGTCACCATCTCCTGCCAGTGTCCAGATTATTTTAATAATACCAGCACTGAGAGGGATAAGAGAAACTTTCTGCAGATGATATAAAGCTTGTAGAGATACATATCACTACATCATCCACTGGGAATGGTTTTCCTCTTATAGTTCAATGAAAGTCAATCTAGTTTCTGTCTTTCAACCTTAAGATTTTTCATAGGATGTCCTGGAAATGAGCTTCCATTTCATCCCTGAGACTATTTTGTTACTCATAGCTGCTATGAGGGTTTTTGAATATAAATAATATGTTTGTTATAGTTTGTCTGCTTTAATGATTGGCTTATTTGCCACATTCTGTCCTAAACTGATTACTTGCTCAGCATGTGTGAGATACTACAGAGAAATTCTATTACAGTTCCTCAGAGTTGTCCTGACAGATGAAGTTCATCACTAGAGATGCCTTAAATGGAGGGAGGTGAACCAAACTTTTGCAAATAGGTAGCATTTCTTCGAAGTTGTGTACAAGTCTTGAAAGATAACTTATTCCTGTGGGTAGTTGTTGATGGCACTGGTCTTCTAGTAGACATCTGAGGACTCTAAACTGCTTCTGAAAGTTCTTTTTAGCCTGAAAGTTGGAAAGAAACTTTAAAATATGAACAGTCTTAAGTTGATGTGATTTTTGTGCTCCTGAATCTGGCACAGTAGCAGTGCTTTCATCAGTTTATCTCCTATTATGCAGAACCTTTCTGACAGCAATGAAGCAAAGAATTTGGCTAGTTCAGTGTTGCTGTTCTTGCTGAGAAGCGTGGGGTGAAGAGGAGGAGAATAGACCCTGGAGCTTCTTGCAGGGGAGTAGTCATCTAACAGTGGAGCCCTGGGACAAGGCTGGCGGGAAATCCTCTCCCTACCCTATTTGTAAAGTCTTGGAGAGGAAGAAAATCACAAAGCTTTTATTTTTAGAAGCTAAGTTGGATGGAGTGTCAAAGGAATGGTTAATAATTTACTCTAATTATAGCAGTACAATACTTTGAAAAGATCAAAACTCTTGGCTATGCCTGGTGATTACATGGAGATGTATGCTAAAAATGAGTTGGGAGCTAATGTAAAGCCCTCAAGTGAAGTCCTGGAATTATACTGTCATAGTAGTCTCACGTTCATGAAGAAAGTCCCCTTTTCTTGAAGAGAGGTATTTAAGTTGGTATTTTCTCTCAGGTCTTATCTGTTGAGCTCTGGCGGATTTAGTATTCTAAATATACAATATGATGCTCAGGTCCCAGCTTACCTGTTTCAATTTGTGCCCTAGCTAAGCTGTAGGTGTTCACATAACATAAGCTCTAGGTATGCAGGCTGAACTTTGTGGAAGAATCTGTAGACTGCCTTCCAAGTACAAGATTTGTTCTTGGACCTGTACTTCGAAGCTGGGGGAGGAACGGCATCCTAATAGGAAAACTCTCTTCTTCACAGCTTGTTCCCCAATTAGTTCGTATTCTGAAGAACCTTATCATGTCTGGATATTCACCAGAGCATGATGTGTCTGGGATCAGTGACCCCTTTTTGCAGGTAAGAACCGATGCAAACAGTGATTGGTTTAGTTCTTTGATTTTAAGATTTTTTTGCCTTTGTTAAGGCTGGTTGTGCAAATGCTCTTCATCCACCCTAGTGGAAGACACCTGCCTTAAACAGCAGCTATAGTACCTTATCATATGATGTAAAGTTGTGACAAAAGGGAGAAGCAGTGACACATGTTGGTCTTGCAAGGCAGTGCCTAGTGGGGTGTTGGGGTACTCTTAACAGGTCTGGCTAGTGGGAGAAAGATAAGCACAGCATAAAGTCTATTCTTGTTGGTAAAGATCTTATTAAGGATAAACATTTGCTTAGGAATGGAAATTGGCTTGTTTTGCCACTTTGCCGTTCTTCAGGAAGTGTACTGGGCATTTCATGGCCCCCGTGTAAAACTGCCATCCAGTGAACTTTGCTTTGCTTTGTTTTGTCACATAGGTACGAATCCTGCGGCTACTAAGAATTTTAGGGCGAAATGATGATGATTCTAGTGAAGCAATGAATGATATACTTGCACAGGTGAGATCTGCACAGTTGATGAGCAGCTTAAACTTTTACTACTTTCACTTCATAATAATTTGGATTCAGCAGCATTGATGAGGGTACAGCTGCTTGCTCCGCTGAGTTTAATTCTGCAGCAAGAGATGTATGGGTTTGGTTAATTTCACTGCCTGTTCTGCAGAACAGAATAAAGGGCATCTGGTTTGGACACCTTGGGGTTCCTTATTTTGTGTTATGTTTTATTGTTTTTCTTTCTTTGTTTTCTCCAGGTTGCCACTAATACAGAAACAAGTAAAAATGTGGGAAATGCCATTCTCTATGAAACTGTGCTGACTATTATGGACATAAAATCTGAGAGCGGACTGAGAGTAGGTTGCCTTTGCTGTGGCCTTTTTTCTTTCTAGGCATTAATTTGTGTACAAGACATGAAGCAAAGCTGTTACACCCAAACACACAGCTCCACAATTGGCTTTATGTAAAACTTTAGCTTCTTCAGAAGGCAGTGAATTTTGGTTTTGTTTGGGTTTTTTTAATAACAAAAATAAAAAAGCAGAACTTCCTGCAGACTGTGTTCCCTTGAGTGCAGTAGAGAGCCTGTGCTGTTTCTTAACTTTTTATATACTTAGGCAGCTTCTAGAGTTCTTTATGTTATGCCTTTGGCCAAGAACTGCAATAGTAGCTTTGACACATTGCCTTTAAAATCATCGTAAAACAATGAAGATGACCAGCAAGCCTTTTCTGATCACTGACCTTCCCTTACTTTTTCTGCAGGTGTTAGCCATTAACATCCTAGGCCGTTTCTTATTAAACAACGACAAAAATATTAGGTAAGTTGTGTGAAATGTTTCTGTAACACCAGTTTAAAATGTGTGAGAAACAATTACACAAATACTATGTTGAAGCTGAGCTTTCCAGGAGACCATATTGGGAATTACTGTCTAGCTTTCTTCTTTCTTGGTGCATGATTTTCTCTGTGAAAGTCTTAACTGTGGCCCTGCCCTTCTTAGTTGATGAGTCTGGGTGTATGATCTGATTCTTAATGTGTGATTTCTTAATCTAGTCAAGTTTTGGGTTGGTTGTTTTTTTTTTCTCCCCTGTCTTGTCCCAACTGGTCTGTGGTGATACTCAAATTAAGAGTTGACGTTGGAGAGCTGACAAATTGGGCAAAGTCAATGTTTTTTTCTGATTGTATGCCTTGTTGGCTACAAGGAAGTTTGGTTGTGCTTTGGTCACTGTGAATCTGGACATGGAACTGCTGGAGCTGATAGAATTAAGTCCCATATCTAGGCATTTTGATTGCAAGTCATGATATAGGTAGAAGACTCTAGCCTTGGGAATTGCACCTCACACTAATTTGAGTGTATGATCTACAGAAGTCTAATCTTTAATTACCTTGTCTATTCAAAGTCTTTATGAAAACTGGAGAACTGATGTGAGTCCAGGAATTAAAAGACAGGTGCTTTTCCACTCAGCAGGACATTGTTATGCATGTTACAGTTCAGTGTGGTAAGTCACCTTTGAAGATAGGCCAGGCAGTCTTCTGGAAGATTTCTGTATGTTACGAAGTACAAGAAAACCCTATTCTGTTGCAAAACATTGTTTGGAGAGGTGTGTGCATATAAATTAAATGCCTACTGTCAACTGTTTATTACCATATATCCTTTTCACAGATACGTAGCTTTGACATCATTGTTGAAAACTGTGCAGACAGACCATAATGCAGTACAGCGGCACAGAAGCACGATTGTGGACTGCCTGAAGGATCTGGATGTCTCCATTAAAAGGTAATTGAAATTCAGTGAAATAGGCTGTCAACCTTGAGAGGCTATGGGAAGCAAGCAGGGCATAGGGGAAAATGGCCTTAGTCTTGGGGAATTTCAGTGACACTAGTAGTAATGCATAGTATGGTTCGTACTTCAAAGAAGATAATGAAGATGTGCAGCCATCTTCTTTGAGAAGCTGCTTTTTCATTTTATGCATCTTGTATTGGAAAAAAAGATTAGATTTTTTTTTTCCTGTTTGCCTGAATTTTTCCAAAATGGAAAAATTGTCTCAATAGAGATCAAGCTGTGTGGTCACAAGAGGGAAGAACCTCCATGAAGTATCATCCTCGTCAGAGCTACTCTGACGTGCTCTACATTGCTTTTCTTTCCCAGATGAACAGGCAGTGCCATGTTGTTTTGATGTAGAGTTAACCTGTCCAAATAATATATTCTAGACTGAATTTGATTAGGCAGTTGTAGAATTCAGACTTAAGTTGATTGTTTAAATAATTTGCTTACAAGCCACGTCCTGTTACGCATTCTTGGTGTTCATTTGTCATCTAAATAGCAGTATGTTGCTATGTCTCTGGGCAGTGGGAGACCTTGCAGCCTTACTTCTCCTTAGCGGAAGATTTTGGTTTTTTACTGATACTCATTCTAAACTGCTTCCACTGTTTCTTCTCATTACTTCAGTTACGTTCCTTTTACTCATCAAAGTAACTGTCTCCTGTTTGTCAGACACTCATAGATACTCTTGGGTTGTTTGACCTCACTTTTGTCCAACCTATATGGAACTCCGGTCTTCTGAATTGAGTCTTTCGCCTACCAATTGCTTGCTCTTTCTTTCAGAACTGTTCCTCATCATTATTTTTTTATTACTGGTGATCTGAGCTCAGCTCAGGATATGATATGTCAGTGGTGGGGACAGTTGCATCCCTGTTGTGTCTTGTGGAATCTATCTGCTGCAGGCCAGAATTTCATTGAGCTTTCATCATGTCATGAATATACTTAAATTGCTCAACTTCTTTTTTTCCATTTTGTCAAACTGCTTAGATTTGCCATATATACTTGTTCTGATAGGTGTTCTTCAAATTCATGCCCGTTTTTGAATCAGATCTAGATTTATGATAGTACTGCTCAGTCTGGTATATACAGAATAGGAAAGAAATTGGATCTGTCTCACTTCTGAAAGTTAGTTTTCACTGTTATGTGATGGGTATCATGTAATCTATTTTTACAGTTGCAATCTATCCCAAAACACAAATTCATGTCTTATATGCTAAGCAAGTCAGGCTGCTGTTGTCTTTCAGTGCCAGAGACAGCATGAGGCTACATTGTAGAATAGGAAAGCCCCATCTAGGTTTTGGATAGAAGGCAAGGGAAGCATTTTATTGGTGCCTGCAAGGAAAATACAGGCATGCTACAAGTGACGGAGCTTCATGTCTGAGTGCTGTTGGAGGATGAAGCCTTTGAGTGATCCATCAGCAGAGCATGATGTTGCCATGCTGACACTCTCGCTGCTGACAATGCACTGTCTTCACTGAAGCAATGTATTGACTGGATGTCAGAGTCCTCATGTAGCAAGTTTCAAGGGCTGGGACTTGAGGGAAAGACATGATAACTGGTTTTGGTTATCTGAAGCATGGTCTGTTCTCATCATCTTTTAACTGTTGCAGTGCATCTTTGGTCCATGTAGTATAATTCAGAATGGCTTTGCCATTTAATTCAAGTGGTTTTGTCTGTCTGCTTGATGTGATCAAACAATGTGATTAGGAACTTCGTGACAGAAATGAGCCATATAGTATGACTGGAAGGTAAGCATTTTGTGTTGAGAAATGACTTGTGTTAAGATTGCAGAGTACCTTTGTGCACCAGCAGTATTGATATATATGCTTTAATGTGATTGAAAAGTTAAACGTTAAAAACTTGTAACCCAGTAGAGTTAGGTGTAGGGAGTTGGTAACTAATTGGAGCTCATCAGTTCATATTTTAAACCTGTACTGTATTTGAATCTATAATATATGGGGATCAAAACAGGTCTCTTCTGGATCCCCAAAGCTGGAGAAAGCACGCTGGAGCATGGATTACTTGTTGCAGTTGTGTGTCAGAAACAACCAGCATGCGATTACAAATACAAGGACAGTCAGACCTTAACGCTGATGGACTTTGGTTGCTAAAAGATATTTCTAGCCTTTAGGACATCTGGATAAGTTTTTCTAGAGCACCCCACAGCCCCATTCCTCCTTAGTTTTGTTTTTTTGCAGGGGTGGGTATTTATTGTCAGCCCATGAACAGAAAAATACTGGTACGTTTCATGTGGAAGGCTTAATAATCACACAGGATTAATAAATGTTGCCCTCTTCTTAATTAAAAAGTGCATTTGAGTAGCTGGACTTGTGTGTTGTTGGGTTTTCTTACTTCACTAGGTAAAGGTTCTTTATAGGTTTTCTGTCTCTTGCCCTAGGCGTGCAATGGAACTGAGTTTTGCTCTTGTTAATGGGAACAATGTCCGTGGAATGATGAAGGAGTTACTGTATTTCCTAGATTCCTGTGAACCAGAATTCAAAGCAGACTGTGCATCTGGAATATTTCTTGCAGCTGAAAAGTATGGGGTCAATTTACTTGCTATTAATTTTTTGTACACCCTTGGAATTGAGCATTTTCTGTATTGTTCTTACCCCCACACACAACCCCTAAGGGAGAACATGTTGATCATCTCTTCTCCATTTGCCGATCTGTGTGTGTTTTGTCAGTTGTAACCTACTCTGAGGAACAAGACATACCAGTGTGCCCCATATGGATAGTCCTCATATCACTAAATTGTTGTAGTATATTGATTTCTGCTGCACGTTGGAACAGATATTGGGCAGCCATCCTGGTCCTGCCTCTCCTCTGCACACAGATTCTCTCTGGTTAGTTGTACAAGTGAGATGATATTGTTACTGTTGAGCTATTGTTATCAGCAGCCTGACTTTCAAGTATTGTGTGTGCAAGGTATGGCTATGCTACAGCATACAGACTTGTGTATTCATTCACCTTTCCAATATCGGCATTAATAAAAAACAGTCAAAGAATGTGAAGTGCATGGGGTTTGGTTTTGTGGGGGTTTTGTTGGTGTGTCCATCTATTGTCCCCTCACACCTCCATAGTAAACAGTGGGCTAGGAGGGAACTGAATGGGGAGGTCCTGGTGATAACGGGTTTCTGCTGGTGTTGAAAGCTAGTAGTTATTGCTCTAACCTGTTTAACCTGATTGCTTAATTTTATCAGATACGCTCCTTCCAAACGCTGGCACATAGACACAATTATGAGAGTCTTAACAACGGTAAGTGAAATTGCCTCTCTTGTGTGTGACTACATAAAAAAAAAAAGGTAATTCTGTAGGAAGTTGCTCATCAAGTTGGAGATGGCTGTAAAGACTGGCAGATAACAAATGCTCTGATACATAGAACAAGTGTACTTATATAGGAGTGATCCAAGGCAGCTAGTCCAAAAAATGTAAACTCAGTAAATATGACTGAGTGGGTTTTTTAGAAGGAATGTATTATTTCAGGAACACACAAGAATACAGCATGCATGAGATTTCTTTCTATTGCAGTAATCACATTAGCTTCTAAGTTAGGATAGCTCTTGTGCTGTCTGCGATCAAGGGAGTGCGAACACAGCCTTAAGTAACTTGCACAGAGAAGGGGAGGGAAGCAGTTTCTTGGAATTATTCCAAGTTGAGTTTATCAAAGATTTTTCATGAAACTATATCAACAGCCTTCTGGTTCCTCTTCTTTGGGTTTAATTATTACTCTCTGCCTACGTGAATTTCTTTGTAAGCATCACAGCTGAGGTGGAACTGTGTTTTGTTAAACAAAAGGGAAGAGATCTTGATAACTTGGGTAGACAGTGTGTTCCCTGAGGCAAAGGAGTGGGAATTGATTTATCAGTATGAGTGTTCAAATTTGAGAAGCAGGTCTGGCCTGTGTGCTATTTTGCCACCTTGAAACAGAGAAAAGTAGATTCCTCTGTACTGAGAATTGATTTCCATTAGAAGGTTGGCTGTGAGAATTGCTCTCGGATGACTTCCTTCTCTTGGCTGTGAGAGAAACCATTTATAAAGTTGTATTCATGAGACTGCCTATTGCAGACTCTTACAGATAAACATAATTTTCAGTTTACCAGACTTACAGTAACTAACACAGAAAGATGGCATCAGCCACTGTGGTGGATGACCTGGCTAGACACCAGGTGCCCCCCAAAGCCCTAGTCTATCACTCCCCCTCCTCAACTGGACAGGGGAGAGAAAATAGAACGAGAGGCTTGTGAATTGAGATAAGAACAGGAAGATCACTCAGCAATTACTGTCACAGGCAAAACAGACTCAACTTGGGTAAATTAGTTTAATTTATTACCATTCAAATAAGAGTAGGATAATGAGAAATAGCAACTAAATCTTAAAACACATTTCTCCCATTCCTTCCTTCTTCCTGGGCTCAACTTTACTCCCAATTTCTCTACCTCCTCCCTCTGAGCAGTGTAGGGGGACTGGGGGTTGATATCGGTTCCTCACATGTTGTCTCTGCCTCTCCTTCCTTCTCAGGAGGAGAGCTCAGACTCTTTCCCTGCTCCAGCATGGGTCCCTTCCTTGGAGTGTAGTCTTTCAGGAACAAACTGTTCCAATGTGTGTCTTCTGCAGGGTCACAAGCCCTATCAACAACCCTGCTCCAGCATGGGCTCCTCTCATCATGGGTCCACAGGTTCTGTCAGGAGCTTGCTTCAGTGCAGCCTTTTCACACAGTCACAGCTCCAGTGTGAGGTCTACTGTGGGCTTCAGGTGGATATTTGCTCCACTGTTAACCTCCATGAGCTTCAGGAGGACAGTCTGCCTCACCATGGTCTTACCATGGGCTGCAGGGGAATCTCTGCTCTACCACCTGGAGCATCTCCTTCCCCTCCTTCTTCACTGACAGTGGGATTTGCAGAGTTTTCTCTCGCACATTCTCACTACTCTCTCCTGCTGTTGCTCAGGTTTGGTTTTTTTTTCTCCCCTCTTCTTAAAGATGTTATTGTAGAGGTGCTACTTCTATCACTGACGGGCTCGTCCTTGGCCAGCGGTGGGCCCATCTTAGGGTCAGCTGGCATTAGCTCCATTGGACACAGGGGAAGCTTCTAGCAGCTTCTCACAGAAGCCGTCTCTGTAGACCCCCAGCCTACCAAAACCTTGTCATGCAAACTCAATACATCTTCCCTTCAGTGCCAAAGCTGTGTGATTTGTGTATTGCCTCATGGACTTGCCTGGCCTTAACAGTGACTCTTTATTCTGAGCTCTGTGTTCCTATCCTCTAACTAAAGAGTGATGTGCAGGCAAGTCTGTGGGTCCTGTGCTTATTTGGTATAGTCTGGCTTTGAGCAAGTGGTTGGATAAGCTGTGTTCTGCCCCGAGGGTGGCTTTGGCTGAAAGCCTTCCGTTTGACAGATATTTGCTGTGTTGGTTTTTGTTCCTTCTGTAGCAGAGGATTCTTATGACCGCAGCCTATCTTCTTGACAATTTCAGCATATCTGTAGTGTGAATTTCTCTGAGTATAGTGGGGTTTGTTGTCCTGTACTTCTACCCATGTGAGCCTGCTCAAAATCAACCATAAAGTGCTTAGGGATGAGGACGCTGACTTTCATTTCTGTGCACATCGGGTGGCTTTGTGAAGGCTATTAGCAAATAGTGGGTGTTACCAAGAAGTCAAATATTGAAACCTAACAATTGTTCTTGCAGGCAGGAAGTTACGTTCGTGATGATGCTGTTCCCAACCTGATTCAGCTAATAACTAATAGCATGGAGATGCATGCCTACACTGTGCAGAGACTCTACAAAGCCATCCTTGGTGATTACTCCCAGGTAATACCAAATGTGACCAGCTTCAGTTTCCTTGTTGTACTGCAATAAGCAGGTTTACTAAGCATCTCAAGGTAAGTCAACATCACACTGTCTAGCTCCAAGAGAAGAGACAGATTGCAGAGGAGGTATGTTTTCTGTAAATTAATTTTCTTTTTATTTTCTCTAATTCTCTTATTGGATTCTTGATCAAATGAAATATTCCTGTTTATTCAGCTATGGATAATGTCCTTGGCTTGCTCTGGGAAATAGTGATAGTTTAATTTATCACACAGGCATCTGTTTATCTCTGAGGCATCTGATTTTTCTTCTTCTAACAGCAGCCCCTGGTGCAGGTGGCATCTTGGTGCATAGGAGAGTATGGAGATCTTCTGGTGTCTGGTCAGTGTGAAGAGGAGGAACCAATACAGGTATAGCTTGGGAAAGAACAGCAACTGTGTACCAGCTGAGTCTGGAGCTGCTTGGTGCTGCCTATGTGAGGGAAATCCTTGCAACAGTTACTTAACACTGATGTCCACGGCAGTCATGAACCTTGGACAGGAATTTCCTTCTCATACAACAGGCATGGGCTGCATAAACACTGTGAGGAGTGCAGCTACAACTGGCAGAGCAGTGTGGTATTAGTGCTAATCTAGCTTGCAGCGTATCTGCTAGGGTCTTAGCTGTGTATTCTGGTGATAAACTTGCTCTTCAATGTGTGGAGCAGGAACTGTATTTTAAAACAAGTATAATATCTCAACCTGTATGCACCTGTCACACTCTGAACATAATGCTGCAGGCTCAAAAAGTTGCGGAGAAGTACAAAATGGCTGTTTAAGCAGTAGGCAGGTTTTTTACAAGTATGCCCTGGAAGACTTGCTGCATAGCTTCTCTCTGTCTCAGCCTAACCTTTCTGTACCTTTTCAGGTAACAGAAGATGAAGTTCTTGATATTTTAGAAAGTGTTCTGATCTCTAATATGTCTGCATCTGTTACACGAGGCTATGCTCTCACTGCCATTATGAAGCTTTCCACGAGGTTCACCTGCACTGTCAAGTGAGTTCTCATTGATGTTGTGCTGCTTAGGGCTTTATTGCAAACATGCTGGCATCAGTTGTCTTCAGTAGAGGTATTCTTTGGACGTGTTCTGCTTCCACGGTTTACAAGAGTCATCTTCTTATCTGTTGGCTTTTATAGTCCTCCTTTGCTTGCAGAGTGGAAGACTTTGCTGATTTTGCACTGTTTTGTCTGAGCATGTCCTCTACTATGTAGGGACTTAATCCATGTTGCTGTTGCTTGGAAACTTCTTTATGGGGAAGATAAGTCCTTGCTTTTAGTGAACTGTTCTTTCCAGTTCGTTTTTTCAAATGATGGAGAGAAAAATAGTCTTATTTTCTACAGAAGACTCCTCGATATCAATAGTTAGCTTGCTTATTATATACCTGATATTAATGATATGATATTAATCACCTGTTGGTGTTGTTGTGAAGGGAGAGTTAAAAAATGGATGTTGCTTAGATAGTCCAAGGAAACAGCAGAGACTGCTGTTTTAAGTGAGTTATACAGGACACCTGTTGAGCAGAGGCCTAATAGTGTCTTCTGGATGATACATGCTGACCCTTTCCTTATTGCTGCTAATTCTATGGTGTGTTTCTTTGTTCCCCCCCTGCCCCCACACAGTCGCATTAAGAAAGTAGTTTCCATTTACGGCAGCAGCATCGATGTGGAGCTACAGCAGAGGGCAGTGGAATATAATGCACTCTTCAAGAAGTACGATCACATGAGGTAAGTGCTGATGATGGTGTCTGAAAGGGATTATTATAATCTACTCTAGTGTCCTGTGTGCCACACTTTGTGCTTGGAGAGCTTTGGTGATTTTGGTGGGATTAGAGAGGAACTAGAATCCCTCCCTTACCTATAGGGTTAGTGAGTGTTCTAAGAACTTAATGTATCCTTGGAGGTTGTTCTGTGGTCGGAGAAGTTCTCTGCCAAATCATTTGCCCTGCTTGGAGCTTGAACTTAACTAATTTTTACTTCTAAGTGTTGAATCTTAAATTTGCTATCCAAGTAAGTGTCCGCAGGTAGCTTTTATCATGTTAGCGTTGCCACAGTCATTAGGTTCGAACTGATTTTAAAATGTCTTTGGAAGAAAGATGCAAAGATGTCCTAAGCTGCTCTCTGAACTTGAGGTAATTCTTCCACTGTTAATACTCTTCAGTTTTTTAGAACGTCGTCTTAATTCACTCTATCTTCTTGTAGTATCTGTTGAAAATCTCATATTCTGCATGCAAAGGCATACTATTTCACTGCATCACTCAGCATCCCTGTTTTATAATTTGTGAGCATGTTACCCTCCTTTGACTGTATCATTGAGAGGTTCCCATTCATCATTGCTTTCCTCAAGTGATTGTTTCTTTGAGCAAGTTAAATCCCTGCTTTGTTGCAATAACTAAAACTGTAATTCTTTGCAGAAGAACCATTAATCTATGTGCAATAGTTGATATGTAGGAGTACCACAGGTTCTGTTCAGTGAGGATCATAAAGTTGGAGGAAATCTTCTGGAGATTGATTTCTTTCACTCCTTAAAAATTTTCCGTAAGATTTCATTGGATGGAGGAACATCTATTTTTGGAGTCTAGATGAGAGAACAGAGGGAAAGAGTGCCACTGGAATAAATATTGTCTGTTCATAGGGGCCTCCAAACCTTGTTTCAAGGGCTCTTCATGATCACTTTTTGCTATAGGTACCATCCTATTCACTGTGTGTTGGACAGAACATCCTTGTGATTTCCTCTTTTCTCTCCTCCTGTGGGATCCATGTAGGAACTCAAATTGTTCTTGGAAAAGTCATATTAGTGAGCTAGGGCATGAGAGCTGCCTAGGGCTTCCCATGAAGCAATGGATTGAGAGAAATCTAGCATGAGATGCTTTCAGTTTGAGTTGACCATTGCAGACAACAGTGGCAATCAACTGGCTTTTGATCAGATTGCAGTGTATGCTATTCATAGTTTGGGAAGAGTTGCAATTCGGGGAAAAAAAAAATGTGATCCTCACAGAGTCACTGAGGTTGGATAAGACCTCTGAGACTTCATTCAGTTTTACAAAAGAGCATCTGTATGGCTTTCCTCTAGTACATTCTGGTGGTCATTAGTGTAAAGATCAATGTTTAATACTTCCTGCTTATTAAGGCTTTGTTCATGGTAAAAATGCACCCTGATGTTGTTTTTATTGGCACCAGAATGCTTTTTCAGCCCAAAAGATGCATAGACAATGTGACTTACCCCTATTATATGCAGTGCTTTGTAGCTTGATCTGCGAGGGTAATGGCTTTCCTTATATTACAGACTGGTTCTCCTTGTACAGTTTTTCCTAGTTTTCTTGTTTGATGTCAGGATTCTGGATCCAATGCCTCCTCTTCAGCCTCTGTATCATTTCAGGAGTGTGCTCTCAAGGGCTGAACTTAATCTCTTTGGGAAATTAATTTGGCTAAATGAGAACATGGTGATTTGCTTTTTCAACTTGGGCACTTGTTCCAAGCAGTTAACCCTTTTGCAAAGAGAATTCAAATGAACTGACTCTAACTGAACTGCATATGGAACAGAGCAGTCAAGTGTCCCATGTCTGCAGTTAATCCCCATTGCTCAAGTATTTAATCTCTGTCTTGGGTTTGCTGTCCTAGCCCCACAGCAGAAACCATGTCAAGTACTAGGGGAAAATGCGAGGCAGAAGGGCTGGTTTGGCTTCCAACTGTCAACTAATGTATGTATAGTGGCAGAGAATGCCAGGGATTGCTTCTGACCACCTCAAGCTGTTGTGCAGTCTTACAGTTCTCCTGCATTGGAGGTAAAAGGAAAAGGCAGGTTGCCCTGTATGTATCATGTCCTGAATGTCTGAGTATTTGGATTGGGAACCAGGAAGATGGCACAGTGTAACTATGTCAGCTTCTTTCAGACCAGCCCTCCTTGAGAGAATGCCGGTAATGGAGAAAGTCACCACAAATGGCCCAACTGAGATTGTACAGACCAACGGAGAGACAGAGCCAGCAGTACTGGAAACCAAACCTCCACCCCCTGGATTGCAGCCTGCTAGCCAGGTAATGGAAACTGATCTAGGATAAGTTTCCGCTGCCTGCCAGACCACACTACTAGCCACTGCCAGCAGTAAGCTGAGACCATCTCCCTCCCCCTCTCTGCATCTTTACTAGTTCTGGCCTGGTGATGATTGCATCATCTTTACTCTGATGGCTGTACTGTCAAGAACAGGTGTGTGGAAAAGGTTATAGTGGGGAGTGCAGGAGCAGGGTGGGTAAAGCCATTAATGCCCCAACCTGATGCAGTGTGCAGAAACTCCATCCTTCTCTATATCTGTGGTCCAAAGAGCATAGAAACTAGATCTCTTATGGGTCCTGGGACCTTAGCCAAACTGAGAACCTCTCAGGCTGGCCAACAGCTCTGTTGGTCTTCAATCTGAAAGCAAGTCAAATCCATTACATTTGCAAGGGAAAGTAACAGCAGGTTGAATATGTAACTATTACATCCACTCTCTCATTAGGCTAATGATTTGTTGGACTTGTTGGGGGGAAGTGATATAACACCTGTAATCCCCACTGCACCTACAAGCAAGCCGGCCTCTGCTGGTGGGGAGCTCCTTGACCTCCTGGGAGACCTCAACCTAACAGGTGAGCAGGATGCAGTTTTCAAAAGTCTGCATTCTCAGTCCTGGGGTGGGATGAGGGCTGGACGGTTCTTCACTTTCTATCAAGTCCTAGTCTTCACGCTTCCTCTTACCAAGATCCATATTAGCATGCAGATACAAGTCAGGGAATGAAGTCACAAGTTGACTCTGCATGATTAGCTGCTGAGACTTAAGTTTTCACTCTCCATCTTGGGAATTCTGTGAACCTTTTCAGAGAGGATTGGTAGATGTGAGGAATTCATTCCATTTGAATGCCTGCTAGATTGAGAGGAACCAGTCCATGTTAAGGAAAGCAAAAAAAGAGAGGATGACAACACAGATGATTTGTAGGGCTTCATTTAAAGAAATAGGTTATGCAGCAGTGGATCTTTGGAGAAGTAGTAATTGCTATTCATTTTATGACACCCAAGTAATAATCCTTCAACATTTCTTGTAGGTTCTCCAGTGTCTGCCCCTGCGCCCCAGATAGCACAGCCTCCGTTCCTGCTTGATGGACTTTCACCACAACCTCTCTTCAATGATATTGCTGCAGGTTAGGGACATGTGAATCCTTAGCCTAAGGTGCCACAGCAGCCAACTGGAAGAGGAAACAAGGGGTAGTAAAAAAGGGGGGGATTTGGAAATGAAGTGCAGCACAGACACTGGAGCAGAAGGAGGGGTGTGTTTAATCTTCAGAAGAGTTCATGTCTGGGGTAAAGTAAATGGCATTCTGTGATGTTGAGAATGATCTCCAGATTCTGTAGGTCTGATGCCTTTTTTTATTTTTATTTTTTTTCCTTCTCTACAGGAATCCCCTCAATTACTGCATACAACAAGAATGGGCTGAAGATTGACTTCACATTTGAGAGGTCAAACACCAACCCCAGTGTCACTGTAATCACGATACAGGCCTCCAACAGCACAGAGCTGGATATGACAGATTTTGTTTTCCAAGCTGCAGTACCAAAGGTAGCACCTCAACTACAGTGATAGGTTGAAGGCCATCTGAAAATACTTCTCAATCAGTGCTTTCATGTAGGCAGAAACTTGCAGCATGGTAAACAAGGCTAAGAGCTGTTAATAGATTCTTTTAGTGCTCAGTTTGCTCATCTCTTTCTAGTCTGAAAGTAAATGTTATAAATGCAAGAGACCACCAGTTCCTATCAGATAGGACTACTTCTGCTTGGACAAAATCTTGTTTTAAAATCACTAGTCTCTAGGAGAGTTGCTAAATGACATGCAGAAAAATGTTCAGTCAAAAAAAAAGTGAAAACAGTAATCTTTCCCTTTATGCTTAGTTTCTAAGAAATATACTCTTTGCAGCTATAGATAGCTTCAAAAGATTTTTTTATATGTATTGGCTGCTTACAAATTTTAAATGAGTCCTCACATGGTGATTAGTAATGGTCCTCCTTTAAGCAGTGAATTGTGTCCCTTTGCACTTAGGTGCAGCAAAAAATATGGGAGACAGATACTGCCAAGTTTATAGTAGAGCAGACCATTAAAGCAGGGTTTGATTGGAATGTTCTTCAAGTTTGGGAAGATTCATTCACTTCTAGGAGTTTCATTTCTAGGAATTAGGAAAACTATTCAGATAGGTTTCATACCTGCCATAGGAAGGAATTAAGGAAAGAATGGGCTTCCTGAATTTACAGGTATGGTGAGCAGTCTTGGCTGTCGCTTGCACGTGTGACACTTGAAACAATACGTCACTGTTGATCTTGGTACACTACAGTAAGCTCTCAGCCCCTAGTATTTGTGCTACCTGGATCTTCCTTGTGTAGGCACCAGGTGAGCCAGTGACTATTTTGTTCTTTGCATCTAGGGAACTGAAGAAATGATTATTCAGGGCCAGAAACTGAACTCTCTGCTTTCTCAGTGCAAACAAATCATTATATGTTCTCACTTCATGAAGCATTACATTGTTTTTTCTTTGCCATTTCTTCAGACATTCCAGCTGCAGCTCCTGTCTCCCAGCAGCAGTATCATCCCTGCATTTAACTCTGGGACCATCACACAGGTCATTAAAGTCCTGAATCCACAAAAGGTGAGTGATTCCAAGAACAGTTATTAAAGATGCTGTCTTGGAATTGTGCATTTAGTGGCGGTTGGTTAGGGTTAAGAAAAAGTTATGAAAAAAGACAGGAGGTCTTGGCCACAAATCTGGCCTTCTATTTGGTTATACTGCTAAAACAGATTCACAGCTTTGCTGTCTTCTTGAGGTCATGAATATCTTTTACATTGGAATGGTTGTTAAACAAGTTTTTAGATGGCCTTTCTAGAGGAGCTCAACGTGGTGCTTGTATGTGTTGTAAAAGTGACGTCTGAAAGGCAAGCATCTTCCCATATATTCAGCATTCATTCTTGCTGTCTGCAGTGGTGTTAGTTGAAAAGTTAGCTACACAAAAAATAGCTTGATCCATAATCATAGAAAAAGTTTTCATAAGTGGTGTCTCTTGTTTTTGATATGATGAGTGTAGTTTTAAATAGTTCATGTAAAGAATCTTTAGATGTGATTTAATCATAATTCTATTTGTGTTACAGCCTTCAGAGACAGGCTTCAAGACTGGGATACAACAGACTTGAGGGGAGGGAGGGGTGTGGCCCACATGGCCTCCTTAAGAGGCTTTGCAATTATTCAGATGGCATCAGAAAGAAAAAGAAAATTGAGGTTGTGTATTTCTTCCTTTGTGGGACACCCTTAAAATCTTAACCATATTTAAGAACTGAAGACATCTTAAGTTTTTTACAGGTTAACACTTAAATACTGCTCTAGATGTTAAGTGTTGCTGCTAGACTGATGTGCGAATTAGAAAAGTTCTCAAATCTCAGCCCACTATTTAATTGAACTGACTGTCTTCTAGTGCACAGGTTTTGTATTTCCATGTGTCTCCCCTCATCCCTATCTAGTGTGCTCCCCTCTACTTATATTAAGGCACAAGACTAATTTTTCTCTTTATCTTGTATACGTCTGGTATTAATTTCTCTGTGATGCTCTAGAGCATCTCTCAAAGATCACCTTGAAAGTTATTTTATGAACTTGGCAGGGTTTTCCTGTAAGGTACCAGAAGTTGCAACATACTCACCTCAGGTGGGCCCCACAAGGTGAAGTACACCTAGGTAGTGGGGTGCTTCAGAATTCCTGTGAACACTTCAGAATACAGAGGTGCAAAAATAGTAATTTGCTACCCTCGTCTCTTGCGCACTGTTTTCTAACTCTTCCACCTCAGGTTTGTGCATCTCTTACTGTCCTTTAGATTGCTACTGCCTGAAAGTACAGCTTTGCAAGAACCCTGTCCATGAGATAGTGTAGCTACTTGGAATACTCTGAGGGAGGAGACCTTGGAACAGCCTTGCTATTTAGGAGGTCAATGTTTTTCTTGTCAATGTTGTAAAACAGGCTGTTCGCCTGGACGTGGACTGTCATTAATGCTGCATTGAAACTGATGGCCACTCTCCCAAAACAGCACCAAATGTAACATAAACTGACACCAATTACAATGATCTATTAGTGATAAAGCATAGCTTCTTTATCCTGAGGCTGGTGCAAGCAGCCATTGTCCTACTTTCCTCCTTCTGCTGTCCCTTTTGCATATTTCTCTGTAGGTATAGAGAAGAGCCAGAAATAACCAGATGTTTTGCTTTTCCTTTTAGGGTTTTTGGGAAACAGGATAATTTATTTATTTATTCTGAGAGGGGATAATACGGAACCTGGCTGGAGCATGCTGTGCTCTAGCTGTTATTAAGAACCACCTAGTATCTGGATGACAGCCAAATGACAGTGTAAAACAACTTCTGAGCTATTCCATCATTTACTCACAGCAGAAGGAAATGTTCCTAGAGACTATTTACAGTATGTCTTAAGCTATTTCCTTATGAGTGCTACTGAGCTATACAATACTTGAAGTTTCCAGACAGCTGCTTTGAGTGAATGGTACCTCTCCTTGCAAGCTGAAGTGCAGAGCAGCAGTCTGGATCTGCCTCTTGTTTTCTTCCACTGTTACTTGGATTTTAAGGCAGTTATTTTTGCATTTAAGAACTTCAGTTTTGTGAGAACAGGGCCAATGCAGAGAGAGATGTGGGTAGAATCTGAGAGTTTGTGCCTAATATAAGAACTGCAGCAACTGGTTAACATACTACCAGATGAGGCATTTATCTGCACTGTCATAGCTTACCCTGCACATCCTTCCAGCAAGATCTTTGTGGTGAGGAAAGGTCTGTGTTTTGTATTCATGGGGTAAGGAGTGGGAGCTGGACATGGGGAATTTGCTTGCCTTTAATGAAGACCTGAATGTGTTTTGTGTTTGTTCTCCCCCCCCCCCCCCTTTTCTCTCATAGCAACAACTACGTATGCGGATCAAGTTGACATATAATCACAAGGGCTCAGCAATGCAGGATCTAGCAGAAGTCAACAACTTCCCCCCTCAGTCTTGGCAGTGAGGCTCTGGCACCACTCTTAATCTCACCCCACCCAATCAAAAACTCTGGGAAGAAGGTTGTGATCCTTGGCAATCCCCCAAACTGCACCATGGGCATGGGGAACAGATGAGACCTGCTGATGAGGAGGAATTTTCCTGAAGTGATTGCTGACTTTGAAGCATATCTGTTAAGACTAATCTCCTCTCCTCCGCTGATGAGGCTGGTGGCTTGTGGAGGCTACTGTGCACTCCCTCACACATGCGTTCACAGCCAGAAGCAACATTCCCTCCTCTCCTCCCCCCCCTGCCCTTTGCCCCCTGCCCTTCCCCAAAGAAACACAGCCTGGTTGGAAGAGAAGTCTGGAATTTCTAGCAGGGAAACTTTCTTCTCTCTGCAGCGAGTGAACAGCTCCCCCTTCTTTCTGCTGTCTTTTTTTCCCCATGGGGTGCGCAAGGCGTGTTGTCATTCATTACTAGCTGGATTCCTTCAGGCACTTTCATCTGGGGCTCACACCAGGGACATGGGAATGTCAGGCTGCCCTTTCTCTTTCTTCTTGTATCTCCTATGTCTGAAGGGGCTGGAGGTTTCTTATGGCCGATTCAGTGCATTATTGTATACACCCACCTCTTAGTTACGTGGTACATACGAAGAGCAAGTTGGGCCTTGGGAGTTCATCTGCAAACCTGGGACAGTGCAGGAAAAGAGGTGCTGGTAAGAGTTGATAAAATTGCTTTGGTGCTGTACTTGGAAATGAAGACCTTACACTTGAATTTTCTTTCTTTCCGTCAATAGCTACAGCCATGCAGATTCACAGTCAGTCTTCTGTAGCTTCCCCAGAAAGTGCAGTGATGTATGAGAGATGTCGAGATCCAAGGAGCAGCTGGTTTTCTACCACAGATGGTTTCAAAGCCTTTTAACCCATTAGTTGTGGCTTATGGGTAGAAAAGGCATACTGAATTTTGTAGATCTGTCTTTGAGCAAGGGCTTTGTTCCTGCTGGGAGACTCATCAGAGTCTATGCTGCAAAGTTGCTCTTCCCAGTTATTCCAGACCTTCTCCCCAGTTTAATTTCCAGAGCCTATTGTAGATCCCCTGGATTCCATTTGAGTTACTTCTGACTGGGATATTTGTGTTGTATCTGTAACATTGGCACTGAAATAAACACCATGCAGTTTAAAGAGACCTTTTCCCATTTTGTTACTTAATTGATCCTTGTAGTTTGCTCCTTACTCCTCTTTCAGAGATGTGATAGTTCAGGTTCAGACTGAAAGTAACTAAACTGTTTTTTGAATGGAAAGCAGTCGTTTGAGTGTTTGAATCCAAAGACATGCGAGGCCCAGTACACTTCTAAGCTTACAGAAAGCTGTGCTCACTTACGCTTCCTAGTATGTTGAGGTAGTACAGCTCTGAATTCTCATGGAGGCAATGTATAGGACATAAAGCACACTGACAAAACTATTCAGATATTCAGCACTCTTCAGAGAAAGAGGGGAAAACAGATCTTCATACATGAGTGTGCTGGTAAGCTGAAGGTACTCCAGCTGCCAGCCCAGTGCTTTCTCAAAAGGGATGAGTGATACATCTGTTTTATTTCTGTGTCAGGGTTTTCCAGACAGTGATCATTCAGTGCTCTGATGGCAAACTTAGAGCTTTTTGCCTCTGAAAAAGTGCTAACATGAGGCTTCAATCCTTGCCAAAAACATTGCAAGAGAGATGCACAGTGTACTTAGGGAAAATTGAAGACCTGTTCTGGCCTTGAATTGGGAGCAGGAGATCAGTAAAGGTTGTTCAGTCTGCTTTGGCTTTAACTGCGTTAGGTAATATAATACAAGACTGACTGTCGCTGATTTAAGTGCTGGTCTGTGTAGTGAAATAAGTTTAGCTTCTCTTGGAGGGCATTTTTGCTGCCTTACTGATTAAACAGGTTTGGCCCTTTGAATTAGAACTGGCATCGGCATGGGGTTATAAAATCTAGAGGAATGATGTATGATTTCCTTGAAAGTAATTCCAGGTTGTGGCAGGGTCATGCCTTGGCTATCAGTGATGAGACAGATACTGTGCTTCAGCTAGAAGCAGCATGAAGTGGGCGGTCTGGTATGAAATGGCTGAATTGATATCCGTTTGTAGGTGCTGAGCATTTACCTTTGTTGCTTTCACTGTGGTTGTGACTATTCACCACCCCACTAGCTCAAACTCCATAGTGCTGAAGGCTGAGCATGTCAAATCTAGACTCGGTGAGCTCTGGAAGTGTCCCAGATACAAAGGTAATGGAAAGTCTTTGCCTTAGTTCCTGAACTCCCCATAAGTTCTCCCATTCTCCTCAGAGATTGCACACAGTCACTTGTATGGAAAGCTGGCACACCTCAGTCTCCATTTGTGTTTGCTGAGAAAGAGCACTGGTGCAGGAGATGGGATGGGGAGAAAGAGGTGAATGGTCTCACCTGGTCAGTTTGTTGCAGCATAGATGGTAACAGCTTATCTTGTCCCTCTTGTTGCATGCATTTTCTGTCCCCTAGAGCAGCTGGCTTTTGTTGTTGGACTCTGGTGAGCTTGTAGGGTAAATCCCTACAATGTTCTTGGCTCCTTCAGCCACCCTTGCACAGTGTTTGTGTGTTGGGAAGTAAGGGCTTTGCCATGTATCCCTGAGTCAAGCTGAAGGACGTAATGCATGTATGTGAAATGCATTTTGCGTGAAGCTATCCTTTGGCTATGAAGTATACCTTCATAGCAGCTAAACATTCCTGTTGCCCTTGGAGCTCCTTTCCCTTCCCTGTGAAGGGATGGGGTACTAACAGTATGCCAGAAGGAAGGCTAGGTTTCACACGTTCCTGTACCTGCAATACTAGATGTCATTGCTTGCTCCTGGAACCGTAAGTGCATCTCATAAGCTCTGTGCTGGTGCTTTGTTTTCTCACTAGTGCTCACATCTGAGGCACTCTGAGGATAGGGTGAGCCTTTTTTTCCACCAGTTGAATAGAACAGTCCTTACAGGTCTGGTCAACATTTTCCTTGCTTCAGTGTGTCAGCTATAAAGGGAGCAAGATACAGACTTGATGGCTAATCTTATTAGTGTCTGCATTTGAGACTTTGGAGCTGGGAGAATGAATGTCTCTTTTTCAAGTGAATGTATTTAGTCAAAAAAACCAACAAAGAGTAGTGGCCATAATGGGCCTTAAGGGAGAGGAAGCATGGAAAGGCCCTAAAATTTTACTTTGTCCAGCTTTTGACAGGACAAAATACGACCTTGAACAACCTTTTGAAGCAATAGCAGTGAGGGGGCTGCCACCTATACAGTACCTTGGATATATAACACAGAAGATGCTGAAACAGCTAGGAGAGGTGACTTAGTGCCTTCCCCAAGGCTGGTACTAGCTGCAAGATGGAGCAGCAAAGATGGCTTTTTATAGATCTGCTGGTGTGCTTTCTATGTGTTAATTTTCTACTTGGGGGCTGTGAGGGAAGGAGCTACTGGACTACTTCCCTCTGAACTTTCACTCTATTCCTATATATTCCTTTTTCTTTCCTGATGTTGTAATTTACATTTTACATAGACCCCCATCCCATCCTTTGACAGTAGTTTAAAAAACAAAAAATGAAACAAACAACAACAAAAAATACCCAAACCATGCACCCCAAATAAAAAACCCCAAAATAAACCCCCAACAAACCCATCCAAATTTAAAGTAAAAACATGCCATTTGAGCAGGGAGCCTGGTGGCATTTTAACTTCTGCAGACCTATTTTTGAGATGTGAAAAATTTAAATAAATGCTGAGTCTTAGGTGAGTGAGGAGCATAATGGATGTAAACATTTACATGGGATGCATTAGACTTCTGCTGTGTGTATTGTCTTTTGGTTGAAACAAATTATGAAGTGACTAATAAAATGAGTCAATATTCAATGATTTAAAACTGTGCCTTGTTGCTTTTTGCAAGTTCAGTGGGACAGGACTTAGTGATTCTTAATGTTTGGCTGAGACAGAGTCAGATTATGTGAAATAATCAATAGAGGCAGAATTTGAAAAACTCTTAAGGAAATTTTGGAGAGCAAAATGAGTAGACAATTATGAAACACTTAGAAATACCCCACTGAAAGAGAGCTTGCCAGTTACTAGCAGCATTACTCATCCAGGTGCAAGTGAGGTGTGAAGATATCAGGATGCTAGGAGTTTCTTTGTGTGGTGTTGACAGCCTGCCTGTGAAGCTGGTTACCATTCCCTTGCTGATTTAAAAAGCCCTCTTTCATGCCCAGTGTGCCTCTGGGACAAGGATCGTTGTCATTTCATTGCCAATTAGAAGCAATACATGTGCCTGCTGTAATGTTCTTCCCTGTGTTTTCTAGTCACAGTAATATTTTATTACATAACTTTGGCACGTGTCCTTCCTTTATAGAAATTCTCTTGAGGCAAAGTAGTTCCAGAGCTGCAAAGCCGTAGATAGAAATGGATTGTAATTGTGCCTTTCCATAGAGAAAACCCAATGAAAATTTGATCTGTTTTTAAAGTTGTCTCAGCTTGCGTATGTAGTCTGGAAGTGTTAAGACCTAGATGGCCTTTCCTGTGACTGCCTTGGTTTAATTACATTAATTAATACAAAGTGCTTGGGAGCACTTTTAACCTTGCTGAGGAGATGGGTTATCTGTCAGCTCCTTATTTTTAAATAGGAGAGCCCTCAAGTACTAGAGTGTTCAAAACTGCCAGCTGGTGTGGCCGCGAACGGTCTGTCATTTTAGGCGCTGGTTATGGAGTGGGACAGAGTGCTGCGCAGCTGCTCCTCAGCCTTCCTCTCAGGCGCAGGAGATGCTGCACACATTGCGCAGGCCCAGGAGCAGAGCCACAGTGCTCAAACCCATCAGGAAGAAGGCAGGAAATGTTTAAAGGAAATGCAGTAGAACTGTGTTTGGTGCAGTAACGATACCGAGGGTGAGAGTTTGGAAAGTGTCTGCGCTTAACTCTGAAATAAGACCAGTGATTAGTGCAGTGAGGAAGAAATGTGATGATGACAGGCTAAAACGTGTGAAAGTTTAAAACCACTGGTGATCATGGGGAAGGTGGGAGGCTTTGGTTTTGTTTTTGTTGATCCTGTTCCAGAAAGAGTAGATGTCCTAAAGCATTCTCGTAAACTGCTGGGTGGTGAGAGTCAGCATTAGTAGACAGTAGTTAAGACTGTGTGAGCTGACACGATGGACCTGCACAGCGCTGGGAGGAGGGAGGCTCAGATACCCTGCTTCCTCACTTCAGCCTTGGGAGGCGGGTGGTGCCAGGCGCTGCAGGAAACAAAAGAAAGCCTGTGATGGACGGTTTGAAAGAAAAAAAGTAAGTTGGGTTTTTTTCCTTCTTTCCTTGCCTGGTTAGTGAGCGCTTCATGCCTTATGCAGCTGCTTCCTAAGCAGTGTAACTTACACTAACGAAGCGGCAGGAACACGCTGCTCCGCAGCTACCCAGCCGCCTGCGCCGTTCTCACCCGCGGACTTGAGCCTTTCTGCGCTGTCTCCAGCGAGGGGAGGGGCTGAGCCGGTGCGCTAGCGCACGGCCCGCGCCCACGGGAACGTTCCCCCTCGCCGCTGGGGAGGGAGCGGAGGAGCAGCCGGGGGCGCTGCGCACGGAGGGCCCGGACCCGCGGTGGGTACGGCCGGG
>WUAM01000287.1:89020452-89036953 GCA_024336885.1 Actenoides hombroni | reverse complement strand
GATATCTGCTCAAGGATATGGTGTAGTAGTGGCCCTGGTAGAGTTAGATAATGGTTGGACTTGATGATCTTAAAGGTCTTTTCCAACCATAGCAATTCTGTGATTATGGGCCTCCCCTCCTTTAGCTCCACACCTATCTTCTTTCTTCCCTCTTCCCCCAACCCATCGTTGGCATCCTGTACCTGTAGTTCTCAGGCCATAATGGGTGTTTTAGGAGCACGTCATTCTGAACACCTAATCAGCAAGGGAAGCAGAGCAGGAAGCAACAGACAAGTCACTTGAACACCTTCATGCCATCCTCTTCCCTATAGTACTGTGTGGGCAGCAGAGCTCAGATATTTGTACCAAGCTTTTACAGGATGGTAGAAGCTGAAGTGAAGAGGGTCCATACCAACCTCTGTTATAATGGCTTTTTGTGCTTTGACTCTCTTGGCTTCTTCTGAACATTGTTCAAGGCTGAAGACTTTGGAGAGAGGCAGTGGTTTCCCACTTCGGCACAGAATGGCTTGGCACGTCCCCACATTGGCCACCGTCAGAGAAAAGTTGCTGGCCGTATCAGCCACATCATGACGAATATAGCAAAGGACAGCAGAGGAACCCAGCTTCTGCCCAGCCATCCCCAGCTTCCTGTTGGAGGAAAAGGTGTAGGAAAGCTCCAGACTCCAGTGACAGGCATTCTGGAGGGCTGCCTCACCCCACCTAACACATTAATTGATATACCTATGCAGGTCCCACCAGGACCAGCTTGCTCACTGTCCTACCTGTGGGAGACCAAGAAGGTGTTGGACATGAACATGGTGTCTGACTGCTGTACCTCCTCCAGGAGCACATCGGCCATGGTGCACTGTAGCAAGCGTGGCAGCTCCTCGTTCTTATCACCATCAAACATGCCATACACAGCCTCCACCCCTTCTGCAAAGCTTCCCAGTGCCAGGGATGACACACACAGCCTGTTTGAAAAGCATACAAGTGAAGTTAACTATGTCTCAAAAGATTATAAGGTCCCAAAGCCACAGCCATCAGACACCTTGCCTCAAGTGCTGTTCTCATAGGGCAGCAAAGCCAGTGTCCCTACATTCACTGTCCTGTGAGATGTACAGCTGCATTTTATTGTTGGAACTCCCAAATTCTCCTTTCCCCACACTGGGGAGTGGGCAATGAACACAGCTGGCAAAAGAAAGAAAGGGTGGGAAGCAAAGTCCAAGCATCCCAGGATAAGCATGAAAAGTGACAGAAAGGACAATGTGAAGGCTTGAGTTACCAAGACTTGGCAAGAGGTTTGGAGAGACAGAGGTACAGATGAGGTTTTGAGCAAAATAGGTCTGCTTGGGTGCTTAGCAGTGCACTCCACCTAGCACCCTGAACAGACTAAGTGTCAGCATCCAGCAGACCACAATACTCACTTATTTCTTTGGCCTGCCATCTCAGCTACTCCATGACTCCAGAAGGTAGAAGTCAGTGCTGAGTCTGTTGCGAGGGAGGGCTTAGCATCAATCTTCAGTGTAGTAATGTGACTACAGAGAGAGAAGAACAGAAGTCATTCTCTGCTAAAGCCTGCTGAACTGTTTGTGGCCAAAGCCCCTTGTCCAGTCTATGGTTTTAGACAACAGCCTGTGGAAAGAACTGCACCAAGGAGAGGCATTTATGGTCTTGGTCTTCTGGAGATGTCTGGCTGCTTATGCAAGAGACAGCTGGGAGAACCTCAAATCTCCTGAGGAACTGTTTCCTTGCTCTGATGATTTGGACTTGTCCCTTACAAGATAGAAAACTTCAGCTGCCTTAGTCAGGGAACATTATAACATTATGCAGTGCTGTGATACGCACTTTACTATCCCATTTGCCCTCCTGGAAAGGGCTACTCTCCCCTCTGAGAGTTACTACCGGGTCAGCATCTCCAGAGCTCACCTGAAGATCTCCAGTGTCTTGTGTTCTAGCACCAGGTTTGTGTTTCCGCTCAGGTCCAACTCTTGCAAGGCACCTGGCAGTGCCTCCGGGATTAGGATTTCAGTTAACTCGTTGCAGCTCAAGTCCACAAACTGCAGTATCAAAAAAAAAACACCACAAAAAAAAACGCAAAGAGGCACAATAACAAAGAAAGTAGTCTCTGTTCTGTTATGTGATGAATTACTCTGGTGCTTCTTTCAACCATCATATGATCCCACTACTTTTTGTATCCCACAAACAGGTAATGAAAATGGGTCTGATCCAGTAGAACAATAATTTATAAGCAGCAAATACTTATAAACTGCAATAGCCAGGACTCCAATAACGAAAGAATAGGTCACATTAAAGATAACAGAAGGCCTATATATACAAACCTGCCTAGCTATATAACACTCCCTACTGCTCAAGTGGTAAACCAGAAATACACCAAGTCAGAAACAGATGGTAAAGATCATTGAGAGATGAGTCACCTTTGATCAACTGAGAAAGGTAACCAATCTAGAATGCACATTCCGTGCCCTCTTCTCAGGTTGATCAAGCAAAACGCTGGGATCTCCAGTTCCTCTCCTAGCACTTACTCTTCATTTTCCAACCCAAAGTTTCCCCTGATATCCTTTACCTTCTCCATAACCGTACCTGAATACGGGGCAAATGCAGGATCTCTGGAAAGATGCTGATTTCGTTAGAGTGTGCAATAAGAGTATGAAGTAGCTTGCAGTTTGCCACAGTTGTGGGAATTGTTTTCAGTTTGTTGCCACTCAGATTCAGCTCTTCCAATTGCTCCAGTTTACTAAGTTTGCTGAAGGGAAAACAAACAAATGATGTATCATATAGGCAAGAACTTGTCACTTTCTCTGAACCTGCAGATAAGGTATCCATAGACACTGCCCTTTATGAGCTGCACTTCTAATTTACTGATAGGAGACCAAAAGTCCCAAGAGATACTTTAATAAGAACTCAGGATCCCCAAGCCTAGCTTGGATTTATACAACATACAGATCCCTTCACTCCTGACTTTCAAAGCACTAAAGCAGAAGATTGTAGTGTCTTAATTTTAAAACTGGTAAAAAAACCTAAACTGTGTCAGTGTACTTTGTAGCAATAAACAGATTTACATGAAAGTCGTTGTTCAGCCTGACCAGTAGCAAGAAGAATCATGGCAAAGCTTGTACAGATGCAATCAATAGCTGACATAATAAAAAAAAAAAAAAAGAAAATCCCTTAGATTTTTGTGCTAATGTAGCTAAATGTACTGGTTTTTGTAAGACTACAAATTATGCTGATACAGAAGTCCACCAGTATAGCACTAGCTCTCTACTATATTCCAAAGAAAACATATTTCCTACCCCAAAAGTGGATTGCAGAAGCTACTGAAAAGTAATAATGGATTAAGAGTTCAGTCCTTCTGATAGGGGAGGCACTTTTGATTCAATGACGGTCAGTAAATCAGTGATTAATAAGAAAAACATACACATTCACCAAACTATACCTAGCAAAATTTGCAGATAAAAAATATGGTAGAATCTCAGTTAGAACATACAATAAGATTAACTATTTAGTATTGTGAACTTACCTTAAGAGAGTGTGATTTAAATTAGCTAAGTAATGTTACGCACATGTGAAATTAGAGAGGACACAATCCTCAGAGACAAGGCTCTAAAAAAGGCTTGAGTCAGATGAACAGGTATTTAGAACACAACAGAGTACAAAAATGTCACCAGAAGGGTACTCAAGCAGATGCTTGCAACCAACAGTATCTGCTTATGATTTTCAGTAGAGCAGTGTCCAAGTTCTGCTGTCTACATAGCCACAAAAGCATTGAGAATTCAGAAATCATTGAAAGTAACATGCCCCACATCCTGAGAAACTAAAAAGGCTGAGTGTGTTTATCCTTATGCCACAGACAGCTGAAGGTTTCTTGAGCTACACCTGGAAAATCACTGAAAGGGACCTTTAAAGGTCATATAGACCAACTGCCTGCAGTAAGTAGGGACATCTCCAACTAGATCAGGTTGCTCAGAGCCCCGGCCAACCTGATCTTGAACAGTTCCACGGATGGGGCATCCACAACTTCCCCAGGCAACATGTTCCACTGCCTCACCACCCTCATCATAAAACATTTCTTCCTTATCTCTCATCTAAATCTGCCCTCTTTCAGTTTAAAACCCTTGCTCCTTGCCCTGTCACTGCAGGCCTTGGTGAAAAGTCTCTCTGTGCCTTTCTTATAAGCCCCATTTATATACTGAAAGGCTGCAACAAGGTTTCCGCAGAGCCTTCTCTTCTCCAGGCTGAACAACCCCAACTCTCCCAGCCTGTCCTCATAGCAGGGATGCTTCATCTCTCAGACCACTTCCATGGCCTTCTCTGGACCTGCTGGAGTGCTGAGAGCAGCTTTCATATTTCTTTCACTCCTTGGGGATGTCTCTTGGATTTTTTCAGCTTTCTTCCCACTTTAGTGTCTGCCTTTCTTATGTGATACGTTGGGGTTTTTTTCTTCCACGGTACATGGTGAGTACTTAGGCCTGCCTGGGGTGAAGGGATTAATAGAAATCTCCCATTAAACAGCAGTGAGAGGGAAGCAGGCTTCCTGAAGCCTGACTGTTGAGACACTTGTAGGAACCCAATAGTTTTATGAGGGGAGAGGATGTGTTAGATTGGCTGGGAGATTGGGGGGAGGGCGGCTTCTCAATGGAAGTTGCTTGGAGAATGGAGGGCAGTGACCCAGGTTGCATGGGGCAAGCTCAGAGACCAAGTGCTACGAAGTCTTTACGTGCTTCAACAGCAGATCAAATGGGAGCTAAATTCAGCCTGGTATAGACATCAAGACATTGCTTTAAATTTGGCAGGCTGAAGATCCTGCTTTGTAACTCAGAAACAGTATAACAAATTAAGTTGATGGTTAACTTTTTGCTCCTAAGAAAAGTTTGAAGTGTGGTTTGTGTCTGGAAGTGGGACATGCATAACCAATGGTGAGAATATTTTTCCAGCACATCTAAGTAGAAGTTTTGTCATTTTCTGGCATATATGTTGGCTACTTGGTTCTTCTGTCTGACTTCAGGGAAGGAGGGAATATAAATACCTGCATGTTCATGTTGCTTATGGATATCAGGGCACTTGCAGGACAATTCAAGACAGGTGCAGCATGTCAGTAGCAACTGTGAAAAAATGCATCCTTTCCTAAGTAAAACAAAGGACCCATTACCAGGAATAATAATCCCTAGGGATTATTTAGAATAAAAAGAAATATAAAGGTAATATGAAGAGATTCTTAAACACTTGAAATGCGTAGGTCCATTACGTCAGGCTTATTCCTGTTCTTTTGAGTATTCAATTAAGTGACTATTTGGAACATTTTCCAAGCCAGTAAGATAGTATAAGCAGTGAACAGAATCTTGAAAAGCATCTAGGAGATTTGTCATTATCTTTAAAAAAAGTAAAAGAAAAGAGTCAATGAGGTAGGATGACCTAAAAGTAAGTGTATGTGGATTAGAAGGCTGAAGCAGAATTCTGCTTTGCTGGTTAGCAGTATACACAGCACAGCTATAACAGTCGGTGCTGGAGTCCTTTCACTTGAATCATCAAGGAAATAATTTTCTTCTGTAGCTGATTTTCCAGGCCTTCCTTTCAAGTCCAGTAAAAGCCACTTGTTTGATGGTTTCTGTGACTTCAGCTGACTCAACAAGAGTTTGAAATTTCTTTTCTATTGAATCTGAATGAAGGGTGTTTGGCAAGTGTGTAAGCTGGCTAAGGTCTGTAATTACCCGCAGATTAAAAACACACCGTATGGCAACCTTTATAACATTGTACTGAAAGGCGTGCCATGGTGGGTTCTGCACCAGCTGAGGAATGTGTTCATCCTCTGCATGAGATTTTTTTTTTTAAGTGCAACTTGTCATATCTTTATTTGTTCTTTCCAATAACTAATCTTGCATGTTACAGCTGTGTTGGTATTTGTAATCGCAGCTGAGAATGAAGTATGAATAGGG
Organism: Actenoides hombroni; assembly: GCA_024336885.1. Lineage (NCBI taxonomy): Eukaryota > Metazoa > Chordata > Aves > Coraciiformes > Alcedinidae > Actenoides > Actenoides hombroni. The sequence goes on along the minus strand of WUAM01000287.1, from coordinate 89,031,023 downwards.
AGTAAATGCTAATGTTCCCTTTTCCTTCAGAAAAACCATGTCAAGTGGAACAGTTAGATCGCATCCTGCTCTCTGGAGTCTATAACGTGCGCAAAGGAAAGACGCAGTTGCACAAGTGGGCAGAGCGCTTGGTAATTCTCTGTGGTACGTGCCTCATTGTGTCCTCTGTGAAAGACAGCCACATGGGGAAGATGCACATCTTGCCTCTTGTTGGAGGGAAGGTAAGACTTTTTTTGTTTAGTTTCCTGTGGCTTAGAAAGGAAGAAGGGACTATAATGGGTATTATCCACAAGAGGTTAATCTAGGCTTTTGTAACAAATTACTGCATTAATGTGTGCAGAGAGCTGTACAACCCCTTTCTTCTTGCTTTGCTTAGGTAGTAGTCTTAAGGCTAATAAAACAGAGAGGCACAAGTTCTGATTTCACAGTAGTAGCCAATGTTGTGAATAGGCATTCTGGAAATTATTTCTTCTTGGATCTACTTCAGCAGAAAGATCTTAAGAAGGATTTGTTTCTGTGTTTCTCTCCAATAACTTTACAGATGTGTTTTCAGCAAAATGTAATGTTACTGGTAGTAGGTAACACCTCACCTGTAGATTTCAGAGCCATTGTAATTGCTGGAGTTTAGGCAGACAATTTTGTTTTCAATTCTTCCCTTGCAGGTAGAAGAGATGAAACGTCGGCAGTACACGCTTGCTTTCACATCTGCTGGAGCACAAGCTCAAACATACCATGTTTCCTTTGAAACACTGGCAGAGTGCCAGCGGTGGCACCGACAGGCGTCCACGGTGAGCTCCCAGAGGCTGCAGTACTGTGGGTGGTGGGTACAGGGGTTAAGAAGGGTTTTCTGTTTCAGGCTTGACTTGCAGGCGTATATGAAGCTGGGATGATGGAGAAAGTACCCAGGACATTTTCCAGCTTTCTTAATTTCTTACATGCTCAGGATTATGGCGATTTTCTTTTAGCCTTCTCTCTCTGCCTGTGCAACAACATTTAGTAGTAGTTCTGCATTTTTTTCACTTCCACTGCACCTACTGAGAGTGGCTAACCACAGGTCTCTAGAGCAAACTTCAGGGACGGGCTGACTTTACAGCCATAGAAAATTATAAATTGCACCCGTTGCCATTACTTGAATCTGCCTTGAACTGTGCCCTGGACCGACCCTATTAAGTTTGAGTTAACACAGAGATCATAGATCAGCAGGGGAAGTGTAGTTTTTTCGGAGCTGAATCCTTATTCCACATTAAAGTATAATTGGATGGCAATAAACATGCTTTGACCTCATATATATACATAAAATTTTGTAAGATATTAAATGAAATTGGGATAAAGCAGGTCATGGAATCTGCAATGAAGCACCATAGACCTTGGGGAAAAAAGCATACTTAATGAAAGGAGATCTGATATTTGCAAAGACTTCATTAAATGTTGCAAAAACACAGTCTGTGAAGCTTTTTCGTCGTAACAGGTTATGTTTCCAGTATTATACCCTGAACAAACTAATAAAAAGTCGGAAGAAGTAGCTAGGCCAAACAGAGGTTCTGTAAACCTTAAAGAACTGAACTGGAAAAGTCAATTGCTTCCCACTGCGGCTTGCATCTTGGGAAGGCACTTGGAGATTAAGCTTTCTCAGCAGAGTTTCCTTGGCCAAAGACATGGTTTTTCTCCATCATGTTGGCTCTCTTTCAGTCTAGCTTTTAGGCAGCAACCATTGCCCGTACTGAGCAGGGCTTTCTGTGTGTCCTAGTTGGGTACTCAGATACACATCCTTATCAGGCGACTTGCAGAAACAATAGTAGCAAATGGCATAAAATCATACTCCATGGACTCAAGTTTCCTGCATGGACTCTTCCTGGTGGGTACAAGGGGGGTCTTTCACGTTCTTGCAGATTGCTTACTACTTACATTCTTTGGCCTTCCATTAGGCTTCCAGAGAAAAATTGTTGCACAGCTGCAGCTCTTCCTCCTCCTTTCAGGTTGTTTCTATGCGACTTGGCATGGTTGATCTTTCATGCTACAGCCTTGAGGAAGTACCAGAGCACCTCTTCTACAGTCAAGACATCGTCTACCTCAACCTACGACACAACTTTATGAGATCAAGTGGAACAGGAAGTCTTGAGTCTCTTTGCAGGTCTGCAAAGATTAATTTTTATTCTACATTTGGAGTTCTTGACATATGCATCCAGGGATGAAAGAGAAGGGGGAGTGTATTGCCCATTCTTGGGAGGGGGAGTCGGGGGTTGTAAGAAAACAGAGCTGAACAGTGCAGGCAGGCATAAGCTTTGAACAATTTACAGTATTCATGAACTCCCTTCCACAAATTCTTTGTGCTCGGTTTGGTCTGGGCTGAGCCATGTGTACCAATATGCCATTCATATGAACAAGATGCAGTAGTAATATAAGACTGCTTGCTAAACAGGGAACATTTTGGAGTGTGAAACAAAAGGTGAGGGAATGCTGTTGTTGTGAGTAGGCGTTTGTAGGAAGAAGTGCAGGTCTCAAAAAGACTGTTTTGGTAAGTTCTTAATGTGCATTTGGAATTGGCATAGAGCCTGTGAGACTCCAGCTTTGCTTTGAGAACTTTTAATGATCTGCTTTTAAGAGAATAGCAGTTGTGTGATGGTACAGAAGCATGGTGTAGTTATCATAGGTAAGTGAAGGAGTCTTACAAAAAATATTATTAAATTAATTCCTGAAAACCATAGAAATCTAAAGGAAGATTAGTCTGTTGATATCTGTGCTAGCCATGCTAAAAAGAATTTAACAAGTCACTCTGAATTTCAAAAGCTATTAGGAAACCTGTAGTAATATTGTCAATTAGCTCTGTATTTGGAATGTATTGTGCCTTAAGAAAAATGTATTTGGAGAAACTTAACAAAACTGCAGGCTTTTGTTTAACTGCTGAATTGTAATAGATTCTGTTATTGGAAAACCTGCTTAAAATAGTTCAAGATTTTTTGCTTTCTACTTCTCTCTTCAAATACTTTGTGTAATGTTGAAGACCATATGAGAACTTTATTTTCTAAAATGCAGTATCCTTGGTTCACAGGACCAGCAAAAGGGCTTGAAATTTCTTTTGACCTTGCATATAGTCAACAAGAGATCTGACATGTCAGAAACTCGACTCTTTTCCTGGCAGTGACTATGTCTGATGAAGCTGAAATCCTCAAACAAAAGCCATAAAAGAAGCACTCACTTCACACAATCTTGAATAAACAGGTAGCATTAGGTAGCTCACATAAGGCTGCTCATTGCCTTTTGAAAAGATTCTCTTCCTGAGGTTTTTAGGATGCCTTGTCAGGTCACAGTCCCCAGTGGAGAAACTTGCTCAGTGAAGAAACTCCCTCAATGAAGAATCTTGTTATCGGTGCCCAGAGATTGACAGTTCCAAACAGCAGAGTTTTTTTGCAATGATCAGATCTCTTACTCTGAGTAAAACTTTGAAGCTCTAGGAGTCTAATTAGCTATAATTATAATTAGCTATGACAAAAATAAGTAATTAGAAGGAAAATGTTGAACAAAGGAAATTAATTAATCCCTGTTTTGTTACATCTCCTGGCTTATTTTTTATGTGACATACTGCTTTTCAAGTATCTCCCATTTCTGGAAAACATTGTCAAGTCTGATCTTTGTTGATAAGTGTGTGTATGTGTGCACACGTGTACGTATATATGTCTGTTATCACCATTCTAGCTAGCTGATGCAAAATTGTACTGGGATGCTTTGGTGGCAGAGCAGGATGTTGTGTTCAACTGGGAATATTTCGTGCCAGCACCAGTTTGGGCTGCTGAATGGGATGGTCATCTCACTGCGGATGTGTTGCTGTGTTTCTCTACCCCTCTGCTGTAATCTCAATGTGTCCTTTGAGAGTATGGGACAAAACTTGAGGAGCTGTAATGGTTTCAGGATCTTTATGCCCTATGATACAGGGTTCATGCGTACAACTTGAATGAACGTTGGGTTTGCATTTAATTCCTACATCCCTACTGCTTAAGAATATTGGTGCCAAGGAGAAGGAACAGAAGGGGAACTCAAAAGGCTTTTGTGTCTTGTCCTCCCCATTGAACATGACAGTCTGCTCGAGGAGTCTCAGGCCAAGCTATCATGTACCAGTTTCCCTCCAGCTTTTGGAAACTTTAATGCCCTTTTTGTGTTTGCTTTGATACTATTGCAGAGAGATGAATTCTAAAAATAAATTATGCTGTCGTGTTTAATGCTGAGCCTCTTGGGACAGCTTCACACCACACCCTGCTAACAACAGAGAAAGAGCTGCTTGGTGTTAAGGACAGGTGCTGTAGAAAGAGCCATTGCAGAACACCAGAGAAACCAGTTTCATTAAAGCATTTTCTGATTCCAAAACCTGAGAACTGTGATCTGCCCTATATCTCTTAAAGTTGAACCGGTTAATGAGAAAGTTCAAATCTCCTCATTCTGTCCTTAGTCATTATTGTTGTAAAGTTCAGTGTGCAATTCAGGACCACTGTTAGACATTTGCATCATACGATTTGCTGCCCTTAGGAAGGCTGTTACCAGTACAGCATCTTTCTCTGGCTTTCAGTTGTATTACAGGTGAGTCTGTTTGTGGCTGTAGCAAACATGAAATGCCTATACCCTTATTTATATGACACGGTGCTTTCTCAAAGCAAACAACTCATGTCCAAGTTTTGGATATGCTCCCTCTTTTAAAAAAAGCAACAACAATTCCACTCCCACCTTCACCGAATGATTATATAAGCAAAATATCAAAGTGGAGAAATCTAATGCATAGTTCCTACACAGATCATTCCAAGTGTTCTGAATCTGAACAAGGAGTTGCTATGAAAAAGAAAAAAATTCAAAACCTTTTAGTCTTACACTTCAAGACATTTCAAGCAAGTAATATTCTCCCTCAAACTAATTAACCTTGGTTTTTTTACCTATATTAAAACATTTGCTTCAACATAAGATCTACTCACCATTGCCTAGCAAAACATACAGTAGGTGCAGCAGATGTATGAATTATATGTTTCCAAGAATTACTTCTCTGGTACATTACATTAGATTCACAATTATCTCATAAAAGTATGATATTAATTTCCCCACTGAATTAATTTCTGATGGTTCTAGTTAGGCATCAGGAGTCTATTACTTGGGGAACAATGCTTTTGCTTTCTGTTGTAGAAAGACTTAGGAACTCTTTGAGAAGAACCTCTTTCATATTACCCCAGCCCATGCTCAGTTTCTTCTCTCTGTTTGGACCTAGCACAGTGATAGAAGGAGCTGGAATAGGCAACCATCTGTTAGGCACAGGTGGAACCATAGTGACTGTAAGAGCTGTCATTACTTGTGTGGCTGTACCTATGGTACAGTCTGCTGAGCAAGTGGCATTTCAAACATGGAATCTCTTCCAAGGACCTCAGGGTGCAGGTCTTGAGGCTTCCCAGCATAAAGTCAGCACTTTCCTGTCTTTCTCTTTAAAAGCTCTGCTAGGCGTCCTGTTGTTCCTAGATTGAAAAGGATATTGCCCTCTTCTGTTGTATTCTCAGAATAGTTCCAATTAATGTTTTCAGCTCTTATTTTCTCAAACTACATTATTGTAGACTGTTACTCTAAAAAAATCATTGAAGGTAATTTTTTTTTGAACTGAGTATTTCTAGACTCCTTAATCCTACTAACAGTCACTAGGAGGAAGCTTGTCAGGAGTCAAGAGTAGAAGGTTGTTATCAGTTTCTGTGGTAAAAACATGATATCTGATCACTTAAAAATTCATTATGAATGGTTTGGTCTTTTGTTTTTTTTTTTCCTTTGAGACCATGGAGACTTGTGAATAAACTGGTGTTCTTGCTAATAGGTTTTCTCATCTGAAGAGCCTGAACCTGTCTCATAATAGACTGGGAGATTTTCCTGTATCACTGTGTGACATCTCTACTCTGACAGAGCTTAATATTTCCTGTAATGGACTTCGTTGCTTGCCAAGCCAGATTGGCAAACTGTTGAAGTGAGTATATTCTTTTCATCTGTGATTCTGTCGTAAACATCCTTGGTGCTTCAGCTGAGCATGGCTGACATGAAGGTGAAGTATGAGTGCTGGGGCAGCCTGTTCTGCCCATGAAGACTGAATAATGATGGATTTGACTCCAGCAGAAGGTCAAGAACCAAGATATTTTTTTCTTCTCGACATCGTCCGTATTTGTTCATCCCATGGTTTGTTTAAACCAACAAGGTTTGGTTTTCCTTGAAAATGAAGATACTGTAGTATGTTTATGCATATTGTTATATTAAGTCACTGGCATATAGCAAGTTATCATTCATCATTTGTGTCTTTCTGCCTATTCTGCTAGCTATGTGGTATATATTAGTGTAAATGAGTTTTCTAATAGAGGAGATTAAAGGATTTTGCCTGTTTTGGAGTGGCCTAGGAAGACACTTAACAGTTACAATGCCTTGAATCATAGGCACCACCTTGCTGTTCTAGAGTAAATGTGAAGGCATCTAAGCATACAGATATGCTCTCACTTTATGTTAAGTAAACTTGAAGCTTTTTATGTCCTGTGTGGGGTGTGCATTTAGGGCCTTTGGTTTTTGGAGTTGTTTTTTTTGTTGTTGCTTTTATTTCGGGATGACTTGTATGATTTCTTGCAGATTTGGTCCAGTTTTTATGTCAATTTGAATGCATCTTGTTCTTTTTGCATTCCCATGCCAGCTTTCTTGTTATTTCCTTCCTATATTCTCTTCTATGTTGTTTTTTTTGTTCTGGGTTTTGTTGTTTTTTTTTTAAACTACTGTTATGGTGGTGCCTTATTGGTTAAACATAAATATTGTTACATTTACATAAAAACACTTCAGAGTTTCTAAATATCATGCTGTCAGGGCATTTCCAGAAGCCACAGATCAGAACAGTGAAACATCTGTGGACATCGTTAGGCTTTGTAGAACTAGGGAAAAATATACATGCCTTTTAAATTCTGAGGCCTAGCCTGTGGACCTTGATTATAGGAGCAAGAGCATGCTGGTTATATTGCTGCAGTATTCATAAATGCCTTACACAGAAGGAACTGAAGTTTTCTTAACTGTATGCAAGTTTGAAGTATAAGGTACCTTCTAGGACCAAAACCAGTCTCAAGTGCAATTCTTTAATCGTTACTACTAGAACATTACAGCTGCTGATGTAGAAATTATGATGAAACATGATGCAGATGAAAAATTGTCTGAAGACAATTGCATTGTTTCTCAAAAAAGTTAATGCACATTTTTCTCTAGCTGCAGAGGTGTGTGACTTTCTGAATTAGTTTATTATTTGTATTTAATATTTTCAATACTGATGCAGTTTCTATTAAAATTTTAATTTATTGTCTAAAACTTTTCTGTGGTTCTCACAGAGGTCTAGCAATTTTTGTCAGTGCTAGTATCATTTGATAGCTTTCTACAGATTTGGTTGCTTTTTGTGTTAGAAAGAGGATTTTAACATGGAAATACTTGGGCAGTCCCCCTGAAAATTATGTCCTAAAGCATTTGCTGGGGTAAAAACCTTCTCCATTTTCTCCAGTAGCTACCCAAAACTCTTAAAAGCTTAAGCTTAGGTAAACTTAATTACAACACTGTTGTTGTATTTAAGATAAACATTGATATTGAGCTGTTGGTTCATTGTGGCCTGCTCTTCCTCCAGCTTTTATCTTTTAAAATAGGAGCATGTGCAGCTGCACTGGGTAAGAAGTAATTTTCAGAATGATCTTTTAGCCACGTGTGAATCGTGAGGAAAAAGCTGTATGCAGGCTTACAGTTTTCAGAGGTTTACAGATTAGTTATGGGCCCAGTCATCTTTGTGACTGCTTGAGTGCTTATTTGTAAAAACTTTTTATGGCTCCAGATTGGAACATAATCATAATGAGGGAATCATATTTTGGAGGGCTGAGTCTCAAAAGCCATGCAAACTTTAAAACAAAATTGCAACAGAAAGCTACCCTATTCTTTTCTGATTGTCTGAAAGGACAACTAGAATGTAAAAAGCTGTTACCAGTGCATTAGTATGGTAGAAATTGTGATTAAACTGTGCCATAACTGCCATAATAGTGATATGAGAATCCAGCAATTGGATGATGATTGTGCAGTTGATTTTTTGTTTGTTTGTTTATTATTAGACAGGTCTGTACTGTTACTGCTGTCTTTTTTGGTTCAGTTTGTCATAGGTCTTTTAAAGATTGTCCAGCACGCTAAGCAAGGAGTTCTTAATTTGTAGAAAACCAGGTGGTTAAGTAAATATCTTTCATTTACAATGTAAGTATTTATTTGTATTTTGCTTATGTTAACTTAAATCTTTGGCACAACTGGAAGTTTACCCCGAAAATAATTTAGGAACTATTTGGTATTGCATATGTTCAGTTCCAAGCCTATTACACGTGTAACAAAAGTCCTCCTTCCAGTACCGTTAAGTACGTAGAAATAAAATTAGCTGTTAGGTACCTTTAAAAAAATAGCCACACTGAGACTAACTAGCTATACAAGGAAATTAACTGAAAATGCTAAGCATAATGTTCACTACTTTTTACTAAATTATTTTCTTTTTCACTGCTGCAGTCTCCAGACCTTCTGGCTTGATGGGAATTTCCTCACATCCTTACCAGAAGAACTGGGAAGTCTGCAACAGCTCAGCTGTCTTGGGCTTTCCTTCAATAACTTTTGTGAACTGCCCACAATTTGTGAGAAACTCACCCTCCTGGACAAGCTAGCCCTGGCAGGGAACTTGCTAGAGACCCTGGACCTTGCAGTGCTGAACCGGATGAGTCACATCAAAAGTGTGGACCTGAGGTAAGGGGGTAGAAATTTCATATGTATATAAAACAGATTGCTGTTTTCTGTTTACAGCAGAGGGGCTGTAGAACTTGTAGCACATTTTGCAATAATTTTTTTTTTTTTCTCTTACTGATTCTTTAACTTTCAGGGAGTTCTGTTTCTAAGGGTGTACAGAATTCACTTAGAGAAGTACAGTTAACTGAGCAATGCCTGAAAAGCCACTGAAAGTGACTCAGCCCTGAAGTTTTTTTGGGGGGTTTTTTTTTGTTTTTTTTGTTTTTTTGCATTTGGGTAGATCTTTGATCTCTCCTACCCATTTTTGTGGCCCCCCCCGAGATGTGATCCTGATTCTCGAGGCTGCCACCTGCAGAGCTCTCAGAAAGAGACAAAGAATGTTTTGTCTGTGGCAAGGCAGTCTAGTATCTAGTCTCTGCATTAACTTCCAGTGTCAGTGCAAAGCAGCCGTCCCTCGGCCTGGCTTCTAATTTCTACAGTGGTCTTCAGAATTGCTTAAACACTGGGGAATTGGTAAAATGGTTTCACATAGCATTGCAGACAAAAGAAATGTTTTTCTTTGTTATTCACTGCCTGAAATCCACCATTGCTCCTCACACATTTCACTGTGCTCACCCCTGGTGTTAACCTTCACCAGAACTCTTCTTTTCCTCTCCTTTCTTCTGTCGTCTTTACTGATGGTACAGCATGCAGTATTCTGTTTTCTGACTTTGTAATTCTTATCTCTGAGTATTTAGGCTGAACAACCTGAAGAGAACAGCAGCTGACACTCTGGAGGGGAACAAATCTGTCACTTACATGGATTTACGAGACAATCAGATGACAGATCTGGATCTGAGCTCCTTGGGCAGCCTGGAGCAGCTGCACTGCGAGCGAAATAAGCTGAAAGAGTTGACACTGAGTGGCTTCTCCCTTCAGGCCCTCTATGCCAACAGCAACTGTATGTCTCTTTGTCTTCTTCACCTGCCTTCTTCCTTCAAGCCCTGAGAACAAATGAAAACAGCCTTTACCCCTCTCCCACGCAAAAAAATACTGATGTTACAGTAGTGAGACCATATGTGATGGGTCTTCTGAGGTCAGCTCCTAGGGATAGGCACAGGCTGTGTAACAGGGAGGTTGGAGTGTTGAGTTACTGTCCAAGGAATTCATCTTCCAGTGAGAGCTGTTTAGCAGTCCACAAATAAAAGTACAATTTTCCCTTGTTCTGGTGCCCCATGTGGCAGATGGAGAAGTGTGATAGAAGCTGTAGTGCCATATGGCAGATGTGTGAAGTGTGAACTCTGTCTTGGGAGGGATGAGTACCTTAAAATAAGGCTATGAGTCTCACTTGCTAGCTAGTCTGTCCGATTCCCTGTGCTTTTTTCGCTCTGAATTTCTGCATTCAAAACTATTTGCTTTACTTCATCAGGTCTGACAGCTGTCAATATTTATCCGGTTCCTGGTCACCTGACATGTCTAGAACTCTCTCAGTAAGTGACTGTGCACTACAGAATGTAAAACTAGTATCTGGATACCTTCACTGTTTTCAGCAAAAATTTTCTGGAGCTTTTGAGCTTTTGAAAGAGTTGAGAGCAGTTGAGGGAAGGCACTCCTTCACAACAGGACTGGAAAACCCAGCACTAAAGAATGATGAAAGTGTCCCAGACCAGAAGCCCCTCTGAACCAGCATGACCTGACTAGATGACTGGCTGTCCTTCAGCTGTAGGCTGTAATCGGGGGGGGGGGGGGGGAGGGCCAACTAGGGACCACTGACCTTGTGGCTGCTCTCTGCCCTGAATGGGGGGAAT
>WUAM01000287.1:88992483-89013573 GCA_024336885.1 Actenoides hombroni | reverse complement strand
CGCACGCGGCACCAGAGGCTGGGGGGCAAGATGGGGGGGGCTCCTCAGAGCTGACGAGTGGGATATTCCATACCATATGACATCAGCTCAATTATAAAGGGAGAGGGCAGGAGGAGGATGTGGGGGCATTCTGCTTTGTCCTCCAAGCTGCTGTGGCGTGTTCCTGGAGCCCTGCTTCCTGGACTCGGCCCGACGTCGCCTGTAGACGGGAAGTACTGAATAACATTTTATCTATCATAACTCATAGTTCCTTGCGTCTTATTCTCTCCCTGCGTGCCGTGCTGCCGGGGGTGGGGGGAGTAATAGAAGGGCTTGTTGGGCACCTGGTGCCGTGCCAGGGTCAACCCACCACAGTAGGATCTTTAAAGTAAGTATTAGAGTGAACCTTGCCATTGAACTTTATTAAGTTGCTCTTTTACAAACTCATATTAAAATCATTTTTGCTAATACCTTTGACAGTGATTCTTTAAGTGATCTAAATCACTTATCCGTGACGCTGCCCCATTCACTGCAAGCTCATGGTGTCGCCTTGCCCTGCGAAGGCACCGTACCCATTTCCATGCCATCCCCATTGGCTGGTCAATTGTCCCTGTGGCTTCAAGGCCATCAAGGGGGCAGCTACCACAACAAAACATGCAGGAGCTCAAGTCTCTGAAGTCATAACTCAAACATACAGCATGCACATAATGTTTACCTGGGTGTAAGCAAAACACAAAGCTGGACAAGGTGTTTCACTTCACTGTGCCTGTACCCTGGAGCCACTAACACTTTGTGAAATGTTCCTCTCAGTATCTGTAATGGGATTGGCAAGTCATTAATTGTGGCCGTTGGACCTGCTGCTCACCAGTGCTTCCAACTCTCCACAAACCTGGAGTGCACTCTGTGTCTCTCAGCATGCTTGCAAGGAACTTAGTACCCAGGCTGAGCATGTAAGGGTCCTCGTAGCTGCCAGATTCCTTCCTTTCCCCAGCACTGCAAGGGTCCACAGCAGGGCACAGCAGTCTGCATTGCCTTGCACAGCTGTGATCAGGTTGCAGCACTGCATTTGCAGACACTAGTATTGTGAGAGGCCCACAAGATGCCATGAAAGCATTTTAATTTATAAATTCCCTAGTTTTCTTGACAGAGGGAAATTGCAATTGTAGGAGATAACGTTCATTAAGGCAGGTGTATTAATGCATCTGTTTTCAGCCTGGCCCAAGGCCTCCAGAAGAAAGCTCTACCAGGAGCCTAGACAGAGTATCACTGTCCCTATTGTAACACACTGCATGAATGCTGGGTGAGCCACCTTGTTCTGCTTTCAGAAGTGTAGAGATCAGTCAGGCCCCACATGCCAGTGCTCCCCTTTCCAAAGCCCAGCTCACATAGGTGGCAAGAGCCCCCTGCAAACCATCTGGTGTAGACAGGCTGCATTTCCAGAATGAGACATCTCTAGTGAGACTGTGTAATTTACATTTTAATGTCATTCAGATTTTTATTTCTGAGATCAAATCAAAATTGTTCCTAATTACAGGCAGATAGAGAAAGTAGCTACTGTATATTTTTGAGTCACTCAATTACTAGCTTTGAGAGAGTGACTCTGTGTGGATTGTGCCATCTTTCTGTCTCTTAAACACAAAGTTTGCACAGCTTTGTAGAACTTAGCTAGTTTTGGGTTTTTTTGAGCTGATTTTCCTGCTATGATTATGCAAAGAGATGACAGGTGCTATGCTCTGTTTCAGGTGAATGCTGGGCAATGAAGATTGCTGGAGTCACAATCATCATCATGGTTTGATCAGAGACTCATGCACTCCGGGGAGATCTTATCACTCTATACAACTACCTGATGGGAGGTTGAAGCCAAGTGAGGTCGGTCTCTTCTTCCAGGTAACAAGTGATAAGACAAGAGGAAACAGCCTCAAGTTGTGTCAGGTAGGTTTAGGTTGGATGTAAGGAAAAACTTCTTCACTGAAAGGGTTGTTAAGCAGTGGCCCAGGCTGCCCAGGGAAGTGGTGGAATCCTCACCCCTGGAGGGGCTTCAAAGCCCCATATGGAGATGTGGTACTGAGAGACATGGTTTAGTGGTGACCTGGCAGTGCTGGGTTAAAGGTTGTACTTGATGGTCTTAAAGGTCTTTTCCAACCAAAACAATTCTATGATTCTATACATGTAGGTTTGGCACAGCAGCCCTGTCCATGCTATAAGGCGATATAACTGAAAATATGTGCATTTTCAGAGTGCAAATGTGACCTGAGCTGAAACAGACAAGTTTTGTCCTTTGCAGTTCAGGAAACTTGCTGCAGTGTTTTATAACATAAATAACATAAATATGCTGTGGGAATTGATAAACAGTCACAAAATTCATGAAGGCTAAGAAGGCTTTATGGTTACTTGCTCATCTAAATGAGAGATTAACAATAAATTGTTTTTTTAAAAAAAGGAAGAATCACATATTTGGTTATTAAAAGCTGAATTCAATGGGAAATGCAAAAAACAACTAGAGATTAGGCTACACACATATCTGTGGATACCAGAGCTGAACTGGTTGGGGCTGCACCAGTATCAAAAAGGAGCAAAAAATAATGCTGAAAATAAAAGCGGAATGTGAGGAGGTAACTAGTAAAGCTGTTTGTTATTAACGCCGGTGGATTTTTGTGCAGAGTACCAGCTGGGTGTCTGTCCCTGGAGCAGTGCACCCTGAATGGGGGTGCAGGGCATATGGGCAAAACTCTACTGGTGCACGTCCTTCCTGCAGCCTGACAGAGACACGAGTTTTTCAGTGCAGTGATGCTTGAGCCTGTGGTCTGCTCAAGAGGACATTTGTCAGTTCTGCTTTGTAACTGTGGCTGATCCTGGAAGAGGGAACTGCTTGCTCTTGCTGTCTTGGCCTCTGTTCACAGAAACAGAACTCTGGGAAGTCCTGGTACTAGAGCAAGGCAGTACCAAAAAAAACCAAACAAAACCCCAACACTGCCATTGCTAGTTTCTCCTTCCATTGGGAAGAGACAAAAAATAATAGCTCAAGCTACACAAGAGAGAGGGAGCAAGATACCCATCAGAGAGCACTTCTGAGACAAGAGGAGCATATTGCAGGGGGGAGCCTAGTCAGGGCTACTGGAGTACAAAGGTCCTGACAGTCAAGACAACCAGGTGTCTTGCTGGCAGAAATGCATCCTGCAGGATATGGACACCTCTTTTCACCACAATGTACAAGGGACATGTGGCTTGGCCATATTTGTAGAATATGAAGTGCTGAGCTATGTGCTCATGCTTTCAACCTTGGGAGGCTCTGTGAACCACAATGGGGGGGTGTGGGGGAGGGGCGCTGCAGACTTCATGTGAGAGCATGCAGAAAAGGACTGGAGTCATGCAGAGAGAGTAATAGCAGGAGAAACCCACTGACCCCATTGTACACTGCTGTCCTCCCTCCCCTTCTGGCCAGGTCCACAGCCTTATGTAACTGGGTCTACCTATGTCTCCAGAGCCACATTTTTTTCCCCTCTTGGCAACAGGCTTCCACCATGCCCTCCACTGAACCCCACTGCTGTGCGCAGTGTACAGGTAGAGCTCCAGTTGCGTCAGCCTGAGCTGTTGCTAAGCAGAACATTCAGCATTGTCCTTGAGGCCTCCCAATGCCACATTTAACCCTGGCAGGGCTGCAGCATGGCAAGAGATGATGCCAGCTGGGGGAAGAGAGAAAATAACCCATAGGTGCTTGGAGAGGGCCTCTATGAACTTCTGAAGGTTGCTTATGTTCAGGCTTCAGTAAAAAGTGCACAGTAAAAACTTAAGTAAGAACTGCACAGCTCCCAGCAGAACAGATTCCAAGCAGCTTCAATACAAGAGGTTCCTTTGTGAAGTGTTTTTGAAAGGTACTATTCCTTGCCCAAAGACCTTGGTGAGTGTCAGATCTGGGAGGCCTGCCAGCCAGTCTGGGGCTGGGGACCCTGCCAGTCCCACTGGCTGAACCCCACAACCTCCCACTCTGCCTCCAGCCTTGAGTCCCTCACCCCATTGAGGCCTCAGCAGTGCCAATGGCAGCACTGTGGTCAACAGCAGGTCATGAGTCCCCAGCAGCGTCACCCCAATCTCACTGCTGAGGGAGAGGGCCACTGCCTGCAGCTGGGGAGGTGTAGCCTTATTGCTGGTGGTATAGTGAGCATGGGTTGAGTGCAAGTGGTCCTTCCTCTTCCCATGCAGGAATGGGTGTAAACAGGCAAAAATCACAGTGACTGCTGGCCTCTGTAGTGAAGGCATCACCAGCCTGTTTACAAAAAGATTAGCAGGATCCCTCTTGTCCTTGAGCAACACTGACCTCTGGCCATTTGCTGCCAAGGCAGTAAGGGAAGACTTGGAGCAGTCCTTGGAAGACATGAAGGTTGCAGATGCCTGTAGATGTCAAGGGACTGGAAGGTATGGATTTCACATCACTCATGAAAAATGGGCCTTCTGGGAATGGTGTCATTTGTGCTTTGCAGTATCATCAGAGAGGAAAGGATTGCATCATCTTTTTTAGCTGCCAAAATTAGGAGTTTGCTTGGGCCTTGCAGCAACCAAAAAAATCCACAAAACAAACAAACAAAAAAACCAACCCCAAAACCCAAACCCATGGCAACTTGAGCTTCCTTTAACCCTTCAGGTCCTGGTGCCTCTAACACACCAGCTGGGGAAGTGCCTGCCTCCCTTCAGCCTATGAAGGAAGATGTCTCCTGGTTGTAATGATGGCACAAACTGTCCTTTCTCAGCTAGTGCATTGGGAGCCCAGATCCTTTGAGGTCAGGACAGACTGATGCTTTCCAGAGGCTTTGGGGTCCATCAGTGCACACTTGGTGCATTACAAGGTGCTAGGGCTGGAATACCTGGACTCTGTGCAGATTTGCCCCCCACAGTCTTTGAGGACTGAGGGAAGTGGTCCAAAGGGTAGCAGCTCAGGGCTTCCAGGAAGCCAAGCTGTGTCCCTCTGTAGGCTGCCCCCAGAAAGAGTTAATGCACAGGCATGTTCCAGGTGTTTGAAGTGAACACAGTTGCAATGGGGAGGAGAGGGCGTTTTTGGGTGGGGAGAGCAGCCCTCTCTGTGAGCCAATGGCTAAACGATTCAGTCCCAACGCCCAGTTTTGGGGCTTATTTCATGGGCAAAATTTTGCAGGAAATTCTTCTCAAGGGGATTTGTCCTGGATGAAAAGTAGGGACTGGACCCCCAAGCTTGTTGGTGTTTCCCTCTCTGTGCTGTAGAAGGTAAAGTGCTATGCTCTCATACCTTGCTTTTTTTCAGGAGGAGAAGTGGGAAGGTCTTCCCTGGCTGCCTACATTGAAGGCATCCATTGTGCCTGTGGCTCTCTTTTGCATGAGAACCATGTTGCAGAGTGGTGTGAAGGCTCTGCTGCAATGGACTCTGCAGTGTGCATTTGAGATTCAGAAGGTATTAGCAGTGGAGAAGATGTAGTCTTGCTTTGTGACCCTGATAGATCAGCCTGAGTTGCTATAAAGAGGCTAATGAGTCACTGCTGGCAGAGTAACAACAGCAGTATGGGGCATCTCTAGGTGCAAACTTCACTGAGGTAGTGGGAAACCCATCCAGATGGCACATCTTGCCTGAACCAGGCAATGCTACAATCCTTCCAGCTCAGTCTCTTCAGCAAAGAAGGGGGAGCTGTGTTGTGAATATCTGCAAGCATGGTGCTAAGTAGCTGCTATCAGGGAAGGTCCACTACTCACTGAATTGCCTTTCAGTGGGACAGAGAAATAGAACAGTACAGAGAGCATGAGCAATTTGTGTCAGGATTACAACAGTGTGCCAGTATCAGCAAGAATAAGCTTGGTGGCTCAGGACGTCTCTGCCTGCCCTGTGCTCTGTCTCTAACCTTCTGAAGCTGGAAAGCCCTGAGTGAGCAGCAGTAGGAAAGTAAGGCTGAGTCTGGCTTGTGCTCTGGGTGTACTTGCTGGGGTCTGTAAGTTACTTTTGTGCATGTTTTGAGGCATAAAAGGCAACTGTTCCTCTTCTGTGCCTTGCCTGTTACCCAGCCTCAAGCAGGACTACAGGCCCATTCCTTGTGGCAGTGCTGCCTCCCTGATGTCCCTCTTGCCTGTATCAGTCTTGCTTCATTTTCTAAGCACTGCCTTTAGCTCTAGGGTCTCTGGGCTGGGCTGTTGCTCCCTGTTGCTCTGCTGTCAGAGGCAGGTGTCTGTAACCTATACCCTATCACTGCCCAATGAATCCTGATAACATTGGAACTTTTTGGTATCTGAGTTTTTATTTCAACAGTGCTGCATTTCTGTCTGCAGACTGAAGGGACATTCTGTATGTAAACATACATAGTGGGCTGATCCTTGTGGTTGCAGCTTGAGGTGTACAAGTTGATAGCTGGAAGGAAGAAGGGGGTGACCTCGCCCTTATTGGAGTCCTAGTGGACAGCAAGTTCTCCATGGGACAGCAATGTGCCCTTGTAGCCAGAAAGGCCAACAGCATCCTGGGGTGCATTAAGAAAACTGTGTCCAGAAGAGCTAGGGAGGTTCTCCTCCCCATCTACTCTGCTCTAGTTAGGCCACACCTGGAATACTGTGTCCAGTTTTGGGCTCCCGGTTTAAGACAGAGATCTACTGGATGATTAAGGGACTTGAGCATTTCCCCTGTAGGGAAAGACTGAGGGAACTGGGGCTGTTTAGTCTGGAGAAGTCTGAGAGGGAACCTTATTAATACGTATAGATATCTGAAGGGTGGGTATCAAATGGAAGGAGCCAATCTCTTTTCTGTAGTGCCCAGCAATAGGACAAGGAACAATGGGTAGAAACTTGAGCATAGAATGTTCCATCTCAACATGAGGAGGAACTTCTTTACTGTGAGGGTGATGGAGCACTGGAACAGGCTGCTCAGAGAGGTTGTGGAGTCACCTTCTCTAGAGACTTCCAGACCCATCTGAATGCCTTCCTGTGTGACATGCCCTGGCTGTTCCTGCTTTGGCAGGAGGGTTGGACTCGATGATCTCTAGAGGTCCCTTCCAACCCCTAACATTCTATGATTCTATGATTCTGTCAGTGGAACATTGAATCTGTAGTCAAGCAGAGACTACAACATGCTGCTAACTCTTGGCTGCTGGCTTCAGTGGGGCCTGCTCCTCCTCAGCACGGCAAGTCCATGTTAAATAGTGGTGCAGCTAGCACAGAGAGATGCCTTTAGCTTTCCCACTGCATTGCGCTCTCAATTATTTGTGGGGTTTCACTCCATCCTACCCCAAACACAGCCCTACTTGCTGCTGCTGAGCTGTCCATGGGCACTGGGTTAGGGTCTACACATTTCAGGAGTTTTACTTTTGGAGAATTTTGGACTCTGTCCCCAAATGGGTAGACTCCCCCCTGTTTGTCACGTGTTAACTAAGCCCAGGAAATCCACTTTGTACTGACAGCTCTCAGAATGGACTCCTACCTGATCCAAGTGAATGGCCATGCAGATCATGCCCCTGTGCTGGATGTTCATCTCAAGACCAACGGGAACAGCATATCACTGGGGAAGGTGAAGGGCCGGAAGCCAAGATGGGCTGTCAGGGCTTCTGAAATGTCAAAGAAGACTTTTAATCCTGTTCGAGCCATCGTAGACAGCATGAAGGTGGAGCCCAACCCAAAGAAACCTATGATCTCCTTGTCCTTAGGTGAGCATGGTGCTGTGGCTGGAGCCTCTGGGCAGTGGGGTCAACTGTGTGCTGGCAGATTGCTGGGCTTTGAAGCACAAAGCTTGTGCAACCACCCAGGGATAGGCCAGACAACCACACAGCTCTGTGCCTGTCACAGATCTGCAAGAACCTTACTATTTTCCAATCTTCAAAAAGGAGACCCAACAGTCTTTGGAAACCTTCCTACAAATGATGAGGTCACACTGGCTATGAAAGAGGCTTTGGACTCAGGACGTTACAACGGTTACGCTCCATCTGTTGGTAAGTTGCACCCTGCAGCTGCCCTCACCAATGGTCCTATGAGCACACAAGCACATGTATCCCCCAGATACACCTGACTACCCTACTCTGCATGATCTTTTTGAGGTCCAGAGCCTCCTGCATACACTTTGTTTGCCCCCCTCCACTAGAGCAGGCAGGGTTTCAGGCACCCAGAATGGCTGAGGACTGTCTTCCTGCCATAGGTTGCAGCCAGGATCCTTCCTGATCTGCCTTGACCAGGACTCTCCTTGGGCTCCCTGATTTCACAGACTCTTGTTTGCACCTAGTTTGAAAGTCATTCACAGAGCATAGATCACACCTGCCTCACAGATCACTCCATGTGGCAACAGGGAGGGCTGCAACTAAACAGTGGAGGCCCTGTAGTAGCATTTGGCCTCGGGCTGGTCAGAGTAGCAACTTGGCTGGTCAGAGCAGCAACTTGGCTGCGCCCTACCCTGTTCCTGTGAGTTCTGTGTCCAGGATATGCTGGGGCCAGAGCCTGGTCTGTCCTTGCTCTTGGCCTGACTGGCCCAGCCTCAGGGTTGCTGGTGCTTGGCCTGAGACAGGACGGCCTCTGCCACCTTGGGACAGCATCACTAGCAAATGGACTTCCCCTAGTGGGGCTGCAGCTGTGAGCCCTGTACTGGCAAGAAAAAGGAAATGGTCTGTAAAAGCCTCCCTTCCATGTTTGGCTCCTCTTTCCCCAGGCTACCAGTCCTGCCGGGAAGCAGTGGCCGCATACTACAGCTGCCCAGAGGCACCACTGGAGGCCCAGGTACTGATGCCCAGCCGAGGCACTAGCACGGCAGTACATGCAGGGTGCTGCTGCCTGCACCCAGACCACACAGCATGGGGGCCCTGCCCCAGCTTGCTCCCTCTCTGCCCAGCTGTGGGACAGAAGGCTTGCCCATGGCCTTGTCCCACAGTGGCATCCTGGTACTCTCGTCCCCTGCCCTCAGCCCTTCTCTTCCACCCTCCTCAGAAAAAGGCTGAACTCTCCAGCTGTTGGAGGTTTCTTGCTTTCAGTCAGACTCTGGACTTGTCTTTTTGGCTGAGAAGGTCTCACTTGGCAGATCCTGGGTGTTCTATCGCTCCCATATGACTGGGGCGCTTTGGACTGGCTGTGCTTTCCACTGACTCCTGTGTGCTCTTTGCAGGATGTCATCTTAACGAGTGGTTGCAGCCAGGCCATAGAGCTTGCCTTGGCAGTGCTGGCCAACCCAGGCCAGAACATCCTGGTGCCACGGCCTGGCTTCTCCCTCTATAAGACTCTGGCATTGTCTATGGGGATTGAGGTCAAACTCTACAACCTCTTGGTAAGTGGTGGGAGGCCTGGAAGGGGCAGCCCTGACATTTCTGCCTCTCAGAAATACCCTGGTCCTACCTGGGAAGTGGGTGAAGATGACTTGAGCAACTCTGGGCACCCTGCCACACCTCACGGTGTATGGTAAGTCCAGTTCCTCAGCTGTTACTTCGCCTTCTCTTCACTTCACTAGCCAGAGAAGGCTTGGGAAATTGATTTGGAGCACCTGGAGTCTCTGGTGGATGAGAAGACAGCTTGCCTCATTGTGAACAATCCATCGAACCCCTGTGGCTCTGTGTTCAGCAAAAGCCATCTCCAGAAGATCCTGGCAGGTGAGCCCGGTGTGTGTATCTAGGGCATGGTTGCAGTCTAGTGTCTTCCCACACTGCCCGTATCTCGATCACTGCAGCAAGGCCTGTTCAGTGTGAAGGTGTTGCTCTTCCTCAAACACTCTGTGTGGCTTGGACTGTTCATTTCTCCCCTCTGGCTCTGCAGAGGGGGAGCATTCAGAGGCAGCCCTACGCTTCCTGAGCCCTGGCCTGTCAGGAGGGCTGTGCTGCCTGCCACCGCAGGTGACAGCAGAACTCAGGCTCAGACAGGGCAGGGATCTTCAGTGCTTTGGCTCTCCAAATAAACAATCTGTAAGAGGAAGAGAGGGACCCTCTGCCCTGGGACTGAGCTTCCCTCAGAGCCCTGCCAGCCTCTGCAGCAAATGGCAAGTCTGCTCCCATATGGAGGATGCAGGGTGGCCAGGCTGAATGCCCTCTCTCCCACAGTGGCATCAAGACAGTGCGTGCCCATCCTTGCTGATGAGATCTATGGAGACATGGTGAGTATCCATTGCAGTCTTTTGCACCCCCATACTGCCCTGTCCTTTCTGATGCACTTGGCCTTTGGCTATGGCAGCCAGGTATCCAGAGGCAAGTGACACTCCACTCCCCTATGCTGTGCCTGGGTCCATGCCTAGAGCTCCCAGTCCTCTGGTATGCAGTCCTGGGGGTAGCTCTCATGTCCAGCTCCTTTCCTCTTCCCAAATCACTCACTTTCATGTGAGTGTTCCTACCATGTTCATACCTTAAAGCTGGGAGCTTTCACCAGCAACTTCCCACCACTCTCCTGCCTCCCTTCTTGTGCTTCATGCACACACACCCCCACCCCCCGTTCTCACAAGACGAGGCAGGGACAGCCCTAACAGCCTCCTGTCACAGGTGTTTGCTGACTGCAAATATGAACCCATTGCAACTCTCAGCACCAACGTGCCAATCTTGTCCTGCGGTGGCTTGGCAAAACGATGGCTAGTCCCTGGCTGGCGGATGGGCTGGATCCTAATTCATGACAGGAGAGACATCTTGGGTAATGAGGTGAGAACTGATGAACACCACTTTCACAGCAACAGACCTGAAGTGTCTTCAGTGTGTGGGTCACCAGGGATTTAACTGGTACAGGCATGTACTGCTCTTTTACTCTCACATGAGGTGTCACCCAATTGCTTACTTGCTTTTCTGCACCTTTAGGCTTTCCATGTCCCTTCCTTACTCCATCTGCTCCCATATGTGGCCTTCTACCCACATCTACACTGTAACAAACTCCTTGTCTCTGCTGCTCTTTTATATATGCCTTGTCCTTTTTATATGCTTGTAATTTCTTCTCTTCTTGAATAGCTCCAGTATGCACTGATGGTATTGCATGGCTTATCCAGCATGTGGAGTCCATGTGTGGTCTCTACATGCTCTTATATGGTTTCTCTTAAAAGTAAGAACAAAGCACCTTGCAGTGCTGTTGGTGCTTTATTTGTCTGTTCAGCTGTGTTACAAAAAACAACCATCTACTGCAGTGACTTTTCCACCCAGTGGGCTTCCTGCAGAGAAAGAGGGAGAAGAGCTAATGTTGGTTGTCCCTAACTGTCTTTGAAAGTGTGGATTCTGTGGCCAAACCAAAGGGAAATGTGAAGTGGTATTTGGAACAGCTCTGACTTTATTTGTATTAGCTACATTCCAGCCTGGTTTCAGTCAGATTGGGAAGCCCAAAGGTTGTCTCTGTTGGCATTAGAATCTGCCACAGAGAATGACACTGTAAATAGTCTGCAAATACCTGGCGTGTAGTCAAGCATATGTTTTTTTGTACTCTTTATGCTCACTGAAGAGAGGGGTGTGAATAGCTGTAAAAACACAGAAAGTAAGCTGTCCCTTTTGAGTGACAGGGAAGCACAAGTTGAGCTGCAAATACCACCATGTTTTTTTCAGATCAGGGATGGCCTTGTAAGACTGAGTCAAAGGATTCTAGGACCCTGTACAATTGTCCAAGGAGCATTGGAACGTATCTTGCACCGAACACCCCCTGAGTTCTACCACAACACCCTCAGCATCCTCAAGGTAAACAGGCTGGAACAGGTCAGCACAGTTTGTTTGTGGTTTGGAGGGAGTCATATCTCTCTAGCTCAGCATTCCTCCCCACCTCACTTCAAGGTGCAGTTCTGTCTGTGACTAAGAGAGCCCAACAAATCCAATTCCAGCAGGACACATGGTAACTGGGGCAGAAATACTATCTGTGATAAGTTTCAGGCAGCCCAGCCCTGCAGACAAAGCTAGTGACCTAGGGGATGGGATGTTTGGCACTGACTTGCTGAGCTCAGCTCAGTCATGTACTCAAGGCCATGATCACTCATGCTGTTTGCATTTGTTGTGCCTTTATTTGCAGTGGACAGACCTGTTTATAGTCCTCATCCAGAGCTTGGCTTCCATTTGCTGAGCTGCTTCCTGGAATTTCTCTTGTTTTGAAATTTCTCCTTTCTGCTTTTCAGTCCAATGCTGACCTTTGTTATGCTGCCTTATCAGCTATCCCTGGCCTCCAGCCTGTCCGGCCCGCCGGAGCCATGTACCTCATGGTAAGTGAAGAGAGTGGACATGCCATTTCCAGAGCATCAACACTCTCACTAGGTCTCATGGGCAGTGCTTGTCAATGGTTTCAGATTGGGGCTTGGCACCAGATTGCCACCACCATGCAATTTAACATTGCCCTGTGGGGTAGGCACAGCCCTTGGTCACTTGGCCAAAATATGTTGTTTGCTTCTCACATAGCAGAGGCTGGTACATTTCACCCGTTTGCTCCTGTGCAGAACTCAGTGACTTGTACTTTGCAAGACAATGTTTTTTTTACCTGGATTTGAATCCATTTGGCAATGGATAGCCCCTACACTACAAGTCAGATTATCCCACCTCCCGTTGAAAATGTAGACTTCTTCCTACTAGCATGCCTATGCTGTTGCCTCTTTCTCTGCCCTTTTTCCATACCTGTTTGTTTGGGGTTTTTTTTTGTCTCATAGTGTCTCCAGTTTTTCATCATTTTTAAAGATGTGGACCCAGAACTGGAGAATACCGCAATATCAATTTCACTCATGTTCTGTAGATAAGTCTTTATCAGTTGATCCTTTTACCAATCTTAGCCAGAGCTACACAGGTCATTCTGCTTACGTTCATTGTTGTAGAGGCACAGCTCTAAGATTCTTTCACACCTATTGTAGTTCTGCAGTACGTGAACACTTATTTCAAGTTAAATCATCTGGTAAAATTTTTCTACCACGGGCTCTTTCAGAACTTCTGCATGTAAATTATCTCTCACTTGGTTTTGTTTAAGAATGTTTTCATGAGATGTTTAAAATAATCTTTGGTTATAAACAAATGGCCAGGATATCACTGTCTTTAGTGATAATCGAACAGCCTCCTTCTTTCCAAATACAGAAGTATTTATTGAACATTTCAGTATTTCTGTGTCATTTTACCAATTATGTCATCCTACAAGGATTTATTTTGTTTGTGACATTCTAGACCTTCCTAGCTTTCTTTTTTTTTAAAACCAAAACATTAATTGGGGTTTTTTTCTTACCACATGGTTTTCTTGCATGACAGAATTATTAATGTATATTCACTAGGGTTCTCTCCCAAGCTCTCTTTTCAATATCTTATTTATTCCTTTTCACATCTAATTAGTTGCTGTATCTTTGCCATAATTTTTTTTTAATTGAAATTCCACCTTTAGGTAGTTAATGGATATTTCTTAAAGAAGCCCCAGCTTTCATTTATGTATTTCTGTTTGTGTCTTACATTCCTGTCAGCCCAAATAATGAGCAAAAATTGAGGGCAGACAGCTGCACTTGACTGAAAAGTTGTTGGGTAAGCAGGGACACTGCAGATAGTTTAGGTGCCCTTGGTTGCCATGTTAACATACAGTCTCAATGACCTTAAAGGTCTTTTCCAACCTAAATGATTCTATGATTGTATTCTATATATCCCTTGGCTGCAGGTTGAGATTGAGATGGAGCATTTCCCTGAGTTCGAAAATGATGTGGAGTTCACTGAGCGACTCATCTCGGAGCAATCTGTGTTCTGCTTGCCAGCCACGGTGAGTCTATCACTGAGAGCCCCAGGAAGTTGTGAGGCCAAAGCATGGGGAGATAACCAACAGGTGTTTGCAGCCCTGAGCTCTGGGAACAGGTTGGGAGTTGTGTGTGCAGTGTCCATGGTCTGTAATGGTGTGTATGTGCTGGCTCTGAGCTGCAAGTGCTGTATGTAGGGATAGGGACTGGCAGGCACTCACAGCCCTTAGTCAGACTGCTAGGCTCTTCCCAGCTCCAGGCTTGCTTTGTATTTCTAAAATTGGCAGAACTGTGTCCCTGAATCCTTGCTGAACCTGCTCCCTCAGAGGCCTGGGACTGTTCCCACCTATGTTCCTTTCTTCACCCTGTTCCCAGTCCCCCCTGCTGTAGGCACAGAGACGAACCACAGGCTGAGAACTTCTGTGCCCTGTGTCCACCTCCTTCCAGCTTCACTTTCAACATTGAATACAGATGGGGCCTTGAATACTTTCCAGCCCTCTCACTCCTTCCAACCCATTCCCTGGGTCCTGCATAGTCCACACAGAATCCTTTGGCTTGTCATTCTCACAGCATCGTGTCTACACAGATATAAATGGAATATTTGCTTGGAACAGAAAAAAACAGTCTAAGGCAGCAAGAACCCAGCCTTGCTGTCCTCCAGTCTGTCCTACACTGACCATTTTGACTTCCTGACACAGCATAAGTTTCAGGCAGGGCTCTGAAACTACAGCACTATCCTGGGTAATCTGCCAGCTTCATCCTTTCTCATTTCAGTGCTTTGAGTACCCAAACTTCTTCCGTGTGGTGATCACTGTGCCTGAGGAGATGATCTTGGAGGCCTGCAGTCGCATTCAGGAGTTCTGTGAGATTCACTACCAGGGTGCTGAGGGGGCCCAGGATCTGGAGTGTGACAAGTAGCCACAGCTGGCCTCCTGCCTCTGCCAGGATAGACCTTGTGTGAGGCAGGAGCTGGGCAGGCAGGGCTGCTTCCAGCCAGCTCCACATCCCACTGCCTGCAAGCAGCCACTGTCTGCTTCACTTTTTGTGCTCCACAGACCCCTCAGCACTATGGGAAGAATCAGCCACTTCTCTCTTCTTCTCCACTGCAGCTTGCACACCCCCTGGCATTCAGTGCCTGTGGTCTCCATATACTCTGCATTTTTATCCTGTGTTGGTCTGTGCTGCCTGCAGACCAGCTGCAGACAGTGGTACATGGCTGCCCCATGGCCCAGACCCCAAGTGACAAGTAGCTCTTGTGCTGGCAGCACTTCCCCTTGGGGACAGGAGAAAGCCACTGTCTCAGAGGACAAGAGAAAAGTACCCACCTCTAACTCAACCTGTGTTACTTTAGGAGGCCAGAGCTCTTTATACTGAGCCCTTTGTATGACAAAGGGAGTAAGTTATTGTGACATTTTTTTTATTAATAAACGTTCTGACATGCCCGTCCCTGTGCTGTGCTCCTGTTGCGCCAGGTCTGGCTTGGCACTTTGTGGGCCACCCTTGTTCAGCCGATGGTGCTGCAGTGCCTCAGGCCTGCCCCTGCCTTGTAGCTGGCTGTCCAGGGCCTGCCCAGTCACCAGACTCTCAATGACACTCACCAGGCCCTGAGGGCAGGATGGGCCCTGCCAAACTGGCAGAGACCACAGGTGGCCATTCCTGCCCCGCTGATGCTGGAGGTTTGCTGTGGTGTCCTGGCACCTTTCCACAGAACAGCCCTGCCTGCATCTGCCTATTGGCCCTCACAGCTCCCCATGTAGCCCCCAACAAAGCAGCATGTGATGGTGCCCACCGCTGTGGGAAGACCCTGGCCCTGGACCAGAGCCAGCCACACCAGATGCTGGTGCCTAAGGGTTCAAGGCTGGGAAAGCTGGGCTTTCCTGCTGCAGTGGTGAAGAATTGGGTGGCACCTCATGAAATGCTTGCACTGTATGGGGAGCTTGTAACGTGCCGCAGTGCCGGGGTTACTGATTGTTGAATACCTTATCTCTATAGAGTAATAAGAAATGTGTGGCCTAGTTGCTGTTCATTCTGTGGGAATGGGAGGAGTGCCTGTGCAATCAAGAGATGGTAATGCCCTGAGGCCCAACTGTTCTGGTGAGCTGCTTGGGGGCTGGGAAGCCGGACAGAAGAGTGGCTTGCGGAGTGCCTCATCACCTATAGCTCTGTTCATCTGTCCTCCTGTAGAATCAGGACCCACAGGTCAATCCTGCCTCCTCAATGATGGGAAAAATGAGCTAGCTCTAGTTTACATGCTGCCAGATCTCTTGCCAGGTTCTGTAGATAGCTCATTGCTTCCCCTGCCCAGGACTAAGTCTAGGTAACAGTACTCCATTAGAGGGGAGATATCTATATGAGAAAGATAGCAGTGTATGAAAAGGTCATCAACACATCAGCTGAGTGTCCATGCTATATCCTTTGCCTTCAAAGAGAGCAATCCCAGAACAAAGAGAAAAGCTGGGATTATAGATGAATGGTAGACAGCTTCAGGGATTTTATGCCATTTTATGCCATTAAACCTGCAAGTGGAGCCAAGTAACCTGAGCTGCTTAAGACAAAACATTGACAAATAGTAAGTAGAGTGGTATGTGAGGGGTATGTTGGACGAGGAAACTTTTGCAGCATGATGTTATCCTCAGGTGCATTGTTATGCTGTTTTGCACCTACGACAGCTGTGAAGTTTCATCAGTCTCCTTGAACTCTTCTTCAGGTATCTGGGGTTCTATGGCTTTAATTCCCATTACTAATTAACAGATCTTCTTTCTAGAGAAAGTTGCTCCTTTCAGACTGCTCTACCGTCATGGACCCCTTTACCTCCAGAGTGCTCTCAGAGATGTCTCTTAACATGCAAATACTCTGCAGTGACTACCACCATTCTGTTTCTTCTTAGCCCCTCAGTATTTGGCCAGGGATGCTGAGAAAACCAGAGACATAGGCATATATATAAAACTCATAAATCTCAAGATATTTAGATTTCAGAAGGCCACATCCTGTATTGCCATCCTTTGCAAACGTAACATTACTTTTTGACCACAACTAGGTTATCCCTGATGCAACAGCATACTAGCATTACACCACAAATGTGCTAGTATTATTTTTCAGTTATTACACTCATAGATGTCTTGTGTCACAGTGTGTATCCTAAAGCACCCTGCCAGCCATACAAACTAGCCTAAGCTCATTTTTGGAGGTGCTTTGTGACAAAGAAAGCCCCTTCACCACTGAGGCCAAGGAAGAAGCCAAGACACAAGCCTGGAGCTGCTCTTTGTCAGATGCCCCAACAAGATCTGCAGTGCTTTGGTAGAACTCCCTCACTATGCTTATGGCTGATCCATAGCCATCCTCTCTGTTTTTCTGGGGACCACCAGTTGTATACCCTGGAGCAGACTTGCAGTGTGTTTCTGCACCATCTGAACTGGCCATGTTTAGGAGGAGGATGACCTGCTCCAGGCATGGGGAACTAGGCAGGGAGGCAACCTCATGATTAGTGCTTTCCTTGGGAAAGGAAGGAACTTCTCAGCTCAGGGGTGAATGAAGGTGAAATGCAAAAGTCTTCAGCTTCCACAGGGGCTGGCAGCAGGGCCCACCCAGCAGGGCATACTGGCACCACAGGTGGATTGGGCCAAATCACACCTGCCCGCAGTGAGGCCATCAGCTTCCCCAGGTGCTCCAGGAACCTGGATGCAGCCCAGTCCCTGGCCCTGGCCTCACCCACTCTCTTTCAGAAAGCCTGACTTGCCCCCAATGGGGCTGCAGACTGGAACAGTCCCTAATGTTTTCCTCCCATGGGACTATGGCCCTTGGCCATGACAGCCTGTCTGAACTGGCCTGTTGTCCACCAGCACAGCAGCAACTCTGTACATCTGCAATAGGAAGATGTGGTTTGCCTTGAGCTGGACCCAGGATGGTTGCAAAGAGGCTGTCTGGGGATGATCAGGGAGCCCTAGCCTGCCGTGGAGCTCAGGTAAGGCTTGAGCATCGCGTAGAAGCAGGAGGGGCACAACAGGGGAAGGTGTCCATGCAAAACTGCTTTGCATGTAAGGGCTGGCACATAACCGCATTTTCCCAGGCTGTGCAGGCCTGTCAGAGGCTAGATGAGCTCACCTGCTATGGTGGCATTCCTCATGAGGGCTGGAAGAAGGAAATACTTGGTGCATGTGCAGATAGATTTCCACAAGGAGAAGTGGACAGAGGGAGACTGTGGATGTTAAGAGTTGTTGGCAGCAGTGGGCTGGGAGACAGTACCTTCTCGAGGTGACTGCTAGGAATTTTGCAAATCAGACTGAGAGTGTAGAGGAGCCCTGGAGGAGAAGGAAGGCTCAGGATGAGCAAAGTCTTACTGTTGACAGGACAACCATGAAAGACACAGCCTCATCAGGGTTTCGGTAGCTGCAAGGCACCTAAAAGCTGGCTAGCTAAGCTTAAAAACTGGTCTTCTGTATTTGCCTTCAGCCTGGAATCCCAGCACTGAGGAGGCCTCCTGAGGGGCAGAAGCCCTGGATCTTCTCATGGTTTGGCTGTCTGGCATGGGCTCTCTCACAGTGCTGGGAGCCCAGGCCTATACCAGGCCTTTGCTTTGTCACGTAGCATCATCCATTAGTTTATTTAACTTGAGTCAGTGTTCCCTGAAGCCTTACTAAAGCAGCAGGTGCTGTCAATAGGTCTGAATGACTTATTGCCCAAATGCCTGACAGAGGTTGATGGTGCATTATGTAGACTATGAATGCTTCAGCACTGCTTATTGCTGTTGTTCTCTCAACTCTAGACTAGCTGTTCTACTCCAGGCTTCAATGCATGTGCTGATTTATGGTTTTAGGCTGCCTATGTGTATAAAGAAGGCAAAAGCTGACCGGCATAATGCATTCAACAGATAAATAAATTCTTCCCCCCACCTTACTATTTTTCTCTTTTCTGTAACGTGCTGGTAAAGCGTTATGTGTCCTCATTCTTAGAGCCTTGTTTACATAAGCTTCTTTCTTTCTCTCCTGTTTTCCCATTCTCTCATTCATCCACCACTTGAGATATTAGAGTGCTATAGTACAATGAAGACAATAAACGTTGGCATTGCATTATTTTGTTAAGTCACGGGAACATGGTCCAGTAAGGTTCTTCCTGGGTTATGGATCCCTACTTCCTGCTATTGAACACATGGCTCTAGAGCGGAGCTGTCTTACTTGTCTAGCCACATGTCATTCTGTAAGAAAATGAAAAGGCAAATAAACGTAAATCAGTTAGTACATGGTTTGGTAATAAGGAGAAATTAGTAATACAAACTCAAGTAATGAAAAGGTAGGAGATATTGGAGAATAGCCAGAAAATGGAATAACGTCAGGCAGATATAGTCAAGTTGTTGCTTAGCAATGCAAGGAATCAGCAGTAAAATAGAGGAACTACAGCTCCTTACTCTGATTAGAGTGGAGGAAACTTGCAGACTGCTGTAGTTTGGCAATCATGAATGGAATATATGTATTCAAGGACATGCATTGTTTGTGAAGGGTAGAAACACAAGTAAAAGTCATGTGACAAGAAGTAATGATGGTGTACAAAACCACAGTTACTTGTCTGAAAATATTTTTGTAGAGAACTTAGAAGAAAGCATGATGGAAGGGGTCTTACTGGCCCTTGTCGTGTTTAGGGTGGTATTGAGATATTTGCCTGCCAGAGCCCAACAGTTTCTCTGAGAAGGTTTGCAAAGTCTAAGATATGTCTGAAGTCCTGTCTGAGGGCCCCAGCTAAGGAGCCAGTGACCAACATGCTCGTGTTTAGCTCAGAGCCCAACTATCAGGCTCCTCCTGAAACAGTTGTTACCCCTTTCAGAGTCCAGTTAAGGACTTACGCTGAGATAGTTTAAAAGTTAAACAGATAGGTTTGATTTATTAAAGTGACAAAGAGGTTCGGAATTGCTGTTGTTAAGGCACTGACTGCAAAAAGATAATCGAGCTCAAGTAAAGAATTCCTGAGTAACATCCGATGCAGTCGTAGGCAGCAGCCTGTGTTACAGCTCTGATAGGTAATAGAAATAAAAGGTATACTGGATATTAAAAGTGCAATTCTCACCAAGAGCACATCCCTGTCTTGGGTGGAAGAAGAGGAGCACAACCTATTGACCATCTCTGCTGGGCTTTTTAGTCTTCTCCCCTACAAGAAGTGTATTCCCTTTGTGATTTTTATATCCTAATTCTGTCTGTCCCTGCCTTCTAGGTGATGTTTAGCATGATTGGGATGGAGAGTTGAGTAACATAGTCAATTATGTTTAGCATGTACTTCGTTAGCCGCATTACTGTACTCAGGGGTGTAAACTTTAATATTAATTTTGCCATTAATTAGGCAAAGGGCTCTGTGCAGACACTCTGGCCTTTGAGACCTGTTTCTGCCTGTTGGTTTAGCTGAAACAGGGCCATCTTTTGTTCATGAGACTTCTTACTTAGCCATTTTGGCTGCCAGTTTAGTGGATGTCCAGCTCCAGAAATAGCACAAGAATCTCATGGTCATAAACATTTCAACCTTTCTCAGAAATGTACTAAATTAGCTGTATTTCTGTCTCATGGCAAGCTAGGCCATTATGCCACAGCCCTATGTGATTGCATACACATATCTTCATTGTATTAGTATAATAAAAACAGTGAGGGACTGTGTGATTATGGAAGACTTTGAGCTTTTCAGGTAGAGACTGAAAAATAAACATTACTAGTAACAATAAGAATCAATTGTTTTTGATGTGAAGGGGAGATTTGTGCACTGAGTTATCTTAGTGACACTAAGATTGTCTTGGCAAGCAGCTGTCATCTTGTAGAAGACAGTCATGGAAAATAGCTTTCAATAATGTGAATACAAACTGGATCAGTTTAAATCACAGAGAGAGAAACAAAGGTCAGCTGAAATGAGAAGCACAACTACTAGCATGTGGATGAGGCTAGTAACTTTCCTAGACTGCAAAGAATTTCCATGTTCAAGTCTGTAGTCTGCAATGAGGAAAACAGTTGTTTGCACTCAGCAGTGGTGATCTCATGGTGCTTGCCAATGACTTGTGATCTACCTAAGAGTTGCCTTCTGGTCCAAACTGCCACCTCCTGAATAGCAGAATACATTGGTTCTATTTTCTTTCTTTTCTTTCTACAAAACTAGGTCAAAATGCTTCAGTTAAAAAACATGCTCTGTTGCCTTGGACGCTGAGCATATTTCACTATGATTTTCCTGCTTCGTACCACATACCACTCTCTAGTTCCTGATGGCTGCATTTATAGCTTATTAGGATAGATGATGGTAGTGTAGTGGATGTGGTTTATCTTGATTTCAGTAAAACATCTGACAGCATCTCCCACATCATCCTCGCAGATATACTGAGAAAGTGTGGTCTGGATGACCAGGTAGTGAGGTGGATTGTTAACTGGTTGAAGGATAGAAGTCAGAGAGTTGTGGTCAATAGCGCAGAGTCTAGTTGGAGGCCTGTATCTAGTGGAGTCCCTCAGGGGTTGGTACTGGGGCCAGTACTATTCAATATATTCATCAATGAC
>WUAM01000287.1:88954224-88982688 GCA_024336885.1 Actenoides hombroni | reverse complement strand
CCTGCGCGGGGAGCTGCCGCGCCTGCGCGGGGAGCTGCCGCGCCTGCGCGGACATGTGTCGCTGAGCCCGGGGTCTTGGCTGACGCCGCCCGGCCCGGCCCCGTGAACCCGGAGGGTAGGGGCCTGTGCCGAGGGCGGCGTGCTGTACGCTGGAGCGCTACACCAGCTCGCTCGGGGTGCCGGCCGTCCCGGCTGTGGGACTCTGCTCTCCCCGGTGACTGGGCGGGCTGGGGGCCGCTGGGCCTCGCGATGAGTGCGGCGGTGCCGGCCGCCTCAGCTGTGCTGCAGGGACTGCAGCTGCCTGTTGCATCATGGGGACCTTAGGAAACCAGCACTGGGTTTTATTCCTAGCGATTTGGAAAAGTTTTGGGGTTTTTTTCGCTTCATATGACATAATTTTTATAAATAATCCTGGGAGGGGTGATGCAGTTAGGCCTTGGTGCAGGAAGGTGTCATGCGGAACAAGGTGGTAGGGTTTGAAGAAACGGGGGTTGTTAATCAGTGTTGTGATGGCATACAATTCTGTTTAGAACCGACACTTGCATCAGGAGCCATGTGGTCAGCTGATGAAATTGCTGAGCTATGTTACCAGCATTATAGGACCAGACTGCCTAAGCAAGGGAAACCAGATCCAAACAGGGAATGGACTTCACTGGCAGCTGTTGTTAAAGTGGAGTCTGCAACCCAAAGAGAGATTCTTGCTAGTCCAGGGAATTTGCAGGGTAAGAATGTCTTGTGTGGAGGCAGGGTGTGTGTGTGGGGGTGTGTGTGTGTGGGGGGGTGTGTGAAGTGGTAGTCCCTCATTTTTTAACTTTAAAAAAATTTTTTTTTTTTTTAAGATGCTTTTTTTTAAAAAAGAAACAAACAAAGAAACATACACTCCTTCCTGTCCTTTTTCTGTCTCCATCCAAATTCTTTATTCTTAGTGACTGTAAAAGTTTTAGCTGCTTGTCTCTGCAAAGAGGTAGTTATAGTGAAATGCTGTTCTTCCCAGACTGTAACCAAGATGAAAGCCTGCACTGGCTGTTCAGTAAGTGACAAAAGTCTAGTCAGGACCTGAATTCCTAATGTAAACCCTTGCAAAAGTGGCTACTATTTGAAAGAATCCTAGGAAGGTCTCAGTTTACTGTCCTTTAACAGACTGCATTATTACATTGTGCGTTTGTGTTAGTTCACCATCTTCTTTTCCCTTACTGGCACTCTCATGCTGTCACGCAGATTGTATCTCATGCTTCCTTATTTTATCTTCTAGGAATCCTACGCTAGTGTCCACAGTGCGTTGCCTAGCACAGCAAGCCTATGTTAGCACTCCTGCTATGGGATCATAAACTTTTCCTAGGGCTAGTGCCTCTGCCTAGGATGTTCAGTTCTCCAACAGATACTGTTTTCTTTCTGAATGGCAAATGGCCTGCCTCCTTCCACCTTCTCTTCTACACAAAGTTCTGTATATTGTCTTACCGGCATGACCATACCTTTAACAGTGATTTGTTCAGTTTATGTTATTTCTTTTTGCAGTAGCAAAGGAAGTTGTTGCTATGGGAACTGGAACAAAATGTATTGGCCAAAACAAAATGAGAAAAACTGGTAAGTATGGTGTAAAGTCCAAGAACTGACTACCTATGCTACCTTCATTCTTGATGGTGTCACAGAATCAATGAAAATGTCCAAGGCATTGAGCTAAGGCTTCTGGATTGAAGCCAGAAGTGTAAGGCAGAAATTGCCTTGTCAAGAAGTGAGGGCCTTAGGCAGCCAGAATGGCTGCTCTGAAAGTTTGCTGCACTTGTTGCTTTAAAGGTGATTTAAACTTTTGATGTGTGGAAATGTGTAAGTTAGGCCCTGAGTCTGCATATCCAAGGACTTCGTAACTAAAACCAAAAAACAGTTGTGCTTCTATCACCTGTTATAGTCTAGTTTTATTGTGGTCTGATGCAAGAGATACCACTGCTGAGTTAGGGTAGGGGTGATACCAGAAAGGAACTAACAAGGTTTTCCTCTCTTATCTTACATTCTGCAACCAGATAGTTTTAAGTGCTTGTACAGTAAATGTATGAGATAGATACGTGACTTCTCACAGCTGCCATTTCTTACCACTTATTGCTCTGCATGTCCTTTTTTTAAAATCAGGATTTATCTGTCTTTTCTCCTAGGACAGGGAAGAAGCCATATTAATTAATGCTAAAAGTGTCTAAGGAGGAAATTCTTTATGAATTTGTAGGTGTAAGCCTTTCAAGTTTAGAAAATATTTTCCTCTTATGATAACATTCATTTATTTTTAAATTAACTTGGTTGGTAGGTCATGCTAATGGTTATCTATTGGAGAACTTTTAAACTTTTGAAACTATTAAAGAGGACTTTTATCACCTGGCATTTTATTCCTGAAATGAAAGCTGATCTAAAGATCCTGTTCATTTAGATATCACAGTAAATGGACACTGCAGGAAGTTTGAGAATGAGATGTGTAAACCTGATAAATATCAGAATTATTTACAAGTAATGTAATTTAAATTGTAGGACATAGTGCAACAAGAAATTTCAACCAAAAGCTTAACAAACATTGGAAATTTTCTGGATGTTATGCTTAATTTGAGAATATAGAGATTTACTATTAAGGACAAACATCAGGAAGGTTTTGGAGGAAGCCAGTGTTTATCCAATTTAAATGATTTTAGATACTGGAGTAAAATAAAAAATTTGGTATTTAAACAAGTCTCTGACTTGCTGCAGAGTGAAGACTGTTATCCTTCATTTGTGTAGGGTATTGACCTCCTTTTGTAGTGATTGGAAGTGTAAATATATTGAATAATCTAATACCAGTGTTAAACTTAAAATGCTAACAAATCCAGAGAACTGTCATTAGTCACATTCTGTTTGCTTTGTTTGTCTCCTTTTCAGCAGTGGTATGTGTTGTTCTCATTTGGTTGTTGTTTTAGGAGACATTCTGAACGACAGTCATGCTGAAATTGTGGCCAAGAGGAGCTTCCAGAGGTGAGCTGTACATGCTGTTATTCAGTGCCACTTTATTGTAATACAAATGGTTTTGACCTATAGCTGAAAGAGCCAGCTTCAGAGGTAAGAATGTAATGAAAGAGACAGTGTTACTTCTGTGTAGGCAGCACTTTTTTTCCCTTTCCTATCAGAAGTTTAACCTAATTTTTACACTTCAAGGTGGCGGTAAGGCCCTTTCACAAAAGCTTGTTTCTTACTCATTCTTGTAGATCCTCTGTACAAAGTAGTAATATCTAATTTCATGAGATGTCAGTGCTAGTATGATGACCAGCTGTCAAGGGTAGCCTTTTTGCTGTTTCCCACATACCAGTCCTATTCACATGGGATAAGCTGGTTCAAGGAACTGAGACACAAGAATAGTAATGCTACAGAAACGAATATGTTTCTTGCAGTTTGATGCCACTAAACTGACACTCACAGAATCAGATGAAATGCAGTGCTGGTAAAAATACAGAGTGGGAGGAGGGGCCCTCAGGTGTATGATTTGAGGATATAGTTAGCTCCACTGAATTCAATCCTTGGATATCTGTTATTAAGGTTCCAGTGATGTGTTTCTGTATATGTAATATGTGGGATCCCATCTATCAGTAGAACTATAACTGATTGGCCCCTCATAGACTTCATCAGGAAAGACCAGGCACTAGTGGGAATGTAATTTTTGTTGTTTTCCCATGCACCAAAAAAGAAAGAAATGTTTCTTGAAAACTTTGTCTACCAGGTATCTTCTCCACCAGATGTGGCTGGCAACTTCCCATCAGCAATGCAGTATCTTCATTCCAGGAACCGAAACTGGGAAATGGAAACTCAAACCAAATATCGTATTTGCTTTCTTCTCCAGTCATACCCCATGTGAGTATGCTAGAGTGAACCAATTTCATGGCTTCACTTGTAAAATCTTTTCTGCTCCTTGCCTTTCTTTGGTCTCGAGTGAAAGCGAGGCAGTAACTCATGTTATTAGTATATGCCCCAAGATGTACTAGACTGGTCCTCCACAGATATATTTGGCATTTTATCTCACTGGATGTAATTCATGAGAACTCAGTAAATCCGATATACTGCTCATTGTATAGTGGAACGCATCACTTTCTCTTTAAACAATAATGACTGCTACTTTCTTTTCCAGAAACTAGCATACTTGTCAGAGGTCCTGTCATATCTTCTGGTTGCTTTACTTTTGTCTACTTGGATTGAAATTTTAATAGAAAATATTGGCATTTACCATGTTCCTAGAAAAATCCAACCAACCAAAAACCCCACAACAAAACAAAGCACTTAAAATACCCTAACACGCAAAACCCCCAACCTATCAAAACAAAACAGGGAACATCCAACACTCCCACCTCCCCCAAAAAACCAAACTCCCCCCAAAACAACCAGAAAGGCCCCACTCTCAGAACACACACACAGAAATCAAAATTTTTTATGAAAGGGAATTCAACTTTTTGTTTTGTCACAGAAAATGTGGGAATTTGGTCTACCAGCTTATTACAAGTCTCAATGTTACCACACTTACCACTGTTCTTCAACTGCTAATCTGTTACCAGAGCACAGAACTCTAAGCAATCTCAAAATATCCCTTGTCAGTACTTCATATTAGTTGCTATAATTAGTTGCTTCATAATTAGTTGCTCATACGTTTTCATTATTTTGATGGCGTTGCTGGAATATTCTGTGATGGTTTTCTTCATTAATGCAGTACAGGAATAGAATCTACATCTTCAAATCATACAGCAAGAATAATTTTCCTGATGGTGTTTTTCTCACATGCCTGTCAGGCTGTATTTGTTTTGAACTGAGCTTCCAAATTTTGGTTTTGAGCTTATTGTAGTGATACAGATAAAATTTTCCGTCCTTATTTGATAGATTATCTTTAATTATTCTTTTAGTGTTTGTATTGTTTAGTGAAATCTAGACTAGACTTTCCTGGTGAGTCATCAGCATTACTTGTAGTCTGTCAGATGCCTTTGATAATGTTTGTTTTAAATTTTGTTTTTTTGATTATTTCTCAAGTAGAATGCAGGACTTGAAATTAAACATATATTGGCTTAGATTTCAGCAAGGTCTGACTGGTCTTTGCACCAGGCAATCTTGCTTGAAAACCATGTTCTCATAGTTAAATTTTCCTAACTGCAAATCTCTGAAAGCCAGTAGTAGCCATAATATTACTGGTATGATGCATTCCAGTCATGAGAGATGCATTTTTGGCATATTTTGATGTTACTTTTGTTCTAGGTGGAGATGCTTCTGTTATTCCAATTAGTGAGCCAGAGAACCAGCTTTCCAAGACAGTGGCTGGAGATAATGCAGCTGGACAATCAGCAGAGTGTAGAAGTAACCATGTTCATTTGGGTCCAGAAGATAAAAGGAAATGGGAGAAAATGGCAACTAATCATATAATCAAGAGAATGAAAACTGGCAATGATGGTTATTTTTCCATAATCACTGAAGACTTGGCTGTTCAGCAAGTATCTGTGAAACGAGAAGATAACACAAATCCAAAGAGCTGTGAATGTTCTGCAGCAGTGCAAACAGCTAATAAGGAGACTGGCTTAGGGAGATCGAAGGTAGTAGATGTTTATAGAACTGGAGCAAAATGTGTACCTGGAGAGATGAATGATACCCGAATACCTGGGTTAGGGTATCACTGTGTGGGATTATTACGAGTGAAGCCAGGTCGTGGGGACAGAACATGCTCTATGTCCTGCAGTGATAAACTGGCTCGCTGGAATGTCTTAGGGTGTCAAGGTGCTCTTCTGATGCATTTCCTGCAGTATCCGGTGTACTTGTCAGCAATTATAGTGGGAAAGTGTCCATATAGCCAAGAAGCCATGCGGAGAGCAATTATTGAAAGGTAAGTCCTCTCCTGTGGAAATCAGAAAATGTGTATGAAGACAATGAGTTATGGAAGACATGTCACACGAATATCAGGACTTTGCACCAAAGTCATCTGCAGACAATGTGAATTTCTGAAAATTCACATTTTCAGAAAGTAGCCCTGTGTAGTATGGAGAAAAGGTGACTGCTGCTGATGGATCAAACTTGAAGATTCACGGAAGAATTTCCATTGGATTCAGGATCTCTTTGGTTGTCCCTTCACAGAGCATTGTTAAGCTGATACCCACATGAGTTTTTCTAGAAGCCTTCCAGCAGAAAAAGCAGCTGGAAGGACACAAACTCAGCATAGTGAAGTTCTTTAGCAGAGTGAAGTAGAGCTTTTCTTGCCCTCTTCCCAATTTTATTTCTTCAAATAGGGTCAAGAAAAGTTTTAATTTATTCAATTATCCATACTCATTCTGAGTATCTGTAAGTTCCCTTTTATAGGATTGTGTTGATGAGCAAAAGGTCACCAAAGTATTTTAAACTTGCTTTGAAGGGAATTGTGGTAAATCCAGTTTACTTTTTACAGTCTTTCTAAGCTTGGATCCAAACTGAAAAATTTCCAGGATGCTCATATTTGGGTTATTCCATGTGCATACAAGTCTATCTCATGCAAAATTTCTAGGTTGTATTGCCAGTCTGTTCTTGGTAGAGGTTTTTGAAAACTGCTCTTGTGAAGTTTTGACTGTATTCTGTTCCTTCAGGTGTGCTGCACAGCCCATGGAAACTGAGTTCTAGACCTAATGCAGAAATCGCTGTGGAGTGGTGGAGCACATTCAGGTTTAGAAAGATGAGTGCTGTTTGCTGACCAAATTGGAAAGTCATGAAAACAACACATGTTTCTATCAGTGTTAATTGTCAGTTTGTTGCTTTTTGAGGAAAACTTCATGCTTCTAGGACAGTTTGCATGCAAGCAAATATCTCTCATTGGTCTGTTCCACCACCTATATTCACACTGATCTGGATATGCAGTGCAAACTCACATTTTGTAGTCTTCATGCATTCTGAGGGATGCTTTTCAGAATTCTACCATGAGACTTTGGTCCTTCAGCTTCTGTAAAGGATGAGGTTTGTGGCTCTGCAGCTTGGGCTTTGGCATACTTGTTTGTCATCCTTCTGCTCTGCAATATAAAAAGAAGTGGAATTTTTGAACTCGATCCACCTTTAGGAATGATTGAAATGGCAGACAGAGGAACCAATGAGGAGAGGTATTCTGCTGGACCTCATACTTGGCATCAATGAGGGGATCTTTGGGAATGTGAAGGTCAAAGGAGGCCTTAGTTGCAGTGAATATGAGGTGATGGAGTTCAGGATTCTGAGGAAGGTGGAGGGTAAAAAGCAAGCTCACAACCCTGGATGTCAGGAGAGCAGACTTTGGCCTCTTCAAATATCTGCCAGGAAGAGTCATATGGGATAAGGCTCTAGTGGCAAGAGGGGGCTCTTAAACTGGTTCAAAGATCATCTCCAAGCTCAAAGAGTGGTCCACCCTGATGAATAAGAAGTTAGGCAGAAATGTCAGGAGGTCTCCACGGATGTACAAGAAGCTCCTGACCAAACTCAAACATGAAAAGGAAACATATGGAGGCTAGAAGCAAAGGCAGGTAACCTAGAAGGAATATAGGGACAGTGTATGCAGGGATGAGCTTGGGAAAGCTAAAGCCCAGCTGGAATTGAATCTGGCAAGGGATGTTAAAGACCGGAAGGGCTTCTGTAAGTACGTAAGTGACAAAAGGAAGGCCAAGGAAAATGTGGGCTCTGTGCTGAATGAGATGATGGACCTGATTACATAGGACGTGGAAAACGCTGAGGTACTGAATGCTTTCTTTACTTCAGTCTTTATAAGCAAGACCAGCCTTCAGGAATTCAAGGTCCTAGAGATCAGGGTGCAAGTCTGAAGTAAGGAGAATGTACCCTTGGAGGAAGAGGATCAGGACAAAGAATAGGTAAGAACACTGCATGCATAAGTCCCTAGGCCCTGATGGGATGCACCCAGGAGGTCTGAGGGACCTGGCAGATGTCGTTGTGAGACCACTCCCTAATGGGAAGTCTCTGATTGATCATGGCAGCAGGGAGAAGTTCTTGAAGACTGGAGGAAAGCAAATGTCACTCCATTCTTCAGGAAGGTCAAGAAGGAGGACCTGGGGAACTACAGACTGGTCAGCCTCACCTCAGTCACTGGAAAGGAGATGGAGCAGCTAAGCCTGGAAACCGTTTCTAGACACATGAAAGACAAGAAAATCATCAGGAGGAGTCAGTGTGGATTCACCAAGGGGAAGTCATGCTTGGCCAACTTGAAAATCTTTTATAATGAAGTGACTGTCCTGTTACATGAGAGGAGAGCAGTAGATACTGTCTACCTAGTAA
Organism: Actenoides hombroni; assembly: GCA_024336885.1. Classification (NCBI taxonomy): domain Eukaryota; kingdom Metazoa; phylum Chordata; class Aves; order Coraciiformes; family Alcedinidae; genus Actenoides; species Actenoides hombroni. The sequence continues at coordinate 88,974,441 of WUAM01000287.1, read as the reverse complement.
GATTTTTGACTGACTCTCTTAAGACCCACAGAGAGAATCTGTTGAAGTATGAGCTGGATGAGCAGACAGTGAGGTGGATTGAAAATCTTCTGAACGACTGAGCCCAGAAGGCGGTGGTCATTGGACAAAGTGTAGTTGGAGGTGTAACTGGCTGTGTACCCCATGGGTCAATACTAGGTCCAGTCCTCTTTAACATCTTCATTAATGATCTGGATGATGGTGCAGAGTGTACCTTCCAGCAAGTTTGATGACTTTAGTTCATAAAACAGCTGTTAAAAAACCATGGCTGACTGTGTAAATACTTACTGGTTTTCATTGTGATTGCAGAAGTATATTGCAGTTTTTATCCTTCGTACTTCATCAATTATACTAGCTTTTAACTAGACTGGTTTTAAAATTAATCATCTTAGTTTTTCTAGGATGGACAAGGTCTTAATAAAGTATGTGGCTTTGCATTTTAACAAATATGTTTTTGAAGGGAAAAACGTACTTCAGACTATGAAGGGAAACTGCACAAAATCGACTTGTTTGGGAAAGCCATACTTAAAATCACTTGCATTTTTCTGTGTTTACTTTAGGTGTCAGCACATCTCATTTTTACCAGATGGTTTTTTGGCTCAGGAGGTTAAGCTGCTGCAATCAGATCTTCGATTCGAACATAGCCGTCAGGCAATTCAGGAAGTTCAAACTAACAGCAAAACGAAACTTGTTCCTTGTAGTGCAGGTGAGTTAACTTGCACTGGTTGCATAACTGTGTACAAAAGTCCAAATAAAATTAGATTATTTTGGTGGTTTCCTAAAATGGAACATAATTCATTGCCAATGCGAGAGGCAAAGTGTGACTTACAGCAAGAAATTAATTACAGTTGAGAACTTTATAATATTCTGCTCAGCCTCTAGTTTCCTGTAGGGTGTTTTCAGACTGAATAAACACTTGGTTGATGCCATTAAGAATTTGTAATCTAAACAAAGACAGAAAATAACTGGCAAAAGCAAAAGTTCTGAGGGCAATAATAAAACAAAAGTATCAAATGACTTCTTGTTTCAGTTAATTTTGCGCTATTCTTGGTAATGAACAGAAGACTTGCCATGCTGATTTATGCTTGTAACTGCTCCAGAAATCTGTGAACGTAGAAAGAATACAGAGTAGTTAAGTGTAAGGGTTTAATTGATAGAGGTTTTGGACATTGCATTTTTTTGTCATGGTGATGAATGAACATGCAAGTCACGTTGTGATTTAGCAACATGGTCTCATTTGGGTCAAAAACCAACAGAACTGCCACTGTATGTGTATTATGTCCAGTTTCTTTAAACTTGGACATGCCTTCCTTCAGTTGTTGCATACTTTTCTGGCTTAACTGGAACTGGAAGTTACTCTGTTACAATAGAGCTGATGATAAACTAGGATGGAAACAAAGGGTTCCTTAATGGGATTCATTAAACTGGAGTTATTTACAGGTGCCAGGAAGGAAAAGATTTTTGATTCTGTGATATAGGAAACAAAATCCATCATTGAAAAATGCTGCCAATTCACTTAGCAAAAAAAGAACCTAACTGTGACTGAATTCCTGCATATGCCTTTCTTTCTGTACAGTTATTCAAGTCATTCTGTTAAATAAAGATGGATGATGCCTTATCCCACTTATTTGCGTATGTGAATTATGCCAGGTTGATTTTTTTCTTGAAGGGGTGAAAATCAGAATAAACTCTAAATTCAGGGCTGTTAAACTAAACTGAGTATTGAAATGTGCTTGATTGGAACATTTCATCTGGTATTTTTTAAAAGAAAAATATTTCCTGTTTAATATTTTGACATTTGCAATAACTGTGAAGAAATTAAATAATAGAAAACTTTTTCATTTTTAAGGTAATTTTTATCTGCTTGTTGGACTCTGATATCCTGTGACCAGGTGGTTTTAGAGACCCCACATGGGGGTGATTTTAATACCAGTTGTACGTATTTAATGTTATTTTACATTACACAGGATTCTAACTTAGTGGAGCGATGCAGCATTGTACCTAAATCACAATGCAAATACAATTTACACTTGGTATGGTAATTGTGGCATACAGTTGAATTGTAATACATGTGTGATTAACATAATCGGTCTTCATAACATGCTTTATTATGTGTAATTTTTGAGCATCTTGAACAGCAAGATAGTATCATGAAGGACAGAAGCTGTGAAAATGATCTTAAGAGTTAATGCATCTGCAACTGTTTTAACTGTTAGGAACACTGACAAATGGGAGAATTTGGAAACTAAAATTGTCTCAGGGTAGTAGAAGGTAAAGAAGCTGTTGTTAAGACTATGGAAGTACAGATTGGGCCTGACAGCCAGTTTTGTTTCTGTTACCATGCTACTGATGCTTTTCTAGTTACTTACAGATTTATAAGGTATGGTTTGCAGTTTCAGCATTAAGAAGTTTACAGTCTAAGATGGTAATAAGCTTAATCAGGGTAAAGGATGGTGTTATTGGCACTTGCTTTCTCTTCCAATATAGTAATTGTGACTACTAGGTAATAACATTTTTTCAAATAAAGTCTACAGACATTCAGAGTGTATCAGTTATCAGGCACAGAGAGAAAGAGTTTACACTACACAATAAAATAATAGCACACAATAAATTAATATGGAAAACACAGAGTGACTGGTGCTAGTAGCACGGGGGGTATTTCACAGCATGTTGTGAAATAAGCTGTCCAACTTGGAAATTTCTTCCTGCTTTGTCTGGATAGGATGCACAAAAGAAAGTAGAATCTCCCTAAAAAGGGGAGAATTACAAAGCTGGAAGCCAAATATTTAGAGGCATGGATTCTTGAAGGACTTGATTTAAGATGAAAGCTCTGTGTGTGTGTGTGTGTGTGTGTGTGTATACATATTTTACATTAAATAAAATTTACCTGTTCTTGTAGGTACTGCAATCCTGGCCCTAGAAAACCATATTCCTCTTTCTAGTTTGTTTTATTTTGGGAAGCAACATGGTATCATGTGAACACAGAGACTGAAAGGAACTGTTAAGTTCTGCCTTTGTGATGAGAGCATCTCCCTTGTTCATAATCCTTTCTTCTACAGCTATCAGTTGGAGTGCAGTCCCTGAGCAACCTCTGGATGTCACCTCAAATGGCTTTCGGCAGGGAACAACAAAGAAGGGGATTGGGACCCATCAGAGCAGGTGTGAGAATGTTATGTCTGGATGCATATATCTCATTTGTTAGCATACATGTCTCTCAGCTCATGTGTAGTGTATTTTCTGAGCAGAGAGAAATCTAGCGAGTGGGGGTGGGGGTGAGGAGGGGGAAAGGTAGAGAGGAGGAAGAGTCTCTCTGTAAGGGAGAGAAGTGGAGTTGGAATGACAAAGTTGAATAAGGGTTAACAAGTTTATTCTTTGTCACTGCTGATTAAAGAGAGCATTGTAAATAATGTTGGGGGGTGGCTATGATAAATTTTTATTAAAAGACAGCTTATTTATTGGTGAAGTTAGCAGAATTTTTGCTTTGTGTCTTTGGGTTGAAGACTGTGAAGGAAATGTGTGTGTTTCAGGCCCTCTTTTTACAGATTTCTTTTTCTGCAAGAATTAGGCCAGCTGACCTGAACGTATGATTGTTAAAAGTGTTCCTTTGAAATGTGACTTTCTTCCTTTAAGTTTGAAAGTGTTAGGAAATGCTAGCAGCAGATTCCTAACACAAAATACGTCACCTTTCCAGTTGTTATCTTAACACTGTGCCCTTCAAGAAACATGATAATCTTCTGTCAACTATTAATGTTTAAAGAAATAGTTCTGTATTTTTCTTGTGGTTGAGAGGAGTTACTTGTAAACATCTGCAGACAAATTCCTCCCTCTCTTTACGGTTTCCTCAGTTTAGGTGAGGTGACTACAATTATCACTGACCTGTAGAACTTCAGCTTGGAAGCTAAGGTTATGTTTTGGTTGTTGACCGTTTATACTACCTATTTATCAAAGGTCATATTGTTCATTTTTCCCAGGCTTTCTGAGAGAAAGAAGATAATTCTGACAGTAGTGAATAAAATTACTAGTAGAGCTTGAACAATTCTTACGAAGAATTCATTCACATGCCTGAAAGTTGCACATTCTGAGCTTCTTGAAGTTAGGCCTGGCTTGACTGGAGTTTATCCTGGTATATCCTAGTATTTTCAAATTTTCCCTGAAAAGAGGAGGACCAGGAGTTTTGTGGTTTGTGTCCAGTACTGATGTTTAGGGTATTGTTAGCACAGGTTACCTGGGTGGCATAGCATGTCATTTGAGACATGCTTTATATGCATTGGAGAATATTAGTTTTCAATATGTGGCGTGTAATGGATTCCAGAAGACGCATGAACGATCAAAGAAACAAACCAACCAGCCCTTTTTTTTCAGTAGCTTTAAATTTGTTATGTAGCATTTGTATATCAACTCTAAAACTTTAGACCCATTTGCTAGCTGCCAGTTTGCACAAAACTGTAGGAACTTAATTATTGTCAATAAGTCTTCCTCTCTTTTTTTTGTATGTGCTTGAAATTCACTAAAACATTCAAAAATTATTAGAGAGGACCTACAAGACTGTGTCATTGCAAAGGTCTCATTTCCTTAGAAAATCAGGATTAAGAAACAATGTCACAGAATCACAGAATTGCTCAGGTTGGAAAAGAGCTTCAAGATCATTGAGTCCAAGGAATAAGTGTCAAGGAATAAGTAAATGGTTTATGCTTTTGTGATCACAAAATATGAAAATAAGGAATTTATAACCTTGTTGGGCGGTGTTTAATAAGACTTGTATTTCTACACTGTTTTTTATTTCGTCAAGTAATCTCAGGGTGATTGGTGGGGTGTGTTGTTTGGGTTTTTTCCCCCCTCAATATGCTAGGTAATACTAAATATCAATGAAGCTAAAGCTGACTGACCAAAAGGAATTTGAAGGTAGATGTCTTGTATATGCTTTTGTGGTTTTTTGTTTTGTTTTTGTTTGGTTGGTTTTTTTCTTTCAATTGGTGTTTTTTTCAGTGCTTCCATAGAATCAGTTTGCACATGTTGGAGAACTAAATCAGTCATTATGAAGACAAGTCTATAAAGAGAATGTAATTGAATAGAGAAAATAGATGAGGCTTTCAAATCCAAATGGTGCTTTATAAACAGCTCTTCTGGTTTTCTTCTCTTTGGGGGCTGAGGACTTAAAGCTGACAGAGATGCATATATGGTATCTTCAAAAGATCTTAGAAACTTCGACTTGCTTTATTTTTTGATGAGCTTCTTTGTATTTACCTGGCCTGCAGCTGTTGCTGAATGTGTCCTTGTCACCATTGTGAAAAGGACAGCATTGTTCCAGAGTTTTCTGCTGGTTGTATTATTCAGATCAAATAAAAGAAAGTTTGCCAGTTTGAACAAGCCTTTGGAGCCCTTCTGTACTTGTTCGATTAGTTCCAGGACTAGCCCTTCTGGCTCAACCTTGCTGTAGTTATGAGCCAATGTTGGTGCTGTTTCACACAGATAACAATGTGGGGATATTAAAATGTTCTCTCTGCAAACTGACAGAGTGCTGGCTGGGACAGTGGGGACAATGCAGCTCTTTGTCAATATAACATTTAAAACAAAGGGAAGAGGCAGGTGGGCAGTCATAGGGGGTAGGAAATGTTAAATTGTGGAGAAGTTTAACATTCTGTGAGAAAGGAACGTAACATTTTTTTTATCAAAAACATTTAGCTGGTACGTACTACTGTGAGCTGTAAGTGGAAGTGCATTTCTGATTTCTTTTTTCCACCAGATTTTCAGATTTTTTTTTTTTTTTTAACCCATTAGATCCAAGATCTGTAAAGTGGAACTCTTCCATACATTCCAAAAGCTGGTGACAAGTATTTCGCAAGAGGATCTACCAGATACTCTTCGGTAAAGACATTTTTGTTATATTTAGAAGAGTGAATTTCTCTAATTGAAACTCAAGAATGCTGTGATGATACCAGAATCTGCTCATAAATCTCACTTTAGAGAAGTGAACTGTTAAAATTTGATACTTGAAACATGTATATAGTATGTGTTTAATGGGTTAGGGAGACTCTTTCTGGTATTTTTAATCGCCTCCATGGAGAAAAAGCTGTTGCATCTTACGTATTAATGACAGACAGAATAAATTGCAGGTGGTTGTTTGTTTGGAGTTAAGGTAAGAGTCTGGGGCAGCTGGTATCTTCAGAAGGCTCATGGCTTTTCAAAACTTTGTTCCTGGTCAGTGGAGCCTTATCCTTGTAGTGCACTAGATCTGGTGTCTGTTGGACACCTCTGTAAGCCTCTTCAACTTGCTGTCTTGGCAGAAAACTTTATGTTTTGTTGTTTTTTTCTGAGCTAAAGTGGTCTAGTCTGAAAGCGGCAGTGGACATCTGTGAAGGGATGCGTGAAGAGAGAGATGAGAGGAGAAAGTACTATCTTATTTGAAAATGTGAGCTGTTAAATCAGCTGCTTGCAGCACTGGACCCTTGATGGTGTTCAAACCCCCTGTCCCAAAATTGTCATGGAGTTATCATAGAATCATAGAACAGTTCCGCCTGGAAGAGACCTTCAAGATCATCAAGTCCAGCCTTACTCCCAGCCCTATCAAAACCACTAAACCATGTTCCTAAGCACAACATCTACCCGGCTCTTAAACACCTCCAGGGCTGGTGACTCCACCAGCTCCCTGGACAGGCCATTCCAATGCCTGACACCCTTTTCTGTAAAGAAATGCTTCCTGAGATCCAGCCTGAACCTCCCCATGGTCACCTTCAGGCCATTTCCTCTTGTTCTGTCCCTTGTCACCAGGGAGAACAGACCAACTCCCGCCTCACTACAACTTCCCTTCAGGTAGCTGTAGAGGGCAATATGGTCTCCCCTCAGCCTTCTTTTCTCAAGGCTAAACATCCCCAGATCCCTCAGCCTCTGCTCATAAGAGACATGCTCCAAACCCTTTACTGGTTTTGTAGCCCATCTCTGTACCTTCTCCAGCACAACATCCTTCTTGTAGAGAGGGGCCCAAAACTGGACACAGTATTCAAAGTGTGGCCTCACCAAAGCTGAGTACAGAGGAAAGTTGTAGAAGCTTTGTGTGTAAGAGTAGAGACTGCAGGAAAATATTTTCACAGCTGTTGCCCTGATATAAAATAAAATTTTAAATAATAATAGTAGTAGTAGTAATAAGTCCACAACTACAGTGAAAATCATTGAGAGCCTTGGCATTGAATGCATTCATTTGGGAAGTATCAACATACTTTTCTTACGTTAGCCAGTTACTGATCTTCATTTGCTTTTGTGTCATCATTTCAAAATTCTTCAGTAAGTAGGAAAATGCCTGGGAAAGACACTTTATCTTATTCTGGTCCTCTAACACATGGTGTAAGTGATAACCATGGGCTGCAGTTTCAGTGGGGATCACAGGACTATGGGAATACCACATTCCCAAGGGGCTTGAGTGAAGCAAACCTCGTTTGGAGTGCCTAATCCCAGAGACATCAAGTGAAGTCAGGGTTCCAGTGACATTAACAGATATTAATTTTCATCAGAGCAAAGAGCTTGCTGATGATCTGGATTTTTTTAATTTAACTCTTTCTTTTCCTCTTTGTAGTGCTGAGTGTGCAATCAGCGATTCCTATCATAATGGGGGCAAACATTGGCACCTCGGTTACAAACACGATTGTGGCCCTCATGCAAGCTGGGGACAGGAATGAATTTAGAAGGTACTGTACATAAATATTAGATCTGAAACGTTGCTTTTCTTTCTTCTTTATAGGTTTTTTTCTATATTCCCTGTAACTACTACAGCTATTCAACCTTTCTATTGACCAAAATTCGAATGTCTAGTCAGGAAAGTTGCAAGCATGGCCATGGCCAAGCTATAATCCTTTCTAGATATACAGCTTCATATACTCAAAAACACCCATTTGGGATTCCTTTGAAAGTTTTGTGGTATTGTAAGAATCCATCCTTTTTAATTAGATCTTGCACAACGATAAATTTTCAACTGCTCTCTGTACAAGAAATCACTATTACAGTTTTTTCGGTTTACTCTCCTTAAAAGAGACTTCAGTGTTGAAGGGTTTTTAAGTTTAAACTAGTAAACTAAAGTAAAGTATGAAAGAGCTGATAACTGTAGAGAAATGAAGTATCCTGTCTGTCAAATATATACAGTGACAACTTTCAGATTGCCACTTGACATTATCACTGACAGCTGATGGCTTACTGTTGACGGGCAGTAAACTTGGAAGGCATATGAGACGTTGGTACCTTGTCGTTTGTGGCATACCAGCCATAGGAAATACAGTTAGCCAAAGCCTCTGAGGAAAGAGCTGTGGCGGAGGGGCTAGAAGGGAGCTGCACACCAGCGGTTTACAAGGATATATGAGAGAGCTGCAAGGAGCCATCTTTCCCCGTGACTTAGGAAGAACAGGTCCCAGAGGCAATGCTTGGCTGAGGATTAAAAAACATTCCAAAAATGGGTGAGAGGCAAAGCAAATGTATGCTGTACAGACTCTTCTTTCTTCAGACAAGTACTCTTGGCAGCCTGGTGTTGAGGATCACTTTTGCCTTTCCTAGTTTGTCTTGTTTCACTCACCTGGCTGGCTCTTTCACTTGGCCAACAGTGTAGAGACAACTTAGCGCTCTACAGAAAAATAGCCATCTCATGTGACCTCATAAATGACATGATTCCCATCTTGAAATGGGCTTCATCCCCACTTATATTATTTTGTGTTTAATTGATGTTGTGCACATGTTGTTTAATTAAAAGCAGCTCTGTTTCTTAATTTCTTCTTGCAGGGCCTTTGCTGGGGCGACAATCCATGATTTCTTTAACTGGCTCGCTGTGTTTGCACTGTTGCCCATTGAAGTTATTTCTGGCTATCTTTACCATCTCACCAATGCTATAGTTGAGTCCTTTCATCTTGAAAGTGGTGAGGATGCCCCTGAGCTACTAAAAGTTATCACAGACCCTTTTACAAAGCTCATCATTGAGGTAAGCTCTTTCTCTCTTCAAGGAAGCTGCTTAATTGCCTCAGTCACAACTAGTCAAAATGCTCTGAATATGGGGGTGGCGAGGACTCCTGCTCACTTCTCTGTGTCCTCGGGGTAAAGCTCATTAGTAGATGAATTGTTTTTATTCACATTTCATAAAGCCCCAGCTCTGTATTTCCTGTTTCTATTTCCCCCACATTTCACCTTAATGATGCTAGACCTAGCTAGGAGGATTGGGAAGGCAGGTGAGGAGAAATACAGCCACGTGGTATGGATGGGATGGCAGCCTGTTGCCTAGACATTGGCAGTACTAGCTGAGAGAACTTAGCACATCCAGAAGACCTGCATGGGGCCTGAAGAGATGGCGTTGAAAGGATGGGAAGCTTACACACATCTAGAAGGACAGCTGGAGGCCAGGGGGCATGTGCACAGCTCATAAAATGACAGTAAATGCATTTAGGCAGTTGTGTCGGCATGGTTATTTAAACAGAAAGGGAGATGAGGTGAGGTGGTGGATGACTTGGGGAGAATAAGATACAGTGTTTGTGCGTGGTAGAGTTGCACCTCTTTCTGGAAGTAAACCCCCTCCTACCTGTTGGTTACTGCAGCACTAGAGACAGTCATGCAGTCTTTACATGATTGAGCATCTGAAGAGTTGAGTAGAGCTGAATAGAAATGTGTGATGCAAGCTCTAATAATGTTTTATTATGATTTTTTATTTTTTTTTAAAGCTTGATAAATCAGTAATAAATGCAATTGCTACAAATGATGAATCAGCAAAAAACAAAAGCCTGGTAAAGGTTTGGTGTGAAACCGAAACCAATGTGGTGAGTATCATGCTAAATTCATTGTCAGGTTTCTCAGGAACTATATTACTGTTCTGTAGCTGACTTTCCTTGTTATAGCATTGTGAAATAAGAATTTTAACTGAGCTTTTTTTTTTAACAGAAAAAAGAATGAAAACAATTTAATGTGGTTTTTGCTCCACTTAAACCAAGTATGTCATACAAGTGGTGAACTTGACCTGATTGCTTTTGGTACCATGCAGGCCCTTACTTATCAGAACTGGTGGTTTGGAGCCAAGCCTTTTCCTCCTTTCATATCCAGGAGCCTTTAAACTCTCATACTTCAAACAGCTCCCTGAAAGTGGAAAAAAATCTGCAATATAGGCCAAAGAAAAAATATTTTTGCCCACCGTTTATCTATTAACCTAAACAGCTTCAGTCTTACGTGTGTTAGAGTGATCTGGTGGCAGCTGGTTATTTGCAGCTTTCTTGGAAAACTGCCCTCAGAGAAAGCCTCTGTGGGGCTGTGTCCTGTTGTTTTCTTCAGCCAAGTAACACTGCAGCTTGAAGGAATATTTTGCCCAGATCAACAGCAGTGACCGTTTTGGGAAACTGTGGACCTGAGTGTTTGGTTTGCGTTGTTCAGCTAACTAACAATTAGAGCATTAGATATCCCTTGGATCTCTAATTAGACTGTTCTACTTGTTGATATTTATAGAAAAGTAATTCCTGAAGTCCTGAGGCAGAAGACACATAAGGGGACACAGTGGAGGTTAAAATTAGGTGCTTCATCTCATGGGATGGGAGATGGGTGTTTCATCTCATGGGAGGTATGATGCTCAGGCAGCTGTGCTGCTTCCAGGCCCCCAGCCCACACAAGGCTACCCCTTTGCTGCCCTGCCTGGGCAGGCACAGCCCAACTCTCAGTGAGGTCTGAGCCCCTGAGTCCTACAGTCCCCCCACTCTTAGAAGACAAGAAACTACACAGAAAGTATAGGCTGAGGGTCACATTTTCTTATGTACAACTTTTTCTCTGTTCATCTCTATTTTGTCTGCGTAACTACTGCCCAAGCATATAGTCAAATTACAAAACCATGTGAAACCACTAGAAGCTTGACTTGAAGTTGGTGGAGGAACAGGAAGGTGATTTAAATTATTTACATTCCTAGTAGATTAAGCTCTTTTCTGGCAAAAATGATTAAACAGACTTAGGACAGGGATAAACATGCAAGTCCCATATGTTTAAAGAAAAACATAAGGACAAACATTTTGATCTAATGCAGCTGCTTTGAAACTCAAATGTCTGAAAAAAAATCAGGAAGGCAAGAAACAATATTGTGTTGTGTTTGTAAAGGCTGATGTGGTAACAAGGCTGGAGACCAGGCACTCCATGAAGATGTGGGGACACTGGATCCACACCTGGCTTTGCCCATCTCTATCAGCTGGAGGGAGGATACAAATGCAGGTGTCTGCAGGCCGTGCCCAGCAAGAACATGTGATTTCTCTTTCCCTGTTTCTGCAAAAAGGAATCACTCAAACACATCCTTAACCTATCTCGTGTTCAGCAGTGTGGTTCAGAGACCATTTGGCTGTTAGCTGCTCTTCTGGGGAAGTACATACAGTTCAGTCAGCAAACTCTTCCTTAGTCTGCATAAGGCCTTATGGACCTGGTGACAGAATGCGATACGTTTGGGCTAGAAGGTCTTATAAGAAAGGTTTTATTGTGGTATAAATCAAAATTCAGGTTCATCTCAGTCATACTAATGCTAATCATAGTGCCAGCAATTAGCTCTTAGATAACACTTGAGCTTTAACAAGGAAAATGGTAGCAGCACCTTCTATTGCTACAGACAGGGAACCTGAGGTGCAGCAAGGCAGAGCGAGCAGCTTGTGCTCATTCAGCAGCAGAGGCTGCACTAGTGTTGTGATATGAATCACACTCCTGTGTAGTACTCACCAGATCATTAATTGCAGTTAAGATGCCAATGAAGAGGTCTTTCTTTGACCCAAGGAAGCTGTGGCACTGGCTGGAAAAGAAATGCCATCATCCCCCAGCTGCAGCCAGACATGAACCTGTTTCCACAAACCCTGACGCTGGTAGTTAAGGTTCATAGATACTGATGACTTGCTGCTGTGGTTATTACAATGTAGAAAGTTTGGGGGAATATTTTAATATTTAAATGTTATATTGATTGACTTGGGTAACAGCACAACCATTTATTTTAAGGATGCAAAAAACTTTGCCATGCCATTAATGTGGTGCCAGCTTACACTCCAGCTTTTGCATCTGCCTTTAGTTGATGAATGCGTGATTGTAGTAAAAATCTAGAACCTTGCATGAGCTCTTAATGAAGGGTTGTAGGTAACAACTAATCTGCTTTGCTTGGCAATCTTTAGACACTGCAGAATGTCACAATTCCACCTTCAGAAAACTGCACATCTTCTGACCTTTGCTGGACTGATGGAAACACAACATGGACCATCAAAAATATAACAGAAACAGAATATATCAGTAAATGTAAGTAGTAGAACTAGTTCTTCTTCAGTAACATCTTTACAAATGTATATAGCATTCTAATGGTGCTAACAGACCACTTCAGAGGTTTATCAAGAGGCACTCACCTGTATATGGACACAAGGTACTGCTGCAGGTGCAGTCAGAGCAGCCCTTGCTCTATTATAGCTGTGCAGCTGGAGTTACCAGCATCATCATGGTATCTGGCTGCAGATGGATCTCTTTTCATGCTCCCTGATATCAGTACTTGAGGTCTTCAGTATCATGTCACTCATGCTGTTCAGGTGACTTGGAGCTACAGTTACTTTGCTGTAATGGTTATTTGAATATCTCCATCCCTATGCATGCCCTTCAGGACTTTCAACAGCCTTTCTCAGGCACACAGCCACCTCTGGGAAGAGCTGACCCACCATCCAGCTTGGAGCACACCAAAATTTCCTCAAGCCATTGTATTCCTCTCCCTTGCACATGGTCACCCAGCTCCAGCCTGCCCTGCAGAGGTGCCCACTGTGTATTTTATAAGCTTGTCCCTACTAGAGCTGATCTCAGCTATGGCTTTTGTAGTGCAATGGAGGTGGCACTTTCACTCTGTGTCACCTGCTAAAGCTGTGTATGCTTTGGTCCGATTTTCTTAGTGGCACGTATGAAAACCAGAGCTGGGCTTGGGATCAGAAGCAAAAATGTGGCCAGGCCAATTAGTTTTCCTTTTCTTTTTCAGGCAAGCACCTCTTTGCAGAAGCAAACCTGCCTGATCTTGCCATCGGTCTCATCCTTCTGGCTTTGTCCCTGCTTGTTCTGTGCTCCTGCTTAGTGATGATCGTTAAGCTATTGAACTCTGTTCTTAAAGGACAAGTGGCGAGCGTTATCAAGAAGACAATCAACACTGGTAATTATCTGCTTTTCCTGAAGATTGTTTTCAGGAATGACAAGGACACTGAGCACATTTATTCATATCTCCCATTCTGGCAGGTATTATAGAATAGTTTAAAGAAAACAGTATTAAACCAAAATCACAACATCCCCAGAATTTTTCTCCCAAGTATGTTATTTTCTTTCTTTTAAAAAAATATTAGTGAACAGCTTGCTTGAGAACTGCATCAGATTAACAGCAACAGAGACCAAAGTTCAGGCTCTGTTTCTTGATGTATAATCATTAGCTGTTCAAAATGTAATGTTCCCATCCTCAAAAGATAGCGCTAAAGTGCTGAGATCGTGATTGCCTGCTCTGGCACAGAGCCTGCATGTTTCTCCTAAAGTAAGCTGAAAAAAAGTTTGTAGTGATTAATGATCTAATTCCCTTTGCTTGTCCTGTTCCACCTTAACCCTCTCTTCAGTTGCATAACGCAGCCCTGAATAGTGGTACTTTCTGTCTTTCCCTCTGTTCTCCCAGTGTTTTTTTCAGCCTGGTTCCATTGAGTGCAAATGTGGTTTGTATTTTAATTTTTTTCACTTGGCTGCGGTTTCTTCATCCTCCCTCAAATGGAAAGGTTAAAACCTGTAGCAGAGAAAAGCAGTCCTGGTGCATCTCTGGTTGTGATTGAAAAGAGGGTTCTCAGAAACGGGGAAGGCGACAAAGTGATCCCCAGGCTGGTTTCTGTTCTCCTGGGCAAAGAACACGGCCTAAATCAAAAATGAGGGGTGGAAAGTAATCAGCTGCCAGTTACTGTTCATTTCTGACCTACTTTGTGTTCCTCTGTGTCCTTCTGGATTGATTAAGTTGTCACTTGACACACTCAAATCTGAAGACTACAGGGGACCATTGTGCCTAGTTTCTCTAATCTTTACAGGATTTAACAAATGAATTTTTAGGAGGTGAGCTGCTTAAAACTATTTAGAACAAACAATCATATTTTCTCAGAATGATCTTCAGAGCTTTTCTGAAGAACCAATCCATGCAGCAGGTGCCTGGTAGCTGAAACCAAGGCACCCAAGACACCTAGAAGGTTTCCTGTTGATCTCTGAGGAAATATTTTTGGGACCTAATTGTGTTACAACACAAATGCTACCCTGAGTCAGTGGTGGAAGGCTGGAGAGGGAGTACAGTCAACAGTGTAAATTAGAGTAGTAAAATTGACTCTGATTCAAAATTGTCATTTAGGAGAACATATGCAAAAATATACCTCCATTTGAAATGCTTAGTTTTCTTTTCACTGCTGTGTTACTGTTAGATAGAGCATTCTGGTATGCTAAAGACAATATTTTCCCTCTATTTTTTTAGATTTCCCATTTCCTTTTACTTGGCTAGCTGGATACCTGGCTATGCTCGCAGGGGCTGGTATGACCTTTGTTGTCCAAAGTAGTTCTGTTTTCACATCTGCGATTACACCCCTTGTTGGTAAGTTGTCAATACTGCATTCTTCTTCCCCATGCTTTATCTTCTCCATCGTTCTGAAACCACTCAGTCCTGTTTGTTTTCTCCTAGGCATTGGCGTTATAAGCATTGAGCGCTCCTATCCCCTTACCTTAGGAGCTAACATTGGCACAACCACAACAGCTATACTTGCAGCTTTAGCAAGTCCAGGGAGTACATTAAAATACTCATTACAGGTCAGTGTAAACAAATGTTTCTTTGACTTCATTTAGAAGTTGCAACTGTTCTAAAGAAAAACCTGGCAAAATGCAAATATGCCACAGATGTCGAGACTGATTTTGTGTGTGTTATTAATGGCAGCTCATTTATTTCAACTGCTAGAGCAAAAGGTTTGTATTAACATTCTCAGAATGTCAATATACAGTAAAATCTTGCTTTCATAACTTGTGCTGATTGAATTAGTTCAGAACTTAGGCAGGATGGACCACTTGACCCCTGAGTGTGGGGTCTCTGCAGCTTGGAATTCAGTACTTACATTACTGATAATCCTCTTAGGTTGTCCCCTATGAGGGTTACCAATTTTGGTAAGTTCCTTCCTCAGGACCCTAATTCAGTTCATGCCACGTACAGGGCCTCCTGTAACCTAAGTGAAGGTGTACAACACTTAAGACAGCAAGCTGTCTACCTACCTGAGTTTTCAGTGTGCATTATGGCATCTATCTTCTCATTGTAAATCTAGTCCGAGTGGGTTTTATTGAATTCCTTGTTGCCTCCAACTATATGAAAAGTAGACAGCCTGGCTTTGGGTTCCCCCTTACCACCCAGTAAAGAGTATTCCAGGTAGCAGACAGCATTTGAATGAACTCGTTATATCAAAGAGTGAAAAGATAAAACCATTTCCTTTGTGAATAGGATGAATGTTTTTTACTAGCCACAATAAATCAAGAAAATTACATAAGCCATTTTATTGTCCTCAGGCATGATAGAACAGGTATAATCATGAGAAGATACTATCTTGGCTAAGCTCAGATTTAATGATAACTTGTTTTTCAATGTACTTTAAAAATAAACCCATGTACTTTCATATTTACCGTAGTCTGATAACGGTTATAGAAGGAAAATAAGGTAAAGTGAGCAGGGACTATACTATTTTGTTCAGTGTATATGCTTATTCTGTTTAAGCAGCTTTTGAAAGCTTTAGCAAGAAGGTGTCTCTTCACATTTATCCCCAATTTTGAAGTATGTGAATGAAATGATTAGAAAAGACCTAGACAAAGTCACATTCCAGGAATCCCCTCAGTGCCTTATAAACTTTCAGCTACTTTTTATGAAATCAGGTTTGTACCATTAACAGTTTCTCAATAGCAATACCTAATTTACACTTCCCATTTTTTCATTAAAAACTTATGGATGCAGAACCCAATACTGAACAGTTCTCATGCCTTACTAACAGCAGGACTGTTTCCTGATAGCTGTTTGGTTTCTCTGCTTTATTTCTTGCAGTTGAAAGATTCATTTTAAGACTTCTCCATCTGTGGAGAGATATGCCATTCCCTCTAGGCTTGTCTTGTGTCCAAATGCTGTCCCCTGCTTATAGGCAGCTATCTTTACAGTGTGTGAGGCACTACCAAGTCCTTACTTCATGCTAGGAAAGACCCTGTAGTGAAATAGCACGAAGAACAAGAAAAAACAGTGGGGAGCAAGGGAAGGGAAACTATGGGCTCTTAGTGCCACTGGAAGTTATTATCATGTGGGTAGTAGCATTTAAAGACATTTTAGCTAAAATGCTTCTCAAATGTTTTTGTTTTCAGATTGCCTTGTGCCACTTTTTTTTCAATATCTCTGGGATTATTCTGTTTTACCCGCTACCTTTTACCCGGCTGCCAATCCGCATGTGCAAGACCTTGGGAAACATAACAGCCAAGTACAGATGGTTTGCTATATTTTATCTTCTCGTCTGCTTCTTTCTTTTGCCTCTGTTTGTATTTGGTCTGTCACTGGCAGGCTGGCCAGTTCTTTTGGGTGTTTGCCTTCCCCTCTTTGCTCTTTTTATTGCTGTGGTTGTAATTAATGTTATGCAGAAGCGGCGACCACATTCACTGCCTGAAAAGCTCCAAAACTGGGATTTCCTACCTATCTGGATGCACTCCCTAGAGCCTTGGGACAATATAATTATGTCTTCACTTGCCTTCTGTGGGAAACACTGCTGTGGCTTCTGCAAGTGCTGCAAAGTCAATGCAGAACAGGAGGATGCCAAAGACAAGCAACTAAAAACTATGGAGGTTTATGAAAACACCATTGCGATGGCTGATGAAGAAAGAGGTGGAAGAAAGGCACCAACTGCAGCTTGTGTTGAAAAAACAGGCACAAACAACACGGCCTTATAGTAGAGGACCAACCCATATTAACAGAGATAGAGCATAGGACAGTCAGGCTCTTGAAAACCACCTTGAACAATGCACTGAGGACAAAGTGAACATTTTGTTAGGTTCCTGCAGCCAGTGATATATCACTCATCAAGGAATGGAGTCAAACAAGCTTGACAGAGTCCCTAGAAAATCTATGATCAGTTGAAAAGCTAATGACAGATTTGCTTACAGAGGATCTACTATATGGTACCTTCACCCAATGCTATCAGTAGCAAACAAAAGAAATCCTGATGTAGTCCCACGAAGAGAGGAATGAAAGGAGTGTTGATCAATTCAATCTTAATTAAAAAACAAGGAAACAAATAATGCACTTGTAGAACAGCCTTTCTGACCTACTGGCTTATTCAGCAGAAGTTACTTTAGAATACCTAAAAGCTCTGGAAATGGGGGAAAAAAAAATGAAAAAAAAAAAAAGAGAATCCTAATGTTCTCACTGGCCTTTTTGAAGTGGTCAAAACAGAATCTGGTAGCTTTCCCAGTATGGACAAAATCTACTCTATGTGTGTGAAAGAAAATGAAATGCTGGAACATCCTTTCAGAAGCTCTCGGAGTCCTACTCTGGCATAAGGGTGCGCATAACCCTGTTTTGACCCCTCTCTGTCTCCTTTAAGACTGAGGACAGGATGTAATCTTTTATTATCTCAAGCTAAAGGCCATAAAAGTTAATTGCTGATCCCTCTGCCTGCTGAAGGTTAAACACTGGGTTTGGAGACACTGGATGGCTACTGAAGGGCTTGATGGACTTAGGATGTGGTTGTGTGGCCAATCCTCTCTCTAGATGGTCCTCTCAAATCCTATTCACCATGTAATCCTACAATCAGAAGAACAGTGCAGAAGGGAGGACAAGTGGCCAGTGTAGGTGAGGAGACAGCCACCCAAGCCTGGGCTGATGCCAGGAGAGCTGTGTGCAGCTGCAGCTCTGTTTGGCTGAACCACAAAATGACTTTTCAGAGCAGTGGTAGAGACTGGCTCTAGAGCTACAAAAGAGGGAACCTGGAGAGCAGATTATGACTAACATGGGACACAAGGTGACATTTGCTAGAGAGAAAGGAGTGTTCACTCTGCACCATCATGTTCTGCTCTGAACCACCCTCTTTGGAAATGTGAATTTTACTGGAAATTGTATGTAGCAATCCAAATCCCAAATAAAATCCATAAGTAGTACAGTCACTATCATGTGTAGTCAATCCATAGGTAGTGTAGCACTTGGTGGGAGGCTCCTTGTGCTCAAATCTCACCATTACTGATGTTTTAGTAAACCCTTGTGGAGCTGCTCTAAATTATGGGCTGACAAAAGGCACAATTTCAATGTCAGAAAAAGAGCATTTCAAAGATGCACTGAATACTTCTGCTAGCCTTCAACAGCTTAGATACCAGTAGGAGATACTATCTGAAGTCCGACCAGTAACATTAAAAAAATCAGGTGGCTGAGTGTAGGCCAAGTATTATTTAAAGTCAGTTTACATAGCTGACTTGTAGACTGAATTTGTGATGGAAATGCTGAGAAGACCCTTAGTTTAAAATAGCCACTCAGTGCTGCTAGAACACATTTACTTCTGAATAGTTGTTTGTTTTCTGCAGAGCTCTGGAATTCAGGAGGTTGAATTTGGCTATCTGATAAATATGTACATTTTAGAAGTGACTGGGAAACTATGTTCCTGAAAATGTGTTTGTAAATTGCATTCACACTGAGATTCCAACTGATTCTCTACTTGTGAGCTTAGAATCAGAGAGACTTTCCAAAAGCATCTGATTTTGGTATAATTCTGCTCTTCTGGGTTTTAGCAGCAAAGTAGAATTATGGCAAACTATTCCTGTAAAAATGATTTTTCTTGTTCTTCGTATAGTTGAAACAGAATTTCGTCAGCATCTCATTTTTGAAGTGGAATTTTGATATCTTCAGTGATTCTTCTTCATTTTATTCTCACAATCCTGGATGCTTTCAGAATCTGTTTCTTCAAATCTCAGTGTGCATTTTCCATGCTCTTTTTCCTTGGGAGAAATATGAGAAAAATATCCATAAATCTTTCCAAGTTAATTCAAGTTTCCATTGACCACCAGTGGAAACAGGAAACATTTTAATCTATGTTTGCTCACTTCTTAAACAACATGCACCTTATTTTGCATCTTGAAGTAATGCCATCAAGCACAATGATAATAACTGTGGGAAAGCAGTTCTTACAAAAGAATCAGGGTAATAATTAATAGTCAGACATACCAGTACTTTATGGTTCCACATTCAAACATTTCCCTTGTGATCTATTCAGTTCTTACTCTCCTCTCTCCTTTGCTCCAGGCCATATTGTGCCATTGTTTTAGGCAGATTTGGACAAAGATTTCTGTTTAATGCTTGACAGCACAACATGTCCTGGTGTATTTCCCCTTCACACTTAACGAAAAGTTATTTACGCTTTATTTATAATTATTTGAGTGTACAGAATTTTTCATAAGTTATAAAGAAAAAGGCTCATGATCGTGTTATATATTACATACTTGAAAACTATGCAATGTTTATCTATAAAACTGTAAAAAGGAACTACTGTATATTTTGTAATATAACTTTTCAAATTGTTTGCAACTGTGTATGCTGCGTATTATGGAGGCTGTTGGCTTCACCAATAGGTTACATGAAGATTGCTAGCAATGCAGAGACAGATTTCTTAGAATAAAGATGCAAAGCACCTACATACTTTCATAATATGGCTTAATGCACAAAGATCTTGAACACCAGTTTTCTAAAAGATTTGAATTTTCCATGATGAGGAATTTTGGAAATACAAGGTTTCTAAAATACTTTTTTAAACTCTTAAGCGCTGTATCTTTTAACTGTTTTGAGGACAGTATATGGCTTCATATTTTGTCATGAATATTCATCTTGTCTGTCCTCGTGCATTGAATGTCAAAATAAAAAGAAGTTTTAAAAAAATAAGGTCTTTCCATAATATCTTTTTATATACGTATCACAGAAGCTTGCAGAAAAATAAGTATGCAGACAACTTCTAGTCTGAGCTGATGCATTGAACAAGAAATGAAGTTAGTATCAAGCACTAAAGAAAACCACAGAAGCACGTGCATCCAACATTTTCATGTCAATGAGAGTTTTTCATATGGTGAAAAATAAAAATAATTGCTTGTCCTGGTTTGAGTGAAAACAGAACTAATTCTGTTCAGTAATTTTACTTTTCAGCTCAGTTCTTCTAATTAACT
>WUAM01000287.1:88934634-88949535 GCA_024336885.1 Actenoides hombroni | reverse complement strand
GCACACTGATGGCTCATGTTGAGCTTCTCATCCACCAGCACTCCCAGGTCCTTTTCCTCACGGCTGCTCTCAAGCCAGTCACTGCCCAGCCTATATTGGTGCTTGGGATTGCTCCGACCCAGATGGAGAACCTTGCATGTGGCCTTGTTGGACTTCATGAGGTTGTCATGGGCCCACCTCTCCAGTCTGTCAAGGTCCCTCTGGATGGCATCCCTTCCCTCCAGCTTGTCAGCTGCCCCACACAGCTTGGTGTCATCGGGAAACTTGCTGAGGGTGCAGTGAATTCAAGCACAATGGTGATTTGCGCAAGGTTTTTTCAGGAGTGTGGTACCTTTCAGAATGAAATCTGTGGATCGCCTTTCATGTCTCTGGCACACAGCCATCAGAATAACTGTCTCTCTTGCACAGCAGCGTAGGGGCAAGATTGAAATAGTAAAGGGAAACAAAAGGAATGTAGTCAGGCAGACCTGGATAGGGTGGAGATCGTGTGATTGTACTGGACTTTGCCTGAGGCAGCAAACTTAAGTGTTCACTTTTGCCAAAATAAGTCACACATTCATCATTACTAGTGCTTAGAGCCTTAACAGCCCAACCAAAGCTGAGATACGGTTGAATCGTGAGATTTTTAAGTAAATGTAATTTACTTTGAATTTAAAAGCATTTTTCAAAAAAAAAAAATACATATATATATAAATTCTTAGAAGCTTAATGCAAAAGTTAAGCATGCATTAAATAAATCGATTTGATTTTGGCAGCTCTTTGAGGAAGCTGTTTAAAATGCAGGGTTCTGTTGCACCCACTGTTAAATCTGTAGTGATATTGTTTGCTTGCAGAATGAGACTCCCTTGTAGCTGCTATAGTAGGGTGAAAACGCTGAGCTGCACCTTACTGGCTATCCTGCTTTTGTGCTATGTTTTCCCTTCCTATCTACTGTAACAGTTTGCAAACAAAGGTCTGTTGGAATAATCAAAGTTAGAAAAATCCCATATTTTTTTAGTTAAATTGAATCAGACTGCTGGCTATGTGTTAAGAGTCACTGATTTGTCATCAGATTCAGGAAATAAAGCAACATTTACCAAGGAAGAAATGAAGTACAGCTAGACATCGGAGCCTTTCTCTTTGGTTTGTTGCAGGTGGATATCTTTATCTGGGTCTATATCTATATATGCATCCACAGCAAATGCAAGGAAAACAACAGTTTCGCCTTTAACAAGATTGAGCCAGTCAAAAAAAATCTGTGTTGTATATTAATTTTCAATCGTTGACCATTTTAAATGTGACCTCTTAAGTGCAAGTAGCTGTGTTTTGAAGATGTAAACAGCATCTGATATTAGCTATTCTATGACACAGGATAAATAGAAGTCATTAGACGCATTTAGATTGAAGAAGGGCAGGGTCAAAGTCTTGAACAAAAAAGATGTACTTTAAGTGTGAGTGTAGGAGAGTTTTTTTCCCAAAGAACAATTTGGTCATTATCCTTGAGTGTAAGCATGCATATTGCTCCCCAGAAAATGGTGTAGAGGTGGAGGACAAGGTGTAGGTGGTTTCTACCATGTCTGAGGTACATCTTGGAGAACCTGGGAAAGGATCAGCTTGTCTGTGTTAGGGATTTGGAGCTGGTAGTGGTGGCTTGACCTTGGCCCTTCTCAGACCTGTGTCGTTTCCTGAATGCTGCTTATGCAGATAGTTGCTGGTCTTTTTCCTGTTGAGGGATGCTCCTAAACCTTGATCCACCATTGATAATGGCCTTCTATGACTGTTCCACTCACTGGCCAGATGGAGGAGACTTGCAGTGGTTCCTTCCATAGAACTTTTCAGAGCAGCTTGGAGGTTAGTTTCACAGAATGTGATTAATGTGACAGAGGTAAAAAATGCAAAATGGAATAGCTGTGACAAGACTGCAGGCAGGTTTTGTAAGAATCTATGTTCAGCAATGGCATAGACAGGTTCTACCCTCTTCCAGTTTCTGAACCTAAGGTCTGCGGGATAGCTAATATCTCATGGCTTGCTATGTCACAGTGTTCTGGATGCACGTTTACAGAAGAATCCTGAATGTCTGAAATACAGCTTCTAGTGGTCTGCTGGTAGGGTGGGTTTTTTGTTCTTTGCTTTTTGGTTTGTTTTTTTTTTTTTTTTTGAGGGGAGTGGGTGATGGTTGTGATTGATACTGCCTTTGAGCATGAAAGCCTGTCCTGGAAGTTGGTGCAGTGATTCTCAGACTTTTTAGATTAGGATTCCTGTAGTAGATCTTGTTCTTTCTTGATGAAGGTCACATTGCGTATGATCTTTCCTTCATACTGGGTTGAATATAAACATTGTGTGACACATGTGGCTGACAGACTGTTTGGCAAAGGGAGGTGAAAGAGGTTGAGAAAGGAATGCAAGGAAAGGAAAAAAGTCTTGATGAAATTGTCTTAGAGGCACTTGAATTAAGATACTCTAGACCTGAAATTTGCCTATTTTGAAAATCAGTGGTATAATGCAGTCAGCAGTGACCAGTGGTTCTGCTGAGACCGTGGGGAACAGGTGCTACATGTGGAAGGGGAACAGAACACCAAAACTACGGAGTCTCTTTTGCTTTAGGGAGAAGATAAAAAAATACTTCCTTGTTTGTCTCTTCACCATTATTTCATATTGGAAAAGAAAAACTGTCCTGTTCATACTTGTTCCCTTCCAGCTTATCCATTATCCTGATCTTATCCATTCTTCTAGCAAAACAAGGCTACTTCCACCCAATTCAACGCACCAATCTAGTCACCTTTTCTGCTTTGCTTCAGTGCTTTTTCCAATTGTGGGACTTTTCTGCAACCTACTGTCACACAGTCAAACACAGACACTTCTGTTGCTGGAGAGTGTGTATGAAACATGGTAGAGGAGTTGTTTTGCCTCCTTCTGTAAGACTGCTGGCAATGTCTAGATGCACTAGGTTCAGGGCCTGGGCCTCTCTAAGTCTACCTAGAAGCACAAGAGAAGTTCATGTAGTAGTGTGAAAGAGCTCATAGGGCATCATTATGATCGTAGATGTTTGATTGCTTTTTTAAAATTTTGTGATGTTGCATCCAATAGGGTAATATAAATGTTTTTGTTGTTGTGCATTTTCTGTCAGGGTGAAGACTCTAGAAACCTACTGGGACTACAAGGAAGCTGCATTAAATTATCAAGAAGCCTGGAAAGTGCTGCGTAGCCAAGCCCTGCTGGGTTGGGTAAAGAATTCCAAGGAATACCTGCGCTTCACATGAAAATACGTGTGGCTGTGTAAATCCAGCAATAAACCCTGGTGCACAGCAGATACCTCTGCAGTTCAAGAGACAAGAAAAAGCATCCTCTAGTTCAGGTGCTGTAAGGAG
The DNA here is from genome assembly GCA_024336885.1 of Actenoides hombroni. Classification (NCBI taxonomy): domain Eukaryota; kingdom Metazoa; phylum Chordata; class Aves; order Coraciiformes; family Alcedinidae; genus Actenoides; species Actenoides hombroni. Next base: position 88,946,188 of record WUAM01000287.1, on the reverse strand, counting down.
AGAGGAGTGAAAAGGAAAGCAGTTTAGAGGAGTCTTTATTTTGGTTCAGGTGAAGCCTCATTTTATTGAAATATAGAAAAGGATCATTGCAGACATTCAATTTCAAGCCACATGAAACAATAAGCTTCCAAAGAAATGAAGCAGTGATGTGCTGTCCTTTCATATCTGATGATATGATCTCTCAGCCATAGTCTATTGGAAGAAAGACTGTCATTGTAAAATTTTAGTGCTGGATTTTTCGTTTACTCTTCATAATGTTATGGCTGGTTTTTTTTGTTGCTGGGACAACCCTAATGCATAGTACATAATATTTTTATAACTCTTGGCTCTCCTTGTCTGGTGCCTGGAAGAATTTTCCACGTCCCCCAGCCCCACTGCATCTAACTGGAAATAACTAGTTCTGTTAAAGGGTCTTTTTTTCTTGGAGTCCTTCATATAAGCTTCTATTCAGTAAATATAGCTAAAGCAGAAGGAAAAGAGTGCTAGGGGCAAGACTGTGTCAAATAATACCACTTAGGATATCCTGTGCATCTCTGTTAATTTCAAGACTTTACCAGACAAACCCTTAAACTGCTTTGCTTCTGGGGGCAGAAATCTCCTAAATTACCTTGTTCAAACCTGTTAATCCTGTCTAATTCTAGCCAAACCTTTCTCTACTTTTCAGTGTTTCAAGCACTGTCCACCCCCCTGCTCCCCCCTGTGATAAGTGGTTAATTAAAAGCAGGGATGCCTTAGCCATTTATGTCACTGTTTCCTGGCAAGTGTTCATTAATAGCCTGGCAAAGGTGGAGATGTTTGGGGGGGACTGGAAGCAGTCTCTGGCAGTCGTTGCCTTTATGCTTTATTAGCAAATAACATCTGTGTGCAAAACAGTCAACACTGTGAGCTGAGAGAAGCAGCAGGTAATCCTCCTTAAACTTTCTGTGGCAATTTTTGCCTTCTGTGAGCAAGTTCAGGACTATGTGTGCTAGTACTAAGCACACTCCCCTTTTGTACTTTTTCTGTTGTAAGCTACAATTCATAAAATATTTGGACAAGGTGGTGTCGGGATGAAAGAAGTGGGTAATTTAGAACTTAAGAATTCCTTAGTGGTTTTTCTGTTCTTTGGTGTCTTATTTTGGATTTAAAAAATGGACACAGCAGTACTGCAAACAGCCTTTGCCATCAACCTACTGAGCTACATGAGACTAAACAGGACATATCACATTACAGTCTGAGAACTGATTACAGCAAATCCTTTTACTTCACACTTGGGTTCGCTTGTCAGATAAGAATAGTTCTGTCTTCTTTGTTGAAGAAATAACAAAGAACTTGAATTCTGCATGTCCTCTCAAATCCAGCACTAACATGCAGAAAGACTACTTGTATTGGTGAGGGCAGGATCATGGTATGTGTTTGTAGAGGGCAGGGGACTACGGAGAATGGTGACTTGCATTAGTCATCAGAGGCCAGAAGCCATTGCAGATGGGCTACAGGGTGCACTGCTGAGGAGAAAGAGTAGCAGTTATTGTAATTGAGCAAATAGCATTCCAAGGGCAGAGTCCTGTAGTGTACTTAGAGAAATAACCAGTAAATTTCCAGGCTCCTGAAATTTGCCTTTGTCATTCCCTGTAATCTTGCAGAAACTGTACCTTAATATACTCGTTTTCCCCTTGATAATTAACAAGGTCTGTAGTGAACCTGCTGACCAGACTGGAATGTTCTTATTTCCTGTCCAGCTGCACTATTAAAATGGGTCACATAAGGCTAGTTGTTCTGTAGTCTTGGCATCAGAGTAGTTTTCAGATGAGCATTTATGATGTAAATTCTTTTAACTCTTTCCTAAAATTTAAGCCTGGCCGTTAGGAGAATTTGCTCCTGGTAAGATTTGCCTGTGTATTTGTAAAATACTTTGGAACTGTAGACTGCTGCTTTCTGCTACTTGTCAGGTTTACAAGTAGTTTTAGAGATGCTGAACACTGATACTAACCTCTTTTTTTAGATGGAGTTGAGGATGTATTTAAGCCTAGAGTGAGTCAAGAAATATACAAAGGAGAGGGAAGGAGCTAAAACAAAACAGCATTTAAAAGACTGAGGGGCTAAGCCTTCAGGATCTTATACTGAACTAGATGGCATTTCTGAGATTGAAAATATTTAAATGCTGCATCTGTTTAATTCCAAAATGTCAGGAAGTGCTGTAGGTAGTACTCAGAAACTGCTCTAAAAATGAGAAAGAAAAAATACAGAGAGGAGAGATAACACAGTCTCTGCTTTTGGAAGAGGTAGCAAACTAAATTTAAGTCACCGCAAGCAGATCTTTGGAAGAATTGCACCTGGAAGGTAGCAGTTGATATATTCCAAGCTTGGATCACTCCTTTACACAGGAATAGCTGACACTGAAAAAGAGGGAGGAGTAGAGCATAGGGAGAACAGTAGAATGCTGGGACTCTGCCACAGGGTAGCAGAGTTGTGTGTCTGAAGTAGGGGGAATGAGGTGCCCACAGCTCATGGTTAATGAGGACAACTAAATAATTGGTAATGGGAGCAGCAGAGCATATGAAGGCACCAAGATTCTCAAGGCCTGTGTAAAATATCCTCTACAGAGGATATTTGTATTGCCCAGGATAGCTCCCTGACTTTCCCAAACTAGTATGCTTATCTTTAAGGAAGTCAAAGCCAGAGCACAGGAATGAGTGGTTTTGTCAAAGTGTAGAAGTAAACAGCCCATTTGAGCTGGAGGCCGCAGTTTCATAAGAACATGCTAACATCCCACTACCTTTGAAAAAGCAAGGTTTTGATCTTCGCAGTGTGCTTCCACTGCTCACCTTACACAGGTTGGAGCACTTGCTGATCTCAGTATGTTCAGAATAAATTGAAGACTATGCAAATTACCGTTTTTGTAGAAAAAACACATCATGTGCCCAAAACAAGGTGTAGCTTTTCACTAGAGTTAGGTCAGCTTTGCAGTAAGCCCTGTAAGCACTAGAGGAAAGGAGGAGCTCGGGCTGCACTGCTGAGGGCAGGAGGAGGTGAAGCCAGGCTTCCTTTCACTTCTTACAAACTATTAGCTAGTTATGAAACCACACGTGGAGAAAACGCCTGAGGCGTCAGTATGGAAATGAAGCATGAATTACTTCTGGAAAGCTACTGCTGGTAAGGAGGAAAGAAAGGTGTTGGAGTTAAATTGGGAGCCAAATGTAGTTGAGGGGCCTACCAGTCTTTCTCTCAAAGCATAACCATCCCAGGAATCTGATAATGTCATTAGAGGGTTGTGGCAGTGGTTTACAGGTGGAACCTAGATAATTTTTGAGGAAATACCATCTAAATTAATCTAGTACTGGTTTAGTTGTATTAGAGATGACATTTAAGTTAGCTTAAAGATGGGTGATGTAGAACTGTTGCTGCAGGAGTAGTAAGGTATTTTGTTTTCTGTTCAGTGTGTAAACTGAAATGCCTTCCCAGTCCTGAAGAGTTAACAGAAAGTGAAGATCACATGGGACTCAAATGCTTTTAATAATTTTACAAGAGTGACTGTACTATCTAAAGGGATGCATTTCATCTGTGCATTTCAATATGAAATTTCTTGATATTTTATGTATTGTAAGTGCATCTGCCGATGAAAAGTAAAGTTACTGCTCTAGAAGATTTATCCCTCCATTGTCTGGAATTACTTGTCTATCTGGGTTCCTAAGTCTAAACTAATAATTACAGAGACATTATAAAGACAGTAGTTAAGTAGTTTTTCAAGAGGCTTATGAAGGGTATTCCTGAAGTCACCTCGATTCACCTTCCTTTTTTTTGTTTAGATACATCTATGTGCTAGTATGTAATTAGCATTATGTAGCAGTTCTAAGTTACATTTCCAACTCTCTTGTTAACAGCTAGCAAAAAGTACTACTCGATAACCTTAGACAAACTATGAAGTTTCAGCTTAAAGAGAACGTTTTTCGATAATAAAAAATTACAGATGAAACTAGTTTTCTTCATTCTGAATAAAAAAAAAAAAATCTGTTAAAAGTAAACAATACTAAATGCATAGAAAGAGCGGGGGGATGGAAGGAATTAATGATGGAAGCAGTGATGGAATGTTTACTAAAGCAGTGCTATACACTGCAGTGCTGTTCTGAATGAAAGGCTTACTGAAATCACCAGCACATTTTCAGATGCAGTAAGCATATTGTGACAAGCCTCAATAATAGTGTCAACATTTCACAGGCTACTATCTTCTCATTTTGGAGTCCTGACAGTACCCATGAATAACTGTAGCACCAAACATAATTCAAAGCATAAGGTGACTACATGGGAGCTTGACTTAGTATGATTTAAGCTTGGAAAATTATGAATTTCCACTGTTTAATTTAAAAAAAACTATTTCGCACCATATAGTGTGCAAATGAAGTAAAACTTTTCTTGGGAATCTAAACTGTAATTATTGTTTCCCTGATGGCTCACAAAATTCAAAGCAATGCTACTTTTCCAACCTAGTGTTATCCTTTAGTATCAAAGCATGAACTCCAGTACTGTGCAATTAGGTGAATTGGGTGTTTTTCCTGTCCCCCACCATCGTTCAGAGGCACAAGTTTGCCTCTGTCTGTAAGTAGACGTAGCTGTATAACTATGGTAAGCACAGCTGGAGAGAAGTTGAGCACCTTATGAATAACAACTTTTTTTTTCCTTTCATGAGAAAGCCCCTTTACTTTTGCTGTGCTGCGTACATGCTTTGGCAATAGCGCTCATAAACTGGAAGAACTGATCCTGAATGCTTTATCTTGCACGCAGCATCTCTAGTTCTAGTTGTCTGCCTCGACTAAGTAGAATCATAGAATGATTTGGGTTGGAAAGGACCTTTTGAGGTCATCCAGTCCAAACCCCCTGCAGGAAGCAGGGACATCTTTAACTAGAGCAAGTTGCTCAGAGCTCCATCCAACCTGACCTGGAATGTTTCCAAGGATGGGGCACCAAACACCCCTCTGGGGAACCTGTTCCAGTGTTTCACTACCCTCATTGTTGAAAAAAAAAAAAAGAAAAAAAAAAGAAAAAAAAAAGAACTTCTTCTCTGTATCTAGTCTGCATCTACACACTTTTAAAACCATCAAAAAGTCTTGTCTCTTTCTTAAAAGCACCCTTTATGTAGTGAAAGGCTGCAACAACGTCTTCCTGGAGCCTTCTCCAGGCTGAACAACCCCAGAAGTTTTACTTGGAATGGACAGGTATATTTATATAACTACCAGTAACACAACTACTGCCTTTTTTTTTTTTTTTTTTTTTTAAACTCTCTGAAGAGCTGCAATTGCTTTAATCTGAATTCCTTACTGATTATTTCTCTCTGCAATAACTCATGTACAAATTAGACCTTCCAGTTCTCCAGCTCTCTGGTCTCTTCTTTATATCATTCCTTTTTCTAGGTGCCCTTTCCTTATGTGATACGCTTTTATCATGTAGGTCCTGCTTTCCAAGGCCCGTTGTACGTACTTCATTGACAGCCTGTGGGTAGGCATTGCTCTTTTCCTGATGAGATCTAGTAGCTCTGAAGCTACTGGTTTTGGAACTTGCAGATAGGTACCACTACCCACATAGTAAAGGTTAACAAGCTGTACAGTGTCTAATAATATTAGTAGATGTATAATGCCTAAAAAATGTGATGTATAACTTTCCAGCCAAAATTAAAGAAATGACAGCACTGCCTCTTTGTGACAGGAATTTTTATTGTACTTGTTTGTTAATTGAGGAACATACTAGCTCAATTCCACATGATCAGCATCTTGCTCCTGCTTAGGATAAGCTAGCAAATCCAGTGTTCCCAATACTAATTTAATGTTTTTATTTTTTCTTAAACTAACATCTCAAAGCAGAATAAATGCATATTCTTCTTTTCATGTTTTAGTAGCCCAACTACTTTGCCTTATTATTTAATCAGTGTCATCAAGTGTATCCCCCAAAGGAATGAGGCTCTGGGAATTCATAGCCATGAGAAAAAAAATAAAATATGCACAAAACCAAAACTTTTGGGTTTTGATAATTTAACAGTCTAGTAAAACAAGACCTATCAATATATTAAGAAATAAATCCAGTTACAAATGCATGTATATAGAAGGAACTTCTGTGGGTGTCAGAACAGAAAATGATCAGCTATTTACAAGATACACAGCAAGATGGTATAGTAGCCAAGACCCACCATTCAGAAACCAAATGTGTTCTCTCCACTGTAGGCAACATACAAGAATCCATCCTCATCCTTTTCCTTCTCATAAAGTTGTCCCATAGTTAAGCTTGAAGGGGGGGGGAAAAAGAGAAACAGTTTGCATGACACTTGCAAATGCGGGAACCGCACATAAACAAGGCTTAATACAGGCTAAAACTGGTAAGTCTGTGTGTAAACTAAAATACAAAAATGAGGGTAATATGTAAAGCACTGACTCCTAAGATAGCAAAATGATCATGGGCTCTGCAGAGTGTCTATTTTTTTGTTCGTCACAAATACATTTGTCAGAATGCATCCTTATTTTATTGGAAATTGCTCACTGAAGATATTTTAGGTTCTGAATTGTCCATTATTGATGTTGCGGCTAGTGGCTAATACCAGAATACCCTGATAGCACCTTCCTTGAATGCAGCTGCATTGTCTTGCTTCTTGTGTGAGCAACCTCATTTCTCACTCTACTTGGAGTAGTCACAAATGTTCAGCTGGTCTCGAGTCTATCAAATTTCTGCTTTTGGGGCTGATTCTTTGGTGTCCAGGTTGTTTTGGGGAGTAAAAGCTTTGGTCTCTATATTGTTAAAAAAAATTATGACTTCCAATAGTGCTAGTGCCAAAATGCATGGGCAGTAAATTGCAAGTTAGCAAGAAACTAGTGCTTTTTCAGTGGACAAGGTTTTGAATGTTTGATCAAATGGAAATTTTTCTTAAACCGAATAGCGATGTGACCCTTCACAGCCTAAGCAGCTGCAGTCTTTAGAGTAGTATGTGTATTTTGAAAACAAAAAGAAACCTGAGCAAATACTTGGCCAGCACAACTGCTCCAACCATCTATCTACAGGTGAAACAGACTGTTAACATCAGTTGGTGTGCACAAGTGATGTCCCCTCAGCTCACCTTTCTCCGGCTTGCCAAGACTGAGAATAGGCTAGTGACTGGAAAGATGCAGACTGAATGTGAGTGACAGGGAAAATGATCATGCTTCCCAAAAGAGGAGCTGTGAAGAGTTGCAGGCAGTACTTTAAATTGAAGGGAATTGGTGAGTAGTGGATAAACTTCTAAGAGTTAATAATCTGTGTAATAAACTCAGTCTACAAGAGGAGCAGAGCCATGAAAAGATTAGATTTTTGTTTATCTGTTAATAAGTTACCATTTTTGCATTATTATTCAAGGTTCAAGGCCCTAATTTTCCAGGAGAGATGCAACATCTTGTCATGAACATGTGAGATGAGACAGTGTGCCCTTTATTTTCCTTTCCTGTTTCTAGCAGTTCTACAGCACTGCTAAGAAGATGACATATGGCCATTCCTAACATTCTTAGAAGAAAGCAAGCAGAAAAAGATGGTTCTTGCAGGTCCCTCTTGTGCATTACAGAGAAAACAAAAATATTCCTAAGGGAGTCTAGAGAGACTGTTACTGTCACACAGGTAAGGATTAATAAGAATAATATTATATCTAAGTCATGTAACATCATGACATGTATTTCCTCAAATACTATTAAAGTATCTCATGTAGAAAGCAGTAGTATCTGCTTTTGATATACATTATACTGTATGTAACGGACAGCAGTGAAATGTACTCGCATAGAAAACAAATGTGAAAAACCTTTATATAATCATTTCGGATTTTGTGTTTATAGAAGAAAGTAATTTTTAAAACAAAAACCAGCAATTAGTCTGTCAGGTCATAATTTCTTTGTGAGATAACAGGTTAATATTTTTTTCAGAATAATTTATGGTGTTTGTTTTTGAGCATTTAGCATACAACTTTTTTTCATACATCGATTATTTTTTTGCATTGATGATGTAAATGCTCTTGCACTCAACCAAGGGTAACATAACTCAAGAGCAGACCATGGAAGTACATCATAACATATTTTTCAGTCGCCTTCACTTTCAGCCTAGCTCAAGAAATAAGATGTTTATTGGAAGTCATGAGAAAAAAAAAATTATCACGATGACATTTAAGATGTAACTAAATACCTCCTAAAATTACCAAATAAGCCTCTAGCAGGGGAGTTACTGATATGCACAGGCCTGCTGAAATGGTTCTGAATAACAAGTGAATAGCCTCTCACCTGGATTGTGGGACAGTCTTGTCTACAAAGAGGAATATTGCTTTCTCAGATGGCAGTTGAATCCTCTTCCTGATGATCCACATAAACTGGGCCACAGTGATGTCAGATGGAACTAAGTACTTCCTCTTGTCAATATCAACAATCTGAGATCCTGAGACCTTCTCCACTATGACCTGTAAAGCACAGACGTGAAGGTTAGGCTTTCCAGGACTAGTATGACAGGCAGCTTCAGTTTGCTTTCCGGTACAGGCTTACAACAGTGAGCAGAAGGATTTCTTCATTGCAACCAAATGAGAGGCAGGACTAGCTCACCACGGTAAAACCTGATTTTATAACTGCACTGAAACCTACATTCATATATACAATGGCTCAAAACTCCCTGTGCCTGAGGTTGACAGTCATGGGGTAAAAGATGCAGTATGCCTAAAAGAAACCTGTGACAGGGTTTCAATTTTTTGTGCGCAATGATACGTAATTGCTGCAATGTGGACCCCAAGGTGAATGTGAGCCAGCAATGTGCCCTGGCAGGAAAGGCTAATGGTATCCTGGGCTACACTCAGCAAAGTATTGCCACCAGGTCCAGGGAGGTGATCCTTCCCCTGTACTGGTACTGATGAGGCACCACCTGGTGTGCTGTGTTGAGTTCTGGGCTCCTCAGTACAAAAGAGACATGGATACACAGGAGAGAGTCAAACAAAGGGCCTTGAAGATGTTTTAGGGATTAGAGTGTCTCTCCTACGAGGGGAGCTGGGAGAGCTGGGATGATTCAGCCTGGGGAAGGCTCCAGGGCATCTTACCAATGCGTATAAATACCTGAAAGGAGGATGCAAAAACAATAAACCAGGCTGATACTTAAAAAAAAAAAAAAAAAATAAAAAAATTACAACACCACACTAAGCATTCTAGCTTCATAATGCAGAAACTGTCATAACCGGAAGTCAGGGCTGTTGATACCTTTAGCCCTTAAGCCACTTGATTCCAGAAGCAAATTTAAAACTGCAGTGCTTAGCAAGCATGAATTTTTTTCACCTCCCATTTTATTCCTAAAAGGTCTAGCCTAGACAGAGGCAGGCTGTTCATATCTTAATAGGTTTGAACTACTGTAACATCTCTAAATCCAGGCAGACAGATACAGCAGCTAAGAACTGAAGTCACTTTGACCTAGGTCACTCTGGATGCAGGCTATAACCTGGAAAGCAGGAACCACGTGTTAAGTCTGAAGAACACTTTTGACTATTAGATACAAAATTATATTTGATACCAAGTATTTTGTAAAAAGTACATGGCTCAATCTGAATCATTGAGCAGAAAACAAAGCAAGGCACTGTAATTTGAGATTTAATTTTACTATCCATCCACACCTTGCTGTCCATTCCTGATACACCATCACATAATTCTGATTCACACACCGAGTTTCCATGTCTCTTTTTCCCCTAGGGTTATGAAAGATATTCTTGAAATGGACAAACTGATATTTGTGGAGATGTCTGGTCATTAGCATGCTACAGTCTATAGGGGGTAGTTAGCCAAGCAGAGAAGGGCAAGGATTGGATCAACTGGAGAAGATGCTGTGACTAGGGGCAACTCAGCAGCAGAGAAAGCCAATGGCATTAGAGGTTCTTGTCTGGGTTGCACTGTCTAATGAAGAAGTTACTGACACTTATTTACCAAGAGGTCAGACAGAAGCAGCACTAACTGGCACATGGCCAGATGAGATGTGGGAAATTTACTCACAAGCAGGTAAGAATGTGAGCATGTTGCTAACTGTTACCTAAGGATGTGAAGTGTGGTCATTTCATCGACTGAAACATGATAAAAGGGCTTGTGAGGTGAAGAAGAGTAGTCATCCACTATTTAGCAGGTAGGTAGGTATTAATGTAGAAAGGAAGGATCTCCACTTGCAGTGGCTCTTCAGACACCAGGGTCTGAAGGGGGAGATTCAGCATGGTAACACTGGTTATAGACAGAGAATGCATAAGGGAAAATCACCTTCCTCATATAGCCAGAATGGAAGATTGTCAAGGTTTAAAGAATTTATGACCGTTCTTGGCACCAGGCACAGAATGACTCCTCAGGACCCTGAAGGTATTTGCTGGAATATAACTGTCAACAGAAGAAACAGGACACTGATAAACCATAAACATGCCTGGCGAGTGCTCAGAAAGTCAAGACACTCTAGCTTACTTGTCATTATGCCCTGGGGAAGAGGAGGGAGCATTGGATTAGTTAGATGTGTTTGGAGCCTCTTTAAAACACATAAGGATACAAAAGAGAATATGAATTTGCTTAGTAGGATCTGATCAAAGAAGAGAGGGCACGATGGAAACAGCTTATCCACCTTTACCTCTAAGTACTCAGATGAAGCTGGGCTTGGTTACTCACCGGGACACGGTCGGGGTATTTGGCTCGGATTTTTGCCGACTCAACACACCTGTGCTCTGTGAACAAAACTCGTAATTAGTCATTGCATAGTAACAGTACCGCCAGTGTCCTAGGCAGAGAGGGCTGTGCTCCCAGGGACTGGAGCCTGCGAGGATCGCGACAGTCTTGCCTCGATCACAAGTGGGTCTCCACCTACTCAGGGACGCCGTCTCCGGGCATCGCGCCACCCATAGGCGAGGGCCGCAGGCGGCTGTCTGCCCAGAGACGTGATGACTGGCTCCGGGAGCCGACCGCGGGACAAGCAGTCGGGAGGCCGCGGGTCAGATAGCGACACAGGACACGGAGGACAGCGGGGCCGCCGGCGGGTAGCGCCTGGCCTGGGCCCACCCTTACCCAGCGCATGGTCCTCCTTGAACATCCACTTCATGGTGCGGGCCGGCGGGAAGCGGAGCCAGGGGTGGCGAGGCCCGTGTGCGGGGGGATGGGGACTCGTGCCGGGCGGCCGGGCCTGTCCCTGTTACGGTCCCTGTCACAACAACAACAACAGCCACGGCTCGGCAGGCGGGACTTCCGGCTAGCCAGTTCCCTAGCAACCTCCCGAAACTCAGCGCTTCCGGCCAGGGGATGGAGGGGAGGGGCTGTAGCATCCGGGTATGTAGTTACCTGGCGGGTGCGAGGCCACACATCGGTCCCACCGGAGCTATTCCCGGGGAGCTTGAAGCCGCATCGTGGGCTCCGCTGCCGCGGCAGGTGACCTCGGCCGCCTCTTCGGTCCCGGAATGCAGCGGTACACGGTCATTGGCTGTCACGCCTGTTTCCCCCCCCCCACCCCGGCACCCTGGCCTTTTAAAACAGTTGATTTAATCCAAGATTTTTCCTCTAATCTTTGTCATCCCGTGTCTCTAATTTCTGCCGTTAGT
>WUAM01000287.1:88904018-88927140 GCA_024336885.1 Actenoides hombroni | reverse complement strand
TATACCCCCCCCCCCCCTCACCTCCACCCCCTCTTACCCCCGCGGACCTGGCGGGCGGGCCGGGGGCTCTGGCGGAGGGTCGGCGGTGGCCGCTCGGTTACTGAGGACGGTGAGCGCGGCGGGGCGGGCGGTGGCCGCGTGTCCCGGGCCCGGTGCAGAGGGAGCGGTGACCGGGGCGGGCAGAGCCGTTCTCCTCTCTCTCCCTCGGAGCGGGGCGGGCGGGCGGGCCGCCTCTGCCAGGCTGCGCCTTCGCCCTGGGATGCTCCGGGTGCGGGGCGGATCGGCTCCGTCTTGGGCTCCTCCCGGCGCCTCGGCCACGTCTGAAAGCGGCTCATTGTCTCTTTAGACAGCTGGGATCCGCAGCGGTGCCCGGAGGCGGCGGGAAGGTGGGACAGGCCGGTAAGTGGGGGGAGGGCTGTGCCACAGGGCTCATCGTCCCGGTCGACGGGCCGGGCGATGACAGACTTTTTTACTTTTTTTTTTTTTTTTTTTAAGTATCTGACAACGGTGTTTATTAACACTTGCACTACGTTTCAGGGGACGTTTTTAAGCCGTTCGCAGACGCTCCGACTCGTGCTGCTAAGGTAGCGGTAATAATACCCGGTGCGGCGGTGCCGGTGCCGCACAGTCCCGAGCTGGGCATTGCCTGAGGTGTAATCAGTTGTTGACAGAGGTAAAGCTGTTGAAAATCAGTTTTTTGATTGCGGTGGTTGGGCTTTTTTTTATTTATTTTGTCCCCCTAGAGAGCATGGCTGATTCGGGTTAAGGTGGTTTTGTTTATTGGAGTTAGATGGCGAAATCAGGTGCTGTAAAGAACATTTCCTGTCAGTCCGGTAAATCCCTTCCCATTTTTCTGCTGTGTCCAGCCTCTGTTTCTAGGTGAAAGTGACACCGGACAAAAGAATTTGTTGTTAATTCTTAGTTGCACGGGTTGCTTCACTCGGGCACACAGGGCACACCTCAGACCGAATTTGAGGACACCGTTGTACTGGTGCGGGCAAAGTCTCAAGGAAGTGAATAGCAATCACTCCCTGTGGGCGTTACTTTGTCACTCCAGTTCTGCCATCCTTAAAAATAGTAAAAATTCCCATGCGAAACTGCAGCTGTGCAGGCCTTGTTTCTTGAACACCAGTAATTCTACTAGCTGAAAATATTTAATAGGTGCATTTCATGGAAAAATATCTGTTGTAGGGCTGTGCTGCAACATTTGCGTTTGTTCAGGCTGGACAGTCTAACTCCTAACAATATAAAGAAAAAAATACCAACTTCAGTACCTTCTTAAAAAAATAATTGTTATGATGGAATAATTAAGTCTGTGGTATGTTTCCTTGTATTGTAAAGTATTTAAGCCTGATGATTACCTGGAAGCTACTCTTCCAATCTCATTTTCCACTAGATTGTAAAAGGAGGTATGTTTCCAAAACCAAAATTAACACTGTTAGCTAAAATGCTAATCTAATGTCAGAATTCAAAACATCTGATTACAGTACATTTATTGTACTTTTATTATTTCTGTTGCAGCTTCACTGTTGTATTAAAAAAAATACAGTAGGCTTTTAAATTTTTTCACCTATTTAGCAATGGTCAGCTACTGGAAAGAGCTTTAACTCTTCTTGAAGTGCTGGTGATTAATGAAGGCACCTTGCAAACTCATTTTTTCTCTTCCGTAAAAGGACCAATCAAAGACCAATATTCATATTGTTGGTGATACAGTAAGCTTTTGCCTTGTGAAGATGCATCATTTCTAGCTGTGGAAGAACACTGGAAAGTGACATTTTGTCAGGTGGGTCATTTATATCAAGATTTACTAGTAATATTTTTGTGCATTTTTCTTGGAACAGCTTTGTCACGTTTCTGTATTTCCGTTTTTTGAGCAGCAAGCTGTTTCTAATGTTAGCTCATAGAAGCCATTCTAGCGGTGGTTGCATTGGTGTGATGTCTTACAGGTGAATTATGTAGTGACTAAACTTCTCCATAAAGTATAGACCTTTAGGTGAGCTTTGCTCTGTTTATCATGCGGTGCACAAACATTTTCCTATTAATTCTGTAAAATGCATGATGACATTTACCATTATCATTCTTTTCACAGTCCGTAGTGAGGTGTTTTGGTGAATTCTAAGTACCTACATGATGCTTACATTCAGCTCATACTGCTCTGGAAGTTATCATTTAGTGTATGACAAGCACACAGCTCGAAGTCACTTTTGACTAGCAGAAGGTTGAGTGTGTAATACATCAATAGCTGTTAATTTTTCAGTGGAAAAGATCAATCTAGTGAATTAATTGCATGTATATTTTTTGCATTTCGTGGAAGTAATTTCTGTGTAATCTACAAAGACTTTGGCTTTGAAAGTGCTGCTTAAACTGTTTTAAATGAAAGCGTGCTGGAATTTGTTCAGACACAAAATGGCCAGGGAACACTTTGACAAAGACAGGTAATACTCAGTTGTTCAGAAGTCCTTTTAGAGAAGCAGGTACCTGTAATTCTTCTCTCAGTTGTTTTGCTTTGTTCCAGCCAAATTTTTCAGTCTTCCTGCAGCAGACCTGGACCTGTTTGTTCCGAGGCAGTCTGTCATCCCAGCCTTTTGTCCCATTCTCAGAGACCCCATGTTTCTTTACAGTTCTAATGTGAGGCATTCTCTTTCTGTCTTTCTACAGTATTTTTAGTATCCCAGAAAAAAAAAAACAAGTAGCATAATAGGAGGGTTTTTTTGTTTGTGGGTTTGGGTTGGTTTTGGTTGTTTTTTTTTGCTATAATTTTTTTTTTTTACTATAAAGTTAATTTTTCTTAATTTACTAGGTCTATTCAAATTGAATTCTATACTGGAAGGAAGTGCTCCTTTCAGTGCTGACCTGCGAAGATCTGATTACTCAATTCCAGCATTATTTATGTGGTAAACAAATACAAGTCCTTGGAAGCAAGAGGTAAACGACCATCCACTGCACAATTTATTTCTTTCCTCCTCCATTCTTTCTATCATTCTGGGTCTGAAAAGTGTTCTGTTTAGAAAACAAGCTTTCTGGGACCAATGCTACCACTCACTGTATCCTTACCCTGTCTGGTAAAACTGGATAGCTTTCTGTAACATACCTGCAAGCAATGGCAGATGGTAGTGGCTCTGCAGCTCGGCATCCTATCAGCCAGCGTAAGTGATGAAGAAAATCATTGCTCTGTTGGCCAGTTTGTGTAATTAATATCCTTAGCACAGCATGTAACAATAGTTGTTCTGGGGCAGACCCAGGATTCAGCTAGTCCAGGATCTTATTTCCCTTAGTGGCTGTTAGAGGCCAAGCCCGGTGACAGAGCTTGACTCAGGACTGTCAACTAAACCACATGTGCAGATGATTTTCAGATCATGTTTTGAACGTTTGCATTGGTTTGTGTAGAGATGATTCTGCCTCAAAAAATTCTTAGAATTAGACTTCTGATTATTCTGCTGTTTGCCAGAGCTCTTCCTAAAGAAATAGTATCACAAAAGGGTAATACTGCTATCACAGAAAAGGGAAAACATTGTAACTGTTATTAAAATAATTTATTCTTAGGAGTGTTCATTATGTACAAAGGCACGTCTTGTGATTCCACCACATATTGCAGTGTCTCTGCTGAGAAATGTGAAAGGTACTGGAGTGCTCTGTGCTGCAAGTTGATGTCTCTCACAATGTTATTTAGGCTCCTGTAGCTCCCTCTGGAGCTTCTGTTCAGTCTTATTTCATGAGTCAGTGGGGAGGTGCTTTCTGGAGGGTTTTGTTACTGAGATGGCAACTGAAGCGGCAGTAGTGCTCAGACATCTGTCCCTTCTGGTGCTTCTCCCTTCCCCTCTGTGTTTTTAGTCAGCACGCCTGCTGTCGTGAGGCAGGAGCACAAGGGAACGGTGCTGTGGAGCAAAGAAGGAAAAAAGGAGTCGGGAACAAGCCCCTTTTTAGCTCTCCTGAGGGGAGCCTGGGATAGACAGGTAGATCTGATGTGCTGTAGGCGGAGGAGGTTGCTGGAAAACAGGAGCGAGGCAATGCCAGGCGAGAGAGACTAGTTTCATCTCGTAACTATGGAAGTTTAGCTGTATTGCCTTTCTGTGCTGAAAGACCCAGCTTGCCTAACAGCAGCCTCTGATGAGGCCCGCCATGTTAAAAATAGAGGCTCAGCAGTAACTGCTGAGCTCCCGTCCCTCATGATTAAGGCAAGAATATAATGTAGTCTACTCAGTGGATTTATAAATATAATACATATGTGTATATATATGTATATTCAGCAACTTTATGATAAGGTTATTCAGGAGCTGCTTTCTGTCTCAGCGTAAATTTGTCGAGTCATGAAAGAGCTTGATAGATTATAAAACTGCACATTAAAGGAGTGTAAATTTAACCCAGGCTGAATCACCTTAGCTGAACACCGCAGTTGCAAATGGTAAAGGGGTATTTACATGTAAATGGAATTACATGTGCCCAATGTGAGAAATGCAGACATAAAAGACAGTGTTTACAAAGATAATGCAGTGAACTGGATGTGTATTTGGCCTTATGCACTATAAATCACACCTGAGAATACTCTTACACATGCTGCATTTTGTTGTGTGATTATTCATTTCTTTGTGGTGTCTGCATGTGTGCGTATTCCTTAGAAACCTCCAAACTTTCCAAAAAGGGTAGAGGACGAATCTTAAATACTGAAAAAAGATGCCTGTTTGGTGCTTTGCTTTGATATTGCACGTTTTCTTGTAGTTTTTATCATACTGGAGAGTAGGGAAATACTTCAACTACAGTCATTTTACATATTATTTGTATTGCTTATAGAGTGCAGACTAGTTTGGAGACAAATTGTGGACTGATACCTTAGTTGGTTTTTGGTTGGCACAGTATTGTCTGCAACAGTACTTGGGCAGAAATCAGAGCGAGTAGGGGTCCAAGAGGTGGTCAAGGCAGATGTGGATTTATAAAGCTGGCTTTTGCTTTGACATCTACATTTTTTTATTCCTCATTCCCCCACCCCTTGCCAATAAGGTATAAAGTGTTTGCATTTCTGCAGAGTGATTTTGATTAGAGTGAAGCAGCGGTTCTGTGAAGCTGGAGTAGAAGCATCATTGGGTCTCTAAAAGCTGTGTAATGGGTTAGACTCTGAGGAGCTGCTGAATGCAGTCAGTGCAGAAAATGGCTAATGTTTTGCAGACAAAGAGATTTGTTATGGCTGTCTGGCTTTCAGGCATATGATCTGCTTCAGGAAAACTCCTTGAGCTAGCAAATAAAACTGTTCCTTCACTTTTGCTTTCATCACCTCTGGTGAAGTGTCCGTGCAGGCTGCTGGATTGCAGATAATTCTCAAAACATGGAGAAACTTGTAGGTGCTTCTGGTGACAAAATGTGCAGAAATTCAGTATTTTAATGAGATGGATTTAATTTATGAAGAATTGCCATGCTGAATTAAAACAAAGGTTTATCTATCTGCTTTTGTGCCTGACAGTAAACGGTAGTGGATTGCTAAGGAAAAAGTTAAACGATACAGGAAATGTGATTTTTGCTGGTATACCTCCCAGATGCAGGCAGATACTTCAGGCCAGCTACAGTTTAGAGGATTGCTAAGCCACTGACTGTAACCTCATCTTTGCATTTAACAGTCCTTGGGAGGCTCTTCTTCAGTTAATTACTTTCAATCAATGTAATTGTTTATTGAACTCTTGTATACTTTTGCTGCCACAGCATTTTGAGGCAAGAGTTTCACATTTTTATGATGCAGTGTACCAAAAAGTTTAGTCATGATCGATCATTTAATTGAATTCTCCCAATTTTTCTGTTTTGGGCAATCGTGCGAGAGTGTTTTTACCGTTGCTCTCTCCCATTGTGATTTCACTGTCCCAGGGAGCCTCTTTTCTGAGCTGAGGAGTTGATAATCACTTCAGTATTCCTTTTATGGCAGTGATTAACTGTCTTTATGATCTTCACACCGTACTGTACTGTTGTTATATTGTCTTTAAGCATTATTGTGGGCAAATTAACATGCAAAATATGATGCTCTAAAAAAAGTCATGGGTCCCATATAGAGTTGGTACTCATTGGGATCCCAGTCAGGAGATCTTGGAGCTACACCAAGGGCCCAGTAATTCCATTGTTAACATTTCATGGTTTAATGCAGTACCAAGGCATCAGTTTATAGACTGCACTATGCATGTCATGGTTCAGTTCCCTTGTAAATACAACTTATATTGATTGTGCAGCAAAATATGAAAGCCAACTCGCAGTGGCCCACACACACCCTGCCCCTCCCCCACCCCACTGACAAAAATTGGTGGCATATTTGTTTGCTCTCCAGACACCATTGCTTAGAGCAGAAAGGGGAGACTGGGCTACTTCTTGCGTGCTTGTCTGCCTGGTTATATTAGTAGTGATTTCAGTGAGTATATTGACATCTGGGTCTTGTAAAAAAGTACGCTCTTTTTCTGGCTTTGAAATTACTTACAAACGTGTCCCTGAAAATTAAGGTTATTTATGACTATTCTGTTATATTTGTAATTTTGTTACTATCCTCTCGGATAGGAGTATGGAAATATACCTATGTATTTTTTGGTCACATTTTGCTTATTAACCAACCAAACAGAAGGCATCTTGAAGTGAAAATAAATGTTACTGTATAGAGAAGCTGGTGAAGTATAGGTTGGATGAGTGGACAGGTGAGGTGAAAACTAGCTGAAGGCCAGTAACTAGATTGTCGAGAAAGATGTTTTCTTTCAGTTTGTTTCACAGAAGTTGTATGGTTTTATCCCTTTCACCATTCATTTGTCTTTTGTAAGCTTGGCAGTTAGCTACACACTTCTCTGTTGTGAGGGGTGACCCAGTGGACTTGAGAGACAGATGATAGGGGAGGCCTAGCATCACTCCACCCGAAAAATCCATGTAAATGTTGTGGTGACATGATTACGCAATAGATGATCAAAACATATAATACTGATTAACTTGAAGACCAGCTGTGGTCTGAGGCCCCCCCACTCTCCTTCCCTTCTCTGCCTTTTTGTTCCCTACCTTCTTCCAGCTCCAGTGCTGAACTGTGCTGTGCGGAGATGTTTCAACACTGAAAAGCTAGGTGAAGGAAAACAACTAGGTAGCTTTCTTCCAGGAAAGCAGACTGAAACAGATGGGCAGAGCATCTTATAAGCACTGGGCCTTTGAAAGACAGGCTTAGGGGGCCATGGATTTCATCCTAGGATGTGCTGTTGTAGTCATATGTCACAGATATTTGTGCAGAGTTGATGAGAACGTGGAATCACTGGAGAATAGGGCCATGCCTTAGTGAGCAGCCACAACCACTTAAAACTTGGTGATAACCATAGTTTTAGAGATGGTTAAATACTATTGCTAAGCTACAGAAACAGTTTGTATGGTTAAGTAGGGAATGTAATAAAACAGTGAAAAGGCATTTCTAACTGAGTAGTTATAAACTGGAGTGGATGTAAAGATATTACAGAACTTTGCATCCAAAGAAGAGCAATGAAGCTGCTGCAGGGTCTAGAAAGCAAGTCCCACGAGGAGTGGCTGGGGGAGCTGGGATTGTTCAGCCTGGAGAAAAAGAGGCTCAGGGAGACCTCTGAAACTACCTGAAAGGAGGTTGTAGCAAGGTGGAGGTCAGTCTCTTCTCTCAAGTAACAGCTGATAGGACAAGAGGAAATGGCCTTGAGTTGCATCAGGGAAGGACATGAGGAAAAATTTATTCACTGAAAGAGTTGTCAAGGCCTGGCCCAGGATGCCCAGG
The DNA here is from genome assembly GCA_024336885.1 of Actenoides hombroni. Lineage (NCBI taxonomy): Eukaryota > Metazoa > Chordata > Aves > Coraciiformes > Alcedinidae > Actenoides > Actenoides hombroni. Next base: position 88,919,408 of record WUAM01000287.1, on the reverse strand, counting down.
GCAGTGGTGAAGTCCCCGTCCCTGGAGCGGTTTCCAAGCCATGGAGCTGTGGTGCTGAGGGACATGGGTTAGTGGTGGAATAGGTGCTGTTAGGTTGATGATCTTAAAGTTGTTTTCCAACCTAAATGATTTTGTATCTTAGAAGTGAGAAATGGAACTTCAGGAGAAAAACTTCAGCAATCAAGTTGTACTTCATTTATTTGCTTTACTCTCTTTACAAAATACTGTATGATACCAAAGGTAGATGCTTTTATTGACTCATTTTTCTTACGCAGCTCGTATTTCTGGTGTTTTTCTTGTTTTACAAACAAAGCTTATTAGCAAAATTCTGTTCATTTAAGATAGAATGCAATTTTTTTTTTTTTGTATCATGAAGAGACATTTAGGCAGCGGAAAGAGCCAAAACTGCACATTTCTACTGTCTCTTTCATTGGACCATTTATTTCAGCTTTTGATATTAGTAGTCTTTTTAATGTTTTTAATGCTAGGACTAAGAACTTAATGCATTTATTATGCCAGATGTGTATGTATTTGTATTCATTAGTCTGTAAGGTTTAGTTTCAAGAGTCCAGAGTGTGTTGATGTATGTACCTTTTACTATAACAAGAAAAAAAAAATGTCTAAATGAAGTTAGATAGCAAATGCATATACGTAAAACTCTCAAGATGATCTTCATACGCAAGGATTCCTATTTTCCTAGTACCGCGTCTGCTAGTATACGTTAACTGCTTCCAAGTGGAATCTGCAAAAGTGAGAGCACAAAGGGGTAGTTGCCAAAAACCTCTAGCAAAAAGTTGTGAAGAGCGCATATGGCTTGACCTTTGACTTCAAAGTAAAACAGAAGTCCAGTTGCTTAGTGTGGCACCCTGCTGTCACTGTGGGGTGCAGTGCTCACATTAGATAAGAAGATGATTTTTATATTCAGTAGCCACAGTTACTGATATTCCCATCTACTCCTTTTAAGGGATAGAAGCCATTGTAACGTTAGACTGAAATGGAAATCAGGGAGTGGATTCAGAAAGATATTGTACCTCAGTAGTATTTACCAGAATTCAAGTTGAGAACTTTGTGTATTCTGTTGAATTATTTTTTTTTTTCTCCAACAGTGGAGCTGCATAAACCCAAGGTTTCTTTCAGTATCAGACATTTGCTCCAAACTTATTTCTGCTGGGATCTTGCTGTTACACGTTACTTTCTTTCAGTTTGTGACACCTATCAGCTGCAGATGATCGTCTCCCAGTGCCAGTGATTAAGGAAGTAAATAGTGCCAAATGCAAACACGCGTATCTGAAGAAAAGTTTTACTAATGCAAAAATTTCTATTGTGTAAATTTTATCATTATTGTGCCATAGGAACAATGGTTGACCAGCATTTTCCTTCTCTTTTTCAGCTTTTTAAAATTGCTTTACCTTGGTGAGAATGGCAAGGATTCGGATTCCTAGTACAATCGTTATACTTTTTGTTACTGTTCAGACTGGATTCTTACTCTTCATGTATGCCCGGTACAGTAGCTTCATGTCTCAGTCTGAGGAGAAACCATCTCAAGTCCACATCCTCATTCTCTCTTCCTGGCGGTCAGGATCTTCTTTTGTTGGTCAACTTTTCAGCCAGCACCCCAGCGTCTTCTACCTGATGGAGCCTGCGTGGCATGTGTGGGTTACGATGTACCAGAACAGTGCCAAAGTCTTACACATGGCAGTACGGGACCTAGTCAGGTCGGTCTTTCTCTGTGACATGTCTGTGTTTGATGCTTACATGCCTTGGAAAAGAAACTTATCCGACCTTTTCCAGTGGGCAGTGAGTCGGGCTTTGTGTTCAGCTCCTGCTTGTGACTCCTTTCAACGTACTGACATAACCAGTGAGATGGCATGCAAGACTCTTTGCGGACGGTACCCATTCAGCAAAGCGGAGGAAGCCTGTAAAACTTATAGCCATGTTGTCATAAAGGAGGTTCGATTCTTTGACTTGAAGGTCCTCTACCCCCTTCTCACTGATCCATCCCTGAATCTCAAGATTATTCACTTGGTCCGTGACCCCAGGGCAGTCGTCAAGTCACGGGAACAATCGGTCAAAGCATTAGCCCGTGACAATGGGATTGTTTTGAGTACCAATGGTACTAAAGTGGAAGACAGCAAATACAAAGTAATGCAAGAGATCTGTAGAAGTCATGTTCAGATATATGAAACGGCTACTCTAAAGCCACCTAGTTTTCTTAAAGATCGCTATTTAATGATCCGTTTTGAAGATCTGGTCAGAGATCCATTATCAGAAATCTCAGAAATGTATAAATTTGCAGATCTTAGTTTGACTCCCATGCTCAAAAGCTGGATTTATAATATCACACATGGACAGGGACCAGGAAAAAAAAAAGAAGCCTTCAAAATCACATCTCGAGATGCTGTTAGTGTTTCACAGGCCTGGAGAAATGTTCTTTCCTTCCAGAAAATTAAGAAAATACAGGAAGTTTGCAAAGGCGCTATAAGCATGCTTGGCTATCAGCTGGTAGATTCAGAAAAAGAACAAAGAGATTTGTCATTGGATTTAGTGTTGCCAAGACGACAAAATCAATTCCGTTGGTCATCATTTAATCCAAAGCACTGAGACTTTATTTTTGAGAGATCTAGGGGTGGGGTGGGGAGGAGAGGATAGATCACTGAGTGTTTGTCTACTGTGCAGCATATAGATCATTGGAAAATCCTTGGCTAATGAGTTGAACTATCTTCCTGTCTGCTGAGTGGAAGTTTTTTTCATGAGTTTCTTACACTGCAAAAACCAAAAAAAAAAGCATGAGAAATGCTACAGGATACTTGTCAGATTGCAAATTTACAGGTGAGCTCTGCTGTTCTCCTCATTGTTTAAAAAATATAATTTAAGTATTTTCTATTAAAAGATGAATTGTAAAAAATGTCTTTGTTTATTGATAATAGTTCACTTTTGGTTCTATGCTTTAAATATTTAAGAATCTTACCTCTTAATTTGTATAAATGGAACAAAATAGAAAGTAAATGCCTTCACTTTCTTTCAGAATCGGCTGACTTTCTTCTTTTGCTTAAAGTTGCTGTGCAGTTGTGTAAATTTTTTTTTTTTTTAGACTTCTTGATGTTTTAAACTTTAATATGAAAGTTCTCCAAATGCTGGGGCGTTCTGTTGTAAAAGGCTTAGGCAGAAAATTGATTTTTGGATAGATTTCTTAGTGCTTTCTGTGGAATGCTGAAGTTTGAAATCGGATACTTGAATGGGATGTTGGCATGGAGAGAAAAAGAAAAAAAGAGATGAAGAAACTGAGCAGAATTGCTGTGGAAATAGCTTGTTAATGCCACCCCAATCATGCGTTCTAATGCTGTGACAGAGATCAGGCACGCACTTGCTCCTGCAGTGAATTGCATACCGTTATCCTCTCTTTTCAGAACTGCAAGTTGTTGTTAATGAAGGTCACTGAGAAACTTAAGGTGCCTTGGAAACCTGCATATTGATTGTACTGCTCTATGAAAGCGATCAATTCAAACAACTTTGATAGCAGAATATGTATGGGGGGTTTGTTTGGTTTTATTTTTCTTTGGTTTTTAATGAAGCACATGCCAGGATCTGTAGTCCCGGGGCACGGGGCTTCCTGTGCGCCGTAGTGGGTTCCGTCGGGATGCCGGGGGCTGTCGACCGGAGGCCCCGGGGGTCCTCGGACCCTTAAAGGATTCCCACGGCATGCCGGAGACTCCACAGCCTCTCTGGGCAGCCTGGCACAGCCTCCCACACCCTCACACCAAACAACTTTCTCCTCCTGTTCAGATGGAACCTCCTGGGTTCCAGTTTGTGCTCGTTGCCCCTTATCCTGTCACTGGGCACCACTGACAAGAGTCTTTCCCCATCCTCTTGCCTCCCAGGGGCCCTTTATCTCTTGCTCAGCATTGCTCATCTCCCCTCTCAGGCTGCTCTTCTCCAGCTGAACAGCCCCAGGGCTCCCAGCCTTTCCCCAGCACAGAGATGCTCCAGGCCCCTTAGCATCTTTGTAGCCTCTGTTGGACTATCTCCACTATTTCCCTGTCCCTCTTGAACTGTGGATCCCAGAACTGGACCTGATGCTCCAGCTGTGGCCTCACTCGGACAGAGTAGAGGGGGAGGAGAACTTCCCTCAGCCTGCTGGAAATCTGCAACGGTCTATGCTCCAAATTGGATGGTTTCTGTCTAAATGGGCCCCAAGACCATGTTCAGGACAGGGGGAGGCAAAGGGTTGCTGATATTGCTGCTGCACTGGGTGCAGGGAAATCCTTCACCAGGGAACATCAGAGACATGACCGAGTGTCTTTGCAGCTGGATGGGATTTAAATGCACACTCCCTAGCTCCGTTTGCTTTTAACGAACAGGCTTATCAATACCTAGGCTTAGATAAATCCAAAAACTAGTTAAATACAAATTCTTTAACTGGATTCATCCTTTTGGCAGCCTCATAGAAATATGAACGTTACGGAAAATGCTGTGTCTTGGCAGAATGGCTGCTCAGAATCCTTTATTAGGAGCCATGGATTACATTTTCTAACAAAAGCCAAATCCTGCGCTGTTCCCTTTATTTACAGCTGATCTTTCTGGCTTTGAAAACAAGATAAAGCATGGATGTCAAGGATCCCTTACCCAGAAAGCGTTACCTTTTCTCTGTGAACACGGTATTTTAATCCATAAACTACCTAATACGTATGTGCATTTCAAGCAAGAGTAATTGATTAGTAACTTCATGATATGCTTAGTATACGACTTGTCCTATTGATTAATGTTGCAGTAACATTATAACATCACCAGAATCACAATGTTGCTAAAGATAACTTTGAAAAGATCACAGTCTGCTGCTGCTAATGTCTCATAAATAGAAATGATGCTAGGAAAAAGAATCTCCATTACCTTATGTACAAACATTTCAGACAAATATATCTGGATTCTGCAAAATTGATTGGCCTGATGAGTCTGTTAGAAGTTATAACAAGATTTTGTTCTTTTTAACTGCTCCAAACTACTTCAAAGCATCTGGGAAATGGGTATTTTCTTATCATTAACTCTTTCCTTGCCCTTCTTTTACTCCACTACCCTTCATACCATGTGGTGGTGTGACCTGGCAATGGAAATGTTCTTATTTTAGTCTTATTTTTGATGTAATGGGGTTGTTAGGTGAATTATTGCAGTTAACTGCCCCTTCAAGGGGCTTCTACAAGGGGAATAATTAGAGTCTCCTGGCATGAATTACATCCAGAAGGCAGATCATAAACTGCCTCAAAGTCTCCCAGCTTTCTGCCCTTGGGTAGCTAAATGAGCAAGAGGAAAGAAAAAGATTTTGTTTTTCTGCTTTGAAAGTCAAAGCCTGGGAAGAAACCCCACCACTGATAAATAATCAATGTTTATTCCAAAGGCAGCAAGGGAGATGAGGTTTGTTAATGCTAATTGCTAATGAAAACTCCCAACACTGCCAGCTTTCTCTATTGGAGCATGAATGATGGGAAGGTTGTGTGTCAGTCAGGGCTATTTTTCTTCAGGTTTTTCTGCAAGTGTTGTTATTATTATAACTGATCAAAACAAAAGCCTTTGAAAGGGAAGAGGAAAGTGAGAGTAATGATGAGAGATCTTTCCATTTGTCTTTGGTCCTGTTGTGTTTCCAAGTCTATTCACCCTCCGATTTACTTTGAGATAAAGAGAAATGCCAAAGAGACAAAGAAAAGTGGACAGTAGTTGTGGGTATCTTATTCTTTTTTTTTTTTCATTGATATTTTGGGGTTGGTGCTATTTTGTAAAATAAAGATAAGATAAATCAGTCAGTTTGTATATGTCAAGGAAATCTGCATGAATCCAGATTGGGTTTTTTTTCTGTGGAAAGCCTGGCACCCCACTCACCCGCAACCACAGGCTTTGATAGGAGTCTAGGACAGGAAAAGCAAATACAGCTTTAAAGAAAACCTTGCTGATATCCCACTGGAGTCATGAGTTTCTCAGCCTAGTCATCAGGTGGAGCATCTCTGACAAAATGCACCCCAGCAGAGGCTTGCAGAGGAGCCCAACATGAGAATCCTCCTTATCCTGAAGGAACAATGTTGAATTTCCAAGCTTGAAACTTTTGGCAGGAGGAATTACCCACTCATAGACGTAGCAGTCTGAAGGGCTAAGCAGTCACTAGGTCAAAGAATGTGTCAAAGAAAATATTCTTTGGGCTTCTGTTGGGGTCTTTTCTAGAAAACTTTTCCATTAGAAACCTGGTTTTAGAAGGCTTTAAGAAAATATGAAACCGAGAGGAGTTTTTATCAGTCTGTCACCAGGGTGCTTTGTCAAACTTCTTATACAAGCACAGGCAACACACGACTTTCTACATTATTTTCCAGTGAAAAGCAAAATGGCCTTATGGATTTTTATATTTTTTTTCAGGGTGTTTGGAGGGATATAAAAAGGAACAGTTGTAGCCGCTGACATGTGAAGGTAGGCTGTAAAGTGTAGAAGCAGAAATCTGCTCTGAACAGGTTTAAGCAATAAGAGACACTACAGGGAACCGTCAGGATGGACAGAAACTACTTTCTGACAGGTAGGCTTTGGAAAAGATGCAGAAGAGAAATGGTGAGAAGATGCCCAAGATAAATGGGAAAAAAAAAATAAAAAATGACAGCTCTCTCCAGTCAATCTGTTATGGAGAATCCATGGGGAATAATTGTGCATTGGCATGGAGATGAATGAGAGAACAATTTATTCTGGGTTTTTTCCATGGCTTTTACAAAATCTAAATTCCTAGTTTGAGTCTTTCAAATCAGACAAGGTCTCAGAGCAGAGTTTCATCAACCAGTTATGCTGCAAGACTGAGATGAGGCTGTTATACTCTTCTCTGAGAGCTTGTGGTCAGGCTGCTGGATTAAATTTGAATGGAGAATTAGGGATGGGTCATCTCTGCTCCCTCTGGGCTGCTAAAAACAAGACATAATCACACGCAACAGCTTCACATCAATACCAGCCCTGTACCTACACATGAGGAATAACACAATTTCCAGTTCTGATCTAATGAATTTTATCTCATCTAAAAAATCCAAATATGAATTAATACATTTTATATAATCTAAGAAATCTAATAAATCTAATCTAATAAATCGTAGCTACTCAAAGAAATCAAAGAAATCTAAAAATATAAGCAGACTATGGTTTTCAGGTTCCCTCAAATCTGCAGATCACTATTTTGGACCCAATTGTTTCTCAACACAGCTAGTGGTAATTCTGGATTATTTCAGATGAAATAACACAAGGATTTCACTGCTTACTGCTGTAATATTTGCCCTCACAGCATCCACAAGCAAAGGAACGCAGCAATCAAAAAACTGAGCCATTGTGCCTCCAGGTTGAATATTTTAAGGCATTTGAAAACAGGAGCAAATGGGGAATTTCAAATGCACTCGACCTGTCAAAACTCCCACTAAATCTTGTTACGCACATCTCAGCTGTGCTGAAAATTATTGTTTGATAGCACGGTGATTAATACTGTCAACAATAACTGTACACACGGTCAAAGTAATCAACAATTAGGGTTATCCTACACTGGATGGTCGATCTAGGACAACATAACCAGAGTTTTCCACGTGATGCTGCAGCTGTCTCCCAGAATCTTAATTCCCTTTAGTAAATGAGTCCATCAAGAACTCAAGCAAAGCTACCATTTCTCCCTGGTGGTGGTGTCTGTTCTTTCTGAAAACTGATCATTTTATTGAGAAATGAGTGGATTCTTGGGTCTGTGGTTATGTTTTAACTGAATAGAGTGTGTTACAAAAGTCCTTCAAGGGATAAACAAGAGGACTTACTTTTACTCCATGTCTGGGTACAAACCTGCCCTTAACATGGTTCACCGCTCCTGTAGCATCTTGCTTTCCAGCACAGTTACTGGACTGTTCCATATAATTTTTTTCCTAAGTGCACACAATAGTGATGACAAAACCAGAGATTGCAGTTTGGTTCCTTGATAAAACCAACTTTTAAGCTCAAATATTGGTTTCAATTCTGCTTAATTCTTTAAAGTCAAAAGTTCTTTTTCAAGCATGAATTATGTTGAGATTTATCACAGCACTTCTGCATGGTCCTATCTCATGACAGATTGTTGGTTGGTTTATTTACTGTTGGTTGGTTTATTTGTTGTCGTTTGCTTGGGTTTTTTTATGTTGTTAGTTGGTTGGCTTTTTTTTAGGTTTTTGTTTGGGGTTTTTTTCCCCATAAAGCTTTAGGGAAAAGAGTGAAGACTTTCTTCTCTCAGCCTCCCAACCCCACCCATCTACCTGAGGTAGGTTCTACTATTAGAAGGGACAAAGTTGAATTTATACTCACCTGATTTACCATCTCAGTGGTCAGACCAGATGCATTCTTCCTCCAAACACCATCACAAAAGCCTGTGCTTTCAGTAAATGACATGCTTAACTTCAAACACATGAATTATGCCACCCTTGCTCAGTAAAATCTCATAAGCAGGTGCTCAGATCCTGAAGAAGTTGAGTCTGCTTGAATCGAGCATGAATATGCATAATGGCTGAACAATTTGGCTTTCAGTATAGGATTATGCAAATTGCAGATTACATGGACAAATGAATTGCCACTCCTTGATTCACAATTAATCACTTCAACCGTTTCTCCATCTGCTTTTGTTCCACTTTTATTGTTGCTTTCATTTCTCCAGTATATCAACCTGCACTTTTCGGCAGGGAAACGGTTGCCTTAATTCAGCCTTGTAAACAGAAAGTGTCTCTGCCACTAAAAATTCCAAACTTTGGAAACGTGAGATCCTATTTCTCAAGAAAAAAAAGCTTTTTCTCTGAAATGAGCAGAGAAATTCCTCTCTTCTCTAGGCCAGGGAACTTCCCAAAGGAGGCTGATGCGACAGCAGAGGTGATCAGGCAGAGGTACTTCAGTCCAGGTGACAGAAGAGGCTTCATGCCAATTGCAACATGCAATTAGCATTCAAAGTCAGAGAAAAGCTGGCTGTGACAGAAAAATGTCATTTAAACCTCAGCATGTACCTGTCAGGCCAACAGTACCGCTCTGAGATTTATGAGCTGCAAACTATCCAGACTATTAGTTGATCTGTACTTCAAACTGCAGCACATTGAGTCTCTCTCTCTCTCCTCTTTTTCTCCTTACTTCTCTCTGGCTGGCTTCACCCAGGCGATACTTCTAATCTGCCTTGAGTTCTTCTTGTGCTGAAGTTCACTTGGCCCTCATGGCTGAAGCTCTCAACACCAGCCAGGAAGGTTCAGGATGAATCACTACTAATAATGATGGGAGGAGAGAGAGAAGAGTGGGATCCTGGCTGGAAAACGAAGGTTTGTGGATAATAACTGAGTGCAGTTGGTTCAGCAGCTGGCTCAGCACACTCGTTATGGCAAAGAGGCTGCTGTTATGCTGTAACCAGCACAGTAATTTATCACTAGGTGCCTGGTATTCAGCGCACATCTTTTCATCCATATGGAATAACCGCTCATTTGTTCAGGGGTTGCTTTCTTAAAGTATGGGTTGCTTTGATTCGTTCAAGTATAGGCTGCTTGCAGTTAACAAAGTATAGGTTGCTTTGAGTTATTAAAATACGAGTCTTCCTGGCTGCTGTGGAAAGCATCAGCAGGTTCTTTCGCATTTGATCAAAGAACAAGCAGTTATGGTAGCACTTAAACTTCACAGGTAACGTTCAAGGGCTTGCGCTCACATGGGCGGTGCCAACCAGCAGTGTTTTCTGCTAGGATTGACACAGGGCACTCGCAGGATTTGTCCACACAGACTGCTGCCTCTGCCAGCCTGTCACGGGTTCAAATGCAGTGCAGGTTTCTGCCAGAAAGAGCCATATCTTTATCATAGAATTGTATTGGTTGGATGAGACCTTTAAGATCGTCACGTCCAGCCATTAACCCAGCACTACCAGGGCACCACTAAGCCATGTCCCTCAGTACCACATCTCCATGGCTTTGAAACACCTCCAGGGATCATGTGGACTCCACCACTGCCCTGGACAGTCTGGGACAAGCCTGGACAACCTTTTTTGGGACAAAATTTTTTCTCTTGTCCAACCTAAACCTTCCCTGCTGCAACTTGAGGCCACTTTCTTTTGTCTTATCACTTGTTCCTTGGGAGAAGAGCCCGACCTCACCTGTCTCCAGCCTCCTGTCAGGGAGCTGTCAGGAGTGAGAACGTCTTCTGTGCTCAGATAGGTCCATTTGAGGTCCTAATTTTTCCCTAAGGCCATATTCCCCAAAATCCTGAGCCACATGGCACCTGAGATGGGCATCTGTCCTACCATGGGAGCTGTTAGACTGCTGCCAGATGGGTGTCTCTACTACACAAAGGTTTGTGACACCCAAGGCCATGCATCGCCAAGCAGTGTTGGAAAATGAGACATGAGGATTATGGTTTTTTTCTACTTAGGGGAAAATGAAATGTCTTCTCTCCTTCCAGATGGTGAATAAGTTTTCAATAAAGCTCTCCATAAGAGCTTTCATCTGCTTTTGAAGGAAAAAAAGAAATCAATAATTCTTTCTGGCTACTGCCTATATTAATGGTGGGAAAAATTGTACTTATTGGTGTATCAATTACCACAGTTAACTGGGTAATGGCCTGACATGCCCTTCTGTCCTCAGGACATTTGGCTCCTGTCTACTTTCATTAGATATTCTGAAACATGTGAGGTGACCTTTCCTATAAAGGGAGGACTTAGGATTTTACATGGACATCTCCTCTGATTCTTTGTGTTACCCCAAGGAACATGGGGCACCTAATGAAAGTCGCTATTGCTGCCTTGGCTACACATCTGTTATTAAGAGGAGAAATATGTGCAGGGTTCTGTCTTTCCTCTGCAGTAATCAAACTGGTCAAGATTGCTAAATAAAAGATCACAAAATCAGAGAAGGGGTGGGGGACATTTGGAAGGGGCCTTTGGAGATCATCTCATCCAAACCCCCTGCTAAAGCAGGTTCATCTAGGGCAGGTTACCCAGGTTCTCATCCAGGTGGTAAGATAGATAAGAAATATTCTTCCATTTTTTTTTAGTGCTTTTTTTTTGCATTGCTACAGCAAGTAACTTGGAGAGTTAAGGTTTCACTGCCCTCCAAGATAAAGATGTGTTTCTGTGTCAAACTTACAGATGTGAAAAGTCTTTGGAACATCTCTTGGTGAGAAGCTGCTGTAGCCCACTCTCTCCTTTTGCAACCAGGAGGCGGTCAGCCTGTTCCTGTCTCCATGACAACCAGGATTTTAGAAATCACCTCAGTGACTGATTCAGCTGGTACTTCATCCTAAAAAAGATAGAGACAATGGCAGAAAACGTGTGTATCCCAACTCAAGAGGTATGTCCACTAAAGACTTAAGCAAGCTGTGTTGAAAACTATATTTCTCGAGTGTGCCTTCCAAACAACTCAGACTGAGATGCCCAGGACTTGCACTTGGATAGATGCTCTTGAAGGGAGTTAGGGATTGCAGGTGTTGGATTGCATTGTTATTTTAATACATTGCCATTCCAGAGTGGAAAGTTCCACGGGACCTACAAAATGAAAATCAGATTTTTCCTCATTTCCCATCCTGTAGGTACTTCATTATCAGAATTGAAGAGTGACTGCTCATAGGTAAATAGCACTTCTTATGTGCCCTGGGTAAAAAAAAAAAAAAAACCAACAAATCTTTTCATGAAAATGCCTCCTGTTCTGTTCCAAGCCTTAGCAATGTGGTGCCTGACCTTCCATATGGCTGCAGCAATCTTACAGGAGGTCATGAAAATCAATGGCAGATCTGAGAAATAAGGTGACAGACTTAGAAGTAAAAGCAGATGGAACAAAAATCCCCAAATGATGCTATCATGAATGGCATTCCTTGTCCTGGGCTGACTGCGGTATCGAGGAATATTTGGATTAGTTCTTCCAGCCTTGCAAGAAGTGTAGGAGGTTGGTGGTGACTCTCGACGTGAAATGAATTGTATGGCATGAGGAGCAAAAGAGGATATCAAAAGATAAATGATCTCAAATGTAGCCATGACTTTGAAATGTGAAAATAAATTTCTTTCAAAGGGTGGGGAATGTTAAAATGAATTAAACATAAACCCCCTCCAATTTCTGGAAGAATTAACAGAATGTTTTATATCCTGTCGCCATCTACTGGATCTGAGCAGGAGAACATGGGAGAGAGCAGATCTTGGGGGCTCTGGGGAAATGTGAGGGTGGCTACAGAGTGTGGAAACCCCTAGGCCGCCAAGCCCAAGGTCATGGTCACGCCTGCTGCAGTTTGTCAAAGAGCTGTGAACTTCTTCCCATCCCCACCATCATCTCAGGATACAGGGTGGTGGCTTCTGCCCAAATAGAAGGTGTGTGGCTGAGTTTCTCCATTGGAGAGCAACTGTCACCAGTGGGGTCTCCCCTTGCCAAAGTCACCCAAGAAGACCTGGAGAGAGGATGAGTTTTCATGTCAGAATCTGGCATCTCTGCACTCATGGCTCCCACAGGTCCATCACTGCTGTTCCCACTTGCATGTACTTCTGGAGTTTCTACTTCTAGCACTGTGAAACTGGGAAACAACATTCAAAAGGCTTTATGGACCAAATAGATTTTTTCTCCTTTATTTGTTGAAGTGGAATCTAAACATTTTGTGCTGGTTTTTTTTTTTTTGCCCCAAAGGAGAGAAGAAATAGAGATCCATACTCAGGAAGGAGTTGGTGGTAAGGCATTGGCTTCACTCACAGCTCAGTAAAGGAGATCCTGGGTGGTTCCTCTCCTACCTGTCAGAAGCTGACCCCATATTCTCCAGGAGAGCACACGAGCCGTCAGTCTACATGGTACTTGTGAGAGCAGGAATATTCTCATCCAGTCAACATGAAATCCTTCTAGTCCATGAAAATAAGCAAACAAGTTCTGCAAGTCCCTTTGTGGACAAACACATAAAACCTCAGCTTGGACAGCAGCCTTGCTCACTTTCCTCTGTCCTAGTGACCACTTATTAAATATTTCACATAGTCTGAAGCAATCTCAGCGAAAGTGACTGTCTTGAAAAGCCCTTCTAGCTAATAGTTACCGCTCTAATTAGAGCTAAGTTCATTTTCAAAGCTAGTCTCTACTTGCTCTAAGGCCTGGATTTGTCCCAGGCTCTCGGACATCCCAAGGATGTTCTTCCCCATAAGTATTTTTTTTTCCCCCCTAAGTTATTGTGATAATTTTGGTCTTATTTCAGATGAAACAAAACAAAAGAACTCCACTCTTTTTCAATAAAAAAGATGCATCTCACACAGTTTTAGCTGCCTGCAAGCTAGACATTTATTTGAAATTATAATTTCCTTTTCCTTCATAGAGAATGGAACAAAACAGACACTGCCCAAAGATGCTTCATCCCTCCTATTTTAGGCATTTATCCTAAACTGGAATCATAGAATCATGGAATAGTGGGTGTCTCTGGAGATCATCGAGTCCAACCCCTATGCCAGAGTAGGATCACCCAGGGCAGCCCACACAGGAACAGATCCAGGTGGGTCTTGAAAGTCTCTAGAGAAGGAGACTCCACAGCTTCTGGGCAGCATCACAGCAAAGAAGTTTCGCCTCATGTTGAGGTAGAATTTCCTATGCTCTAGGTTATATCCATTATTTCGTGTTCTATTACTGGGAACCATGGAAAAGAGTCTGGCCCCTTCCACTTGGCACCCACCCCTCAGATATTTATAGGCATTAATAAGATCCCTTCTCAGTCTTCTCCTCTCAAGACTAAACAGCCCCAGTTCCCTCAGTCTTTCTTCACAGGGGAGATGTTCAAGTCCCTTCATCATCCTCATAGCCTCCCTTGGACTCTCTCCAGTAAATCCCTGTCTCTCTTGAAGTGGGGAGCCCAAAACTGGACACAGTATTCCAGGTGTGGTCTCACCAGGGCATAGTAGAGGGGGAGGAGAACCTCCTTAGACCTGCTGGACACAGTTTACTTAATGCACCCCAGGAGACCATTGGCCTTCTTGGCCACATTGGACACATTGCTGTCCCATGGATAACTTACTGTCCAGCAGGATACCAAGGTCTTTCTCCATGGAGCTGCTTTTAAAGAAACAGCCCCATGTGGATGCTGACCTCTCTCTGTTAACTTTAGGTGGGGTTATTGGTTGAACCAGACCAGAACTTCTGTTAATAAACATGGGTTTTGAAGAAATCTACAGAGAATTTATTTTTTTTTTTCCAATTTTAGTATTCACTGAAAATATTTCAGAGTGTAATTGTATCCTGATGAAAGGTTGATTATATATGCATGTAGTTCTAGATGAATGAATAAACTGTTGATTGGTTAAGAATAACTGAGTGTCCTGGTATGAGGAAAGATGATTGAAAGTAGACCTGAAATGAACCTCATCTCCAATTTAGTAAACTAGTACTCGATAGACTCAATAAAATTAAATTAAATTAAATTGCATTCTGTCTTGATACTGTCTCTAAGAAGTGGAACATCTAGTTTTTAGACAAAGTTCCAGCTTTTAAAAATCTAAATAAAATCAGGACTGATTTGTAAAATTTTCCTTTCTCCATCCATTCTGTTCTCCAGGGTCACGCTTCCTTTTTATGCTCCTTCCTACCCATCCTAAGCTCTGGGCCAAAGCAAAGCTGTGTTCAGAACAGTGATTTGCAGGGTCAGAAGCATCCTGGGTGCTTGTTTTTTGCAGAGACAAACCTTGCAGGTTGTCCATGTCCATGGAGATATGTCCACTTACACAGATCTGAATTAATCCTGACAAAATTCAGATTTATTATATATCCATTTACTAAGAACTCACATTGCTGGGAAGTCATCTTTTTTTTTTTTTTTTTTAAGAATATAGTTTTCTACCACTGATGGGCAAAGGATGATCACTATTTTCATTGTCTGCATACGTGACCAGACCATTTGTCTGATCATTTCTCTTCTGATGGGTGGAGACAAATATTCAGCTTATTTGTGAAGCCAAGAATGAGGACACACACTCTTTATATCACCTTGCCCTTCAAACAGTTCAGGGCTGGATCTTCTGCCAGGCCAGCCTGCAGGACAGGAGGATGCCACAAGGGTTTTCTGAAGGACAGGGTTACCATAGCATGGTTTTCTTCTGCCTCCCAAGCATTGCTTCAGTCTGAGAGCGACTTTTGGAGAGGCAGGATATCCCAAGTGACAGCACTAGGGACGATCATCTAAACAGAATAGTTTTGTTCTACCTAAATACCTAAATTATTCACTCTGAGGGTGGTGAGACACTGGAACAGGTTTCACAGGGACATTGTGGATGCTCCATCATTGGGTGTGTTCAAATCCAGGCTCGATGGTGCTTTGAGCAACCTGCTCTAGTGGGAGGTGTCCCTGCCCATGGCAGTGGGGTTGGGAGGAGATGATCTTTAAGACCCTTTCCAACCAAAACAATTCTTTTTTTTTGGGAAA
>WUAM01000287.1:88670358-88680970 GCA_024336885.1 Actenoides hombroni | reverse complement strand
TCTGAGCACCCTGCTCTAGTTGCAGATGGCCCTGCTCCCTGCAGGGGGGTTGGACCAGGTGACCTTTAAAGGTCCCTTTTAACCCTCACTATTCTGTGGTAGTATGTTCCACCAGGAACTCAGGCCTGCTTCTGTTGTGTTAGTCAATTGGTGGATGATTCATGGATCAATATGCTAATGATTAGTTGAATGAACTGACTGAGTTTCCTGTCCCGTTGCAGGAAGATGCTTTTAACCAAAGGGGCATGTTTTTTCCTGTGTGACTTGTTATTCCTCTCTGTCCTAATGACTTCATTTCTCGATGTCTGTCCTTCCTCCTGGTCCAGTGTGTTGGCAATGAGTGCAGTGGAACAACTCCAGGGATAGGTGGTACTTGCATGGAAGCTGTTGATGGGAGAAAAGCTGCAGTCTGGAGAAATGGGGCAAGCAGCAGTGGAGGTTAGAAGGAGGTTAGATGTTAGGAGAGTTCATAGAAGCAGTGAGGGGGTGAAGCTCCTACTGACAGGTGTTTTTGGAGGCAGGGTGTGCTACTGAAGCAGAAACACAATTGTTGATAAAATTGACCTTGTTTGCAATCATGCTTGAGATATCAGTATCCATTGGATCAGGTCATTGGTGGCCTTGAAGCCCTTTTAGAAGAAGCTGTGTATCTTGAACCCATAGGAAGGTGGAGGTCTCATGCCTTGGGGAACTTAGAGAATCATTATTAAGGTTGGAAAGAATCTTCAAGATCATCAAGTCCAACCATCGACTAAACATTCATCATGACCGCTCTACTAACCCTTATTGTGACCACATAAATGTTATCATGACTTCTTAAGTATCTCACGTGTTTCCAACTGGACATTGTAGCCCATGAAAATAACGTTTTTCCATAGCAATGGATCAAAATCTATCTCGTGGTCTGCTCAGGTATCTAATGAATTTGAGAAGCTTGATCAGTCTTTAAGGTTGTTGAGGCTGGACCTCGCTAACAAGAAGGTAGCTCCCAGCAGTGCTAAGGCACGGGCTCCAGCTTTAACTGGCTTATCTAGGAGGACTGCAGTTGTCTTGGCACGTTGTTGGTATTGTATCTTCAGGTGCTCAAGCTGATAAGTCAGAGGAAAGGGAATCTTCAGTGGATGATCAATGAGATCGCATTGAAACCTAAATAGTTCTGGCCAAAAACATCTGTGAATCCCTTGGCAGAACATGCAACTCTCGGACTCAGAAGTCAATTTATAGTGAAAATATGGGAGTGCAGAAAATACATCTGAGCTTAAAAATAAAAAAAACGGCTGTCATAAAGCATCCAGTGTGTGCTGGGAGCAAAAGAGGAGGAAAAAAGGAGGAAAGAAAATATTTAAAAGCTTCATTGCAGGTGGTGGTAGGTAAACAGAAGAGCTTTTAGCGAGTGATATTGAGACCTTTAAGGAATGAGGTGTTTGGACTTCAAGGCAACAAATTTTACTGGATCCAAGGAAGCCCAGCAGCATAAGGACGTATTACAGAACTCTACCCATGGGCTCTTTTTCTGTCCCTGAGAACCATAAATGAGTATATAGAGAGATAAATAGATATGAAGCATCCCTGTGCAGGCACCCCGAACTTTACCTCAGATCACTTAACTTTATCTGATATATCTTTGCATCAAAGGAGAGAGGCGAGTAATCCATGGAGACATAAAACTAGCTGTTAAGAAGCAGCAGTGGAAGGGGGGGGGGAAGGTAGCTATAGACAAATTATTTCCTTTTTTTTTCAGGGAATAATTGAGTGCTGCTCTGCTGGAGACAGAAGATGAAAAGCCAGGGTTGATGCTAACACTTCTGTTTCATGCTTAGTGACCTGATGTGGGGTCATTCAGATCCATTGGGATTGCATAAATTAGAGCAGTAAAAGGAACACCTCCCTGACCTGTGGGAAGGGATCATTTTCTCCCTGGCTCTAAGTTCACTATGTGAATTGTTCTTCCATTAGAAAAGAGTTGCTAAATGACCAAGAAGGAAAATACAAGCTGCTTTCTCCATGACAAGCAAAAAAGAACTGTCAGGACATGGGGGATGAAGGTTAGATCTAAAAAACAATTAGTTGGGATCTCAATACAGAGTTCTGTATCAGCTGCTTTTTACAGTACGTATGGTGACAAAGCCCATGTAGATACCTATGACTTGATTGTGAGGAAACCCTGGTTAGCATGGAGTGACCAAATCAGCACCTTTGTCCCTTGTATCTCATGGGTGTAACCTGGGCTGAAGGGTAGGAAGGGGCTAGTTGTGGTGGTTCTTATTTTTTTTCCTTTATTTGGTTCTTGTTGTGATAATTCGGTCCTTTCATCCACTTTTCCTTGAGTCTTATTCACTATTTCTTTTGCTGGGAAGGTTTCTGTTGTCTCCAGCTCAGTTAGCTGCACCGGGGCTGGAGGGTGAAGCCTTTGCAATAAACTTCCATTACAGAAAACACACCATTTGGTTTTGACTACACAGACACAGGGAACTGGGCATGTATTTGGGCAGTTGGGAACTTGAGAAGTGTGATCAGTTGGTGCTTTTATTCCTTGGTTCTTCTGTACCTTGTTTACTGGAGAAGATGAGCTTCAAGCAGAAGTATTGGACCAATGTTGTTCTTCCTTCAAGACAAGGCACTGTGGAGGGATTGGGTCCTTTAACACTAAGGAAGCAAAGTCAAGTTAGTAGAAGGTTTGCTCATAAATGAGGGAAGAGCCAGTTTGACATGTTTGCACTGAACAAAACGTAAGGGGAGGTCTTTGGAGAGAGCTGCCAGGTTGGCTTCATTCTGGCTGTTGTTCCTTTGGCATTTGCTGCCATCACATCTCTCTGGCGTCCACCCTTAACAGTGGAATGATTCTATTTAAAATAAGTGGGACGAATCATCCCCTGGCATTGCTCCTCTTTATGTGCTGGTTGTAGGAGTAGGCACTGAGTTGGGTTAGACCCCACGTTTTGGATGGTTAAGAAGTGGGGTTCCTTGCCATGTCTGATAACTTCTGCCGCAAAATGGGTTTGCCCACCAACTGATATTAGAGTCCAAAGGTGGCAGAGGATCTCTTAGTCCTTAAACATGTCATAACTTATCAGGACACTCCATCTGAGGGAGTCAGTGCTAATCATTGAATGGTTTGGGTTGGAAGGGACTGTGAAGGTCATCTCATTCCAGCCCCTGCCATGGGCAGGGACACCTCCCACTAGACCCATGATGGGAACAGGGTTTGTGGCTCTTGAGGCCCTTATTTCAGTATTACCCTGGGGGCAGGAGTATTGCAGAGAGACACTGACAGGGATTGCAACAAGCAGCAGATACAGCCTGATGCAGTGGAGAAAACATCTGCTGAAGAATCCTTGTGAGAACAGGATGGGGCGTTGAAATGGGAGGATGTGGAGTGATACTTGCTGCTAAATGGCCAATTAAAATGGCCTAAGCAGCTTTGGCCAGCAGTTTCACAAGCTCACGAGTCGTTGTCTTCCTAGTTGTTTTGACTTGATTTCCCTGTAGATCTAAGAACAAGTTGTGAACTAAACAGGTAGGGCACCTCATCCCAGGACAAAGGGTGGAGTGCAGTAAGTTTGAGTGTGAAAATGCTGTAGTTTTACACAACGTCTTGTGGTGTTTTCTGGAAATCATCATTAGAGGCACTGAGGTAACGTGGTAGATCTTTGCTGCTTCTTCATTTGACTGTCAGTCAAGGTCTGGATTCCATTTTGTGGTTTCAAAATATTTTCAGAAGATGTTCCTTGGTTGCGGGGGAGAATGGTGACTCCTCTTTACTCAAGGAGCCAAAGTCTGAGTGAGGTGGAACGTGTCAGAAGTCACAAAGTTTGTCTAATGATGGGACATCTTAGGATATAGGTGACTGTACTGGCAGTGGTAGTTTGGTGCATGGTGGTAGACTGGGAACTTTCCAGCAAGCCTCTGTGGAGGATGACTCTTCTGATGCTTCTGGTGCTGGTGGCTTGCTGTTATCCCCCTTAAACCTTTCTCTTTCAGAGCAGTGCTGTAAGTCAGAATGATCTTTGTCCACTTGAAGATGATGATGGCAAATGGGAACCTGAAAACCAGAGTGGCAAGAATTACATAGGTCAAAAAGTACGCCGGTTTAGGTCAAATTCTGAAAGCAGAAAGAACCTTCTCTGTTCTTGAAGTAAATGGGAAATAACTTCCCTGAAACCAGTGGGCTGAGGGGTACGTAGGAGTAATTCTAGATAATATGCACCAAAAATACATGGTCTCCTGAGGCACTGTAGCCCAAGCATGCTTCCTTCACCATTTTCAGCTGAGCATCGCTTTGGGCTCAGTGTATTCAGTCTAAATGGCTGACCCTTACTGGTGCTGCCTAGGTTGATGGACCCTTAGTTCATCTCTTCAAGGTGGAGAACTCCAGGACCATTTCTCATGAGCAGTCCTTTCCTGCTCTACAGTGGCACAGCTCCAGCATAATCAGTCTTCGTTGTGTTCAACCAAAGGAGGACTTACCTTTGTTTTCAGATAAAAGGTAACAAATTCACACCCTGTGTGTGAATGTGCAGGACTCTCCTGTCCTACCTATGTCTTCCCGTGGCATGCTTCCAGTTGGGCTGCTGACAATAATTCTGTCTGGTCAGAGGATGTCTGGGGTTTATGATGAATTACTGCGATTAGTTGTTGAGAAGGGAAGGGTTTTTTACCAGTGTTTGGAGTGAGGTGTCTCAATGTGTTTAGTAGTTTTTGATCTGGGCTGGAACAGGTTTACAAAACTGAGATGTTATTGCTGGAGAACTGTGCTGGATGTGGACCCAGGAATCCAGTCGCTTCATTAATTAAATGCTTGAAGGCTTTAAGACTGGAAAGTCCCAAATTGCCTGTCTATAATCGCATCCTTCAGGCATAACTATATCCTGTTTGTCTTCTCTTTTCCTTCCTATTTATCATGTGCCTTCCTCTTTCAGGACCAAGAAATTGAATTCCTTTTTCTGACTCATTGCTTTGCTCTTCCAATTTGTCACTGTTACAGCCACCTCCAAGAAACCTCTCTGGCTCTGGAAACCATCTCTCTTGCCTTGCTGCCTTCATTTCCTCCCATGGGTATTATCCCAGTGAAGCATCAGGCTTATGTCTCAGTAGGAACTAAAGAGCAATTCACAGAATCATAGAATGGTGGGGGTCGAAAGGGACCTCTGGAGACCATCGAGTCCAACCCCCCTGCCAGAGCAGGATCACTCGGGGCAGGCCACACAGCAACACGTCCAGGCGGGTCTGGAAAGTCTCTAGAGGAGACTCCACAACCTCTCTGGGCAGCCTGGTCCAGGCTATGTCACTCTCACAGGGAAGAAGTTTTTCCTCCTGTTGAGGTGGAACTTCCTGGGTTTCAGCTTATGACCATTGTCCATTGTCCTATCACAGGACACCACTGACAAGAGCCTGGCCCCTTCTACTTGACCCCCACCCTGCAGATATTTGTAAACATTACACTTCTGTAGTTGGCGATGTCATTAAGTCCACTGAGGAAGGCGAGGAAATGCATAGTTAGGAAAAAAATAAATGTCAAGGAAGGAAAAGAAAAATAAACTCATTGGCTGCCTTTCTTTGATGGCCTTATTTGATGTCATGCTGCTGTTGCTTTATTATTTCTGTAGCACTAGAGCTGTGCCTGGCACTTTGAATGAGAAGACACAAAATAGACTGGCAGGATGTCGATAGCCATCAGCCTATATAGAAAAGAAAATACTGTTTTTCCTGAAAATAAAGTAGAATGCTGTGGACACTTTGGAATTATTTTTTTTTCTTTTAACTAAGATTCATCAGCAGACTGTTGGGAAAACCTTGATTCTGTCTGTGGAGCTTTAACTAAGAGTTGCAAAGTGCTTGAAGGATTTCTGAAGTAGAGCCTGTGATTGGGCATGGAAGGTCTGTCTGGTGTCTTTGGACAGAAAACGTGGCATGAAGAAGCGATTTAAGCGAAAGAGCCAGAATTGGTTCATGTGCAGATGGACAGAACTGGCCATAGAGGAGGTTGTGCTGAGAACTTCAGAGGTGGTTTGCAACCACCTCAACCACAGGCTCTGGAAGGATACCTCAGGGGGTTTCATAAGGCCAGAAAGCTTGAGTACTGCTCAGATGTCCAGTGGAAACCTGCACGTGGTTGAAGGTCTCCAGTGCTACTTCATGTGTCCAGTGTTCCTGCTGCCTGCACCCACGCCAGCTCAGGAGTGGTATGTGTTGTGAGGAGCAGTGTCCCCAGCTACATCTGATGAGCAGTTTATTAATAAACAAGAGCAAAAGCTGCAAAGAGGATTCTGAGAGAAGAGGTCTGTAGCTCTGAGATACCCTTGGGGCTTTTTTGTTCCTTTTTGCACTTTTGTCCCTTGTCCGTTACTTCGGCGTGTTTGAAATAGCCCAAGAGAAAAAGGTGGGGTTTCTTCACCTGTGGACTTGATCTCCAGAGGTCCATTCCAACCCCTACCATTCTATGACCTTCCCTTGTTCAGGATGGATTTTTAGTCCCGTCTGGGTCTTGTGCAGGAGCTTCTCAGGGAATATGATTTAGCTTTGTCCACGTGTCGTGGTTTTGAGTTTCATCCTTCTCTTCTCTAGCACATCACCATGGAGGGAGATATGGATGCCTGGGGAGATAAATGCTGCACCATACCGTCATGTTTTAAAGGTTTGGGGTTTTTTCAAGGCTTAGAATCCTTTCCTTCCTTAAAGAAGAGTCCCAGACACATAATCCTGATCCAATCGGTATCGGATCGATTGAGGAAACGCCAAAATTAAAGCAAGACAAAGAAGCCATTGACATTGCTAATGGAGTTCCTTCAATACAGAGAGCCCTGAAGATCAATGCTACCATCACGTTGGGCAACCAGCCATTTTGGGCAATCGTTACAATAGGCTCTTGCTTTCCAACAGTCTCCCCTGTGAAAATAAGTGCTATGAGGTGATCGATGTTACCTTGTGGGTTTGCAAGCAGCTATGAAAACCCTGGGGCATTGCAAAGCAGAAATGTGGTGGAAGATCTTTTAAGTGTGTCCTTGGGAGCTACTGACTCCAGAATAACCAGACCTGGGTCATTCAGGTAACACCAGTAAGCCATTTTCAGGCACTTATCAGAAAGGCTAGCTTCACCATGCTGGATCGTAGGGGTATGTAGAGGTAGGCTCAGGGGCAAAGAGAGGCACGAGTCATTTCTCAGAGGTCACCAGGGTTCCTGTGCCAGAACTCATGATACGAAGCAAAACTGAAGGACTGGGGTTGATGGAGAGCAAACAGAGTTGTCCCACCTTGCTCCATCCTGCATCCGCAGCAGGGATCAGGTCAGTGCCAAAGGCTGTGGCATCTTCTGCTGCTCTTACTGATGGAATCCTCCATCTTTTTGAAGTTATGGAAGACAAGAAAAAATTTAAAAGAGAGACATTCCAATCTGCCCTTGTCTTTGAAATAACTTTTCTCCCTTCTTCATTAATCAGGAAAGCTGTTACAGCTCTTGACAGCGCTCTGGAGCAAAACAAAAGGGCCTAATTCACTAATAGGACCTAATGCATAGTTAGGTTCTGCAGTGAGTCAGTCTATTTATCAAGACAGTTCAACTTGAAAATTAGTCATGTGGAAAGAATTTTTTTTTGGTGGCGGTGAGTACAGAGCAGGCACATTTTCCTGAAAAAGGGGCATATGTACTGTGAGGACATCACGCTTCTCGGGTGTGATGGATTTATTTGGAGGTCAGGTCACTTCTCTGCCCACGTAGTTGATGCGATCGCGGTGCAAAGTGTCTGCTGGTACAACAGAGTGCAAAGAAATTCTTGAATCGTGGAATGGCTTAGGAAAGAAATTCTTGAATCGTGGAATGGCTTAGGAAAGAAATTCTTGAATCGTGGAATGGCTTAGGCTGGAAGGGGCCTTAGAGATCATCTAATCCAACCTCTCCACCATGGGCAGGGATGCTTCTCAACTAGACCAGGTTGCTCAAGGCCTCATCCAACCTGACCTTGAACACCTCCAGGGAGGGGACATCCACAACTCCTCTGGGCAATCTGTTCCAGAGTCTCACCACCCTTGTACTGAAGAGTTTTTTTTCTAAGATCCAATCTAAATCTCAGTTTAAAACCATTTCCCCTCATCCTGTCAATGGACACTCTTGTGAAGAGTCCCTCTCCAACCTTCTTGCAGGATCTCTTCAGGTATTGGAAAGCAGTTATAAGGTCCCCCTGGCATCTTCTCTTCTCCAGGCTGAGCAATCCCAGCTCCCTCAGCCTCTCCTCATAGCAGAGGTGCTCCAGCCCTTCTTTTTCTGGCCAAAGGGCATTTCCAGTGCCCTGGTGTTGCTCAAGCTGTCCCTAGAGTGTTCCTTTTTAGCTCAGGTTCTGGGAGGTGTCTCTGTCATTGGAAAGTGCACTTTAGATACCATCTTTGTGACATTTTTTTTTGTGTTTGAGACTGGAAGTTATGTATTCTGTGTAGTTGATGGACTGAAAAAAGTGTTTAAGGCCTTAAATTAGAGGTGTGATGAGTGCTGTAGGTCCCCAGGAGGTGTGCACCTGCTAGCGCAGATGTGGAGAGCTTAGGCTTCATGTGCAGGCACCCAAGCCAGGTGATGCTCCATGTGTGCTTCTCCCCTGTGCACGTGTCAAAGGATTAAACACCCAAGAATGGGAACATGCAAACTCTGTCATCCCCTGGTGGGAACTTCTCTGAGGTGAATTCCTACTCCTATGCGCATCTAGAAAGCAGGTTTTCCCCATTTCTTTTTTTTTTTTTAATAAAAATGACTATTCTCTGCCCTGTGAATGGACCCTCTGTGCCAGCTGGAGATAGCTGAAGCATAGAAACTGAAGCATAGAAACTCCAATACTTTGTGCTGGTATGATCTATATGCTGTATATAGAGGTTGGGAGCTATCTGAGCAGGATTCATGATGATGATGAAGTGCATCATCTGGATTCAGCAGGGCTGCTATAAACCTTATATATAGTCAATATGCTGGAGTAGCATTTATTAAGACCCAGATATGGGCTTTCAGGATGGCCTTATCAGTAGATCCAAGAACACTTCTGGGGGGGGGAAAAAAGCCCTTAGCTGCCATTTTTAAGGATACAAAACCATGCAGATGACCTTCTATTTGATCTTTATGTGTATTTGGAAAAATGACAGATGGAATGAGGGTGTCAGTGGATGAAATGCTGTCACATGCAGTGATCCAGCTGAGATCTTGGCTTTTGGCTCCCAAACTGTTTAGCAGGGTAAACTAGAGCAGTTCCAGTGCAACCACACTGTGATGGTCCAGAGTGTGTACTTGGAGTCATCTCCAGACTGATTGCCTGACAGGTTTATAATGGCCCAGGTGGTTAAGTTTGCCTGATACATCCCATTATATCATCTGAGGTTCGATAGCGTGTAACTGGGTGACATTTTCCACTCCTCAAGCTTCAATTTTCCCTTTAGAGAGTCCTCTTAGGACTCAAATTTTCAGGAGTATTTCAGCTAATATGTTTCAGCCATTTGACAAAATGAGAGTAAGGAAAACAATGTCTTTTTGCTCGTCTGAAGAGATGCTTAGAGCTGTTTCCCTGAGGCATCTCCGGTACCTTCCTCCTGTAGATGCCTTGATAGTTCATGGAGGTATCTGCTTCTCTGGTAAAAAGATGCTCGTATTTGGCCAAGTTACAAGCACTTGAAAATCAAAATTTGTGATCACTGGAGACTTATGGGAGCTTTTTCTCCTTCAAAATTAGAGGTAACTGTCCTAAAAGTCGTGTCTGGCACATTGAGCAGGGAAGAGTAGGGTGGGAGGACCCCAGGAGAAGCCAGGAGGTGTTTAGAGGGTGAGGACTTAGCTGGTGAGACACTGAGCATAGTCTTGGGCAGCTGCTCACTGAGGGTGCTGGTTTTTTGAAGACCCTCACACTCCCCTGTGTATCCTTTCAGAGCAAAGATGTTTGGAGCAAGGTTCCTGGTTTCTGTGAATCAATTATTGCAGAGCATCAGTATCTGGATTTGGTTCAAGGGAGATGGACGTAGACATAGAAGGGATTTTTTTAGAAGCACTTAGTTGTCCAAACTTTATTGATTGAAATGGAACAACATTTATGTGGACACCTATAGATAAGTACGTGGACCTTTATATACCTTTAAAATTTTGAGTTTTAATCAGCTGCAGTGAGACCATCTTAGGAAGACAACCCACAAGGATATGAATGTCCTCATGTAGTGGAAAGTGTGTGTGGAGAGGAAATACCAGCTTAGGCATTGGTGCATGAAGGGAAGGTGGAGAAATCTTAAGTTCTCATTTGCTGACTGAGGTGGTTGAGGAAGAGCAGTGTGGCTGAAGGTTGTGATAGTAATTGACAGCAACCAGGAGAACCTAGTTCTTGCATAATGCTCAGCATATCATGGGTTCTTATCGATGTTTATAGATATCTGAAGGGTGGGTGTCAAGAGGATGGGGCCAGACTCTGCCCAGTGGTGCCCAGTGACAGGATGAGGGGCACTGGACACCAAATGGAACCCAGGAGGTTCCATCTGAGCAGGAGGAGCAAGTTGTTTGGTGTGAGGGTGTGGGAGGCTGTGCTAGGCTGCCCAGAGAGGCTGTGGAGTCTCCTTGTCTGGAGAGATTCCCACCCCGGCTGGACACTGCGCTGCTGGGCCC
>WUAM01000287.1:88581971-88592790 GCA_024336885.1 Actenoides hombroni | reverse complement strand
CTGGATCTGTTCCTGTGTGGGCTGCCCTGGGTGACCCTGCTCTGGCAGGGGGGTTGGACTCAATGATCTCCAGAGGTGCCTTCCAACCCCCACCATTCTATGATTCTACGAAATGGTTTCTAAACCTGACGCCAAAGAGCGGAGTTCTCGCATTTCTAAATAATTAGAAATTTCAGAGCAACGTTTTCTGGAGCAAATGTTGTAGCACTTCAAGACTTCAGGTTCAATTATGTTGGGTTTTGCCTTAAGAGCCTGTGCCTCAGGGCACCGAAAACAGGTAGCGAATGAACCCACCAGCCGAGGAGGCATTAGCATGCTGAGCGTGCCCGAGGTGAACTATGAATTTTATTTGTGCTTGCACACTGCACATTATTTCTGTCCTCACGGCTTTGTTCCGTGGAGCTGCCTTCAGCTTTCTCTGAATTGCTGATTTGACAACAGCAACTTGAAAACTCTGGGATGTACTGTTACTGTACCCGAGCCGCTGCGGAGCAAATTCACAGCTCGGCTTTCACGCTGCCGCTGGTAGCTGGGGAGCTCCAGTCAGCTCTGGAGGTATCTGGCAAAATGATTTGGAAGCCCTTAATTTACTCTCTGGTTAATTTTGCTGAGGAAAAAATATCATCACGCTGTGAGGTTTGTCCCTCGTTAGTTGCTCTGATTTCATACAAGAGGCATGAAGGCCTGTCCACCATGGGGAGGTAGATGGGAGATGGGAGCAGCTTTCTTCTCAGCACCAGTGAGAACTCATCCACCTTCATCCGTGAGAGCAGAGTGTGAGAGTTGTTACCACTCCCGTTTGTGTCTGAGAGCTAATTTTGCTGTTGGAGTCAGAACAGGCTCCAGCTTTGACCTCATCTGCAACAGGAGTTTATTTATCTTCTGGTAATGGGGGAACATCAAATAGCATAATTATTCTGAAGTGAGGACAGATGATCATGATCTAATTTGATAGAACGGCACAGGGTGGAAGGGAGCTTAGAGATCATCTAATCCAACCTGCCTGCCATGAGCAGGGACACCTCTCAACTAGAGCACATTGCTCAAGGCCTCGTCCAACCTCACCTTGAACACCTCCAGGGTGGGACATCCACAACCCCTCTGGGCAATCTGTTCCAGAGTCTCACCACCCTTGGACTGAAGAACTTTTTCCTAAGATCCAATCTAAACCTATTTTCCCTCGGTTTTAAACTATTTCCCATTGTCCTATCTCTGGACACTCTCGTGAAGAGTCCCTCTCCAGCCTTCCTGTAGGATCCCTTCAGGTACTGGAAGGCAGTTATATGGTCCCCCCCCAGTGTCTTGTCTTCTCCAGGCTGAACAATCCGAGCTTCCTCAACCAGTCCTCATAGCAGAGGTGCTCCAGCCCCTGCATCATCTTTGTGACCTCCTCTGGACTTGTTCCAACAGATCTGTGTCCCTCTTATGGTGGGGGCACCAGAGCTGGACACAGTATTGAAGATGGGGTCTCACAAGAGCAGAGTAAAAGGGGGAGAATCACCTCTCTTAATCTGCTGGCCACACTCCTCTGATGCGTCCTAGGACGTGGTTGGCCATCTGAGCCGCATGAGCACGTTGCCAGCTCATGTTGAGCTTCTCGTCAATGATTTGGCAAAAAGACTGAACTATTCCCACCTCACAAGTGTCATGCTTATGTTGGGAAGGCTGCTTTGCTACATTGACAGGAATTGCTCTTCTGGAGTACTTTCCAAAGTAAACAAGCCTGAAAACCAGCAAGGATTCACACTTTCTTGTGAAGAACTTGGTGGCAGCCATCAAGGGCAAGATTAAATATGTATAGTAATTACTGCAACGACTCATTAAAGAGAGTGACTGACATGTTGATGACTCCGAGTCCAAACTTTTCTCATCAGACTTCATCTGATGTAGACGTTCTTTGGTAGAACTGCACCTGGTGTAACTTCATAGAAGCTAGATAAATTGTGAATCCAGAGTAATCCAGGATAAATCCAAAGTAATGAAAATCAGAGTCTGAACTCGATACTCTCTTTCCTTGTAGAGCAGATGTAGCCTTTCCATCTGTTGAGGCACATTATGGAGATGCCTGTGAATGGAAAGGAAGGGGATACAAGCAGAGGTGTCTGTGAGGTGGCAGAAATGCACCGTATCATCATTATCATCATTAACGTGGCTACAAGTGAATTTTAGTTCTGCTGCAAAAGATGTGATTGTGATGTGAAATTGCTGGCAATTTGGCTATTCTGTGCTAATTGGGTCTCTCACCATAACTGGTGGGAGAAGTTCCTGTTGAACTTGGTACTGCTGAGAGAGGTGACTGAGGAGAAGAGCTGAGGCTTAGAGCAGCTGTGGGTTTCCATCTTATTCCAGTTGTGATTTGACTCACGGGGACCGTTTCACGAGTCTCCTCTGGAGACTTTCAAGAGCTGTCTGGGTGCATTTCTGAGTGATCTGCTCTAGTTTTGCCCTGCTTTGGCAGGGGGGTTGGACTCAATGACTTTTGAAGGTCCCTTCCAACCCCTACCATTCTGTGATTCTGTGATTTCTCAGGCTCCCTTTGATTGATTGACTTGTGAGCAAAGCCGAGAAGGTTTTTCCCTGCCACGGATGTGCACTCCAGCTTGGGTTGCTCAGGGATAGCATCCGCCCCAGCAGCCAGCTGGGATTTGTCAGGGTTTGTGGAGCATCTGTGTGCAGTAGCTTGCAGTCCACCTCGCTTGATTGACGTGGTGAGCACAGGGCAGCTGAGAAGCCGCTGTGCTGCAGGGAGCACCTTGGCTCCCCACTGACCCTGAGTGATTGCCACCGCGCGCTGATGCGCAGCGGGACTTCGGCACGCTGCAGTGAGCCTTTGTCACACGTGGTGATGGTTGACAGATGGTGCTTGAGGAAGTGTGCTCAGCAGATGTGGAAAAAAAAACGTGTAGCTATCAGTGTATGCCTGAAAATCCTGTTCTTCCTCCTCCTGCCCTGCCTCCTCTCTGCATCCAGGGCCACAGATGACAGTCACACAGAATCCCAGCATGGTGGGGGTTGGCAGGGCCCTCTTGAGATGATCTGGTGCCACCCCCTGCTCCATCCAGCAGGGGCACCCAGAGCAGGGGGCCCAGCAGCGCAGTGTCCAGGTGGGTTGGGAATCTCTCCAGACAAGGAGACTCCACATAGCCTGGCACAGGCTCTGACACCAAAGAATTTTCTCCTCCTGCTCAGGTAGAACCTTCTGGGTTCCAGTTGGTTCTCAGTGCCCCTTGTCCTGTCACTGGGCACCACTGACAAGAGTCTGTCCCCATCCTCTTTCCCCCCAGGGCCCTTTATCTCTTGCTCAGCATTGCTCAGCTCCCCTCTCAGGCTGCTCTTCTCCAGCTGAACAGCCCCAGGGCTCTCAGCCTTTCCCCAGCACAGAGATGCTCCAGCCCCTCAGCATCTTCTCAGCCTCCGCTGGACTCTCTCCAGTAGTTCCTTATCAAAACCCAAAGTGGATATTGTGATGGGAGAAGCTGAGATCACCTCAGAAGCACGTGACCATGCACGTGCCAAAGCCCAAGATGACAATTAGCAGGAATGTTGTAGAGCAGCAGGTAGAGGCCCTTGTGGAGCGCAGACCCTATCCAAAGCCAGCAATTCCTCTGCAAATTTATTATCCAAACAGACGAGAAGTTTGAAGGGAAGCAGAAACACTGTGAAGCGATTCACCTGCTGGCAGTTTGCTGGTGAGTGGCAGGAACAGAAATAGAAGTCTCAAGATGTGAGGAGGAACAGCCAAGGGCCTCATTTTGCAGCTCTCATTTTTTGGTAGACCGAGTCCCTTTAAAATCAGCACGTAGAAGTTAATTTGGGTAAGTTAATGCAAGCAGGAGTTAGAAAAGCGAATGCAGCTGCTTTGACAGAAAATCAAGGGGTTATTCTGTGGAGGAGGAGAAAGAACCCGGACAATTTTCTCAGTGGATGTGCTTGAATCGGTGCTGTCGGAAGAGGAGCAGCTGCAAGGGTGGGTGTCGTGCTCAGTCATCACCTCCATACTTTCTGTCCACCTTACCCATGTTTGTTGCCCTGCTATGTCCACGCTGTACCCAAGAACAAGTCAAATGCATCCAGTTCTGACTCCTACTCATTGGGGTTTTCTTGTGGTTACTGCTGTCTCATCTCTTCAAGGCCTCAGAGTGTTCTTCCGTGGCACTTACGTGTGTCTTCTCCCCCCATTCATGTTTTTCACCCTCTTGGAGCTCTTGGTGTATTTGTTTTCCTGAAATCAGTGACAGTTTTACTCCAAACTTTCTTCGCAGCTTGAAGCTGCAAGAAGCACAAAAGACAGAGATAGCAGCAAAGGCTTCTGGGATGGGGGTAGCACAGTGCTACAGGTTGTGTCTTCTCAGAGGAACAGCTCCCCGACACCTTTCTCATCTCCTGTTCCCACTTCCCAGTGTTTTTGAATCGCCACCTTGACTCCTCCTTTACACCTTCTCATTCTCTTGCCTTGTCTTTTAGTAAGACCTTTACTGTAACCTCATATATAGTGGTGAGTAGCCAGAGATGTGGATGATTAGTGGAAAATTAGTTGGGCCTTTGGGCTTGAAGGGTGGCATGATGTCCAGCTGGTGGTCATTTGCTTATGCCATCCCTCAGGGATCAAAATTAGGTACAGTACTGTGCACCATAATTATTAATGACCAAAATGATGGGATCCAGCGCACTTTTGGTGCATTCTGATACCAAACTGGGAGTGGTGGTCAGTACAGGGGTCTTGACAAGCTGGAGGAAAGGGACGGACTGGAGCCTCATTAAATTAGCTGAGGGAAATGCCTCGTCCAGCCCCTGGAGAGGACCAGCCGCTCCATGTACCAGCACATGTTGGGGCCAACTGGCTAGAAAGCAGCTTTGCAGAACAGGAGCAGACAAGTTGAAGATGAGCCAGCAATGTGTCCATGCTAAAAAGGCCAACAGCAATCTGGGCTGTACCAGCAGGACTGCAGCCAGTAGGTCCAGAGCAGTGATCCTTCTCTCTTTGGCAGCTGTGAAACAGCATCAAACTGCTCTGTCCAGTTTGGTGCTCCCTAGAACAAGCAAGATATGGATGGACCTGAGCAGGACCAGTGGAAGCCACAAACATGGTCTGGAGCTAGAGCAGGTGAGAGGTGGGTGGAAGAGGCTGAAGAAGCTGGGTTTGTTCACCTTGCTCAAACTTTGGATGAGGCCTGAGCAACCCGATCCGATTGGCATTGCTTTGAGCAGAGCTCTGACCAGAGGCCTCCAGAGATGCCTTCTGATGGAGATCATTCTGCACTGCTGTGATTAAAGCAAGAACATTAAAAGGGAAAGCAGTGTAATGGGAGTTGTTGGTTGAATTCCATATTATCTCCCCAGCATATCATTGTCTGTGTAAGAGCTGATGAAAGTCCTGAAGACCTGTCTCCCTGCCTTAGCCTGGACCATACATTGATCAGGAGGTGCTTCTTGTTTGAGGATGCTTAGCAGGAAGAGGTGCTGTCTCCTTTAGAAATACAGGTGTTATGTTATTCCAAGCATCATCTGCTCTGTGTCAAACATGGAGTATCGACAGATGATATTAAAACCCGTCACCAGTTTGCGTGTGACTCACTGTTGAATCTTTAGAGCTGGGAGAAGTGACTCTGGCTACAGCTAACCCGGACTCGCCCACTGAATGCCCAGGTCTAACACCAACATGAATGGATCCTTTGAAGAGTGTTCATTGTGGCAAAGTGAGAAGAGGTGTGATATTTACTCATAAACCCACAGAAAATCTGAGCTTCCTATAATATTTCTTCTAATGTTGAGTAAAAGCAAAGGAATTTCTCTTGCTCTACAGAGCATTTTTGGTGGCACAAAGTTGAAAATGTATATATACATACAGAGAGAGAGCGTTGCTGATAATATTTAGCAGACGGTCAGACCTGATGATCCTCTGAAGGTCTTTTCCAACCTTACTGATTCTATGACACCATTCATTCAGAAGACAGCAGAAGCTGGCGTGCTGGCTGAGGCATGTGGTGGGGAAACAAGTTGAAAAAGGCTTAATTCACTATTAATCCCTCCGTTAAGCAGATGTCTGTCACAATAAACTTACTTTCGGGCAGCGCAGTGTTAAGAGTTATGTCATTTTGACAAAAATATTGCTCAGCAAGATGTGGTTGAGCACTAACGAGGCTTGAAATCCTCAGGTAGCAAATCCAACCTGCTGTATACTCAGAGCTGAGCACTCAAAGTGGATGGTGGTAATGCTTTAGCAAAAAGAAATAATAGAAAATAAAAATGGGAAGGACCCCAAGAGGTCTTCCGATCTTCATGGTAGAATGCACTAGATCTAAATCTTGATCAACCCAGTTGAACTGTCTGGTGGCAGCAGAGGTGCCTCGTTGGTGAACAGGACTGGACAGGACTTCCACCACTGGTGTGAAAAAGAGATTGTCCTCTTCCCCTTTTATGTTTGAAGATGGTTATTTTGTCCCATCTCTTCTGTTAGGTAACAAACCTAGCTCCTTGATTTTTGTCTGCGAGTCACATCATCTCTACCTCACACTGGTCATGTCAACCATCTCTGTCCACCTCCTTTGTGAAGTTCAGTGCTTGAGGGTGTGCAGAGTCCTCCACAGCACTCGTCCTCATAAGCGTGGGCTTCAACGTGGGAGTTGTTCCATTCTTTTTCCAAAGCCCTTGTTTCTGCATCCCTGGATGATCACTGCCTTTTACCGAGCACGCATCGCTGGTGTTTGTGTCCAGATCACCGTCCACCAGAACCCTGAGGGTCCTTTCTCTGCAGCTCCTCGTTAGCCAGTCATTCCTAATGAGCTAATTGTGATGCTGTTGGAAGACAGGATTTGTCTCCCTGAACTAAGTCTGGAAGCTCAGGTGTCTGTAGTTGGCTGGTGGTTCCAGGAGCACTGTACTCAGTGGAGAGAGGGGGGAGACATGGCTCTGAAGAGCAATTCATCCCATCACTTTTTGGAGAGCGGGAGTTGTGCTTTAGGGGTGCTTATATCTCATCGAGATACGTGACCCCAGGTTGCATGCCTGACTTTTGGGTGGTTGAAATTTTCTGAGTGATCTGCCCTAGTTTTGGTCCTGCTCTGGCAGGGGGGTTGAACTCAGTGATCTTTGGAGGTCCCTTCCAACCCCTACCATTCTGTGAAATCAGCCGCGATGAATTTAAGCTGCTGCGTACAACCGCGCGTCTAAATTTAGGGATGAAGGAGACGGTTTCCTGATTGGGTTTGAGCTGATTTAACACTGCTCTGCTGCTTCGCGGGAGGATCCTGCCTTCCCTTCATATACCCTCTTGATAAAATGTCCACAGAATGAATGGTTCGTAGAGCGCGGGAGCTGTGAGCTATTGTAGCCGGCTCCAGCGCGTAACCAGTGAGGAAGTGCTCTGAATAGCAAACGTGTCCGCCTCCCTTCCTCCCTGTCGGAGCCATCAATGCCACATCTGTGTGTGAACAGCAGCACGAGCAAAGTGCCACTCATCAAAGTGCTGCTGGATGAAAAGCAGCCAGGCAAATCGGGAATAAAGAGATGACTCAACAAAGCTGCGTCCCCATTGGTTCCGAACCAGAGGTTTTCAGCAAAAAGTTGGAGGAGGGGAAATAAAACCAAAAAAGACTGTTGAGAATAGAGGGAGATCACAGGGGGTTGGCTATGGTTACCTGGGCTGGTGCTCCAGGCCAGTTTTTTTACAGAATTGCAGAATGGTAAGAGTTGGACGGGACCTCTGGAGATCATTGAGTCCAACCCTCCTGCCAGAGCAGGGTCACCTAGAGCAGGTAGCACAGGAATACATCTGGGTGGGTTTGGAATGTCTCCAGAGCAGGAGACTTCACAGCCTCCCTGGGCAGCCTGTTCCAGTTCTGTCACCCTCACCATGGAAAAATTTCTCCTTATGGTTACATGGAAGCTCCTCTGTTCCAACTTGCACTCATTGCCCCCTGTCCTATCATATTCACATGGATGTGAACATCTAAAGGCTGAGTCCAGATGAAAATGGACCTTTTTTTTTAAACAATCTCACGCTTTGCTTTATTTCCTTCTTCCCATAACTCCCCTCGCTGCTTCCCCTGTGACCTCATAATTTTTCTGTTCTTCATAGTGCACCCAGACAAAATGATCTTGTACTTTACTCAACTTTTAAGCCGCTTTATTTCGGCAGCAGGCTGAGGGAAAGCTGAAAACCAGGGGATGATTATTTTGTTTTTAATCTCTGATCAGGTAGCATTATTCAGCTGGAGGCAGTGACTGCTGTTGCAGGGGGGTCACAGGCACACAGAGTGCTGGGTGGCTCTGGCAGTGGTGCGAGGGCAGATGCCCTGGGTGGGGGGAGCCACCCCTAGAGCAGGTCCAGGTGCTTGTGCAAAGATGGGAATTCACCCTGCGTGGAAAAGACTGGAAATACTGGAAGCTGGTCTGGGAATATTATTACTTCAGTAATTCCACGTGTTAATTGAAAAAGAAAAAAAAGAAACATGACTGAAAAAACTGGGATTCGAGAACTTTGCCTTTATTTACCCTGCTTCTGGAAGGGCTGGAATTTTAAAGGCAGTGAAAATGAAATGAGGAAAAGAGCAAGTAAAGCAGAAAAAAAAAATAAGAAAGGTTGAGATGTGTGGTGAACATACAGAATTATAGAATAGTTTGGGATGGAAGGCACCTTAAAGATCATCCTGTTCTAACCCCCCTGCCGTGGGCAGGGACGCCTCCCACTAGACCAGATTGTTCAGAGCCCCATCCAACCTGGACTTGAGAGCTTATCTCAAAACATGCCTGATTTGTGTGTCTAGAATTTTTTAGCAGTGGGAGTTGTTGCAGGTGGAGTATGTTGCTGCTCTTCTGCACATGGGTTTCCTGTAGACCGTGAAGGAGACACCACTGAAGTTAAAAGCTCCACATGACTGGTCACTAGTTGACAGTGACTTTATAAAAACATGCTTTTGCAGTGAGGGTGATTGAGCACTGACACAGATTTCCCAGAGAGATTGGAGAGTCTCCATCCTCTGAGACAGTCAAAAGCTGTCTGGGCATAACCCTGGACAATCTGCAGCAGGGTTGGACCAGATGACCTCCAGAGGTGCCTTCAACTTCAGCCATCTTGCGATTCTGTGATGAAATCTCCACCTAAGTCTGCAAAGAGCTCATGTTTAAGTGACTCTGCATAACTTTTCTCTGTTGGCTTTGTTGGACGACTCATTCCCAAGATAAAAGGTGAACCTGCCCTGGGAAGCCCTGTCCCTGCACAGCAGAGTCCACAGCTAAGTTTGCACGTCCTGAGAGAGCAGGTGAAGTGCTGGTGCATGTACCTGTGTGTTTGCTTGATAATTTAGAATCATAGAATCATTTAGGTTGGAAGAGACCTTTAAGATCATCCAGTCCAACCATTCCCACAGCACTGCTAGGACATCCCTAACCCATGGCCCTCAGCACCACAGCTCCACAGCTTGGAAACACCTCCAGGGATCACGGCAACTCCACCACTGCCCTGGGCAGCCTGGGACAGCCCTGGGCAACCCTGGAGGGGAAGAACTTTTCCTAATATCCAGTCTGGCCCCCTGGAGAATCTTCTCCTGCCTGGTTCAATACACACTGGCACTTTCCACGTAAAACAGTTGTCTCTTTTATGAGACCAACAAGTAGGATTGTCAAATATCAATCAGAAGTTTACGGTGCTCTCAGCAGCAGCAGGGGAGGGTAAGGCAGAGGATAAGTGTATAAAAGTCCAGGTTTTGGAGGAGTTTTGTCTTGGTTGGGGATATATTTATTTTTTTTTATGGGTGGGCTTTAGTTTGAGTATTTTTAAGGACTATTGATGAAAAGAAAGGACCTATCATATTGCAGCTGGCTGCAGCAGTGTGGTCAATAAAAAGTTTATTTTTACTCTGTAATTCAAATTCTGGACCTCAGCTGGGAATTAGTATCTATTCTTTTTTTTTTTTGAATTTTACTGTGAAAATAAGTCCAGAACTGATGCTCCCAGCCCAGCAGGGATCTCAAATGTTCTCTCTTCTTGCTCTGACTTGAAAGGAACTATTCATAATGTGCCTAGTTAGGAGCATATGCATTGTATTCCTGCAAGAAATCATGGCCATAAATTAAACGGATGCATACACACACACGTAGGTAGGAAAGTGTGATTCAATTACATTCTATTTCTTCAGTTCTGCATGTGAAGTAATTCATAAAACCAGAGGAAATAACGTGCTTTCATTTTTATTCATCATCGACGAGTGAGTTGTCAAGGACATGACTTTCTGCCTCTACTTTGATAGTGCTATGGAATTATTAGTTTTCCTTTGCATTTCCAGTAATCCCTAAAGCCAGTTGTGAAATGTTCTCAATTTCTTATACCCTGTCTAAATACATAGATTTGTTTCCCTTTAACTATAAGACACGTTGCTGTCTGATCTTTTCTGTACGCTACATCCGTGGCAGATAATTTTTTTCCTTCCCATGTAGTATCTGTCTCAGTTTCCCATCCCAGGCCACAGCAGAGACTCTGCTTCCTTCAAGTTCACTGAACATCTCTATCAGGTCCTGGATTAGAAGATGTTTCCAGTCTCCCTGCCAATGATCCTGTGGCAGCTCTGTTTAAACTGGAAGCATTTTCTTGTAGAGCCAGGTTGGTACGTCGAAGGCGCTTGGTAAACTTGTGTTGCTCAAATCATAGGATGGTTTGGGTAGAAAGGGACCTTAAAGATTGAATCATAGAATGGTTTGGGTTGAAAGGGACCTTAAAGATGGAATCATAGAATGTTTTGGGTTGAAAGGGACCTCTGGAGATCGAGTCCAACCCCCCTGCCAGAGCAGGGTCACCCAGGGCAGCCCACACAGGAACAGAGCC
>WUAM01000287.1:88460685-88477214 GCA_024336885.1 Actenoides hombroni | reverse complement strand
TCACTCTCACAGGGAAGAAGTTTTTCCTCATGTTGAGGTGGAACTTCCTGGGTTCCAGTTTGTGCCCATTGCCCCTCGTCCTGTCACAAGGCACAAGTGAGAAGAGGTTGTCCCTGCCTTCTTGACGTCCAGCCCTCATGTATTTATAGACATTAATTAGATCCCCTCTCAATCTTCTTCTCTCCAGGCTAAAAAGCCCCAGGTCTCTCAGCCTTTCTTCATCAGAGAGATGTTCCAGCCCCTTCATTATCCTCGTAGACTCTGTTGGACTCTCTGAAGTAGATCTCTGTCACTCTTGAACTGGGGAGCACAGATCTGAACACAGTACTCCTGCTAAGGTCTCACTAGGGCAGAGTAGAGGGGAGAAGAACCTTCCCTGATCTGTTGGACACACTCTTAATGCACCCCAGGATTCCCTTCAAAGGAAAATGTGTAGATGCTGCACTTCAGGACACAGTTTGGAAGTCATGATAATGTTGGGCAGACAGTTAGACTTGTGATCTCAGAGGTCTTTTTCTAACCATGATTCTGTGATTCTTATATTTTCGTAAATTCCTAAATGATAAGGATGGAGTGGTCTGAAAAGAACCACAGGAGGATCTCCTGTGCCTGGTCAAGGAGTTTCTCTAATAGGTACCAGTTCACGACCTCTTTGAGTAAATGCATTGGTCCAGTTCTGCTTAGGACATTTGTTGAGATGCCAGTGCTGCAGTGGGATGTAGCATGGATCTAATGGTAAGCAGCTGAAGTGGCTTCTGTCTTTGTTTGCTTGCTTTCTATGAATTGGTTCTGTATTGTCTTCCATGCCATCGTTGACCTTACAGTAGGAGAGACTCAAGAGATAATATTTAGGTTGTACTGCCCGGCAGAGATTCAGATGCTGCACAACAGATGCTAGTGGCTTCAAAAAGGGCTCTGTTTCTGGGGAGGTGTGCTGTGTTTGTTCTGCAACACCGGGAACGGTGACAGCTGATGCTTGTTCCTCTTCCTGATCTAGTCCCAGATTCATTATGAAACAAGTAATTGCCAAAACCAGCTTTGTAAACGATGACTCTTATCCATCGGAAGATAATGATATTTTAATACTGCTGTAGTATCTTCTTTAAAACTGATGAGCTGCTGTCACCTCCTCCATGCAGCAGGAAATCATATGTGTCTCCTTTGGTTGGGTCAGCTGCTACACTTTGAATGGAGAACTAATTATTGTTTAGGAGCATGGTTAAATGTGTCGTATCAGTTATAGTCAGGCAGGCTGCAGCTTCTTGTGCATTAGAGAGTGCTTGGGGAGGTGCTGGTGTAACCCATGCCAGGCTGACAGGTTTTTCTTTACGTCAATAGCCAGAAGTGTTTAGAGTGCAGAGGTGAAGATGGTGCGAGAGATGTTGAGGTGGTTTTGCAAACTGCTTAATTTAATCATAGAATAGAAGAGAATCATAGAATGGTTGAAAAGGACCTTTCAAGCTCACCCAGTCCAACGCCCCAGCACTGAGCAGGGCCATCTGCAACTAGAGCAGGGTGCTCAGAGCCCCGGCCAACCTCCCCTGCAATGGTGCCAGGACAGGCTGGAGAGGTGGGCCCATGCCAACCTCATGAAGTTCAACAAGGCCAAATGCAAGGTCCTCCATCTGGGTTGGGGCAATTCCAAGCACTGATATGATCTTTAAGGTCCCTTCCAACCTTGACAATTCTATGATTCTATAAGCAGTGTAAACCTATACAGTTTAGCAAAGAGCTCTTAAAAAGCAAATGTTGAACAGAAGGAACTTTTTGCTGCAGCGAAGTTTGATGACTCATATGTGCTCCTTGATTACTCAGCTTCATTGTGCACTTCTTGGAATAACTCCCATTAACATCTCATGCAGTCAAATATATCCCTCTGGAAATCCATTGTGATGGATTTGGTCTCTCAGCTTTTTTCTTTTTAGGATCTTAAATGGATTTTTAATTTATGGGTGAGAATTAACAGAGAAGTTTCACTGTATGGCTCTGCATTCAGAGGGAATCAACAAGGTTTCAAGGTAGTTAAGTAGCAGAAGAAATCTCTTGGACTAGAAATCACTTTTTTCAAACTCTCTTTAGTTTCCCACTTTCATGTCCCTGGTTTTGCCCTTTCTTTCATGTTGAAGGATCTAGTTAAGTGAACCTGTTAATTGACTGGCCTGTTTTCATTATTTTTGTGCTGACTATATGAAACTCCTCTCTTTTGAGAGGTAAAAGAGAGTTCAGCGTAGGCAAGAGTAAGAGTATACTGTCCCCTTTGCTTCCTGGTAATAAACTCTCATAACCCTTTAACTGGTAGTACTTGTGTGCCAGAAAGCTGCCCTTTGTCCAGGAACTGAAATAAATGCTTTAGAAATACTAAATTTAGCCAATAGCTGCAGAGTTTATTACCCATTGGTACAATGGCAAAAATGAGACATAATTTAATGCCCCCCGCTCCCAAATGGATTACATTGACTTCTGCACTTTTTCACAGCCTTCACTGACAGACACAGGGCAGCTTGCTCTGCCCACTGCTCTCTACACACCTTCTGAGGACACCCCTGTCCCACCTGCCCATGTCCCCTGCCCCTGCCTGGGGAAATGCAGCTGACTCAGGGGCAGGGACAGAGCCCGATACGTAGCAGCAAACTGCTCAGAGGGACACCCCACAGCATCTCAATTCTGCCAGAGCTGCTTTGCAAATCAAGGGATTAATCTACTGTCATCACATGGCAATTCCTTCTATTTCAACTACTTTGACAAGGGGAAATGTCCTAAAATACTGAAGATCTAGCAATGCTATTCTTACCAAATAAATTCAACATCCCTCTTGCAAATCTCTTTTCTTCCTCATCCTGTGAATAACCTGAGTTTAGAACAGCTGGATAGGGAACAATTCTGTTTTACAGATGCTGCAGTTCAGATTATATTTTATTAAGTTGAAATGAGAGACACAGCAAACTCTCCCAGGGAGTTCAGAAGTTTCCACCCTTCTAGTAATTGCAAACTGTACAGGAAATGGAGGGTAAAAAACCCTGCAAAATGTCATTCAGGGTATCTCGAACAGAGTCAGTGCCTTGAAATAAGTTCTCAGAAATCCTCTGAAACGAAAGAATCAGGGAAGCCTCTTGGCACTTCTCGGTATTTGTCAATAAAGAGGAGTGGAGGAAGGCAGCTCCTTCTGAGCTCAGCCAGCCTCCCAGCACTGTGCAGGGTGCTGCCCTGCCCATCTCTATGGAAAACTGAACACTCTGGGCCTCTGCCTGTGCAGATTCCTGCACAGAGGGGTTGCTGTCTTCTCTTGCCACAGCCACTTTCCCCCATAGGCACCATCTTTCAAAAAGTGCAGTATTCACCATTCCTGCAAAGCAGAATTGAAAGTATTTCATACTGTTAATCCTACAGGCAGACAAGAGCATTAGCAATGTGCTGCTTTCATCTCACTAGAGCGATGCAAGATAAAAACTCAGCACTTCCCTGAAACTAGAGATTCGGCTTGTTCTTGAACACACCAAATCGTTCCCGCTCTGGGAGTTCAGCTGTGCTAGACACTTCAGTCCAACCACCTGCACTCAGACTAGATCTTAGTAAGAGAAGGAAAAAAGTTTCTCTCCCTCTTCCTCTCCTTATCCCTCAGAACTATTTTAAAAAAAACCAAAAACCCCAACAGTAAGTCTATGCTGTTGGCTCTTGAGAATAAGGTTGTTTTGGCAGTTGCAGGTCATGACAGTCACTATAAAAGGGATGCTTTATACTCTTTTTATGTGTTGTGAGGTAATTCTTAAAAAAAAATGTGAGTGTTTCATCCATACTGGTGCCAGAACAACCAGTTTCCTCTCTTGAGTGGAGAGAGAGAGAGGATTTTCTGGGAAGCTGAACACTTCATCTTTTTTTCTTTAGTGTCTGAGTCATTAACAGGTGTATGGTTGAGGATCAGAAGGTCCTGTACTGTGTTCTTATGTCTTCTAACTGCCTATAATCTACCTCAAAGACTGTCAGCTTTGTGTATTTGAACATATACAGGTTTTGCCCACTGGATTGTACTGAAATTGCTTTATACTTCTGTCGGGAAGTGAGCTCTTTATGTAGCAGGCTTACCTGGACTTCTTGATGTGTGTCAGGTACTTCACAATTTGTCAGTAAAAAAGCACGTTGTGGATGCTAATATATTTTATTTGGTCTATTTTACAGAAAAAAACCACCCCAAAAAACAAACCAAAAAACCCCACATAATATATTCCATTAAAATATGCATATTTGAGTTTAAATGCAAAAATCTTGGGGGGGGGGAAGCTGTAAATTGTGACATTAACCTAACTGTACTTCCTTTGAGGGTCCATTAGACTGGTAAATTAGATACACTACAAATCACAGTGCTATGTAAAATGTTTTCTGTAGTTCTGTTTCTGTAGTATACCAGCCCAAACTGGCCCATGATAGTCACTCTTAAGAAAACTGAACAATGAGTAATGCATAAATAAATACATAAACCAACACAGAGTACTGGTTGGGTTACATTATTATAAACAGCACAGCTTTGTTAACTCTTGCAAGGTGGCTTGGGTCTTCAGGAAAACTTAATTCATACAGGTCTTAGGGTGTCTGCAGTATGTAGTAACTTAGATTCCAGGTTAATATCCTGGAATGTCCTTAAATTGACATGAATTTCTGATTTAGTACTCTATCAGTCATATTAATATGCATGAATAGTTATGAGAATAGTTACCAACACTTATTCTACTTCTTTCTTCCTGAAAATGCATGTATTGTTAACAGTAGTATCAAGGACTTATTCTGGAGGAGAATTTGATTTGATATATGTGGTAACACAAGTAGTCAGCAAATCTGTATTCATTAGGTTAAATTTTAGTCCAAAATGACATTTGGAGGTTGGCTGCATGCTAAACCAGGTCAAATCAGGAACCACAGCAGATAACCATCTACAGTACACCCAACTAAGCTAGATAAATGGGCAATATAAGGCTAAACAGACACTGTGCTAATAAATGCAAATCTATGCCCACTGAAAGCAAAAAATAAAGTGTTTGCAAGGCACTGGATTGACTTGGTTTGCGCTGTTGAATCTGAAGACTGTGAAAGTGTAAAATAAAGTTATGGAATTCTCAGATTTGAAATTTTATGCTTCATGAAAATACCTATCATGCACTTCTACCTTCACATCTGAAGCAAGACGCAGAAGAAAGAATCCTTTTTACAGCGTGCATTATTATTTTCTTCTTTATTTTTAATAAATTCAATTTTAAATTAGAGGTAATTATTCGAAAAACATGTAGCCTGCAATGCTACATAGTTTCTCAGAATTCATTCTTGCTGCTATTTTAGGTGTAAATATTCAACAAATATTTAAGGAGCATTACATTTCGTGAAGGCTTTCTGTCAGTAAGTATCAACTGGGTCATTTAAGTACTTGGAGTTCTTAAGCTCCTTTGACATGCAGCCAATAACCAAATTCCAAAGAACGTCAACCTGGCTCTTTTGTCCTCTTTGAGTGCTAGAAAGGGCTAATAAAATATTAAGTTGAAATCAACTCACAGAATACTACCAGGACAGAGCATTCAGCCTGACAAATTCAGCAAGGGAGACAGATCTTCTGCATCTATATAATGAATCACATCTGATGGAGATAAGCAAGGCTGTGAAGGAACAGATTAAGATCATTTGTTGCACTTGATATCTTTGGTGTACTTAAAAGCATGTAACAAAAGTAAAAACACAAAACACTGTGGGCTGGGACCTTCTGATTCTCGTGTCAACCAGATGTTTGCTGGCCCTGTCTACTTAAGCTGAATCTATCAGTTTGGCACGTGTGGAGAAGAGGAAATGGTTGACATCAGTGAAAATGTTGCCTGTAGTGGTCTGCTCACTATCTTTTCCATCTGAGGCTGCTTACCCTCTCAGAAAACCTAATGTGAGCTTACAGTTTGTTCTGAGAGATGGATCTGGAAAAGGCCCAAGCTGTGTGAGGAGGAGTCCTTTTCTTCCTCCTAAGCCAGTGGAAGATTACAGGCTGTGTGGACCGTGACCCTTAGATCATGGCTGTTAGATATTCCCTTGGCCCTCGCATTCACACAGGATGCTCATGCTGACAGATGATTTACAAGATGGAGTGTGCTGCAAGCAGAGGACGAGCAGTGACTAGGTTTGCTGCCTTGCAGGAAGTCCCCAGCCCTACACAGCACTTTGTGGAGGGACAGCGTGAATGTTTCCTCTGTTGGGCCAAGGCATGCAGGACTGTGATCGGAGCTGTTTGTGATGGTATGTGTCAGACTTGTGTGGATGTCACCAGATTTCAGTGTCTTCACCCCTCACGGTTGCAGTATATTCCCGGGACAAGATTGGTTATGCTAGCCATGCTTTCCAGAGATGTAGGTGCAGCATTATATCCAACCCTTTGGGCCACCTTCACCCTTAGAGACATTCTTTCCTTTACTAGAGCTTCAGGAGCAGAGGAGAAGGGTCTTTTCCAACACCCAGACAGCACAGAGAAGTAGTTCGCTTAAGTTAAATTCAGAAAGATTGTGAGCAGTGGTTAAAGGCAAGGCAGAGGTTAGCGATTGATTCCTGGTGAAGGGCAAATGTTTACATGGACAAGGAGACCAGAAGGAACAGTGAGGAGGCAGCTTAGGCTTGGGTGTAGAAGGAGAGTTATGCAACAACCAGTAACATGTATGGAGATATTAAGATCAAAGAAGTGAAATAAGGGGAGCAAAAACTGAATTTAGAAGTTGCTGAAGTCTTAGACATCCTGGTCAAAACCAGGAGTAGCCAGACAGACTGACAGGGACTTGAGGAAGAAAGACATTGGTACAAGGGTCTAAGATACACCTTGTTCAAATTCTCCATGCTGCTCAGTTTTATTTGCTTCATGCTGTGTCCTGCTCAATGGTGTCTTTTTCCTGCCTGAAAATTCTTGGGCTATTTTGAGATTTTGTTAGCAAAAGATGCTCCATATCCTCGATGATTCTGTCTACCCTTAATGATGCCTGCTGTAGTTTGTCCTTTCTGGGGTGGGGCCAAGCAACACGTTATATTCAAGTGAACCAGGGGTGTATACAGGACATAGGAATGTTTTCTGTTATGTTCCTTACTCTTTTCCTAATAATTCATAATATTCTGCCTGCTGTTTCATCTGTTGCTGGTGCCCAAGCTGGTATTTTTATAGAACTACCTATTTCAAAATACTCCTATTGCATAGTCATAGTAATAACCAGAGCCCATCAATGTGTGCATAAAATTAGTATTTTTATTTTGTACATCACTTCACACTTATAAAAACTTGAATTTCATATGCCACTTTATGACAGGTTATAATATTGTCATGTAATTCTCTGTGGCTGGCTTTAGTTCTTACTGTACTGAAAACCACATCAGGAAACCTC
Organism: Actenoides hombroni; assembly: GCA_024336885.1. Lineage (NCBI taxonomy): Eukaryota > Metazoa > Chordata > Aves > Coraciiformes > Alcedinidae > Actenoides > Actenoides hombroni. The sequence goes on along the minus strand of WUAM01000287.1, from coordinate 88,469,832 downwards.
ATCTCACTCTCCACCGTCTCTTCTAAGTCACTTAGGAATACATTAGCACCACAAGCTCCAGTCCAGGTTCTTGTGGAACTCCATAGCTTTCTGTGGAAAAGGACTCCTACTCTATTTTTTAAGAAGTTATTTATGAATGTGAAGACCTACTATTTTTTGAAGTACTATTTTTTTTTATCCCTCACTACCTTAAAGCTCAGAGGGATAAAAACTTGTCATGAGCTCTTTGGGGGTGCAGGTAGAGTATATGTGTAAGATCACTTACATCTCTGTTTACTAACTCCAGAAAAAAAACATTCTGGAGATACAACCCCTTTTCAGAGGGGGAATCTTTATCTGTACATCTTACTGCCCACGTGTCTCATGGTTCCATTCTTTAGTAGCTTTTCTAATTATGTTTACGTCAGGTTTACAGGTTTCCAGTTTGCTAATCTTCTCTCTCCAGAATCCTCTAAACTGGGTATCGTCTTTGCCAATTTCCAGTCCTCCTGAGATGAGTTACCCACTGCGGTTTCACCTTGGCTTTGGTTAGAGCTCATACTTGTCTCAAACTTTCTACTGCTTTATTGATTCATTCCAAAGCTTACCCTAGCAAGCAGTAGATCATTCATGATGTACCCTATACAGGAAGATTGTGTCACCCTAGCATCCTTCGCACTGGATGTTGTTAACCTCTTTGATTCTTTCGTGCTTTCATCATTGCTCGGTCTACTGTGCGCTTTCTGCTCTTGGTGCATTTGAAAGAGGAGTGATTTGAGTCATTATGTCTGTAATACATCATTCTTTAAAGTCCTTTAGACCTGTGTTAATGTACTTTTACCTTTGGTTTGCCTGAGTTCTTGTTATTTTCTTGTACCCAATGTTATCCTTTTATAGAAAGTCTGTATTTCTAATATTCTAGCAGCCCATTAACCCTTCTCTTTGGTCTTCCTCAAGTCTTTTCTGGTAGACATTCACTTTCTGTCCCATTGACCTGATGTATTTAAATATTCCTGTAGTCTTCAAATCATGTACACGTATATCTGTTTTACCTTCTGATTTTCATTTTTTTTTTAACAAGCTTCCTACTCTGTAATCAACGCACTGCTGTAACGGATGTTCGGCTCCTACGAGCAGCAGTGTGCTGGGGGCTTTAGTGGTCGTGTTAGGAATGTTTTGAACCAGGTGCTGTTCATGGTTCAGCAACAAGTAAAGAATGCTTTCTGTTCTTCTGTATTTTTCTGACCAACTGCTCCATGAAACGTTTTAGAGGGATGTTTTATTTCTTTTTAATATCATACTAGTTACAGGAAAACTTGGAAATGTAACTAGAAATATAAGGGGAGGTGCAACAAGGGTCCTGAGAAATTGGATGAGAAAATCATCGTGGTTAGACCTTGATCTTTTTAATTCTTTCTTTAATTGGGAGAATAAATTCTTGAAATACATTTCTCAAGAGCCCAAGCAAATGATCTCCTGTGAAACAAAGTTACTAGCTTTCATTTCAAGCAATTTTCCTTGAAGATAATATTGAAGATGATATTGATACACAAAGGCAATTTGAATACACACATTTCAATTAAAAACAAACAAACAAACAAACCAAAACCAAACAAAAACAACCACAAGACCAAACCCCAATATTTTCTTTAGAATCTTTTTGCTTTTTTGGTGTTAACAATTAAGTGAAATCCTGACAAATTCATGAGCATTCTTTTTGTTACCACTGAGTCTGTAAACTTGCCCTTTGTCTTCCTTTTTTCCCTCACCCCAACATAATCCATGTCTAATTGAAATTACTTACTTCATGCCTGCCTTGGTTTCTGGCAGGGAGAAGAAACATGAGTGTCACCCTAAGCTCCACTCCATCTAAAGAGCAGGTGTCTCCCAGAGGGCTGGTGTGCAGCGTATTGCCATCCTTGTATGGGAGAAGGCAGCTGTCAGCTCTTGGCAAGTGTGCTTCGCAGGAGCTGTGCCAAAGCGTGTCCCGTTGCCCCAGAGACCGCCTCAGAGGCTCTGCAGTGTGCTGGGGTGCTGCAGAGCTTGCTGCTGCTGGGGGCGAGGATGGAGCACTTCACCTCCTTAATTACCTGGGGAGCTGGGGGTCCAGCCAGTGAGCGTAGTGTGCGTACGTCAGGGAAGAGCCACTCGGGTTAGTGCTGTCAATGTGTGGCTTTGGGGTGTCCCATTCATGGCGACTTGCTTTCCAGAGCCTGTTCCCCTTCTTTGCATTCCTTCAGCTGTTTGAACTATAACCTGTGCTTCCTTTATTTGTACAACGACACTGCTTTTTCTGAGTGAAGCAAAGATGATGTAATAGGTGTAGATCACTTGATTTTAGATTTTTCTCTTCACATTTTTTATTTCATAGGGCTCTTCAGCCACATTCTCCAGTTCCTTGCTGGATTGGTGCTCTACTTGTATGAAATAGTGCAAGGGGCTCTTCCTCTTTGGTGGTGTGAGAGGAAAATGGTTAATTAGCTCTTTTCACCTGCAACCTCTTGAATATAGCGTTAGATAAAAGTGGTTCAGTGAGCATAGAATCCTCTTCGTGAAGTGCCTCTTACATTGTGTGGATGAGGGCAAGTTTCTCAGGAGTGACAGAACTCAGTGACAGACATCACCGTGACAGTCTGTTGTGATGTAACTGCTGCTTCTCACTACCTGGTGTATCACTCAACTGACAGATGTGATCGACAGATTGAAAATACATCAACTAGACTAATAGGTTAGTCCTGACAACAGCAATATTGCATCACCTTTGGGAAGAGCTGAACTTCCTTTTTCTCCCCAGTAACTCCACCTTATGAAACCCTAAAGAAAGTCCAGAAAACCACTCTAGAAATAAGGGATCTCTCTATCAAACTGACTTCCTGAATTATTCTTAATGTTTCCACAAGCCACTGGGAGAATTCAAACCCATACATGAAACTGGGATCAGCAGCAGTGCCTGTCCTGGGCATTGCACATGTTGAGAGGGTGCTCAGCTGAGTCTCCTTCCTCACAAACTAACCCAAACCAACCCAAACCAACAACGTTTCAAAGGCTTTTGGTGGAAGAATCCCTCTTCAGATACTAAAAGCAAAATAGTTAAAGAAAAAAACAAAATCCCTTTTCTTCACAAGTGCCATCCCATCCCCCTCCAGAAAGCGTTAGTCTGACTGCTGCTGCTGCTGCTGCTCTGCCTGTTATTATTTGTCTTAGAGCCTCTGCCCATTCTTTTGCTTCTACAGTTGCTGCTGGTGTTTCCTCTTAGTGTTTCCTGCCTGCCCGGCCTAAATTCCATCTGACACCCTCTTGCCCCTCTGGCTTTCTGCCCAGCTGGTTAAGGGCTGGCATTCAGTTTACTGCAGCACTCATTTCTGCAGTAGGAACATAAAATAATATTTTGGTTTAATTTTCTTTTGAGGAGCTCTTCAAGATCGTTTTGTGAAGGTAATATATTATTTTTTCATGCTGACCTTTCAGTTTGATCTTTGCTCTGCAGAGAATCTTGTACCCGTGTGAGAATTGTCAGTGACTGTAAGGACTGCGAAGAAACTTGTGCCAAATTTCCTGCTTCAAAAATTATGATGAGTTAGTTTGGTTAGGGAAAAGTCTGGAATAGACAGTTTTGTTCCTTTTCAACAGCTTCACAGTCAAGATGACTGCACAATCTTGCTCCAGCAGCATCCCTGACATCTCTGATTTTTGTAGCCACTTGCCAGTAGAATGGGGAGTAGGAACTGAAGAAGGAATCCAGGCTGTGCCTTCTTTCTTGCTACTTCACCCTGGTGTCTCTTAAAAGCTCCAAAGAGGAAGTGGTCCGTGTTGACTTGCTCCATTACAGCACTGGGAGATGCTACTTCAGTCTTCAGGAAAAGTAGAACTTCTTAAGAGCTAATAACTGTCTGGGCCTTTCCATCAACAAAGATAATAGTTACAGAATGGATGTACAGGAGAAGAGGCAAGTAACTGAAAGCACAGTGTCTTCTCCTTTGTCACCTTGAATTTGGCAAATTTAAGGCATTTCAAAATATAGCACTGAGTTTAACCATAATACGGATGACAGAGCCAAGCTCTTTTGGGTTTTAAGAACTGACAGCTGAAAAATTGACCTCTAGAAGATGAGATATTTGAAAGTTCAGAGTTCATGGCAGCAGCTTATCAGCAATATCCTCATATTGCTGATTGATATGATTTTTTTTTCTAGCTTTATTAGATCATCTAGGAAACATTCCAGTCTTCTGCACTAGCACTGGTCCCTGCCAACGTGCTGAGGGTGGGGAACCTGCTGACCTGATTTTTTGGAAAGGTCAACTTTTTTTTTCTGTCCTGGAGCTACCACCTGTATTCTATTAATGGACAAAATAGACTTTGGATGTAATATTATCTTTTCAACTGTGAAATAACACCTATCCCATGCTGGGATTTTTAATTTGGAACCAAAATAAATCCTGGAGGAAGAACTTACTTAGTTACACTGCAAGTGACCTGACGTTGGCTTGTGCACAAAAAATAATGGCTTTCTAAAGCGGCTCGAGTGAGGCGCTACATCTACACCTTGGTGCTCCCCACTTGGCTGAGCATCTTCTTGCACTGTAAGATGTTATCTTAGGAGATAATGCCATGCATCCTAGTAAATGTTTTTATAATGATGAAAGGATTTTCTGAACAGCATCCTGGGACCACTAGTACGGTACAGAGAAAAAGAGTAAGGGAAAGGTTAAGTCTGAACTGAACACAAAGGGTGATACTCAAACTGATGGGCAGAATTGTGCTGCGCAAAATTGCGGTCAAGGGCATATCTCCCAACCTAAAAACTGAGGATTCATAACTGATAGGGAAATACAAGTAAATTAAAAGGAAAAGAGCTGTTACCCTCTCCCTTTCTCCTGAAGTTACCTAGCTAGCTCTGTTGAAGGAGATGAATGCAAGAAGAGACACAGATCTGAAACGTGCAAATACCAGGTTCTATAAAGAAACTATTTCCAGGTGGCGGGATCAGTCTGTTCAGAGGCACAAGGTTCTTTCATGCAGCTGGCCTTGAATGATTATTTCTCAATGTTTCACTGTTACCCTGGCCACAGCACAGTTAAACAGTACTTAAAACGTTCTCAGGACTAAGAAACTAATGGAAGTGGAAAAAAAAAAGTTTTAATTTAAGGGGCAAAAATGTAAAGCACGTCATTTTTATCTGCTTCTGTGCAAATACAAGGTATTGGGGAAGATCAAGAACAATCTTTTGCCAAAAAAAGATGTGAGGACCGAAGCTGCTGAGCACTCTCCTGTGCTGTGTCACACGGCACACTTGCTTTAAATGCACATCTACCATACTCAGATTTCTGTCAAAATATAAGAAAAACACTGCAAAGAAAATCTCCCAGCTTTTAGGAATGTTGAGCAAAAACCTGAAAACATAGTATGTTGGTGGTAGTGCGCTGCAGTCCTGCAGAGATGCTGCTGGTGAACTTCCACCAAAGCTTTTCTTGGTGACTCTCCTGTTCCTCCATTTAGGGTGTTCTTGGGCAGTGTCATCGGCTTCAGAGATCAGTGCTACACAGGAAATTACATTGCCTGCTCCAAAAAGCAAGAACGAGTACAAGAGGGGTTAATTTTAACTTCTTGGTTCATTCTTAGGTGGTATCTTGGGAATGTGCTTGACAATCTTAACTTGACACCTGTATATATATTTATTTTTATTAGAACATAGAATTACATTGGATTTTAAGTGATTCTGTTTGATTTGTAAAATGATATTTTGTTTACATTGGTTCTTCTGGTTTGTTTTCAAAATGTTGTTACAGTGAGTTCTTAAATATTTTAATTAGCAGCACATTAAAAAATACTGTTTTCAGGGAATTAAGTTATTTAGAACTAGTTAATGTCCTTCTGTATCACTTTAACCTGAATCTAGGCTGCTAATCCTGTTGAATAACAAAAACACTGAATTTCCCTCCCTAGCTGTACACTCAGAAAGAAGTTTGCTAGTAAAGTGCACCTTGAATGTCAGTTGAGGGAAGAAAATCTCATGGTTTTAATAGATTTCTAAAATGTAAATCAACTCTGCTAAAATGTCCATCCTGTAGGCTAGTGGAATACCTGAAATTCCTCAGGTATCTACGTGTGCTTTATATGGTATTTCTGGTGATGTTCAATGAAACACTCCCAGAATGTTCCTGCTATAGTACTCAAACTGAAAAATTATTTTGATTTTTCCATACTGAAGAACATTAGAGTTTCATGATATTATCACATGGATTTTGACATCATGTATTTAAAAAAAAATTTAGAAACAATCTCCAAAGCCCTTAAGTCTTTTCTTATTGCTTTTAACATAAGTCTGATCTTTTTTTTGAGACTGCAGAAATACCTCAACATATAGAAATGCATCATTTACAGGGAAGTCTGCAGATGTGGCCACGTAGAAGCCTAAGGCCTTTAGCATGTTCATAGGTACATTGGGCATATAGTTGGGCTTCTCTGTGGCCACATCAAATGTCACCTGCGCCTGGATAGGCAACTTCCTTCCAATTTCTCTTCCCCTCACTGTCATTCTCTTTGATGTCAGAGCAGGTTTTGACCCTCCATCCCAAGCTGGGCTGAGTTGCACCCAGGCCTGGTTTGCTCCTTTGCCACACCTAGATGCCGATTCTCTTTCTTGGGTTAGTCCTTCTCTGTGCTAATAGACTAATAATTTGTATCATGTCATTAGATCTTTAGACTGATATTGAGCTGTGAAATACTGGTTGAAATCTCTCTTTCCCACCCTCTCTGACTTCCTTAGCAAAGTGAACCTCTGGTGTCAGCAGAGGAGTCAAGCAGAAGCAGCTGAAAGAAGGAATGATTTTAATGAACAAAGGAGACAATCTTCTAGTGTTGTGTTGCCCTTCCCGCTCTCTGGCCTCCTCATCCACCTCCCTTTTCAGAGCAGGATAGTCCTACCACCTATCTAAGCATCTGGAGTTCAGACTTCATTTCTGTTTGGCCACAGCAGCTCTCTGGAAGAGCTGAGAGCAATTGGCATTCGACATCATTTGCCTAAAGTTTGTTGGTCACCGATCTTTCCCAGAACTGCAGTTTTACTGGTGGCTTGTCGCACGTTTTCATTCCACCCTGCTTCTTCCTCTCTAGTCCCAGCGCAACTGCAGTTTTCCCACCCAGGATCTCTTGGATAAAGCAGCACAGACTCAAAGCCCTCCAACTTCAAATAGCCCCATTATTCCCCGATGCAATTCAAAACTGCCTTTTTTGTTTGTAGGCCTCTCCCCAGGATCTCCTGGGCTAACTCCAGCCTTGTGAAATAACCTCCCCTCTTTGCCCTCCTCTGTTCAGCTAGAAGTGGCCTTCTGTCTGACCCTGTTGCTTCTGCCACCTGGAGCAGCCTTCCTGTGTCTTGCTGCCTTTCTGACTCACCACCTACTTTTCAAATGCCATGTGAAAGCCTATAGTTTCAACCTTGCCTTGTAACAATCTGGAGCAGCTTAAGGAAAACAACTTCTGGCTGTTACCCAAAGAGGGTTCAATAATTATTTCTCTAACCCTCCTAAAGTAAAACGGTTGGCCATGAAAAACAAATAGGAGGACCTCCCACACATTATCCATATTGGCTACTTTTTTATATGAGAGGTAACAAGAATAAATTAAGACTATAACAAATTACCTCTACTGGTAAATGGCAAATAGCAAATTACCTCTACTGCCTGGCAAAAAGCACAGTGCAAAAAAATACAGAGTGTCCATGCAAACAAAACAAGATTTCTGCTTTATTTCTTTGTTTTGTTTTTCCTCCCATGTTCCCCTCAACTCCTCATTCTTAATAATCATTTAAGAATAGGTGTGTTTTAGGAGGCGGGAAGGACAGAGAAAACTCTTCAAGTAGAAATAAGATTAAATACCCACCAAGAACAGGAAGATTGGAAGGACTGACTTAACGTGAGTTCACAATTGCTGAAATGTAACCCTAGCAGTGTGCTAACCCCCTGCCCTGCAGCTCTCCCTGGTGTGTCACAGCAGGACACGGACACAGTTTGCAGTTTAATTCTTACGTGGCCCATTTTCCACACAGTGCTCTCTGGCAATGGATGTAGCAGGACCGGAGACAAGGTAGCACAGGACAGACTTTCAGGCTTCCCACAGTTAAAGGCAGTTTTACTGAAGTGAAAGCAGCAGGTAAAAAGCATTTGAGAACCAGTTGCTCTTGAAGTCCATGCTAATGCCCTTGGGGGCAGAAAGAGGAGGCAGAGAAACATACCCTGGAGATCATAAAATCATCCACAGTGCTTCTTTCTAGCATAATTTTTCCTCACTACTTACTGTTTATCTTTCTTTCTTGAGTTCTTAAGGGCCCATTTTCCCTGTAACTCCATCTATTTTTTTTCCCCCCCAGTGCTGCTTGTTGCTTGTGAATGCTCATCCTAAGCAGCCTCAAGCACCTTCTTTCTCTGTGCTTGGGGAAGGCAACACCCTGCTTCCAATTAGCAAGGCACGTTGGCTGCAGATTTCTAACTAGAAACTCCTCTGATGCTTTTTCTTTGTGTTTGGTGCCTGCTGTCCCCCGTCAAGCGCAAGAGATCGCTGTGCTTGGAGTTAGATATACAGATCTTGTCTTCATTAGGAAAAAGATGGTTCAGATGTCTCACTAAAGTGTTCCGAAAGACTTGAGTTTAACTCAAATCAGTTGCTGTTTTTTCTAAAGGGGATTTGTTAACTTTGAATACTTAAAAGAGGTTAAAACAGTTTCTGTCTTTGGTAAGACTGCAGCAGTCGTTAAAATCGGGAAAGTGCCCGCCAGACTCTGTAGGCAGGTCGTGTAAGCTCTTGCTCCTGTCACCAAAGCCAGAGAAGATTTACTTTCCACGCAGCAGAACTGCTTTGGGAGAGCACACGGAGGCAAGCTCACCTGACCCAGGGAGCGCTGCATCAGATACAGCAAACTGGGAAAATAGCACTTACAACTTTGAGCAAGTTCTTTATTTCTCTAAGCCTCACTCTTTGCGCCCATTCACCCTGCAGGAGTGCACGATGGGAAGGAAATTCTTTCGCAAACGTTGACGTAGCCACAGCTTTCCCCTTGGGCCACTTGGCAGAGCCGATGCAGGGCACAGGCGATGCAGGGCACAGGCGATGCAGGGCACAGGCAATGCAGGGCACAGGCAATTCAGGGCACAGCTGATGCGGGGCAGAGCC
>WUAM01000287.1:88420826-88460585 GCA_024336885.1 Actenoides hombroni | reverse complement strand
CCCTGTGATAGGACAAGAGGTAATGGTCACAAGCTGGAACACAGGAAGTTCCACCTCAACATGAGGAAAAACTTCTTTACTGTGAGGGTGACAGCTCTGGACCAGGATGCCCAGAGAGATTGTGGAGTTTCCTTCTCTAAAGACTTTCAAAACACACCTAGATATGTTCATGTGTGGCCCGCCCTAGGTGATCCTGTTCTGGCAGGGGGCTTGGACTCAATGATCTCCAGAGGTCCCTTCCAACCTCTGCCATTCTATGATTCTATGCCTAATTAATTTGTTGTAATATGGAGCATTTTATCATAGAATTACAGTGGTTTGGGTGGGATGGGACCTTTAAAGGTCATCTTGTCCAAACCTCCCGCAGTAAGCACGGACATGTGCAACTAGAGCAGGTTGCTCAGAGCCCCGTCTAGCTTCACTAGGAATGGTTGCAGGGATGGGGCTTCTACCACCTCTCTAGGCAACCTGGGCCAGGGTTTCACCACCCTCATCATAAACAACTTCTTCCTTCTCTCTGGTCTAAATCTCCACACTTTTAGTCCATAACCATCACCCCTTGTCCTGTCACAACAGGCCCTGCTAAAAAGTCTGTCTTCACCTTTCTGACAGGCCCCTGTAAGTCCTGAAAGGCCACAAGAAGGTCTCCCCAGAGCCTTCTCTTCTCCAGGCTGAACAACCCCAACTCTCTTAGCCTGGCCTCACAGAAGAGGGGTTCCAGCTCTTGCATCATTTTTGTGGCCTCCTTTGGACTAGAACTTGATTGTGCATCCAAGCAACAGCCAAACACATCAAACAGGACCACTGGAGCTTCCTCTCTTTCACTGGAATGCTGCTTTGCCCTTGTTTTATCATGGTTTGACCAATGTTTTTCCTCTGTGACAACTCCCTCATTGGAGGCTGCTCTCTCCTAATTCACTGTTGATGGTGGGAAGTTGAGGTGCTCCCCTCGTAAACCACCTAGTAACAGCAATGCGTTAGCAGCTGACCAGCTCTCCTCTCCCTGTGCTCCACCTCGATAACATCAACTCTCCTGACGGATTTCATCACGTGCTGTAAACTTGGCCCGTTTTCATTTCCCCCCCATGCTCAGTGTTCTGCAGCGTTTCACCTTTCCAGGGGGAGAGGGGAAAGGGGAACACAGTATAATGCGGTTTGATTTAAATTATTACCCTGGTGCACCATTTCTTTGAGATGCTATTTCCTCTGCCTGTTCTAACTGCTGAGCATAATCGCTACAGCTCAATTATTAAAAGAGATTCTAAAATTAGTGCCATGCAAAGCTGTCTACAAAGAAAAATCATTCAAACGCAGCAAGAGACATAACCTGGGCTCACATTTCAGACATAACCTGAAATCTCACTAGCTTCTTAAGTTGTTTTTTTTTTCCCCTTTCTATCTGTTGCTCTCTTCCCTCTGTCTTTCCATTCTTCCCTTTAGCAACAACAAGCAAGAGGGACCTCCAGGGCCTTCTCTCCCCTACCCTAGAGATCTGCATTAGCTTATACACACATTGATGCAATAAAGCACTGCAAATGCCAAAATTCGCTAGCTCTCATTTCGAGAGAATCATGATCCTGCGTGCCCAGTGCAACCAAACTAAAATAGATTAATAAATGCAAGCACTAGCACTTCTAGCTGCGAGTCCTTCCACACACTCTCTGGTGAAGCTCAAAACAAGGGCATGGGTAACCATCTGGAAGCCTCAGAAGTACTGTTTCCCTGCCAGGGATTTTCACAAGGCTGTGATTCACTGGATGATTCCTGTTTGGGAAAGCATTTACGGCTACAGTTAAATCTCTAATGAAGCACAGGTAAGCACTGCCCTCAAGGAAGGGCTCTCTCATTTCTCATCACTAGGTAGGAGGGGAGGTAGGAGGGAAGGTGACTTGGATACCTAAGGGGGTTCAGCTTATAGTCCATGCGAACATGCTAAATCCTGGCTACTCTGTCAAAAGCGATCTTTTAAGGATAAACAAGGAAATTAAGTCTGCTATGAAACAGCAATACGCTAACCTCCACTTTGCTTTAAAAGTTTCCCAAATGTTTTCAAAACGAACAACAGCAACTACATCCAGATGTAGAGCTGGGGGAAAGAGGAAAGGCAGAAGAGGAGGGAGAGACAGGAGAAAAAAGCTAAAGGCCTTTTGTCCCCCAGCCTGTGAAGCCTCGATGGATACACAGGGTGTGTACATGTGCCTCTCACTCCAAGGCAGAGGCCACGTCGCTGTTTCTGCCAGCCCCAGCAGGAGCCTTTTCATAAGCAGGAGGCTGGTGGGATGACACCGATCTCACCCGGCTAGAGACATCTCTGCTTGGAAAGAAAACACCTTCCTCCTCACTTCCCATCGACATCAATTCCACATCCCATTAACAGTCGGACTAAATCTGCAACTCCAACCTCTCCATCGGGCTGCACTTCGCAGGAAGGGCCGTGCCACCAAAGCTGTGAGGACTGCAGAAGTGCAGAGGGACTTTGCCTGAAAATTAACATCCAGGGGCCACCACCCGAGAGGCTGCACGGTGCACGCAGGACATAACACCACGGAACGGATATAAATCTTGTAGTACTGACAGCTCTGAACCATTTTCCTCTGCTGTTCACAGCGAGCTTAGGTGGCCGGACACCTCTTTCACACGCCCTGTCACACACAGGAAGGGTGTGAACTGCTAATGCCAACAGCGTGAAGCTGTTCAGGAATTTTTCTGCCAGCTTTTGCAGCAGAGCACCTATTTAAGGAGCACACAATCCTCAGGACTGTGTCTCCTGCTGCCTCTAAAGCACACACACGCCAACAGACGAATGGTCGTATGCATCTTGTAGGAAATTAATGTCCACAGTCATTCAGAGCCAGGCACTTGCTATTCAATACACACATCTCCAAAGCAAAATATAGAAAAATAAAAGCCCCTTGAAAGCTGCTCAGGTAGCAACGCTGGGCCCTTACCAGATTTTAATACCAAGTTCAGCTATCCAGGCTAAGATAAAATGACATAAAGAACAACCACTGACTACAACAAAATATATTTCACATTCAAACCCGTCATTTGGGATACACAGTTGGCACCAGAAAGAATATCTGAATTCATCACAAAACTAAACTTCAGATGAATTTTTTTTTTTTAATCAGAACAGAAACAAAAAGTGAAACATATTTTTTCTGTTTTGAGTTACACGAGATACTTCGATCAGAGTAATTATTGCACAATGATGTCTAAACGCTCAGTTAATGGGAATGACCACTTGTGTGAAAATACCCCATTCAATTATTCCACCTTGAAGTGGAAAAAACTTGCAAGAGCATTACAAGTAACTGCGAATGTCATGTCTGTGAAGTGCTGCCGATTAGTAAATATAACAAGGATCAGATCTAAAATCCAGCATCCCTTTGTTAAGTACAGACTGCTCTCTTTAATTAAAACACCGTGAATGATTGTTGGCGCTTCCTTTAAAATCAGGGTTTGCCAGAGGCACTACAAATACTAATAATTCACTCTACAAACACTAATAACGCCTTTCTATTGAGGTTTTCATCCATTCGATCCACACACAAGTAGAAACCAGAGTTAGGAGCACTATCTGGTCCACGCTGGAGGCAGAGGGAGGGAGCGGGTTGGACCAAGGCTGAAAGAAGCAGCAGTGGCAGCACCGGCAGGGGTGGGCGGCTGCTGGTCGGCTGCTAACGCCGAGAGCAAAGCGACGTCCGCGCCGGTTCACGCGCCGATACACAAAGAGCAAAACGCTTCTTCAGCCGGAGTGACTCCAGCGGGATCGGGGGAAAGGAAAACGCTCAGCGCCTCTCCACAAAGAGGGAGCTTGGCGAGTAGCACGACGTGCTCGGGCGCTTGCTGCCAACCTCCTTGGAGACGCGCTGAGGCTGCCTTACATTTCAAAGGGGCAGGGCAGGGGGCAGCAGAAGTGGGTTCACGACATCTCCCCTGCGTTTACATAGCTAATACCCAGCTGAACACCACCAGCTTCCCGCCGCTCGCTTGCGCGAAGCGCCGAAGGAACTAAGAGGAGCTAATCCGCAGCGCTCTCCACGCAGCACGATTTAAACTGAGCTGTTGAAAGCGGCCGCCTTGGCCAGGCTCATTTACCGCCGAGATGTAACGCCTTTCAGATGTTCATCGTGAGCGATGGATCCGCGGCAGCAGCGGCACCAGCCTCTGCCCATTTGATGAGCGCGCTGCCGGAGGGACGCACGTGTATCCTTCACCTTTTATGAAGCTCACAACGTTCTCGTCAATTTAAGGATGAAAGACCTAAACCAGCAACGCTCCACCTGGGTATTTTATGTGGGATCTATTCTGTTTCTCATATTTCCTGCAGAGACCAGGTTTGAAAATGAGAAAACAAAGCCGGGAGTCGCTCTCGCGGGGAAAAGCTGTCCTATCAAACCCACGCACGTGACATGTAGCCTGATGGTCTGTCCTGCTCCCTACCCACAACCATGCCAAACTCCACACTAAATTCCTAGTGGTGGTCACAGTGTGCTTTTATTGGGGCATTTTCTTTTTTTTTTTACAATCATCATTACAGAACCACAGAATGCTTTGGGTAGGAAGGGATCTTTAAAGGCCATCCAGTCCAAACCAACTGCAGTGAGCAGGGACATCTGCAATGAGAGCAGGGTGCTCAGAGCTCTGGTCAACCTCACCTGGAATGGTTCCAGGGATGGGGCTTCTGCCACCTCTCTGGGCAACCTGGGCCAGGGTCTCACCACACTCAGTAGAAAAGAATTTCTTCCTTCTATCTAACGAAAATCTCCCACTTTTAGTTTAAACCCATCACACCTTGTCCCAGAGCTGGGCCCAGCACTGCAGGGGAGGTCTCACCAGAGTGGAGCAGAGGGGCAGAGTCCCCTCCCTTGACCTGCTGCCCATGCTCCAGCGGGCCAGGGTCTCAGCACCCTCAGTATAAAAACATAGCTTCCATCTCTCTACCCTGAATCTCCCCTTTATTTAATTTAAAACCACCCCCCTTGTCCTGTCACAACAGGCCCTGCTAAAAAGTCTGTCACCATCTTTCTGATAGGTCCCCTTTAAGTATTAATTCTGAAAGAAATCGAGTTACAGAGAACAGACAAGCTTTTTTATTTTTAAACTGTTATTTTTTGGCAGTGCTGCCACAGCTGCTACGGGGTGCTGTGGGAAGGAGGAGCATGAGGAGCCCAAGGTGGAGTTCACCACCTGCACCTGGAAACAGTTCAGCCACAACGAGCTGGATTCTTGTTCTGTGGTTCACCTGCACGGGACAAACCACTCCGGTACGAAGCTTCAGGCTGCTGGGAGCCATGCTTTGCCTGCCAGACTTTGGGGAGAGTTGTGCCTACATCTCCAGGAAGCGTGAAGCTGGGAGCATCAGCTTCCACTCCTGCCTCTTCTCCCGCAATTCTTCGCTCCCAGGCTGCTTACCTTCCAGACCTCAAAAAGATTTCTTTGTTCTCCAGCTCACATTCTAATTGATAGACCTACAGCCCACACTCGCAACACAGTGAAAGGGGGAATTTCACATGGCAGGATCACAGGCTAAGGGAGTACATAAAAACAACAAGCTCAAAACCAGAAAAAAACCCCCGCCAACCCTGTCACCATTAGCTAATGGCTGTGATATTTTAGGCTGAATGAACTACGCTGGCTGCTCATCATACAATACCACAGAAAATACTTGACCACAATGAGGTCACTGAGGACACTTCAGGCAAAATTAACCCCGGCCTACAATCCTTGGCCCATCCCATACAACCAGGCTCTTCACTGCTCTCTGTCAAACCAGGGAATTACAGGTTTCTGTATAGATCTCGGAATGAATTCATCCTGGTTGCAGTATCAGGGATGAAATACATCTGGATTCTGCATGTCCTTGGTGAACTGGCACTGCAAAGTCCCTACCTGTATTTAACATTTCTTCCAGTTGCCCTGGCTCTTTATTTAAAAATGAAAAATAAAATTTTAAAAGCTCTCAGGTACCTTACAGTATGAATTTTCCTCTGTTTCCCCCCCCAACTCGTCTTTTTTTAATAGATAACATCTATTTTAAAATATCCAGGCCAGAACTATGATCAGCAAACACAATTAAACACTGACTCAGACTGAGGCTTGTGCCAAATGGCAAACTGCCCCCTATAAAGGTACTTTTAGTCTCTTTCTATTTATCTCTGCCTTGAAGTGTTCAGTATTAAAGAGCAGAGAGATTTTGGGACAGCTGGGCAGCATGCTGGGAAAAAGGAGCAAAAGGACCATTTTATTTTCTTGGCATATCCTAGCTACAAACAAGTTCCCTACAATAGAAGAACAAATGAGCAACTTCAGAAGAAAATGGACAGCTAAAGTCTTATATAAGGGACTATTTATGGCTGAAAAAATAATAATAAAAAAAAAATAAAGCAAATGGATGTGAAAGCAGCATCTAAAATAAAAAGTGCAAGGGAAATTTAAGACAGAAAATGATTTCCCAATGTTAATGCTTATCATGTCAGTCAGAGCAGCTCAGTTTTTGGTGGTATTTTACTGCAATATTCCAAGCTAGGGAAAAAGTGAAGCTTCATTATAAGGATGATTGCCGATTCTTTCCTTTACAGCACTACACCTGCCAGCTGAGCGCTGGGTGAGCTCGGGTGAGGGCTCGGAGCTTCTAAAACAAAATCCAGCTTTTTATCAGGAGAACTTTTCCCATGAGGTAGAGAACGCCTTGCTCCTGCTGGCCACCCAGTCCTCCCACCACTCATGTCCTTCCCTCCAACCTAAGGAGACTGCTTCTGCCGTCAGCGGTTGGTGCATGGTCTCACACACAGACATGGGCTGATGCAGTTACCACAGCATTACTGGCCTTAGGGAAATGGGCTTCACCACCACTGGGTCATCTGATAATTCTTTGTCACTGTAGCCTGCATGCCTTCATGTGGTACTCCTCACGAGGCATGTTCTTGCTCGTGCCCTCTTGAATCAGGTCAACTGATGGAGACTGTAGTAAATCCACAGTTGCTTTTGGTACCATATCCTTTGCTGTCCCTGAAACCATGGCTTTTCCATGCAACCAGTATCCCACTGAGACTGGGACTGTTACCTTTAACGACGGAGCTTCTGTGAACACAGTGACTGCTCATGACTGCAGCCCTGTCAGCTTCAGTGCCTCCTGCAAGGCTCTAAGCACCACAACCATTACAGGCTCATAAACCTCATCACAGCTCTTTTTCTAATCGTCGTTTCACCGATGCCTAGTGACATCCCTGTATTCAGTCAGGCTGAGATGGAGCCCAACAACTGGTCTCTTTTGTCCTCTCTCAGAGAGGTTTTGGGTTTTATGCTGAGTTTAGTCCCATTGTTACCCAGCGGTGAACAATACTCTTGCCTTTCAGCTGTGATAAATCTCCAAATAATCCAAACTATCCTGTGGTTTTATCATTGTCTACATATGCCCATTTGCCTCAAAGAGATTCTCTTGGCCGTTACAAGCATCTGGTAGCCCAAGCTCTTCCATGTTACTCAAGAGCAGCTCCAGGCAGTGCTTGGTTTGCCCATCAGTCATGCTCCTCCCTTTCATACAATCATAGACCAGTTTGGGTTAGAAGGGACCTTTAAAGGTCATCTAGTTCAACCCCCCCTACAGTGAGGAGGGACATCTGCACCTAGAACAGGTTGCTCAGAGCCCTGGCCAACCTCACCTGGAACGGTTCCAGGGATGGGGCTTCTACCACCTCTCTGGGCAACCTGGGCTAGTGTCTCACCACCCTCACTCTTTCACTTTCCTCAGAGTCTCACCCACCAGCATCAGGTACCCCACGATGAAGTACAGCATGACTAGGCTCAGCATCTCTCAAACTTCAGGGAGAAAAGGCTTTCTAAGATTTCTAAACCACAGGTTACGCTACATCCAGACGGTTTCCCAGAGCCTCCTTCAAGCTCTGAGATCCGTTTATGAAGCTTCGCATACGCTACCCTCCCCTCGCCAGCTGTAAATGCATTTTTGGGGAATCTGTCATGCTCTTAACACTTTGCCAGTCTCCAGACTAGCAGATGCCAACGCTCACAGATTAGCACAAAAAGAGCTGAGACCCGGAGGCTGGAAGGTAGTTCTTGGGTTTCATCCTAACATGCTGTGTACCTCTAACTGGGAAAATACATCACACGGATACTGGGAAAATATATTCTTCCTTGCACAGCATATGCTACTTAAATAAAATAAATATCTAGCAACCCCCGTGCTGTATACCAACAACAGGCAGCACATGAACATGACTCAGGAAGCCAAATGTTTAAAGCAAATATGCCAGTAAAGGTGAACATCAATCAGAGCTGAAGGGAAGCTGCTGGCTGGGTGATAAAACCAGGCACAGCCCTTTTCTTCAAACTCAGCGTGGCCCCTGAATGTTACAGCAAACTCTTGCCTTCACACGATGAAATCCTGAGCCTGGGTGGGCAGGAACAAGGGGGAAGGGAGCTGCTGCGGCCGGGGAGGACCAGCAGCACCTCCGAGTACTGCTGAAGTATAAAGACATTAAAGGGCCATCAGCAGCTCACCAGCAGAACCCTGCATTTATTACAGCATAGCAAATTCTCAGAGATGAGCTCCTTTCATTTAGAGGTCTGCAGCTGCTTCTGACATCTCCCAGCTGAAAAGGGCTGAGCATCCTCGCAATATTAAAAACTTAGATTCTCTTTCCCTCGAAACTGTAGAGACGAAGAGCAATAAAAAACCTACAAACAAACAAACAAACAAAAAAACAACCCAAAAAGAAAAAAAACCAAACCCCACAACCAAAACAGAAAGAAAAAGAAATAAAATAAATAGTCTGCTGTGTCTTAACTGTTTACTCTCGGGCATAGGAGAACTCTATCAAATTTAACATGATGGAAAAAACAGACCAAGAGATTTGTTTCTAGAATCGGTGCTCTCACCTTATAAAATTGAATATGTGACTCTGATCTTTATGGTAATGCTGTGAGTCATCTGCTAATGGTCAGTCTCCCCCGGCTGGAACTCATTATGGGGCGAAACTCATTATAAATAAATAAATCCTTTTATCAGAAGAACTTAAAATTCCCACTGCTTGTTCCAGGTACCTAAACAGCCAGAGTCTAATTAACTAATGATGCCGGCCAAGCTGCGAAACACAATTTGTTTACCAAAGGATGATACCATACAATATATGCAACATCCTCTGGCAGCATGCTGGGCAGCACATAGATAAGATTATGTCTTTAAAAGCTCACTTTCCGTAGGCGCATATCATAGAATCACAGAATGGGTTGAGTCGGAAGGGACCTTAAAGATCATCTGGTTCCAATCCCCCTGCCGTGGGCAGGGACATCTCTGACTTACAGCAGGTTTCTCAAGGCCCCATCCAACCCAACCTGGTCTTGAACACATCCAGTGATGGAACACTGCCACCATATTTGTCATATAATATATGATACCGGGATATATTTGTCATATAATCAGATAGTAAATGAGACTACAGCAACCCGTACTTATACACAAAGGATGTATTAATGGATTGAAAGATGACTCTTGCCTCCACGTTGTGTCACTCGCTTTCACGGACGTGGGTTTGCTGCTTGGCTCATTCATCAACACTTGTTGCGTACACAATCTTAACAGCACAGAAAGATGAAACCGAAGAAAACAACACCGCTTTATCACACAGAAACATTAATATCTCCCAACTGGAAACAAACTGCCCAAAGGCTCTGCCTGATGCCGCCGAGCAGAGGAATGCTTTGAATGAAGCTAGGCAAAGCGTGTGTCTAAAGAAATGTTAGATGCTGGATTATATGGTCTAACAGGATAATACCACGCAAATTAAAAGAGAGAGCCTGCTTCATTTTAGTTTTAATAAATCCAAATGTATGTTACCTAAATAGATACCTACAGAAAAGACTTAAGTGAAAAACACTTCCAGCTATAATATTAAAAAAAGCAACTCTGATCTACAGGCAATGTTAAGATGTGGTAGTCAACACCAAGTAACAGCTGCTCTTAAGGCTTAAGAAAAGAATCGATTAAAATAAGTATTTCAGCTATTGCAAAAAAGACCAAATGAAAGATGAAAACCAGCCCTGTGCACTGCTGACATACCAGAGAAGAATTCAGAAAATAAATTCGGAACTGAAAAGCCAGTAAAATAGGATGGTAAGTGAATTTTTAGAATTCTGTGCTTTGAGAAAGTCAAGATCATTTTTGTTCCCAGTTCAGAACGGAAACAACACTTCAGTTTTTTCTCTGAAATAAATGTGGAGCTTCCCCCTCCCCGCCCCCCCCTCCCCAATCCTGGTATCTGGATTGACAAAGGTAAAAAGACAACAATAAACCCAAAGAACCAAATCACTGTCTGTCTTATCTTGCAGACCTAATGGAGGCAGAGTGGTAAAGGCCAAAATGTTATGGCCCCTGCTTCACCTGACCTGTGCCTGGGTGATTCCAGACAGGCACTGCGTCCTCAGTCCTGCTGGGACTAGGAGAAGGCTGGGAGAAAGCAATGAGGATGAACAACAGGAAAGCACTGCAGTCACACTCCCTTTCACAAACCTTTTGTCCTCTGCTCCAGCAAAGTGCTCATGTTAAGGAGGTTTGTGGATGAACAGAAAGAGAATCTTAGTCTTTCACGTCACCCTCTCCTTCAGCGCAGTAAGATCACCTTGTCCAACACCCTGCAATGAACAGGGACACCTTCAACAAGACCAGACTGCTCAAAACCTTACCCAGCTTGGCCTCGAAGGCTTCCAGGGAGTGTTCAGCCTTTCTCGCCCAGCTCCCACCAGAGGCAACAGACTCCTGAGTCACAGAGGCGGATGCACAGACGCGTCTCTAAAGCTACACTGCAGATACAAGTGGGTTTGCAGAGAAGCAACAGAAGGCTTGGTTATTCTGGGCCATCTTCATATACTGCTGTTTAGGAGTGGTTTACATTTTCGTAAGACATGAAAACGCTTTTTACATTATTATTTTTAATGAAACTGTTGAACTTTGCAACTTCTCTTTCCCTCTCCTTCTTAGCTGGTTCAAAGAGAAAGGCAGGAAAAAACCCAACAACCTTAAGCTTTTTTTCAAGAATAAAATATACCTTCTTTCATGTTTCTGTAAAAAGCTAACATTGCTTGCTTTTGATTTTTTTTTTATTTCCCATCCCCCAAAAGACAAAACCTACATTCACCCATCTTTGCTGATAGTTTAGGCACTGGAATGACAGAGAAACATTAGTACTTAATTATTATGGTTTTCTCATTTGTTTAAAACTCTTCATTAGTGGCATATTATTCTACGTCTGAGATGTTAAAACCAGACTAAAACATAGGGTTTTTTCTTGTTAAAACAACAAATACATGATTTATTTTTTTTTTTACCAAAGTCTTTGTCTACTTAGCTATAGCACATTCACAGCCATCGTTGTTCCTCTGCTACCATGTAGTGATTTTCAACATCATTCATCATGTCAAACTACTATCCTTAATAGTTATTAATTATCTGACTGAAATGACAGTTTTTAATTACATGCACTTTCTGTTTTAACACCAGAACTCCTCCTGCTGTAGATAATGTCTGTGTGCTGAGAGAAGCTGGCTGGAAGTACCTGATGAAGCAGTTTTGGAGAGGATTTGGCTTTAGGTTTAGGTCATTTTCAGTGAACATCCCACATCACTTAAAATGTCTCACTGAAATTGGCTTCTAACTACACAGATCCATTTTTCAAACCAAAATGACTCTTCATTGCAAAATGGATGTTAATAGACAGCAAAAAGATATTTTCCTGGAGTAAAATAAAAACAAAATAATCCCTGGCTTGATGTAACGAAGGTTTTTTTTTTCCCCCTCTAGCTTTTGTATGGTTTTGGTCCACAGCATTTTTCAAGTTATGCAATGTTTGTAAAAAATTACAGTGGAAACATCTGAATTATAAACATCAACACTGCCTTAATTCCTTCACAATGCTGGTAAATGTGAAAGCAGTTGCCCCTGCTCCGCAGACCAGCGCAGCCGCCCTCTCCCAAGCAGAAGAGGATCTGCTTGGACATTTGGAAACGTCTTGCTTGTATGCACCAGCAAAGAGAATCCAAGCCCCAGCACTCCTACTTCTTTTTGGCTGGGTTTTTTTTTTTTTCATTTTAGGGGCAGCTCAAACCCATTCAGATTCCCTGTAAAGATGGCATCATTTTGTATTGGGACCACGTTGTCTGCCTGCATCCTGGACAGATTACTCGGCTCGAGTGCTTGCTGGTGGTGGACCTGGCAGCACGTTGTGCCTTCGTTCTACTCCTTGGTGCTTCCAGAAAGGTCTCCTCTTCAGAGCAGTGTGGACTTTCTACTGCATCTGTGTCAGCAATGCCTGCGAAACCCTGACATGAAGGCACTGCTGTGAACAAGCGTCTGAATGGGCACAGCCTCCAGCAGCTCAACTGAAAGGATGTAGTTTGTCCAAAACAATAATCTCGGTGTGTATTTTTTGAGCTCTAAACGTGATTTGGGCTGATTTCAAATAGCAGCTTTGATACAGCTGCAGATGTCCCTGCTCCTTGCAGGGGGGTTGGACTAGATGACCTTTGAAGGTCCCTTCCAATCCAAACGGCATTCTAGGATTCTGTTTTTCCTTTACTGAACACCCGTGCGAGTTACGTGTATTCTGGGGACTCTGCCCACTGAGCATGTGTCTCTGAGCAGAAAAAATGCAGGTAGAAGATTATCCTGCTTCCTCAGGGGTGGGCTCTTTCTGTTTGTAGGGTGACATTCATCAGGCAACAAGGACCAGATTGCATTTTGAGGAACCACATTTACCTCCCTCTTTCATAACTCACCAACACAAAATGAAGAATAAACACTTTGCAAACCAAAAAACTTTTGGGGTGAGTATTTTTCAAGGCAGAAATTGTCAGATAAATTGTTCTGAGTAGTTTAGCCAGCCTCTTTCCCTGGCTGCACTGCTCTCTTCGGAGGAAAATGCTAAGATTAAGTTATTGAGGGTAGATTATCATCAACTTTATTGACTGTGTCTGATTCATACATTCACCCCCACAGTACTAAAGTAACTCAGGGCACTGAAATCAATGGAGGTAGGCTGCTTTACACCAGCAGAGAAGTTGTCTTCCTATGCCTGAACCAATAATAGCTGCAAAAAAACCCCTTAAGTGGGTTTACTCCTGGGTGAGGGAATGGGGGTGGAAACAGCTTCTCGGTAAACCCAAAATCCTGGCCAAGGATCCAGAAGGGGATTATTATGACAGTATCCCTCTTACACACTGCACCAAGCTGAGCTTGTTATAGAAAGGTGTTAAACTTCCCTCTGCCAAGAGCACTTTGCAATAATCAGTTTATGAAAAATTCAATTTGGCAGCAAACTCTTGGCCGTCTCAAATCAACCGTACCTATTATACCCCAGTCACAAGTGGATGGGCAAAGGTGGCTCAATGCATCAGTCTCTCCTCCCGCTCCTCCCCGGCCTTGAAATTTGCTCAGCAATGCTGGAGGAGGGAAAAAACAGTGTTGTGTAACTAGTCTCCAAAACCCAGACAGCCATTAAGGACAAGAAGGAGGAAAAAAAAAAAAATAAAAACAAATGTCAGAAACAAGAGAGACTCGGCTGCAAAGCTTCTGGCAGGAGCTTCCAGGTAAAAAGTCTCTTTGCGTGGCCTTCCCAGGGCAAAGGAAACAGCCTGTGCCCTGTCACGACAACATATTCACCCTGACTGGGAAAAATGGAAATGATGCTGAAGTGATAATGAGCACTCAAGTGGATTTCTTCATGAAATGAGTCACAGCTGCTGTCAAAGCTTCATCAATTTGATTGCTGTTGCAGGGTGAGGAGAAAGCTCTCAGGAATGCCACCTGAAAGCATCTGCCATGGAATAGGAGTCCCACCAAGCCTAAGGCACGTGAAGGCCTTTCCTATCCAGCTGGGAACGGGACTTCCACCTGCCACTCATGGGGAGAAGCAGCGGTCCCTCCACACATGCACAAACCACTGTGTTATGGGGCATTGCCACGTTAGTAGCTTCACAACTCTTCTTCCACTAGAAGGCATTACTGGGACCAGGGAGAGTAGGCTGGAGAGGAGACAGATGGTATTTTCTCTCTAATTTTGGTGTTTGAGAACAGGATTTGCACAATTTGTCCCTCAGTCAACCCTTACTTTCAGGATAAAAAACTGTTACCTGCCAGAACATGAATGGTTTTGAAACATGCAATAAGAAAAAATGAAAAGCTTGCGGAGGGGGAGCTTTCATCTCAAAGAGCTACCAGATCTGCATTCCTGAGGTCTGATGCTGTGGTTATTAATCAGATGCTTCGGGGATATTAAAGACTCTTTCTCACTAAAATCAAACGCAAATGTCCTTTCTTCCTCAAGATTTCCCAACAGATCTTTAAAGTCTTGGAGTTCCTTTCATTTGTAATATGCACCATGATTATCTTATATCTGCAGAGGTCTTCTTCACACCTAGAGTTTAATATCTTCCCCTCTCCAGCAGATCTCCTCTTCTTTTAGCTAGGGCTCCATTTCAGGTAACTGCTATTCTAAAAACATCATTTGCCTATTTATATTAATACCTGTCCTCTGAAGACCAGAATTTGGAAGCTCAGCCTGACATTTGGTGTGCCCATGTTCTCCTAACTTACCTGGCATTATCCCGTCACGGGAACCTATGGCCTAAGTAAAGGCCCCAGCTGCTATTAAGTGAAATCTCCTGCTCCATTTGAGGTGGCCAAATGACTTTATGTCACCCTATTCCCATCTTCCCAGCTCTGCTGAGAGATGGGCAAGGAGCAGATGAGAGTTGTAAGGTGCATGGGAAACCCTTGTGCAGAATGAGACTCCTTACTGGGCAGAGCAAGCCGATTCCCATGTACAGGAGCCTTTCCAGGGAGGAATGCTGCACAGAGAGCATGAAGTAGTTTGCTCTCAAAGTGACAGGAGAATGAATTCCTGTAAGACCTGAGAAAGCCATGGACAAACCTTTGGAAATGGAGGGGGAGCTTTATCCCATAGTTTATTTCAGTACCTGTCCTTCAGAGAATGGTACTCTTCCTGGTACCTACTGTTGCTGTGAGCATGGCAACTATTGATATGGACAGTTGTTCCTCTCCCATTATGTTATTTGCCATACTATATGCCAATCTAACTTCCTGATTAATGTGGATACAAGTCCTTAACATCTCTTTAATGTTTTCTTCAGATGCTTCAATTGCTTATTCTCTGAATCAGAAT
Source organism: Actenoides hombroni (assembly GCA_024336885.1). Classification (NCBI taxonomy): domain Eukaryota; kingdom Metazoa; phylum Chordata; class Aves; order Coraciiformes; family Alcedinidae; genus Actenoides; species Actenoides hombroni. Next base: position 88,445,388 of record WUAM01000287.1, on the reverse strand, counting down.
TAGCTTGCACATTGCCATTGTATTTAAATACATCATTTGTGTCTCTGTGGGTAAGTGCCAGTTTGGTTGCAATTACTGCATTGCAAGCCTGAGGCTAGAGCAAGGTTATTGCTTATATAATATAGTAAAGGAAGGAGACCATTTGGCTTGTTTTGTTAACAATCCTGGGATGATCATTTGTATAAAATCACTGAAGGCTCATACAAATGACACCTATACAATCTCCAGGGAGAATGTTCCTCCCAGTCTGTTCTAGAAATTCCAGCTTGAGAGTCGTTAGCAAAGTAGAATTGCAGAAAACTTTCCTCCTAAACCTCTAATAAGAGATTCTGCAATAGCTGAAGCAGCTAAGATGCATCACTCATCACTGCCCCAAAATCTAAGGGGGGAGGGCGGGGGGTAGGGAGAGCAGGATTATAAGAGGCTCTTGGAAACTTTTGAAATCACTGTTTTCATGCTTTAAGGTTTATATTTAACCTTCATTAAATGTTCAAGTAAGCGAGTATTTTGGTTTATTTAGTGGGGTTCGGGTTGCAGTACAGACCACCACTTATTTCTGCTTTAATCTTGGCACTTGTGGAAAATGTTTACTAAATTTAGACACTATTTAATCTCTTTCTTTCAAGTCTGTTGTCTTAAAACCAGCAATAAAAAAAGCAAACTTTAAAAGAAAGTCCAATTTACATCTGATATAAACCAAAACTGTGCTAATATTGGCATTTCAGACTATCCAGGAACTCATCACCTTCTATTTTTCTAGCTTGGACACGGTCTGTGTGGGCTGGGAAAATTCCCAGTGTATTATTGGATTCCAGTCGTGGCTGATGTGTGCAGCAGCTACCTGCAACAGGGACCTGCAAAGCCATCCAGCTACGTAGAGCACAACTCACGGCGTTTCTGAAGTGGGCTTGTGCACAGGGACTCCCTCCCAGGGCCTGTCCTAGGATAAAGGCTTCACCCAGGCTGTCCCAGTCAGGATTTCTGCAAGCTACAGAGCAATATTTGGCATTTAACCTTTCTGATCAGCTCTACCTGCTGGAGTAGGATTTGATGGTGTGAGCTTGCAGATTTGGAGACATGAAAGAATTACTGAATTTTTTTTTTAAACTAGCTAGACCTGCTTCCAAATCACTTGCCTGGTGTTTTCATCCTGCCAGATACTGAGAGCTGTGGAGCTATGTATCTCACAAGCAAATGACAAAGCCATGATTCTTGCCCAGAAGCAGCTGCAGGCCAAGACTGTTGCAAACTGCCACGAGCCCTCCAAGGGCTCTGCTCTTAGTCCTGCTTTTGGAGCACACCCTCTCATCTTTGAGCCCAGGACTGCAGAATGTCAGAGCCAGATTTCTTAAGGTAGCTGGTGCTGAACTGTCACAGCCTGGGGACACTAAATGCCTCTAGACTCTAGCTGGGAGTTTCTGAAAATAACCCCCAAACCCTTGATTCCCAAGTAACACGACACTCGACAAAGTTCCCTTTCAGGCAGCGAGAGCTGGGCTCTGGGCTCTGCCCTCTGCACGCACAAGGGCTGGATTGGCTTCGGCAGGAGCCAGCACGCTCTGGCAAAGACAGCGTCCTGGAAACAGCGTTCTGCTCGTTCTTCTGCGCACTCGCGTTAGTGATATTTTCCAAGGTGTAGGCAGTCTGTACTAACGGAGAGGGAAAATAGCGGGTGAGGTTATTTTGGCCTGTGTGATTTAGGAAGTCAGACTACATGGTACGTGATCGCCTTACAATCTATGAAAATTCAAGTACTGGGGCTAGTGGAGCTTGCTCTGGGTCACACATCTATTGAGACTACAAAAGAGTGTGTCTAACAAGCTCAAATACGTGTATGCCACTTGTAGAGAACTGTTACCCTCCCTGTTACTCGAGTCTCCCCTTCTAGTGCGCCTCTAATTAGGCTCGGGTCTTTCTAAGGTTACCCTACTCCCCGTTAATTACATGTGTGGAGGAACTTCCCTGCAACTGCCTGGGAGTGTCAAGTTGGGCTTTTGTGTCAGCGCTGGCAGGCTCTGGGAGCAACTGGCTGTGGGGCTGCTCGCAGCGCTGCACTGCGGGGATGGCAGACACATGGCAGGCAGGAGACTCAGGGATGCCGCCGAGCCAGGCATGGAGCAGAACCTCAGGCACTGAGCCTGTGCTGGCAGCGCTGAGCTCTGCTGCAGCCAGGACAAGAGGATTTTGCCTTTATTTTCAGACCCTGCACTGCCCCTGCAGCTGGCTGATTTTTCACTCGTAATAATGAAAACCTAACAATCCAAAACAACAACAACAACAAAATTCTAATAAACCAAATTGTTCCCCATATAAACTCAACGTTCTGTCTCACTTCATCTTCAGTACTTTTTCTGCACTTTTAGAGATGTTTGTGGCTTCTTCCCTGATTAAGGGCAGTCTTAGATTTAGAGTTGGGTGATGCTTTTCAACTTGCTATTATTATTCACCAAAAATGCAAGTTCCAAAATCCATTACTGAATTTAAAACTTCTAATGAATAAGGGAATCAGTTTCTCAAAAAACATTTTGTACAATATTTAAACACAGTTTACATCTCTTATTTGAACAGACATTTCATTTTGAAATCAAAAACTTTAATTCCAGTAATTCTATAGACTGGCAAAAACTACAAAATTTAATCAGAAGTTTCATTTTGGGTCGGACAAAATGATTTACTTAACCCAGTTTAAAAAACAAAACAAAACAAAAAGTCCAACTCTGAAAACAGGAATAAAATTCTATGAGAACTGAAAAAAAAAAGTGAAAAGCTTTTGGTTTAATTAGTGAACAAAACTTCTTTTGTTCCAGTCATTGATCTCTGGAGCTGGTGAGGTGATAAATCTCCATCCAGCTTCTGTACAAATAATGAAGACACATTTTCTGTATATTGTGTTCCCTGGTAATAAGATAGCTTCATCTTTACATTACGCTACTTCAGGATTTATAAGACAGGAGGCAATTAATTCTAATACAATTATTTGTTTATGATTGGGGATCATTCATAATTGCATAGACTAATAGATCCTCAGAAAGAGAGAATAGAAAGAATACACAAAAAAAGATAATTTTTTTCAGTTGCTTTCATTAACAAATATTAATAAAATAGAGATTTGAACAGAAACTGCAAGTCAAAATAAGCTGAATCCTGGCAGGAGTGGACACTGACCGTGGCGAGGGGACGCTGACTCCCACCAGCTGACAAGCTATGGGGATTTTTAAAGATCTTGATGGCAGCAACAGTGACAAACCCCACAATCTGGTATAAATTTCAACCAAATAAACTGTATGCTTAAGTAAATCATAACAATCATAACAATGCAGGTATCCAGTAGGGCTCTCAGCCCTGCCCGTAGCCTTGCTACAGTCTGTACCGTCAGTGAGCTGCTCTTTACCTGTTACCTGTCCTGGCTCTCATTATATAATGCCAATTTTTGGCACTAATTGCTAAGTTCACGAAAGCCTCAAAAATACCCCAAGTGACTGAGTACTGATTATACACTGCACATGAATTGCAAGGTCCTCTTCTGTAACCTTTATCTGACTTGGAAATGTGCATACCATTTCAGGCAGCTTTGGAGTCGAATGCAATCTGTTTCCACTGAAGGCAGAGCAGTACTGGAAATGTGATTACAATAATTGTATTATGGACATGGTATTGTCATGATCAAGTGAAGGGCTCCAAAATGTAACCGATAAAACTGTAACTTTGACCTCCGTCTTCAGCTTAAAAACTTGATACAGTTCAAATATCACTCTGTACTAGCCTCATTAGTGCAATAGCAGGCCTAATTGGTCATTCCCCGCTCCCATGAGTCACTTCACAGACAATATTCATATAAACAAGAGCTTGTGGGAGGGGAGAAACAGGATCCATCTTTTGATGTCAGTTTAGAGCACAAAAGACTAAATCATGTGCTGTCACAGTTCCATCAATTCCCCAGAGTCGGAGCAGCAGAGAATTCAACTCAAAATTCCTGCGTAAACATGCTGGAGCAAATTCATGGTTGATGTAAATTGCTTTAACTTCCTTGACTTTATTTGACTCGGTGAAACCAATGAATTTAAGACAGTTTACTCCATGTGAGGATCCACCCCCTTCATAAATATTTATATGATGAGAAAGTTATAATAAGTTTTAAAAATATTTTACTGTGGTGTTCCAAATCATAGGGAACAGAGCAGACCCCTTCTGCTTTGTTTTCTTATCCTCCAAATTCATTCAGGTCCTAATTTGAACTTTTCAGCTAAATATGGACAGAAATGTGTCAATTGTACCAGCCCTACCATTAGCTGCAGCTTGCAAAAGTGCCATTGATACAGACTTCTGCATTCATTTTGGGTGGAAAGAGTCTATTTAAATTGTGAGATCAATCGTCAAATTAGATGTGTGACTACACACATCGTTCCAGTGTTTATTTTCTTTTCTGGCACACTTGTGGCTCTTTGGGTTTGAAGAATGTAACTCAATTGGAATGAGCCTCAGTGATAAAATGGTCATCACATAAGATGTCTTTGTGTTGTTTTGAAATGTACTATTACAAGGCATTTTAATAAACTTTGTTTTTATTTTCCTTGATTAATAACACATTTGCTTGTGAATTTTCTGGGATGTTTGATTCATGGGCTTTCCTTTCTTTTCCTTAGAACTCCTTGGTGGCAGCAGCCTACGGGAGGCCTTATGGGACTATCCCATGGCGATCTGACCTGGTTCTGGCTTTGTCCAAGTAATTTTAGTCGCACTAACACTTTTGACCCCTGGTGTCATTGATAAGCTCCAGAGCACTGAGTGCTGGGTCAAAAAAGTTTTGAAAGATCTACAGAAAACTAAATGCTTAAAACCATGTGATTGATATTTATTTTCGTTTTAATTATAAGTATAGAAAATAACACTCTGTCACTTTCTCTCCTTTTTCCCTGCGTACTCACACAGAGAGAAAAGCTGTTTTATCAACAGTTGATTCATTACACGTATTAATATTGTCCAGTGCTGTAAAGGAGGCTAGTTCCATTTCAGTGGTACCTGTTGACTGTTGAATAGCTGATGTGATTTTCACCACTTCCTCAGCTGCATTATTTAGCAGGAAGGACGCTGCACATTGTGTAAGGCACTAAGGAAGAGCAGCTGATCACTCGTGCTAATATGGTTTCACTATAAAACACTGTCATCTTCTTTTGATTGGCATTTGCCTTTCATAGAATTGTTTGGCTAATGCAGTGCTTAATAGTTTCATTTTATCTTTTTTTTTTTTTTTTTTTTTAGTCGAAGCTGGCTTTTATCTTTAAACTGTTTTTATAAAGCAGAAAACTGGCTTCCTTTGAACTCATCCTCTGATGTCATAAGAGCTGGGAGCTGACATGAATTACGCTGTGAAAATACTGACATTTCGAGCTAGGTACCAGCATGTACTGAAGCACAGTAACGCGTGTCGCGTTCGAGAAGATTTTTGAACACGCTGTTATTAGTGGCAGGCTCTTCGGTTCAAACGCCTTTGATAAGTGAAATTAGCACTCTGTTTTTCCAGCCTATGTATGGTAAATTCTTTTCCCTTTTGGGGTCAAAAAATACAAATATTAAAGAAAACTCCAAGTGTCGCTATTTGCAAGGTTGCAGTGTTTGTTATTAGAACTGCGGAGTATGTTCGGTCTTTCAGGCAAAGTTGTGCGAGGGACCCATGAAAGGACAGGAAACCTCTATATTTGCTGGCAGCGTGCCTGTATCAAACATACTGCTCACAGTGCCATCCTGATGGCACTGTGGGGAAGGACAGCTCAGCTATGCAGTATGAAAACATGCCAGCATATCTATATTTCATAACATAACATGCATAAGTCAGTCCTGAGTTGAAGTTAATTAGATGAGGTTCTTTGCAGGAAGCCAGTTCTGTGAACAACTAAAACCAAAAAAAACTGGAGGACATTCAGTGGAATTAGGTCCCTAATCTTAATCCTCTCCCGGGAGAAGCAGGAAAATGCAGGAAGCACTTTGCACAAGGCTTCCTCTAGGTCCCCCAGAGATGTCCCACAGAGAAGCCTGGTTTTAATGCTGCATTCCTTAGCACAAATAAAGCACAGCTTTACATCGTTACTTGTGCAAGGCTTTGAAAAGAGGCACATATTGTACCCTGCAGCATAGGTATAGTGAGGCACTAGGGATGAGAACTTTTTCCTTACACTTTTTTTGTTTTTAATACAACAGGATTATGCCATACGTGAAGACAAAGTGGACTTTGGATCTTAAGTAGCGTAAGAAAATTACATAATGCTTTGCTTACTGAAAAGGAGGCAGAATTTAGCACCATTTATTTCCACCTTTATAGTATCATACCAGCCCTCTGTTGCTTGTATAAACATTTTTGATTCCATCAGGCAGTTTCACTGGTGGTGTTAATAGAGATTACTCTTCCCACGAGTATATAGAAAGCTTGGAGATGCTTTTAATCTCTCTGTTTGTCTTATCCAAAGAAAAAAGATCCAGCCAACCAAAAAGCCCTCAGTTTTTTATTTTATTGAATCTAGTCCATAGCTCCTGGAACTAACTAAAACAAGAGAAAAAAGAAATCCAATGCATTTGTAAATATTTCCAATTAAGAATAGCAGATTTGGCCAGCTGAGGATGCCTGTGCTGCGTATGGAAGCAATTCGCCTGGCTCCATCCATTCTTATCTGACCCAGTCGAGTGCAGTCTGGTCCCCAAGGTCCCTGCAGGGCAGCGGGGAGGGTGGACAGCCTGGGCTCCCCAGGGACCCTCAGTGCTAGGTGTCCATCACGTCAAGCATGGATGGGCTGCTTCCCTTGCTTTGGGAATGCCAGGGGCCACGGCAGTCCCGTCAGAGCCTGTGCTGCAGGCAGGGTCCAGCCCTGTTTGCTTTGCAGTAACGGGGGGAGCCTCACGCCTGCAGCACGTGCTCATCACCCACACACCCAAAGTAGTCCCAAGCCCCTGAGCTTAATATGAGATGGATGCAGGTATGTGAAAGATAGAACAGGGAGCAGCAACTGGACAGAACTGGTCAGAGGGCGAGGGTCCGTAGCCCCGTAGGCTTTGCCTCTTCTCCATCAGCTGTGCTGTAGCAGTGGGGGACCTGCACCCTCTGTGTTGCAAGAAGTAATGCCCAGAACCAGTGCAAGTGTGTGGGTGTGAAGTGGTACGGGTGGTGTACTGGTGTTTAAGTAGAAACAATCACTCAAACAAGAATTACACAACCATTATCAGCCATCCTTATTGATCGCTTCTAGTCAAAAGCAATCATCTCTGATAAAGGTTTCTGCTGTTTGGAGGCAGGCCTGAATTTAAAACCACAAGATAAAGTGATTTTATTCAAAAGAAACTGTTGCTACTGGAATAATCTACAGAAGGAAGATCTGATGCAGTGTTCTGCTCATGTTGCTGCTTATACTCAGCTGGAGTAGACCTGGATCGTGAGCTGTACACGGCAGGAGGACACCAGGGTGTACAGGGTTTGCTCACAAAGGTTTCCCACTACTCCATCTCCACCCTCCTCCCCATAACACCTTCTCAGACTCTTGGACACACTCTTCTCCCCCTGTAGATTAATGCAGGCTGCCCAAAAGAAAACGCTGATAAAGAATGGTGTTCTATTAACCATACTTTATTTTCTGTAGAGCCTTTAACTTCTAGCTTGATTTTCTAAAATTTCATGTCAAAGTAATGTGAAAGATAGGACAAATTTTCATCTTTTTTTCTCCCAAAACAGAAAAAAGGAAGATGATAAATAAGAAATAACTAATAAACCATAAGAAATAACCAAATCCAGGCAGATGTACTTAAGCTTTCAAAAAGGAAAAGCAAAAAGAAAACAACTTGTGATATGTTTTTCCAAAAATGGACTACTTGGCTGGAGTAGAGTTGCTTGGTTAGAAAGAAAGAAGGATGGGAATTATTAGGAGAGAAGAAGCTGAGAAAAGGCAAGTTGGAAGAGCGTAAGTGATCACAGAGGTGTAGGGTGGGGGGACGGGGTGTTGAGCAAATGTGCACTGGGAGACCCCAGGGTACCACAGGTGGCTTATGAGTTGACGGTCTGTCATCTTCTACCTCCCTCAGTTCTCTAACAAAGTTATTCCAGTGGGAGGGATGATTTTCATCTTCCTCAAACCATTCATAAAATTTGGAGAAAGAGTTATGCGAAAGGAAGAGTGCATAGAAGGGAAGAGGTCAGTAGAACTTGCAGGCTCAGTAATTCATAAGAAAACAAGGTAGAAGAGGGGGGCAAAATCTCGCAGGAAATGAGGGATGTGGGTGTGTGCTCAGTGGTGGAGGGAAAGGACTTACACAGAGTCTGTTTGCTGCAAGGGTGCTGGGATGGGGAAGGCAGAGGATATAAAAAGGGGAGAAGAGGTGGAAAGTTGAGTGTGAATTACTGGTGATTAAAAGCTTGTCAGAAGAAACTCAAGAGATAGAGGTTAAAATTAGGAAAGTGAGAAGGCTATGAAAAGCTTTGAAAGGTAGAAAATGAAAGGTGGAGAAGCTTTGCAGTAGAAGCCTGTGTCTCTGCTACCCTCTTTCCTTGCTACCCTTCTCCTGAGAACTAGGAAACAAGATGGGAGCTTTGTATGTGAGCTGAATTTGTGTTCGTGTGTCTACTGAGAGTATTCTTAAAGGTCTCTTCCAGCCCAAATGATTCTGTGATTCTATTCAAGTATTTAAAGCTGGGAAGAAACACCGAGTGTCTAAGCTGCGTGAAAATAATCAAACCCATTTTGTGCTCGTATGCTGCCTCGCAGAAGGCTGTAGCATTTCATCCCATGAGTGATGTTTTACATGGTGTTTTCAGCATCCCCTGAGCTACACATCCCGCTGCCCATGCTGGGCTCTGTGTTCTTTGGACATCCAAAATTTCCCAAGAATCCTTTCCTAGTATTTTCAGTATCACACCTGAGCTTTAGGATTTCTGGGTAGGAGCGTAGTGCCATCCAACTGCTGCGTTTCCAGCACACTGGGGAGTTTCAACACAGCGAGGGGGATCCTTGGACACCCCCCTTCCAAACCCCACAGCTCTGTCCCTGCCAGAAAGGGTGCCACAGGCTTTGGGGGTGTCAAGCTTGGGGATCTTCTGACCCTTCCCAGCTCTCGCTCTGGCAAGATCAGCCCTTAACTGAGGAGTCATGGAGTATGGATCACTGCTGGCACACTCAATTGCCTCCGCTAAAATGATCCCCCCTCAGCTCAGCACTGTGCCAGGGGTAGGTTTGTGCCGGGCCACTCAGCAAATTTATGAAGTAAGAAAAAAGTCTGCGAGTTGAGGCACAACTTCCTGAGAGGCAGGAGCAACAAAGTGCTGTCAGGAATCCTGTCCTCCATTGCCGTGGATGTGTTATGTTCATACATCACTCCTGCAGAGTGAAGACATCTGGGGCAGGGGGGTGGAATTAGTCAAGGCAGCTAAGGAGCCTTGCTCTAAATGGGTTGTGTCCCAGCAGGGAGAACTGCCTTGACTGTTGGCTCGGGAAGGGGTGCCTCTGGAGACTGGAAGGTTTTTCTTTACAATTTGCAAACCTCCGTTGTGTAAAATCATTTAATGCTCACTATTCGATTGATTTTGAAGTGGATAGTCATCACTGAGCTTTAAACACACGGAGGTTGTTGTTGGAGCTACAGATTTTCTTTGTTAATACTAACATTAAATATTTATTCTGGATAAGGATAATCTAGTAATATGGGGAAACACCTGTGATTGAACCGCTGCGATAAGGATCTCCACTCTACACTTCTACTGCCAATATTTTCACAAACTTCACTACATTCAGTAGTAAATAACTTTAATTCATTTTCCACTCTTTTTGTCTCAGAAGTTTGAGTGTATCTGAGGCATGGATCTTTACAATACGTTGTAAACCCCAATTCATATACTTGAAGACCTGGACCGAATTGTTTCAAGAGCTCTGTCTGACAGACGCCCTTTTTTCCTCCAGCACTAATTGGGTGATGATAATTGGGTTGACTCAGGAAACACCAGAGCAGGAGAAGGCAGCTGCAGACAGTGTGTGAGGAAATCCAAAACCACACACAGATTTAAAACTTTAAGAAGCTGCAGCGCTACACCGTCTCACTGCAGCGAGTGTCACCAACAGGCAGCTCCTCTCCCTTGGCTTTGACAGCCCCTTTTCTGTAGCTTTTAAAAGCTCTACAGGAGGTACACTTTTTACTTCAAAAGTGGAGAATGAGGTGATATGTTTCTCGCTCTGACAATAATATAACTAGGGAAACTGATGCTGAGTATCTTTGTTATAAATATATGAATGTTAGATGCTTCTTCTTCTACTGATATATATTTTTCAGTGGGAAATATCTGATAAATAGGTTTTTTAAATGTCTTATATATATATCAATTATATATATTATATATATCAATTACTGGAATATCAATGTATTTACATTTTTACTTGAATAGTATTTTGCTGCAAAATGACTTACATTTTTCTAAGAGGCCCTCTTGAGAAGGGAACAGTAGCATTGATATTTATTAAAAAAACAAAACCAAAAACAAACAAAAAACCCCAGCCTTTTCTCAGCAGTTGTCATACATCCTTGTAGGCATCTGGTTAGGCTCTTACCTGCATGAAACTACTGCACTTCAGTGAATTATTCTGAGCTTTGATTTTTGTAGAAATAGTAATTTCGTGTCATTTTAGTTGCTGTTAAAACCAGTGTAAACCCGCACTGTGTAAAGTCAACAGTAAATGTCCATTTGCCTTAGTGAAGCTGAGAATTCCCTTTCTCTGTGGAAAGAGAAATTTCTCTTTCAGCCTTGTACAAAAGCCAGAGGCAGCAAGTGATCTGTCAGGGAGTTTAAAGCGAGCGCAAGCCAACTGTGGTCCCAGTTTGATTCATCTGTGTGTGAGGGACCTGGAGAAACCGTGTGAGATAAAAAGAAGCTCATTCTTCAATTTCTGTCCTTATCTGAAAATCACTGTGATCAGGAACTACCCACATCCTGAATATTTCAGTCCTTAACAAGCAGTCACAGTTCACACGAGGGGTGATGTTTCCAAAGCAGTCGGTGCTGCCCGTTCTGGTCGCCGCGCTGCCTGCATGCGTGTCGAGGCAAGAGCCCTGTGCTTCCAGAAAGCTCAACGTACACTTGCAGAAGTGGCTTTTGCAGCAGAGCACATCGAACCTCAAACTCAGGTCGGTGTGAGGGCTTTGGAGTCGCAGGGGTGTCTCCAGCTTTTCCCCTCTTGTGCTGTTTTGTGCTCCTATGCAAGTGCAACATAAACAGGAATATTTACTTGCTTCCATTGAAGCAGTTCAATGCCCACTAAGGATAGCTTTGTAAGGAAGAACCTGCTCTGAGGAGTTCAGCTTGGACAGCAAAGAAACTCAGTGCTTCTGTTTTCCATGCTCTGTCAGCTGCATTACGATCTCAGGATGTACACAACGCTGAAAAGCAGCAAATATCATTTCATTACAACATAAGCAACAAATTAAATTTCCAGTAATCATTTCTGTTGCATTTTAAATAGCTTCTTTATTAGGTTACATTTATTTGACATAAGACACGTCGTATTGATGCTTAACCTACAGATGCTCTTGTTTTGTTTTAGTTTGTCTTAATATTGCTTTAAAGGCTCCAGTGAACTCTCTCTGTAGACTACTGAATATCCAGGAAATGCAGTGCACCTCCTCTTCTGGCTTCCAGTTCAGGTTATGCTTTTCTGAAAAAGAAACTTGTCTAGCTAGAGAACAGAGCCAGTTAAAGAGGGCCTTTCTGTGGATCAAGGCCTTCCTTCACATGCTACGCTGTGTATTAACTGTTACTCTCATAACTGATAAGTGCAGGCTCTGGGACATCCATTTTCTATTCTGATTATTTATTCCAGAGCTGTGGTGTCTCTGTGCAGCCCTGTTCTTACACAAGGAATGGGTGGATGAAACCTCATATGTTGATGAAATCTAATAATAGCATGAAGGTTCTTCTTTTTCAGTTCACTGAATTTCACTGTAATTGGGCTTTAAGTAGTTAAGTTGTCCTATGAAAGCAGGGGAATGCAAGGGAGGAGCAGCAATAGGTAGGCTGCTTTTTTCTGTGCTTGTCTCTAAAGAGTATATAAGCCTGGATTTTTAATTTTTTTTTAGTTTTGTAAAGCAATAACCAATGAAGTTAGAATCTCACGGACAAAATGGGCATCTTGTTTTGGGATTGTTTTCCTGTGTGGGTAGAGGGCTAATATTATTCTTGATCAAATTATGGCCGGGTCTCCTGAAGGCAGGACAATAAGAGCATGCCCACGGCACTGAGGGCAGCAGTAGCAGGAAGCAAAGGGAATGTGTCTTCACTGTGTGGAAAGTGGGAAAGAGCCTGGGTTAAGGAGCAACACCTAGGCTAGCGTGTTCTCTAGGGGTCATTGCCTCAGGTATGAGTAGCAGTTCCACAGAAAGGAACACAAATTTAAAATCAGCTGCTTTTTAGGCCCCGTCTAGAGGTGTGGCCCACATCCACATTGGTTATGTGTCAGTCTGAAGAGGGCCGTGAGGTTGCAGTGTATTGTGGTCAGGTTTCAGAGGGACCTTCTAGAGCCTGTGCTCTGCAAGCAGCCCTGCTGCCTGCTGCACCACTTGGGTGCTGTCTGCTTTTGCAGTTTGCTGTCAGTAATAGGAGCAAAGATGACAAATACCAATGTCTGACTAAAGAATTTATCTCCCATTTTCCAACCTAAATGATACTATATTCCATATTTAGGCTTTTAAGCCTGCAGTATTTCACAGTAAGAGCTGAGGGTTTTCCTGCTAACATGAGGTGTTAAATTTGAAGACAGCTGACAAGTAGCAGACCTTCATCAACAGAAACCATTTATTTTTAAGCAACAACTGAGAAAAGAGATGCAATGAGAGATGTATGTTTAAAGTGAATCAAAATTCCAACCACAAAGAAAAAGCTGATGGTAGCAAATACAGAACTGCTCAATGCTCCCTGCTGATAGGCCTGTTTTCCTACAAGACCAGCCCCAGCCAGACAGGCAGAGGATGTCTGTCACGGATAGCACCAGGTAGACATGGATTTGCACCTACTCATCTTGAGTCTCGCAGTCAGACCTGCCTTAGGATGGGCAGCGCAGGCAGGCAGTGAGCTCGGGGCTGGGCAGCAGGACCCTGCCCACCCTCGCTCAGCATCAGGGCCAAGCTCCCCTCCGCTGCCCACCCGCTGCTGCCAGGGCTGGGGCCTCCCTGCAGCACACCTCTGGCTCTCCTGGGCTCCCATGAGGGCTTGGCAGGGCTCACACAGGTTACTTGAGTCTCATTATTGTTATCTGATTCTTGGGGCGACAACATCTAGTTTTACTTAAACCACTGAGAAACCTGGAATACCTGCAAACCCTTTCAGGTACTTGGATGTATTGCACTAGGGGCCAGATATCTGCAGGGGAGCATTCTGATTTGACAGGTTTCTTGCTGTTGCACTGACTTTGCTTAAAAAACCAGCGCAGTTTCAAAGCTTGCTTGTAGAACCCTCATGAAAAGATCTGGGAACACTTCCTGATATTTTCTTTGTTTACTTTAAAAATGACAAATTTACTTATCCAACCTCCTTTGCCTGTGTTGCCTTATCACCCGTTTACATAGGAAGGCTTAAAAAAAACCCCAACAAAGCAAATTAAGTGAAGATGTGAATTTAAAACTAATTACTTTAACGGCACTAAAATGCTGTGTAGGAATTCTTTTTAGAATTTGAGTGCTCTAAACTACCTTTAACTTAGTTAACTTGAAAGCCTCTTGATTGTGAATAAATTGGCAACTGAGGCCAATTAATTAATCCACTTTAAGCATTAATTCAGTATAATCTCCTGAGTGTGTCTCTGTAGGTAATCCAGAGGAGCACAGGCTGCAGAAATGGAAACACAGATCACATTTTTTTTCAAAGGACTTTGGTTCCCATCTAGGTCTGGTAACAACTAGCTAAATATGAAAATAGCTCAGCAGTTTAATTCAAAATATATATATATATGTTTCTTAGAGTAACAGTGGTATCAACTAGGTGCTGAGTACTTCTTAAAATATATATTCGTGCCTATCCCTGTGTGCTCAACTCTTTAAAACCTATGCCCAAGCTCCTTTAAGTTTTTGTAGCGACTGGGTTGTTGAAGAGCTGGGTTTGTTACCATCCTCTTACACAGTCTCAGTATCCTCTGCAGCAGATTTTCACTAGTCATTTCACTAAGAAAATTCAAGTTCATTGGAGATGTTATTCATGTCAGCCTTCCCAACTATTTCTGCCTCTTTTTTTTTTAATCTAATGCAGTGGAATATAGAGAAATCCTTCGAGCTTTATAGGAAATCTTCAAGGGTCAATTCTGTTGGCAGGACATAAGGTACATACTGATCATCAGCATTAGATGCTTGCTTGGTGTAATCTGTGCTGACCCTAATAATATATAGAACATATCTTAGCAGGGTTTGTGATCATAAATGCTGTAGAAGTGGTGTAGAAGTGTTGTGTGCACAGTTTCTTCTCCAGTGACAGCTTAGAACCTGTGACATTCTAATTTATCCTTTTACAGTATAGAATATAATAGCATTGCTGTTTAAAAAAGAAAAAAGAAAAAAAGAAAAAAAAGAAAATCAACCTCTTGAATTTATACCAAGTATTTAATGGCAAAATCACAACTTTTTATTCCACTTAGCAATTTGGCAGTGGAGAGGCCCTACTGTGTTCTTTCTTTGAAGTCTGAAAAAAATCTGGCCTAGGTTCATTATTTGGGGAAAAGAGATTTGCCTTCTGTAACAATTATTCTCCTAATGACGCGGGACGCTGGAGGTGCATTGTGTTTTCCTGACACAAACATTTGTCTCACCTTTTGTTTTTCTACCAACAGCTACTTAGATGAGACTTGTAGAATTTGGAAAGAAAAGGAAAGCGCCTTCTAATAAGGGATTGTCTCCTCATTAGCCCTACTGATTCTCCAAAAGATTATGCTTTGTGTAATGCATTATAATTATATGACAGGAGAACAGTGAAGAATATGGCATAGCATTTCCCATAGGTTTCCTTTCTGAGATAAGAAAGATAAACATTCTGCTGTACTCTCCAAGACGGACACAAAAAAACCAGCAAAACAGCCCTCTGCAGTTTCCTGCGAGGCAGTTGGATGTGAGCAGCTTTCTGGAGCTGAGGCTTTCCACTGCCAGACAATGATCTGTGTCATGCGGGGAAACTGGGTGTACAAAGTGAGGAAGCCCCCTGAACTGAGGTGTGTGTCCTCGGCTTCCTGAGCATGTGCCTTATCGCCCAAGGGTCCCTACGCACTCGCGCCAATTTCTCTGCGCGGCTCCCGGAGCGGCAGAGAGGCTGTTTGTTTTTCCAGGGTGCTCTCTGTTCTGGGGGAAACGAGGGAGGCCTTTAATTGGATCTCTCTTTTGTTCCTGAATTGCTGCGACTTCAACGAAATTGGGAGGAGCAGGAGCAGGACCAAGGTCTGGTTTAGGGTATGTGCAGCTTGACTCTAAGTGACCCACCTCTGTTTCAGCCGTGACACCCAGGCCAGGGAAATATTTTGCTTAGACTGGCTTTTCTAAAGCTGGGAGAGAATCTCTAGTTACAGAGCGAAGAGAGCAACAGAGATGCTTTCTGTTTGCTCCACTTTCCACTGCACTTCTACGGTCCAAATTGTGCAAAAGGGGGAAAAAATACCCAGGCATCACGTTCCTGTACCAACTGGGAAGCATGTGCCACAGTTCCCAAAAGCCTGGCTGCATAAGAGGTGTAGAAGCTTTAGGAGGATTCAACAGGGGATTCTGTAAAACTGCAGTAATGCTCCCACCGTTAGTGGGTACCAAGAGGGTGTCAAACACGGCGGGATGGCTGCCCCAGTAGCTGCAGAGCCTTGCAGTTCCCTGCATTTTTGCTTTCTTGGTTAACTTTCTTGTTCATTTCTTTTATTATTCTCCAACCAAGTTTTGTAATGCACTGACATCTGCTGTGTGTTTGACTAATGCAGCTGCTAAAGAGCTGAAGGAAGCCTTGCAGCCTATGCATAAGGGGGCTCGAGAAATAAAATGTAAGCAAAGGGGGAAGGAGGATGGGAGAACCTGGTAGCTGATTGTTGATACAAGTTGGTAAGAGGGAGCAGCCACCCCACCCTGAAGGGTCTTGTATTTTAATTGTTCTGTTGGGGGCAATGGAAGAAAGCTGATTTCAGTAATGCAACCAGCAGTTCTGTTGATTGACTGTAGCTAGAAAAAGCTACATTAGCCCACATTTTCCTTTTTTTTTTTTTTTTTGGTCTAATCAGGGCTGTGGTGATGCAGTGGCCCTGATGTGATAGGCATATGACCCTGAGAAATAGCTTTTCTGCCAGTCTTCAGCAACACTGATGTTGAGAGGAACCAGTGTAGCTGAATAACCCTGCTCTTCACAACAACCACTATCATTTACAACTCTTCCATGAGGTGGGAGCAGTCTACTCACCCACCAGTGAGTAATTGTAGTGCTATAATAGCAGGAGCTGCTGCACAGTAACACCACTTTTAAAATACTAAACCAAACTGTGAAAAGACTCTTCCAGTTAGATAGCAGCAAAACATACCGGTGACCTAAAGAAACATTTCATCTGGTGGCTGATTTCTGGCTGCAGAGGTGCTCTATGGCAGCGTGGAACAATAAGGTAAAGCCACAGATGGCCCTTGCATCACTCAAACCCAGCTCCCAGCCTGAGCTCCTGCACAGGATACATTTCAGCTGGACGTTACAGACACCCGGGGCAGTACTAATCAGAAATGTTTCACCAAAACAGTTTTAAATGAGAAACTGAGCCTTGCCCAAACAAATAATTAGGCAAGATTTGCTTTTTGTCAAAAAATGATGGTACTTCTAATGAAAAACTGAAGCTAAGATGGGATTTTTGGTGCATTGTTCAGCTGAAAATAATTGTGAAGGGGAAGAGCCTCCTAAAAAATGTTTTTTCAAAATACAGACATTACACCAGTTCCATGAATCAATGTGTCATGGTGTTGTCCCTCACATCAGTCCTTCTATAGGTAACATGAAGCTAGTAAGTCCCTGAGGTAGGCAAGATTCTATGCATAGACACTAAAGCAAGAAAGAGTAGATGCCCTTCTTTTCTTTTTTCTATCCCAAAGCTGGCTGTAAAACCGTGTTTTGTAAATGTATCGTTTACTAGAGAAAACAGGCTTTCAAATGTGTCATAAATTGGAGCTTCTCCTTCTGTTAATTCCCAGCAAACATGCAAAAAGGCTGCAAGGCCATGGCAGTGCTGGATTAGCACCTCACCCAACGGAAAGAACTGAAACAGAAAAGTACCTTTTCATTATGAAGAATCTTAAACAGTAGGGGAAATCCTGCTTCTCCTGAGATCAAGAGGGAAATTCCTTTTTAGCTTCAAAATTTAGCTTTGTACTATTCTGAAAGCCTGTTTAAAAGCCCTGGTGTTTCTAGCACTTTGCAGCCTTCCCACAAGAAGGGAAAGACATAGAGAGATACAGTTGCTTATGTCTTTGTACAGAGATGCAGCTCTTTATGTCTTTATACAGAGATACAGACTCTTTACATCCTTATATCAGTTTTACAGGTCAGTAGAGTGTTTGTTTCTGGAGTGAAACTCAGGAATGTTTCTTCAAGGGCATGTAGCATTAAATGATTTCTGACTTACTTTCTTTTTTGGTTTCAACAGGAGCAATATCCTTCTTGAAAGCCTATGCTGCAGTGCCTTTCATTCATTATTTTTATTATTTATATTTATTTCAAACCAAGATGTCTGGCATTAGCAGTCATGGTCAGTATTTAGACGTATGAGTTTCCAGGTACATTTAAAGATACTGTTTATTACCTAATTCTGTGAAACCACATGTACAAAACTATGATGTTGAATGACTAGCAGGGGATGTAATACCAAGTAAAACTGCCTTATGCCTTCCAGCAATGATGCTGCTTGTAAAATATTTCAAGTGCCCAAAACATGACATGCTGCTTAAATGCCATATATGATTACAATCATAACCAAAACTAGCAGAGACTCAGGCTGTAAGGAGAGTTGTAATTGTTGATGAACTAACTGATCAGGTGAAGCTGAGCCTGTTTCTCCTCACTGGAGTGTAAGCCTTGTATAGGCCTTCATTTGTTCCTTGATACACATTGCATCTTTTCAGAGCTGCTCTCTAGAAGGATGCTAGGGTACACAAAGCACTAAAACCTAACAAATCACTCAAGGCAACAATCTTTAAAAAACAAACAAGCAAACAAACAAAAAACCCAGAGAAAAAAAATAAAACGCACAACAGCCAAATCCCTTCATTTCCTCTGCTATTGATTTAAGTCAGATAAAATCAAAGTTAAGAAAATCCAGCCTTTCACCCTGTCCCTTAAAAATGAACCATGGGAGAAGAGCAAATTTTGACTTTTTTGGACTATTATTCCAAATATCTGCTGAAGATTTGAGCATACACTCAGTGCAATACATGCTTCTGTATTTAGTTGGCATTGTGAGAGCTGAGCCAGACCTAAAGCCATTAAACTGAACTGACTCAGTACAATATTCAGTCCTGTGGCACATTGGCTAGTAGCCTTCCTATGCAAATGATATTATTTCATGCTCACTATGGGACACCTATGGCACCAGGAAGATGAAGGTGAACGATAGGGAGCTAACTAGGTACCTACTGGGACAAGGAAGAAGTGGGAAACAGATTTATTTTGCAAATAATTGCATTTTGTTGTTAAATAACATAATATTTATATTCTGAGCCCCACTACGGGCATCATGGCAATTCTTATAAACCACGAGGGTATTTATTCCCCATCACAGCTGTGCCTTTGGCCAGAGCTCTGCAGGAGCTGTGCTGGCAAAAGTCTCCGGGAGATGATCTGAATCTTTGAAACTTATGGCAATGCTCACCCTTCCCCTTTCCAATGAGCACATCTCTGTGGGCTGTGCCGGCCAGCCCCAGACCACACCATTGGGAAGATGTTAGTGTGTCCTCGTCTCTGTGTGGAGTTGTTGCTGCCTGACCAGCTTCTGCTGGCTGGCTCCAACAGCACCTTTGACTTGAACCCTTGGGTCATGGGGTGGAAGTATTTGTGCCTAGAATAGGTTGGACTCGCCCGAGGGGCTTAACTTCTTCTGACAGCTATTCTTACAATGGGCGTATCTCTTTTATTTGTTGCAAGAGATATCTATAAAATGGAAGAAAAAAGGAAAACAAGTTAAAATGAAATTATATGTAAGTAAACAAAATGTAATAAAATGAATGGGCTGAACTTTCATCTACATCTCAACTGGATTTGAACCAAGCCCCTTCTGAGAGTCTAAGAAAGTTTGGTTCGTTAATTTTTTGTTTGGTCTGCTCTGCATTCCCTTGCTCTCATTGCAACCAAGAGTACAAATGCTGGAAAACTGTGAGCAACTCTGATAGGCTGTTTCTGGCCAGGTCAGAAGTAGGACAAGCTGGAAATGTCATGCAAACTCCCATGTTTGGTAGATTTCCCGTTCAGGTTTGCATACTCAGAAAGCTGGAATAAGATTGAGATAAACAAAAAGGCCCCGGGGTGGTTGTACAGACAAAAATTAACTTCCAGAATTTAGGTGGCTGAGCTTAAACTGAAATATTCAGCTTCTTCAAGGTTTCTGTCCTTACTATGAAGGAAAATAAAACATTTTGGGATTGTATTGTGTTTCCAAGCCCACTGCTTCATTAGGACAATGCAAAGACTTAACAGGTGTCTGAGGGTCAAATCCACCTTCCACTGGCACCACAACCTATATCTCCAATGAGCGCGTGCTTTCAAGTTAGGCATTCAAGTTTTTGGGGAGTCTCTACGTAATCTGAAGTTGACTTTGGATAAAGCTTAGCTCTTTTACTCCAAAAGGAAGAAAATTACTTCCATCACATCACTTTTAACCTGATTCTCTAGAGATTTTATGTGGTTTGATACAATGGATTTGTTCTTAGATCAAACCTAGTTAAATAATTTGCAATCTTATATTCTTTTTAGAAATGTGGTAGTAACATTTAACAGGAAACAAACTCGTGCTTCTAATTTATTTTTTTCCAGAGAAATGTGTACTCAGTAGAGGCACAGCTATAGTTGGGAGGGTGTAGATTTGTCAAGTGCACCAGTTCCAACCGGGCAGCTTGGTATACAGGAATGGCTTTACGGTTCCTGCTCATGCAGGCTGCACGTACGTCAGTGTGGCCATGACACGTGTTCCTCCTGAACGCAGCCTGCATCTAACACTTCCAGTTTCTAAGAGGAGGTGGAGGCAGTTTGTAGGAGCATGGTAGTCCCTCCTCACCTTAACTCTGCCCTCTGGCTCTGGCAGGGTATTCTCTGAGTGTTTCAGACAGAGCTGCTGTTCAAAAAGCATACAAGGGAGAAGCTTGTGTGTATATGGAGTTATTAACAAGTTGTTTATATAGGTAATATGTACATAAGCTCCAGATGTGGATAGTCTATTTTAAAACAAAAGCACCCCATTCCTGGCTAACCTAGCCACTTCTGCAAGTTGTGGAAGACCCTGGGACATGACTACTTAGCTTAACCAAGTCCAACTGCTTCTAGTTGCTCAGAAAAGGAAAAAGATCAGGATGGCTGACATAGTCATAATGCAGATAGTAAACTGTGTGTATACATACGGATTTTACAGTATGTTGCTCTATGTGTATATCTTTGATGCCAGGGCAGCACCTCCTCTGCAACATCCTGAAGAAAGTGGACAGTGAGCACTGAAAATGACCCACAAAAATTCTGAAGGAGCTGCTAAAGACAAAACTTGAATTTACAGTACAGAGATCTGCTGCCCAAAGTCAGTGTCCTGAGTGAGTCACCGCAGACTGCTCAATCAAACTCAGATTGGCATAGCTGCAAACATGTGCAAACATGGCCAGGTCTGCTGTTGGAACGGGAGCCTCCAGCACAAGATTGAGCATGAGTATCCCCATGTGCTGCCACAGCAGAGCACTCTCTGGTGAGGACACAGCTCACTAACAGTGCCAACTGCTGGAGCTTACTCCAGCTTCAAGCCTGTTTGCTGTACAGGGTCTCCATATGAAAATGGCTTTGCCAGTGTGACTGTCTCTCCAAAAGGGCTTTTGTCAGCAAAGTTTTATCTGGTGAGGAACTGCCCTTCTAGTCACTAACACCTCAGTTATGTTGTTATATTACATTGGTGGATCTATGTCTTCTGAATTTAGGAGTTTCAACTTGTAACCTGAATAACCTTTTCAAGTATTATTTCAAAGTAGTAATGTCCTAGACCCTGGATGAAAACAGACTTGAGTAGAGTTCTAACTTAAATGAGTTCAGAGAGACTCATGGCTACAGTTTAGGACCCAAGTTCTCAGAGATGTAATAGAAGACATAAATTCTCTTTGATGTTCCTAAGCTGGTTGGAAGAATTTTTCTTGAAGCCTGTTTTGGTTTTGTTTTTTTTTCAAATAATCTGAAATTTGTACCATTTTTTTTTTTCTTGGATCTTTAACAGTATAAACAAGCATGCAGTTTTTTTACTACCTAAAAATGATCTCTTAAACAGTGTATCTCTGTAGCAACAATAGGAGAAGCCTCTTTGGCTCTCATTTTGTTGTATAATGCTATTAATTTGCAACTTCAGGATGATCTGGACAGGAGTGGACTTGTATGGTTCAGGTTTTCTTGTTCTTTTTTTTTTTTTTCCACCCATGCTTTGTACAAAAATAAGCATCAATTTCAAAGTCCTAGAAAGAGCAGCTTGCTTTGGAAGTTGTCAGACTCTGAAACAAACGATCTTTGCTTCGAGCTTCCTAAAGAGGCATAATTTCTACTCTGTCTGAAAAGAAGAGGCTGGCTTGTTTGTTTTTATTTGCAGCATTCGGCAGCATTGCTGTAGGCCACTAACTGCAGGATGGCAGTAACACAGGATTATCCTGCGGAGCCCTAACTAGTGAATCCATAACAGCCAACCTGAACTCTGCTGCGGGCTGCCATTTAATACCACAAGAAACTGTTTGCATTTCATCATGTAACCGGTTGTGTGAATTCAAGAACCTTCCCTGGATCAGGCTGTGTTTTCAGATGAAAGAAAGGAACTACCAAATGGTAGAGTGAAATATATAGTTTGTTTTCCTGCAGGCCTGTCCTCTAAGCATAAACAAATATACTGTAGTGAAGACTCTGGCTCAGGCTGCAGAAAAGAAACTGAGTAGAGAAGAGATGGGAAGTAGGAATATAAGACGGGGGAAAAGGCTGGGGCTTCCTTTTCTCATGATAGATTTCTTTGCTATCAAGGCAGTAGGAACAGGCTCAAAACGAAATGGGACAGTGATAAGTATCTTCATAGTGTCAGCTGAAGGGGGAAATCTACTCTCCTGATTCTAAAACCTTTCCCTCTAAAAATTACTGTTGGAGTGGGTATAGAATTGAGCCCATTTGTGACTTTTCCCTCAGGATCTGTTAGATGGGCTTTTTATTCAATGTGATTTCAGTCCAGATCATAATAAAGTTGCTCTGTTCCTCATGAAGCTCACATTATGGATGTACAGCCACCATGGTCTATGGACTGCTTAGTTTTTCCTGTAAAAACAGAAATCCTTGTACGGCTGGGAGCTTGTAAAAACAAGCCTGAAGCTACCAGGATTTTTAGCTTTACGGTCTAAACGAGAAACTAAATTCTCCACTGCAAAACATATATGCACCTATATATGCTTAAGTTTTTGACAATGAGACTCATTCATGCAGAAGAAGACACTTTCCAGGTGAATATTTCCTTGTTCTGGCGTCACACACCAAGTAATGAAATTAAAGAGCGTTTATTAAATGTTCGGGACTGTGCTGCTGAGAGTCCTGAACAGACAGGGAAGTAGCACTGTGAGTGCGTGTGTGATGGCCCTAGATCAGCGAGGTGACCCGCAGGCCCAGGGAGAGGTGGGATTCTGAAAAGGAAAGCTTCTTCAAGGCAGAATTTAGGGTCTAAACCGAGTGACACGCGTGCAATTCTGTCTTACATAATGGTTTTATTAAGGTTGCAAAGTGGTTGGTTATTCTTGGTGCCGCTTAATCGGCACCTCCGTGACCGAACCCTGCTTTCAAGTGTCATTGAGAAAGGGAGCGAAACGGGAGCAGGGGGCGAAACGGGGAGGCACAGCACGGCACGGGCTGCGAGGCTGGAGGAGCCGCGTCCCGCGGGCACCTCCGAGCCATTCTGCCCGCAGGCACCCGAAGCTCCCGCGCGTCGGTAATACAGGAAAACGGCTCCGTCTTCCAGAGTTTAATAGATTCAGTCTGATTCATTTTCATTGAGGCCAGAATATTTTCTTTTCCTCGGTACATTTTGTTAAGTCCCGTGAGCGCAGGGGCGCAGGACGGCCCCTCACATGCCGGGTTTTCATGTAACCTTATTCTCCTGGCTTTGTTATCGGAATAAACGCTCCGCGATCTTAAAGATTAGTAGTATTGGGGAAAAGAAGAGGAAAATAAATAAAAAGGGAAGAAACTAGTAATACTTTAAGCGGTAGCCCAGTGACTGCCCTATCCCGCCCGCTTTGGTGGCTATGCCGGGGAAGGGAGCGGTGCTGCCGGGACCGAGACGCGCCCGGTTCCCGGAGCCCGCTCCGCCGCCGCCACGGGTCCGGTTCGTCTGGGAAACGGGGCTCGCAACAAGGCGCGCCTCGGTCCGCTTCTAGACCCGTGTCCTTGCCGTTCTTACGCGAGCCAAATGAATGCGGGTTGATGTAGCGTGCCGCGAGCTAAAGCGGTCCTCAAAGCGGTTCTGTTCCCGGGAGCTGAAGCGCAGCGCGGCACCCGGAGCGGAGCAGGGAACGGAGGACAGACAAAGGGGCTGTGCCGCCTGTCCCCGTCCGGGTCTCGGTGCGGGAGGAGGGGGCCCTGCCCCGGTGTCTGCAAGCGGCGGCTTGGCTGCGCTGGCCCAAAGGGAGCCGGACGCTCCGAGCCAGAGGCGTCCTGTAGCTCCACGCCGGACACGTTTGCTCTCCAAGAGAAAAAAAAACAAAACAACAAAACCCCCCCAAAAAAACCCCAAGAAAAAACAACAAAAACCCAAACCAACAACAAAAAAACCCCACACCATGTTTGGGAGAGGAAGCCTGCCACATTTTCAAACAATCCTACCCCAAATCTTCCAGGTAGAAATCGGCTCTGCTGCCAGTACTGGGGTGAGTAGGAAAAAACCGCACTCGAGTGTTATCAGCGCTGCAGCTGAAGGCTCGCTCGGCTTTGCCCGGGCTGCCGGGGCGAGGAGCGGAGGCGGCGCCTGCCCCGTGTCCCCGCGGTGCTCCCCGGTGCTCTGGTCCAGGGCCCCTTGGCTCTTGCCGTGCCCCGCTCCGCACGGCTGTTCCGTCCGCGGGCACGAGTCTCAGCTGCATCCCAACCGTGATGCCGGGTTGGGGCCGCAGCGGAGGGTCCCGTGATCTGTTTGGGAAGTGGGACCCGGCCCGGCTCGGTACCGGAGAAGCAGGGCGAAATCCCCATTTGCAGTCTCCCTCGGGGCGCTTCTTAGCAGGGTTGCGCGTCCGGGGCTGAACCCCGTTCTGCCCGCCTCCTTCCCGGCTTCCCTGCATCGGGAAAGAGCCGGGACCGGGGCTGCTCTGATCTCGTGTGAAG
>WUAM01000287.1:88351605-88396618 GCA_024336885.1 Actenoides hombroni | reverse complement strand
GCTTAGGGACATGGTTTAGTGGTTTTGATAGGGCTAGGAGTAAGGTTGGACTTGATGATCTTGAAGGTCTCTTCCAGATGAAACTATCCTATGATTCTATGATTTAATGAATAAAAGCCTTTGAGAGCTGAAAGCTGTAGTTATCTTCTATGGGTTGTGAACAGGCATTTCTTTAAATGCCATGGGCTGTGGGCCCAGATCTAACTGCAGCTGGGAGGTGAGGGAGAAAATCACTAGGGTTGGAATTCTGCCAATTTCCAAAACTATCAATGTAGCAACAGCCTAATAATGTCAGTAATGAATGGGTCAGATAGACCCCTTCACGTGCAGGGGCTTGTTTTGGAGCTGTTCCACCCTGCCTGCCAAAGTGGTCTGACTTGAAAACCTCAAATGCTGTTCTTCACAATGTGTTGCAACTAATGGGACAGCCCCTCCATTTTGTTTTGTTTCTTCTCCTTTCCCTTCCATAGTCATAGAATATTTTGTGTTGGAAGGGACCTTTAAAGGCCACCTAGTCCAACTCCCTGCAATGCAAGGGGCTGCATTGGTTTCATGGCCAGGCATAGAGAGAGGTCAGAGCTCCTTGGCCAGGCAGGTGAAATTAAATTTTCTGGTGTCAAGGTTGACACCACAAGTTATTGGGCAAAATATAAATTTACCTCAAATACCTCGAGTCTTACACTTGCTTCCCAGAGCGAGGTGATTTCCCCCTTTATTTTCTATCTAGCACAGGCATCTCCTTCATGGTTGGTGAATTGAAAGAGAGGAAGTTGCCAAACCAGCAGAGCCTGGGCAGGCTGTTAACAACACTGCTGGGCTGTTCTGCAAAACTTACTTCTGGTAGATGCTCGTCTGCACCACGAGGCTCAGACCAGACACACTTCCAGCCTCCTGCTTGGGGCTCCAAGAACCAGTGGGTGCTTGACCTGTGGTCCCTTGCAAAGGCATTGTGTGGCTCTGGGCCTGGCTTGCTGATTTGTCTCGTTGAGAAGTGTCGTGATGCCCTGTGGTTAATCTGCTTGGCATTAGGTAGTCATGGCACATGTTGCTAGATAAGCAGGATTTGTAGGGTAATGTCCCTCCCCAAGTTAAATCTCATTTCAGGGTGTGGGGGAAAGCACAGTTTTGGACATGCATGGTGGAGATGCACTTAAAATCTCTGGTAGGTGTACTCCCTGGAGAGAGCCCATTGGGAGCACTGCCTCCTTCCCTGACTTAAGTTTCAATGGTTTTGTTCACGTTAATAGTAGTATGTGAATACATTTTTAGCACATCAGGTCAAAATTATTAAACCAACAGTATCCCCCCTCTGTGACCCCCAGGTCAGATGTCCCCTTTGTGTCCTGTATGCAGAGTGATGCTGATGACTCAATTTAGAATTTCTAACATATTCTGCCCTATAAACCAGGTACTTTTGTTGTCATTCTCCCAAGGGGGATAGAATCAATATCAAAAGCCATTGAAGCTGTACATAATTTTAAATTTTCTGTTATCTTTTGATGTAATCAAATCTCTCCATGATTTTGCTCTGAATTGTAGTTAGGGCTAACTACATGTCTAACTGTATTTAGGGCTGTTGTTCTTGAACAGCTTCCATCTGGGTGTAAGAGAAGCCCTTCTAATGGTGTAAAGTTTCTGAACTTGTTTACATACATTTTACATTTCAGGTCAAATTTGGTTGGTTGCCGTGTTCCTTCACATCCCTCAGCTTCCTATTGTATCTGAAACCCAGCTCAACTGCAGTGGCACCTTGGGGCTAGGTCAAGCTTTGGGAAAAGGTGCGGATGCCTCTTCTGATTTTTACAAAAATAGTTTGTCTGTCACTAGTTACTGCAGCCACATGCTAAGGTCATTCTTTTTCACAACTGGAAAAAGTCATCTTAGGTCAATTTATTTACTTAAACTGCAGCCAGTAAATGGAATTGCACTTTTATTTGCTCAGCGGTGCTAAGCTTGAAAAGCCCAGTGCTCTCTTGCTTGCTTAAGCATTAGTGTTTAATTACAGCCCTTCAACCCCCATGAAAGATGTTCATATACCCCTTGGGTACTTTAGTCTCAGGTTGAGACCGGTAATAAATCATTTGTTTGGGCTGTTTGAAGATTAAGTGTTGAACAATGGATTGGTTAAAAAGATCATTCCAACCCTTGGGGAATGCAAGTTGAGTTTTATAATTTACTTCTTATTCAAGCTGCAGCATCTCTGGTCAGGGAACAGGCAAGTTATTACTGAGTTATTGAAAGATTGAGCTATATTTAGCTTGAGTTTGTGCGACTTCACAATACATACTCTTCCATAAGAAGGACAATTTAGTAGTGGAACAAAGTACTGTAAGAAGCAGTGGGTTTTCCTTGCTCTGGTGTTGCTATGTCAGGCTTTCGGTAAACACTATTTAGTAGGATCTGTGCAGTGGTGTGAAAGCAGCTCTCCAGCCTGTGAAACAGTCCCTTCTGACCTTAACACTCAGTAACTATGCCAGGCATTTCTTTCCATTGCAGTGTCATTATCAGTAGCCAAATGTAAAATTCTAGTATTATAGGTGGCCATCCCCACTCTGAGCTCTCTGCTTTGGCTGGCTCTTTGATGGCAATTGTAAGGAAAAGGAAGGTGGGGTAATTGCATCAGTATTCTTGCATTTGTGCCAACCTTTTTAATAAGCCCTGCTATTCATTAGTAGTATCTTTGGCCCCCATCCCTGCTCTTGGGGTGTTTTTCTTCCATTGACGTCAGCAGTTAATCCTGACTTCTTGTGGTACAAGAGAGCAGAACTGGACTTGGGTTACACTCGCTCGTTTCAATCATGTCAGATCCACCACACCGCTTATGCCTCTCTGAGCGGTCTCTGTTTCCACACTAAAAGATTCATTTTTTTTCTCTGAGTAATGACAGTTGCTCATGCAATCTTTGTTCCTGTTATGGCGTAGCCAAAAATCTCCCACATTGCTGAGATGGTTGGCTTGGGAGTTCTGGGGCAGCCTGGATTTCTTCCTTAGCTTCTGCATGATTGCAAAATATTATCCTAATCTCTGTTTGCTGCAGAGAGACCGAGGTATTCATCTAGCCAGCTGGAGAGGTACAGCAGAAATCCTCTCCTTATCTCCTGTACTGCAAGGATAGGTGTTGCTGGGCACGGGGCAGTAGACTAGAGGATTTTGACCTTTTTATCAATAAGCTGTAAAGCTACTGGAGTATGATGTGTGTCAGGCTCTGCCAAAAGATCTGTTGAAGACAAGACTTGAAGGCTGACTTTGAAGTGTGCTGATTAGTAGTAAAATTCCCACTGACTTGAAAACAAACTGCCAAGCCGTAAGTGTCTTGAAAATGTCTGCTTTTGGGAAAAGGCTCACTGATAAATTTTTTTTTTCTTAAGCTTTTATTTTTCAGGCCAGAAGAAACTGTTGAGATTAACCAGAGCCTTCTCCTTTCAGATTCACCTTTTGACTTTCTTTTAGGCAAACTAGATAGATTGACCTGTCTTCTTCCTTTCAGGAAAGGAGTTGTAGAATTGAATTTGTATTGATTTCCATTTTTGCTAGCAGACAGAAGAATTAATTTAACACATAAATGCATCCTTCAGGTTACAAGCTGTGTTAAACTAATAGGAATTTAGGTCTTCTTCCCAAAATGAATGTGTATGAAAACCCGCAAGAAAAAAGAAGAGTCAAGACAAAATTTTTTGTTGCTGGATCTTAAGCTGCAAATACAGGAACAAAATTAATAAAAATTAGTGTTCTGTATCTGAAACAGAAATGAGACAACTTAATCACAGTGTTGGCAAAGAAGAAAAGTTACAAATCTTTAGGGTTTTTTTTTATTAGCTCATGGGTAGCTTTCTGCTTCAGCAACCAGCTCTTGAAGAACCCCATATGGGAGCTGCTGTGATAGCCAGACTGTAGCTGGACATGGGGTTCTGACCATCAGGCTGCTTCAAGAGAATATGTGCCCTTGTGCAGCTTCCCATTAGGTTGTGCAACTCCACGTTGTGTCATGTGGCTCCTCTTGGCTTGATCAGCTCTAACTTGCACCAGACCCATTTCATGGTGAGGCCCACAGACATTGTGATGGTGGAAAGAAGTGGGAGTGTGCTCTGGAGCAGAGGTGGGAAGTCCATTAGCTGGTACTACCATTGAGACCTTTGCATTAGGGAGCTTTGTTCTAAGTCATTTGGGATGTCTGTGGGTTCAGTGTGTGGTGATGGGAGATAGCAGATCATAGAATCATAGAATTGTCAGGGTTGGAAGGGACCTTAAAGATCATCTAGTTCCAACCCCCATGCCATGGGCAGGGACGCCTGAAACTGTAAGCAAAGGGTGATGCAGAAGGTGATGAGATATCCAAAGATTGTTCTCCCAGGTAATCTGGGGCCCTGCAGTTGTTTTGCAGCAGCAGTAGAAGGCAGCCTCTATCTAGGACACTACTACTATGGAGGGTTTAGGAGGAATAAGGGTGCAAAATGGGATGCTTCTGATGAATACATGACTCCTAAAGGAATGCTTCCTTTCTTGTTGATCACAATCCTAAATCACTTGAATTGCAGAGCCATGTAATATCTGGCATGTGTTCTTCATCTCTTGAGCTGCTACAAGGTTCTTAAAAATAAACATATTTCATGGAAATGGAACTTTGAGCCAGAGAGGAGAAAGTTGTTGCTTCCAGCTTTTCTATGAATACTGTTTTGCAGAGGTGAAAAAACGTGAAGGAAAGCTGCATAAGTCAAATGAACCTGGCTTTCAGCTGAAATATGCCTAAAATATAATTGTCCTGATGATGGAATAGTCATCTCTCTACAGAGATTAGCTGAACTGCTGTAGGTCAGTCCTCATTTCGCCCAGTGAGTAAATTCTCTTGGGGGACCTCAAGAAATGAGGAGCACATAAACCCAAATCCTCATTTTCTAAACTCAGTACAGATAATTGTATCCCAGAATAGCTCTAAGGCTGGCATCCCCTGTGCAGGAGATGCATGGGGAGTCTAAATGTGTAATTGATCACTGGATGTATTGGATGAGGACACCAGCCCCGAAGCAGAAATGGACACAGGCAGAACTGCTGAACGCTCAGTGGCAGATCAAAGTTTGCCATGGGGAAGGTCTGATTCTGGTTTGCAAGCCCAGTCCTGCTGTGTAGCTCCCTGGTCAGGATACAGTTGTTGGGAAAGAAGGCAAAATGTTTTAATGACTGTGTGTTGGTTATATTAGGCTGAGTCTAATCAGGAGTGGGACAATCTACAGCTCATACTAATCCCATTGAGAGTCTTTGTGCTTTAATTAATGTAATAGTTCCTGTAGCAAGGCATTAATACTTTCAAATGTGGAACTACCTAAATGGTTTTTACAGGGATTTACAATTTTTAACTGTTAAAAAGAAATCCATGCATGCTTTTTATATAAGTGAAATTCATCGGTAACTTGATACACATAAAAGAACAAGAGGAAATGGCCTGAAGTTGAACCAGGGGAAGTTCATGCTGCAGATTAGGAAGCATTTCTTTCCAGAAAGGGTTGTCAGGCATTGGAATGGCCTACCCAGGAAGGTGGTGGAGTCACCATCCCTGGAAGTGTTTAAGAGGTGATTGGATGTTGTGCTCAGGGGCATGGTTTTTGATAGGGCTGGGAATAAGGTTGGACTTGATGATCTTGAAGGTCTCTTCCAGCCGAAACTATTCTATGATTCTATGATTCTATAATTCTATGATAAAGTTGACAGGTCCAATCATTTATGTGGATGATTACTTATAGCATTAGGACTATAACCTTGTATTTTATTTCTTGAAGGTCTCCACACTGAAACTGTGTTCTCTGACCTTGCTTAACTACTTCTTCAGTATAAAGGGGTAACACAAACCTGAACTAAGTACCAAATAATAAATATCGAGAATAAGACCTATTTTTTTGTGCTATGATTGCACAAAGCTCAGCATGAGCATGGTCCTGGACCGTGGCTCACGATTGTATGTAGTGCCACAGTATAAAGGAAGAACAATAATGATGCTAGTGACACCAAAGGCTTCCTCTTGAATATTTTATTTTGTTGTGCAGGTTTGTGAAATTGCACCCTGAAAGGTGTTGGTGACAGGTAAGAGCAATATTTGGAAATATGTACCTGCTAAACAAGAGTCCTTGCCCTATGCAGTTCTAAGTAGAGGTGATGTGATTTAGTAGCATAATATTCCCATGCAGGCATATAAGCAGGTGATTAACATTCACTTACCAAAATTCTTAATTGTTAGTTTTGCTGATACAAGGGGAAAAGGGGATCCTACAGACACTGTCTGGAGTCATGTGTTGTTATGAAAGAAACTCTGTTAAAAATTATATTATTTTCAACTGGTGAACTCAGGGCTTGAACTCTAGTTATCTTGATATGATTTGACATAAATAAATTATTTTTTTTCCAGGAAATAAGAACAAGTTATGTGGCTCAGAGACAGATCTTATGACAATGTAAATGAAAGCAAATAGTATGAGACAAATTCTTGGATTATGTCTTCAGGATAAACCTATGATCTCCACAATGCTTTATTATTCATTTCCGACAAAAGTTATTTTATTGGTGCAGTAAAGAGAAACCATGAAAAGTAGAAATACAGAAAACAAGTGCAATGAACTTTGCTTGGGTCTCTTGCACAACAGTGCAATCACCCTAATAAGGTAGTAAAAGCTGAAGGTTTGAAAGAGCAAGTGGGGCACTTGTTGAAGATTTTCTTTGCCCTGATGTAAAGACATCTGAAACTTCAGTTGGGATCATCTTGGCATTCATTCTACCCAGTTCCTGTACAAGTTAAGAATGAGAAAATCTTCAGTGCATCAAGATACAGATTTGGAAAATAACATTTGAGACAAATTCCATCTGAATTTCAACTTCCCTTCTGGTCTTTCCCTGGACTATTCAGTGAACCTAAAGCCTTTCCTGAAGTTAGTGTAATAATTTTTGCATCATTCCAGTCGTGTTACTTCTCTGTTGAAAGGTAACATAAAGACACCAATTCTACCAGTTTTGAGGAAGCTTTTGCCCACAAAGTGCCCTGAACAGGGTTAGTCTGTCTATATCCTGGACATTCACTTCTGAGCCAACATGTTAAAGTAGCTTGATGAGCAACTTTGCTGTCAACATACTCACAGAGTGCTGATTTAAGTTTTTACCCCCCCAAAGAGTAACCCTAAATATGAAACTCTTAATGCTGTCTCAGGTCTTGTCTCATGTCTCATACCTCTGTAGTATCTTTCGGATGTGATTCTGTGATTCTGTGAAATTTATGGTTTTATTTTCCCAAGCAACACACTTCTTAGTGCATTAACTTCAAAATTTTTACCAAGGTGCTGTACAGATAGGGAGTGGTAGAATTATTAGTGGATGAAAGATATTTCTTTGGCTTTATCACCAGACTTAAATGTCTGTATATGTATGTGCATGTATCAAAATAGCCTTTCTATGTGCAGGAAAAAAATAAATCTGTCCATGCAATATCATTAGAGGCTGTGCATAGAAAAATTCTTTTGTTTGTTAACATCTTTATAGGGCTTTGGATATGTAGAGCTGTTAAAATTAAACCACCAAACCACTGAAGTAAAATATCTGATAGGATTAAAATTTACCAGTTTGTGGCCAGTAGCAAAAATGTGATATCTGTTAGAGCATCCATGGCTGAGGCTACAGAGTAGTGAAACTGTTTGTTGCCTG
The DNA here is from genome assembly GCA_024336885.1 of Actenoides hombroni. Classification (NCBI taxonomy): domain Eukaryota; kingdom Metazoa; phylum Chordata; class Aves; order Coraciiformes; family Alcedinidae; genus Actenoides; species Actenoides hombroni. The sequence continues at coordinate 88,388,941 of WUAM01000287.1, read as the reverse complement.
CCCTCATCTAAGAGAAAGACGGGAAATAACATAAATTAATTTCCTTGTTCTAGTTTTTTTCATTAAAGATACAGACAGTAGCTTATTGGAGAGGCTGAGTTGAAGGCAAGAATTTTTCCTTAAAAGTTGAGTGAAGGATTTTAAATGTGGTAACCATGTGGAAGAAAGAAAATATGGGGGGGGGGGGCGGGGGGGGAAGGCAAACAAAACATTTTGTGTACAAAGAAATCATAACTTTTGGTTAAAAAACTATGTCTTAGAGGTTTGCGGTTTTATTAACAACATAGAAAAAAAGCAGTTTTCTAGGGGAGCAGAAGGCTCTTCCACCTCCTCTGAAATGGTTCAAGAAAAGAATTGAAAGCAAGTTCATGATGTGAAAAAGTTAGTGAAAACAACTCTTGTGTATCCTTTGACAGCACTGAATTTGAGTTGCAAATCTGACTTTGAATCTTTGATCAGTGTTTCCTGTGTCTGAAGTGGAAACTCAGTAATGGCTTCCCTGACCCTTTTGCTTGCTGCTTTTGCCACTGTGGGAACTTTCTGATACACTTTCTGATGGTCTGTGGTTTTAGTTTTTCTCAGTTCTCAGCTTGTTGATGTATATGTGCTCAATTACAGCACTAACAGCCATCTCCAAAACATCTTTTCCTGCTGGGTTGTGAGCCAGGCACCTTTGGACAATGGCCAGCCTGACTCTTCACTGCATGGAGAGCACCTTACTAACGCTGTGTAAAGCCAGAGACAGGCCAAGGGCAGGGTGAGCATCCCTGTGGCAAGGGTGCCTAATTAAAAGTTTGGGTTGCTTGTGTGACCTTGATAAAAGCAGTTTTTGAAAGTCAAACTCATCTTGCTCAGCACATTCACACTTTCTTTTTCCTGACCAGACAGCCACTGAAGGTGCAAGTATAATGGAATCTGTCAGTTTAATGTCATAGATTTTCCCCCTCTTTCATCAGTGTTAGCACAGACCCGCAGGGAATTGGCAGTGTGAGCTCTGAGCTCTCCATCCTATGAACCACTTCATTTAGCAGACAGAGCCATTTGCACAAAGGAAATCCAAAAGACAATTTTTTTTTAATTTTTTTTAACCCCAAAACCACGTATTTGAAGAGGTAAGATGCACAAACATCCAAACCTGCCCTCTTAATTGACCAGATCCTATACTAAAATGACAGGTTTTCAATCCCAGGGACTATGGCATATCCTTAAACCTTCTCTGAACATATTAACAGTTCTGGAGATGTATAGAGATGAACATAGTCTCAGATCTTATCCATGTTATTCACAGCAGTCACATAACCACGTAACTCTGTACGAAAAGTGATGGGAGTGTGTATTCTCCCCAGTAAAACACTTCTCCAATTCACCAAGTCCAACACTTGACAGGGATAGCATAGTGGAAAGCATGCATGAGATTATTAAATATAGCCCATTTTCAATGATTTATCATCTTCTTGTCTGCCTGTATGCAGGGTGATAATCCATGCTCACTGCTTAGCATCTCCTACGCTACCTGAATATACCAGGAACAGCACTAACAAGCTCCATCCCCTTGCTCAGGATTTGTAGATATGGCATCTACAGCTCTTCTTGCCTTTACCAGTGGGCAGAAAAAACTTCCTTTGGTGAGCCAAAAAGTGCAACCTGTTAACGTGACGCCACTTACCTTAAAACAGTGCATTTATTTCACAATGTTTATCGAAGAACTTGCATTATACAAAAAGGCAACAAAGCCCAGCTGGGCTGGGGAGTTTGCAGGGTTTACAGACTTAGACATCTTGAAACTGAATAATGCACCTTATATAAATATCAGTATGGACAGTAATTTTTAATTTCATATATATATGGAAATATGTTGTAAATTCAGCTGTGTTTTACTAGGAACTTTCAGAAACTCCTGATACCTGCAATTGGTTTTGTATGTATTTGTTCGAGGCCCTTCCCACATGGAGTAACTGATACCAATTTGGTACCTGTCTGCCTGAAGGTCTAACTCAAGTTTAGCCAAAGTCTGTGTAATCTAAAAAAATGCCCAACACACACTTTCTCCTTAGTCCACAACCTACCTCCCTTCCACACATGACACATTCTTCTCTTTTTCTTAGTATCAAGATACAATTTTCCTGACTTGCCTCTGGCACTAAATAGACTCTGGGAAAAATTCACCTTCTCTTAATTACTTTCCTGGATTTTCTGTGCTATTTGGGATTTTATGAAATCCTCTTTCATTGGGGCTGTCTGTCGTGGTATTAGATGTAAGCACATGTTAGGGAAAAAGTGTTTAAAGAAATTCCTCAGGGAGAATAATGGAAACATCCTTTTGTCTTTGAGGGTTAATGCATGATTTCACTTTTGCACATGTAAAATGGCTGCATCAGTGAAACATTTCATGCTGTTGGTATTACACAGCCATGTCACTTGTACTAAGATATATTAGAAACAGTTTATTTGCTTTCATTAGAAATAGGAGGTGATGTGACTTTTTCCTCTTATTATCTGAGTTCTCTCTAGGGAAAAATGTCAGTGTGGCTTGATTAAATTAACATTCTTGAGGCAATATTTCTGGCTGTGAACTTTTCTCAGAAAATCACCCACATATACTGATCATCTTCAACTTCAGCATGAATTTTGCATGCACTAATTTTGCCAGCAAATTGTTAATTAAAAAACGTTAATTATAATTATGTTTAGCAAAGCCGTGAAAAGCCAGTCGCAAAGGTACAGACAATTATCCCTTTCTTTAGTATTCTCTGTGATGACTTGGGAACAGTATTCTTGGAGACTTGGAAATATTGTAGCTATATTTCAGGACTCCAAAAATCTCAAGAACATAGAATGGGAAGGAGGCACCCTGTGATTAAAGGAATGGTATCATAAACATAGGAAATTATTACTTAAATAATTTTTAAATTAAGGGAGAGGAAACACTTCTGTGCACTGTCTGTAAGCATTTAATAAAATAGTAGAGTTGTGTGAGAACAGGAAATAAAAACATACCTACATCTTTCTGCTCCAGAGAGTTTAAGAGTAGTCTCTTTAGGTTTACAGTCTGAAGTAAGAAACAAGCCTTATAGTGTCCTGGTAATTGAATCAGAAACAACATTGCACAGCTCAAGCAGGTGTATTTGGCATTCTATAGATTTTACCAGAAGACCTTTCCACGCTTAAACAGACCCTCATTTTACTGGTACTTTAAAGGACTGCAATGTGGTAATGGTTTAAAATAAAATTATTATAACAAATTCTCTCCATTGTTCCTGTGAAGGCAGATGGACATGTTTCCAATGATGCAGTAGAAGCTACAGCTTTCAGTGTTGGCAGGTAACTACCATATGGTGAGTAAAATGGTCTGCCATGGTTGGGCTGGTTTAATGGCTGAAGTGTATTAGTTTGTGACAGTGTAAAAGTAAATCTCTCTTCTTTTTGTGGCATAGAAGGACTAGGGACCTCATCAAAGCACAGATAAAAATACTTCAGTGAAGCACCTATAAATTCATAGTTGCATGAGTGCCTGCCTCCTAGATAAGGAGTTTGTAGCAGGAAGTGCATTTGTGTGATGAGCAAAATATTCCCATATTTTGAATTATTTCAATACCTTTCAAGTTTGCCCAACAATCTCCTCTATAATAGTACCTTATTTACGAACTTTAATGTTCTTGGGAGAAGCCCCCTCCATAGGATGTCTCCATGTACTTCCATGCTGAGTTGGGATTGAACCTCAGTCTAGAGGTATCTGTGTGACACCCTTGCCTGTGTAGCCTATGGACTACCATGGACAGGATGCCTTATATTTTAGGGAAATGGATCCCACTTCCTCACTCTTCTTGTGTACTATGCCACATATTAGTATGCAGAGGAGGTGTCAGATATCCCTCTCCATGAGCTGTGTTTGATTGCACTTGCTCAAGGCTGGGCACCCCAGGGTATTTTGTTGGCTACCCAAAGCTGGCAGCTCAGGCTGAGGACCAAAGGGACATGCAGAGAAGACTGTAATTTTCTTTACAATGCAATGGCTATTTCTTTTGTTTCCCAATATATAGCAGGTAAGTTCCCCGAGATCTAAAAAGCACTAATGTTCCCACAGAATTCAATATATGCAAGACCCTGGCTCTCCCAGGGGATATCTAGATATCCCTTTCCCATGCCTTGCAGCAGTGTGGTGTGAACACACGATCCTACCGTTACATTTTGTGTGGGCTATGTGCTCTGCTTAGCTTTTTCCTTGGCCACATTGCTTTGCATCTCTCCCCCCAACCACAAAGTTGAATTCATATCCTCCATCTCTGCTTCTCAAGAGTAAAGGAAAATACACCACCTCCCGAATGCTTCCCTCACAACTACATTTGTGTCTCTGTTTCCAGAGCTACTTTTCACGGTAGCCTCTATACTTCACTTTTGCTATAAGTACTTGGAGAAAATTCTTGATGGATAGAAGTGGAAATTTTTTTTCCTGTTCTTGATGCTAAAAGAAATTGCCAGTGTGCCCTGCCAGTCAGTTTGGTCTGCATTTCCTGTGTTTGGTGGGTTTGAAATAAGGAGGGGAAATTTCTCATGGTTTCTTTTTTTTTTTTACTCCTAACATAAACAGCAAAACACTTTTTCCTAGAGAAGAGCTCACTAACCTTAGAAATATGCACCACACCAGCTCTTACCAGCATATTTGCGCGCAGATGTGCAGTGTATATATCATTTATGTCGATGCCCTTGAAATAATCTAAGCAAGTTCAGCAGTGGCTGGTTAGTGTGTGATTCCCTGTCATGATATGTCTGAGTCTTTTTAAAATCTCTTTACTTCAGTAGGGAGATGTTAACCAGTAATTATTTGTTTTTCCTTCTGTGCTTTCCAGAGAACATTATGTTGAAATGACATATTTAAAATTACCAAGAAGTTACATGTTAAGGCATTTTCTGCTTCTTGGATAGACTTTATTTTCAAGTTCCAGTTTATGTTATAAGGTCCAGCCCTCTGACTGGGAGCTCCCAAGCACCCAACGGAGATCATAGCATTCATGTGTCACCATTTAGAGAGAGACACTGTGAATAGCAAGGGATTAAAAAAAAAATAAAATAAAAAAAGAATAGACCTCTTCTGAACACTTAGAGTGGTTATGGTGAAGGGTTATCCACCATCATGAGTTTGCATGTTTTCAAATCTTTATTCCTTTAGGAAGAAAATCTTTTTAGAGGATAACACTTCAGGTTACAGATTTTAAGTGGAATTTTACTTAGTCACTCTGTGGGACTTTAGGCTCTCACAGTGTGAAGACTGTAAAATGAATCCACTGAGTGTAGAGGCCTCTCTTATTTTTGCAGAAGTTTTCTCCATCCCTCTGGTAGTATGATTTATACTGCAGTGAGAACATCATAAAAGAAGAGCTTAGAAAAAAAAGGAAGCTGGGTCTGTTCCTGTTGACTTTTACAAGGCTGAACCAGGCTTAGCTGCATACCATGGCCGTGAGATCTGGTTAAATATTCACCTCTCCATGCTGCGGTCAGTCCATGCTCTACCTCTTCTTTGATCTAAGCCTCTTAGTGTATATAATCTGGGTGTCTTAAATAGTTTCAGTGCCTCATTGGATTTTACTCACCCTCTAATTCTTACTCTGTTAATTTTATCACCTTCCAGCTAATCTACTTTGAAGTCAGAACTTCCATCATCTTGTTAAAAATGTATATATTGTAATAAAATAATTTTAAAGAACGTTGAACTTTCTAATGCTAAATATATGATTAATACCTTTGATATATTATAACATCAGAAAGTAAATTCTCTCATTCTGTGTATGTTGAAGTAATTAAATCCCTATCAAGAGCCATAGTTTGATTTATAGGAAAGCTTTTCAGGTTTAATGATAACTCACAATTTGAGAACAATAACAACATTATCTTTGCAATACTTGGTAATAGAACAGACAAGGATTAGTCATTAAAAGGTAAATACTTTTTTTTGTGGAGAAAAGGCACAATTAGTACAATGGCTGTTTCAAGAATTAGGCAACATATGGGGTTTTTTTGTCATTATCAAGATGTATCTTCTATAGGGATAGATGTACATTTGTTTCCTATTAAGTTAATGATGAAAAAATCCTTAAAATCTACTTTGTGTTTGTTCAGAATGCTTAGACTGGTTTGATTTTTTTTTTTTTTGGGGGGGTGGTGGAGGGCTGCAACAATTCTTGGTGCTGCTTCCCTTAGTAAGAACTGGAGGAGTAACTCTTTTATTAGAGATGCATCGATGTCATAATGACCAATCAAAGAAAGAGATTTTATTTGTGGGAATTGATTCTTTCTACTACCTTTAACATCTTGTCTAATATTGCTCTGGAGTGACACAAAAATGCCACTCGGGATTATTTGAGGACATTATTTTAATTTCTATCTTAAAAAATAAAACAATTTTAAAAAGGAGAAAAGCAATAAGTCAAATCTTGTATAGACTTTAGCATTTAAAAGGAGAGACTGCTCATCTTTCCTAATGTTTTTATGGTCTCCATTTTTCAAGTTTTATTCTTTCAAAGGTCATGTACATACTGCTTCTGGAATTCTGTGACAGTCCTACAGCTTCACTGCTGTAATTATTTGTAGCTAGATATGATGATCAGTCATTTTTCAGCAGCTTCTCAATGTAAATAATAATCACTACTTGGCTTCTGCAGTGCCATGCTACAATACTTCGTATGCAATTATCTAGCATTAACACCATAAACACCATAGTCTGGGAAATTAAAATGTAAATATTTTTCTCAGTAGCTAATAGACATCTATAATTGCAGTTCTTTAAATCCACTAACCTAACTGTTACAGGGGCAAAAATCATCCTTAGTCCGAAGACGAATGTACAGTTTTTGACTGACTTAAGCCATCAGCAGTAAGACAGGTCTATACCTGCCCTCAAAGATCAAGCTTAATCAGGAGAAGATTTAAGCAGCATATGTTGGGTGCATTGGCACTAGGAACTTGAGCAGGATCACAGCCTTGGCCCTGATGCCAGATGGTATTGCAATGCTATGAAACTCCTTTGGCCTCCAAAACAGGGTGGCCACATCCACACTGCCCTTTGGGAATAGTTCCTGGCCAATGGTTAGGATTTGGATCAAAACTAGAGGTGGACAGATTCAGATTAGACATTAGGAAGAAGTTCTTCACCGTGAGGGTGGTGAGACACTGGAGCAGGTTGCCCAGAGAGGTGGTGGAAGCCCCATCCTTGGAAGTTTTTAAGGCCAAGCTGGATGGGGCTCTGAGCAACCTGCTCTAGTGGGAGATGTCCCTGCCCATGGCAGGGGGATTGGAACTGGATGATCTTTAGGGTCCCTTCCAACCCTGACAATTCTATGATTCTATGATCTGGACCCCAATACAGCGACTGATGTTGCAGCCTGGCCTCAGACCTGCCTTGTCACTATGGAGCTGCCTTGGAGTCCTGAAGGGGCCAGGCATGTTGCTAGAGTGGTGAGGACATAGCAGCCTTGGCCGCGTTTTGACATGGAAGACAGGCCTTGGGAGATAGGCATAATGTTTAACTTGCCCAACCTTGTGACAAGAAAGTGAGTTCTGTTGGGAGGTGAAGAAACTCTTCTGCATAAGGTGCAGAAGCTCCTTCCTGGTAGATTTGTGCCAGGAGGGACAGCGTATCCTAGAAGGTGGAGATGAATTGCAGAGGCAGCAATGGTAAATTCCCATCCATCTTACCCTGCTTTCCAGTTCTTCTCCTCAATTAGCTTGTTGGAATGTTGCCTTTCCGTTCTGGGTTCCCTTTTCTGTTCCTGTCTGGACTTTGCTTTGTGTTTTTTAAGAACAACATCAGCTTTCAGACCTCCTTTGCTTCATCCTGAGTCACCTGTGCTTTGCTGGTAATGTCCTTTGTTTCCAGCAGAGGCTGCTGAGGCTGCTTTGCAGTTAATAGGCTTCGAAGGATGTGCGAGGGCCTGCTGCTTTCTCTCCTTCCAGAAGGCCCTTAGGCTCTTCTGTTTGATGGGAGATGCTGAACTGAGCATCTTAGCCAACTTCAACATTGCAATTCAGCCACTTCTCAGGCTACCTTGCCCCGTGGCCAAGCTACTGAAGGATGTATCCCTTCCCTCCTGAAGCCCATTTCCATCTCCTTCACCATCCCCTCCCATTCAGCTGCAGAGGCAAACTGGAGCGGTGCTGCAGAGGGACTGCAGCCCCCCTGGCCTCCCCAGCTGGAAGGTGAGCTGAAAGGTAGTTGAAAGGAGCTTGGGCCAGGCTGACAGCACGTGTAGGTGACAGCACAGACACAGAGACAAGGGCTTTGCATGTTGCTGGAGCCTGCATATTCTAAGGACAGTTAACGTGTCTCTTAAGGAGCGGCTGGGTCGATACACGTTGGTTTATGGGAACAGAAACTTGTTTTTAACGCCAGACACCAGGAATTCCTCTCTCGGTGGACCCGGAGATGTAGCACTGAGGGCCGGTTGCAGCCTGGCTGGTAAGGGCCCGCCGGGCAGGGAGCGGAGCCGCCCCGCAGCACCAGCCTGAGGGCGCCAGAGCCGCCGCTCCCGCCCGCCAGGTGGCGCCACAGGGCACGGCGGGGTCCCCCCGGAGGCGGGGCCCACCCCGAGGCGGGGCCGCTCCCGCGCCGCCCTGGGCAGCGGGCAGGGAGGCCGCGGAGCTGGGGGCTGGTGGGGCTCCGGCGGAGAGGGGCGCGATCGCCCCGGCAGCCGGTCTGCGGGCGTCCCGGCGGGGCTGGGGCCCTCAGGGAGACCCCTGCGCCCAGCTCTCCCCGCCTCCTCGCGCGGCGGGAGCCGGGTGAAGTGACGGCGTCAGGATCTTAGACTGAAGCTAAAGCGTGTTTGTAAAGTGTCTGGCAGAGAGGGGTCCTGACTCTACTTGGAGCCGCTGGACAATAAAAATACCCCGAATCTTAATCTTTCACGAGCCCAGCAGGTGTAAGAAAATCTCAGGGCCGGGCCAGTGCTGGGTTGCTGTGCGTTACTGTATCGCCCTGTGCGCACAGCCGGCAGGCAGAGGGCAGGTGAAGGCCTGGGGGCGTTGCCGCCCCCTCCAGCCCAGCCGAAATTCCACCGCTAGCTGTTGTTGGAAAGAAATCGAGCGGCAAGGTACAGCCCTTGTGAATTACTGCCTCTGGGGCATGTCATGTTGTATTTGCTGAGATCCTCGGCCCTTCTGGCATGTTCTCCAAGGAGATTTAAAGGGATCATTTACAAATACCTAATTGAATGTTTACTACCCTCGCCCCAAGTGGAATTAGGCCGGTTTATAAATACATGCCCAAACCTTTCTGGATACAGAGGAGTCTCAGCTCAATTTAAATCTTGTGGGAATGGGTTTCATAGGTTAATTAAGGGCTGCGTGGAAAGAGATTTTATAATTTAAAATTTTGCCTTTCGGATTGTATTGAAGACATCTTGTTCCTGTATTATTAAAAGGGGGCAACCAGGCATCCCAGAGCTGACAACAGGGACTTAAACAATACGTGTGAATGTCAAAACCTGTTAACAGGCCTTGGGTTACTATCCACTCCCGCTAATGTCCAGAACCTCTCTGGACTCACTTTAAATTTCTATGTGGAAAAAAAAGCATTTCCTTCCCTTAGCCCTGTTTTTTCCACCTTTTCCATTTCCTTGCATATCTCCTGTGTTCAAACATCAAGACAGGAAACAGCTACGCTCCTATCTCCTGTATTGACCCCATTCACACCGGGGTGTGCCTATGTCAAGTTTTCTCCTACTTACTGCTCTGTCTTGAAAAGTCTTGGGGTTTTTTTCCAATTGTTTGAATTTTCCCAGGCCCTGTATCATCAGCATCTTTGTGAAGATGAAGTAGCCCACAGCCTGAGGGCTGGTGTTTTACCAGCTGTAATCTCCCTACCTTCCTAGTGCCACTTAGCACTGTTCATGAGTTTTTCCCATAAACTGAAAGAGTAGCTGTACAATGTCACATAATTACAGACATACAGTGCTCCCGTGAAGGCTTTATGAAGCCATTTGCAGTAATACCCAGGTAGATTTTGTGTTAGCGCCATTAACTGTGAGCAGCAATGTCTGAAAACAACCATGCCTTATTACTTTACCAAAGTACAATTATCTCTTAAAATGCCCAGTCTGGTCTAGCCTTTACTTTATCCCCTGTAATTGAAATTTGACTTGAAGTGTTTCTAACTACAGCTAGTAAATAGAGACAAAGCCCAATCCCCCAGCAGTAACTCGTTCACCCATTGCCCAACCGCCTCTCCAATGATTTCTTTGAGGACTGTTGTTTGGCCACATACTAGATGGGGTGAGCAGTGCAAATGATAGTCATTAGGACTGATGAAAAAGCACGTTCAAATATTGCTGAATAATTTGGACAGTGTGTCAGAGATGACTGTATATTGGACATTAAAATGTATGTTTCTCGAAGGAGTAGGAGGGGATGACAAAATATGTGTATCTTTAAATAAGATAGCATCCAGATTTTTTTTTATTTTATTTGAGATTATCCCAACAGGCCAGCTTTCAGATTTTATTGAAGTTTTTTAATGTAATGGCTGGGTTTTCTTCCTCTTTGGGTTTTGTCCAGAGAAAGTAGGGAGTAGCTATCAGTGAGCTTCCAGTAGTGCTCTGAGTAGAGGGTATGGCCAGCACATATGAAAATAAGATAGCATTACTCATTATAAGAAGTGCCAAAATCTGGCCTGTAGATATCACCACTATTTTTCCCACTATACAGAGTATTGGTCGTATGCCAGTAGACAAAGCTGCCAACTAAGATGTTTTAAGAAAGGAAACACTGTTTGAAGCCTGTCAATAAATGTTTTCCTTCCCTTGAAATATGTGCTGAACATATATAAAGAAGACTCAGAAGAAATGTCTAGTGAGGTTTAACGATTTGTCATCATACAGACGGATTTGATAACATTTTTCTCACTTTATTCTTTAATAGATGAGCATTGTCCCTAACACTGTTTAGTTAAAAACACTAATTAAACACTGAAACCAAGAGATAATGCCATGCAGTTGGGTAAATCCATTAAAAAGGCAATAGTATAACATTAAAATGCCAACACCGTGAATTCTTTGTTGGTTTAAAATTCCTTTGCTGTTTTGCTCCTTTCTTTGTTTCTTTATGCTACTGTTTTTCCTTGCAACTGAAAACATCAGATGACCGCTAGCAATGAATATGCAGCGGTGCTGCCTCCCAGGATGTGTAGCTGCAGCCTCTAAGCCCAGTGTTAGGGCAGCAGTCGGGATCCACGTGGCCGATTGTTTTGCAGACATAATGGTGGCGTATTTATGTATTTCTGAACTTGTTTTTCAGGGTCTGCGGCTGCCTGCGTATCGCGGAGCTCGCTGCTTAACAACAGGAATAAAGCACTTGTCAGGCAGAAGGAATGCGTCAGTGCAAAATGGAATTCACAAGACTAAAGTTTACACGAGGCAACAACAAAATCTACTGTGCCGTTCTGTTAGGCAACAAAGGTAATTTGTTATGCAACATAATGAGGACTTGTGTGTGACGGACGGCGGCGGCTCTCGGTTATGGAGCGTTGACATCAACAAGCACATGCGGCGTGCAGATATAAGAGAATTGCTATACATAGCAGAGAGTTCAAAAGCTTTCTTGTTATTACAGGGGGTTTTCAACTTAAAAACTCACAGAATAAACAAACACCCCGAGACCAGTCCTGTATAGGCTGAATAGGACCTTCATCATTTCCTTTTGGGTTGGTCTGTGTCTTAGACTTGACTGTCAGCCTTGGGGCCGTGAGGTCAGGGCTCACAAGTGTCATAGGTTTCATGTGGCTCTGACACATTTGGCCGGTCTCCCGCCGGCCCCCAGAATGACAAGGGAAGAGCGAGCGTAGGGGGATGAAGCAAGATACACTCCCAACGCTGTTTACCGCTGCCCAGAAGCCCGTGATGTCTGATCCCACACGCTCCACTGCTGCTGTTAGCACACACGCTCCTGAAAGCCAGTTATCCTTCCTGTCAGGAGGCAATGGTCGGTCACCGATTTTGCAGATAAGCTGCCAGCAAGTGGGCTGCATAGAGAGCTGGGAATAGAGCCGTGGCTTATAAAGCAGCGAGGTTCATCTGCTTTGTCATAGTGCCTTTGAAAACAAATCTACCTGCTGGTGTGATTGGGCCTCTTGTTTATAATGACTTAGGCTGCTCTCTGCCTCCACAGCTGGGCTAGACCCAAAGATCCTGTTTGCTGACATTCCAGTGCTGTCTCACAAATGCTTGTGTAACTCCCTGTCGGGTATCTGTTCTCCTGGCCCACACTGAATGTTTCCCTTGTCGTTCAGCTGGAAGAGGGAGTCTGGGAGCAATCTTTTCCTGAGAGCTGCAAGGGAGAGTCTGGGCTCGAGCTTCACTGATGAATTCATGCAGGAGAAATAAGGAATCAAGACTGTGCCACATGGTGTGTAGAGCAGAGCTCTAAGCTGAAGCTGTAACCTTTGTCCTGGCAATCTGTGGGGTTGGTTTCTGTTTCTTCAGTGTGCATAAAACACTGCACCTACACATGATATTCTGGAATGGTCAGAATCGAGCAAACAGTTTTATTCCATGACTGCTGTGTTCATCTGGCATTAATGTTTGCTTTTTGCCTCAAACCACATTTGAGTCTGGTTGACCAGCCCACGTTAGGGGGAGCTGCTCCTGTAGAAAAGTCAAGACTCCCGTTCCCTTGTGTAGTGTGCCTTAAGTATCACTGTCAGTGGCAGGATGTTGGGAGTTCTCCTGACTCAGCAAGGGCCTGGTCTGTTTACTCCTACTCAAACAGGATCCAATCTATTTAGCACAGTTAGGACAGCAGCACAGTTACAGTGGCTAACACCAAGTTAGCCACTACCTTGGTCAAGCTACTTTACCTCTCAGTGGCTTGGGTTACATGGGAGTATTGTCACTATGAACTTACCTTTCTGGTCCTTGAGGGTTTAACCAAACAGACTGAAATAGCTGAAGAAAAGCTGTGAAACAAAAGCTGCTTTAGTGATTTGTGGTGTAATGTTGAGCATGATGCTTAGGCCAAGGTATTCAAAATAGCATGTGACTGAGAAAAAATTTGCTTTTGGTGCCAAACTGTCACCTGTATTCCATTTCCAGATGCCAGGCACCTGCCATTCAGCAGTGGCTTCCTTGCCATTATAAGGCAAGTGAGGTTGTCTGGCCCTGTTTTTCTTGGGTTTCGTTGTTGTTGTTTTCATAATAGGAACCTAGTCCTGATGGAGATATTTTAGGAGCCACTGTGATAGAAATACTTCATGAAGATACTGTGAGTTTTTTTGTTTTAATTTAAGAAATGTTAATTTAATTACCAACCAAAGTAATTAAAATCTAACCAAATGAGTATTGCATCATAAGAAGCAGTAAGATTCCATACTGTGAGGATAAGAAGCAAACAAACCAGCCCTGCCTTTCATGCGGAAGATGCTATCTGGTATTTGCATAGATATTGTACACATAATTAAAACCATCCTTAATGTGCAATGCTGTTATTACAGCCCTTGCTATTTTGTAGCAGTTGGTAGGCCTTATAGTGAACAAGTATAAAAAATATCCCAAGGACTCTAGAAAGCATTGCAGTAACTTTGAAGACAATGACTGTCTGAAAGTAAACCCCAGAAGCATTCTTGCTTTTTCACAGGGAATCATCTCGTTACCATCCCTTGGTATGAATGCATCAAGGAAATGCTGGTTGTGGAACATTCTGGTTGATGCAGAGAGCTCACAGGTGAGTAAACCAGCTGGCTCTTTCTGCAGTGTGTTTTCAGATTGACAGTGCTGCTTGGCTGAGCCTCGGGTCATGGAGAGGTGAGTTGCTGTGCTAGACAGCCCAGGGTGAGCCGCTGTCCCAGAGGTACTGCGCTTGGCTGGGCGACACAGCAGAATTGTGCAGTGGTAGGTGATCCCCTGTCGGATGTGCCAGAGGGTTGTCTTTCTGCTTCAATGCGGCTACTTGCAAATGTTGTGTTGCTTCGTCCCTCTGCAGCCTGCTTTCAGGACCATTTCAAGGTCAAGGCTGTCAGCAGGACTGTCAGTGCAATGCTTCCTCTCAGGCTGTGGTACAGGGCTGATGATTTACCATGCAGTTGTGCAGTACCCAGTGCACTGAAAAGTTCCTTTCCTCAGCACTTGCAACCGGCCTAGGAGCCACGCAGCTCACGTGCCTTTCGCACTTCTGCCAGCCCTGCTGCCTGTCCCCCAGGGTCCCCAAGTGGGAAGGTGGGCTACTGTAGCCTTTGCGGCTCTCATCCCAGATACTGTTCACAGGGAGCAGCTGAAGTGATTGATGCTGGGAATTAAAGCCATCTTCTGAAGCTTCCTCCAGCCAGCCCTTCCCTTTTGCACAGGCAGCAAGTAAGCACCCACCTTCCAGCAGTGCTGGCACCCAGAAACACTTTTGGCAACCTGACTCATCCCCGAGGTCTCTCTGTCAGCACCTCTTTCCTTCCGTCATCTCCAGCCCCTGTAGCAGAGGATGCCCCACCACTTTCTCAGCACCTTGTCCTGTTCTGTGGAGTTGTGTGTCCCCATTCTCTGAGCTGTGTGAAGGAACAGCTCAGAAATGTTTAGCTGAATACCGCCCATACGACTGCACAGAACTTGTACCATTTCCATCAGCAGCTCAGCAGAAAATGCATGAATATGACTGTCCATAATCCAATTTAGGAAGGATTTTGGCATGGAAGCATTTAGACTGAGATTGGGTATGGCGGCAGATGGATGTGTGGAGTCCTGTGGTTTAGGCCTCTACTTTACCATCTTCAAGGCACTGTTTTACTAGCAGGCTCATCTGGGTTGAGACGGTGGAATTTGCTCCTTGGCAGGAAGCTTGCCATCTGATTGCTCCCTGTGTGGGGGTGGGGTTTGGGCAAATGGTGTATCTGCAGTGCTTTAAAACCAGTGTCATGCCCAAACTGCACCTAGATAAGCCTTTTCAAAATTCAGGAGATGGTGTCCATAGCAAGATTTGATTTAATGATTAAAAGAGCTACAAATTAATATGTACTCCTTTAATCTGCTTGCAACAGGCGCTGCACCAGGTAAAGAAAAAGGGTGAGTGAGACTGTTAAGGTCTGACAGGTGACCAACCAACTTTAGCTGACCAAACTGGTAGGTTTTAGTTAGAGGTATTTACTAAGTGCTAGGGCTCTATGAATGCTGTTAGTAAGATGCAACTTTGAATAATGTGCTTTGAAAGTCATAACAGGTTGAGTATCTAATGAAAAATTAAAGAATGGAATTAGTGGGAACAAGAGAGTTCCCAGCAAAGCAACAATGCAGTCCCTGAAAGCTGCTGGCAGCCTCTGCAGAGGCAGTTAGTGCACTCTGCTCAGAGCTGCTTGCGTCTTACCCTGAGCCTGTGGCTTGGCTTAGCTTTAGTTTCGTTTGTTGTCAGCTCAGGCTGATTTGAATGTGGTCCGAGTAAAAACAGTTAAAATCTCAGGATCTGCCTTGGAGAGAGTTTCACACTGTTACCCCCTGCCAGGGCAGTAAGAGCTCTTGGTTGTGTTGCCAGGCACTAGTCTTAGCACGTCTGCTGCTGTGTGGCTGTATGTGAGGCAGGTGTTTTCTGGTTTGGGGTTTTCTGATAACATTCCAAATCTTTAAAGTTATGTCAATAGAAGAAAATTTCAACCTTAACAAAAAAACCCCAAACAAACAACAAAATCCCACAAAACAAACACCCCTTCCCCCCCCCAAGTCCCAACTGGAGTAGTCCTTATGAAAAAAGTATAGAATTTCAAGTAACAATATATTATAAAATATAATTTTTGCCTTCATTGTTACATGAAAAAAATGATAAATGAGATGCATCTGTAACCTCATGGCTCAGTCAGAAATTGCCTGATAATTAATATGAAAAAGTCATACTTTGCAAGTCATTTGCATGATTTTTAAACGTTAAGGATTGGCAATACCATCTCTTTAATGATTAAATTCAAGACTATGATACTGTTTTGTCCTCCAAATGATGTTATAACAATATTTAAAAGTATTTTTACTCCTGTCAGTTAATTAGAATTGGGCAAGCACAGACAAGCAAGAAATATGGAACAGCACAAAGCCAATTCCTTGTGGACTTTACAGGACTATCGGGACATTTTCTCTGCTTATCAGAGAATATGTAAATAGCTCCTGGCTCCCTTATTTGCTCAGATAGTCAGGCAAGATCTTTTACTGTAAGCCTTCTGCCAGGAAACTCACTCTCCTCAAGGTGTGTAATGAGAGATGACAGTAAAAAGAAAAAGCAAGAAGAATAAAAGGCAACACTAGATAATGACAGGAGTACAAAGCCGCTGGGAAGCAGTGAGGGACAGGTAGGGAGTGTCAGGGGCTGAATAGCGTTAAATACCCTGACGAGTGCCAGCCAGGTGAGATGAAGCTGTGGTCAGGAGAACGGAAGTTAGGCCAGGCAGACAAGCTGTCTGCAGGCTGAAAAATCCAACTATGGCAGTGGACATTCAAAATAAGATTTCTTCACAGCAAGGGTGAGAAACCAAGCAAGTCAGACTTGTCTCTGCAGTACCATAGTGCTTATTTTTACCGTTTCAGGTGATGCTTAGGTGCCACAGCTGTGCTTGGTGCACGGGAACAGACTCACTGAGAGCATTATTTGTGCAGGGGTGGCTGTTGGAGGGTGGAAGAAGGGAAGTATTAACCATGCTCTGTGGGAGGAAATTGGAAGTTTGGATTAAGGAGCTGTCTTAGAGATGGTCGGTGAAGAATTAGAGTCAGCAGTGCCTTTGCTGATGATTGTTCTCTGGGATTTTTAACTTGACACATTAACTCCCTTGTCGTAGATGTCAAAAGTAAGCAGAGTCCTTTCAAAGCCTGGTTTACCTACAGATGCCATAAAAGCTGCTGGTAAAATGCTGTCAGGAGTCAGTCACAGAGGCCTGTATCTCACTTAAACTCTGCCAGTTCTAATGCAGATACAAACTCAAAAGCACCAGCAGTCTCTGAGGCTTCCTGGTGGAAAACACTTCATAAGGTCCTGACTGAAATTGTTTCTTCTAGTTGTTCTCAGCTGCTCATAGGGTTTTCCTTACACCTGCTGTTGATGTGTATTGATGTTAGAATAGGTGCCTGAATTTAGGTTATTAAATGACCACTTTGAGATACAGAAGCAAGTACTGGCTTGTTGGTGCTGAAAGAAACCATCAGGATATAGTCTTTTGCCTTTAAGAAAGCAGTTGTTAATGAGAGGTCGTAAGTACCTTGGGGAAAGAAGCAAAAAGCTCTGGTTTAGCCTGGATTATTTCACTCATCCTATTTGTCCTGTGTGTAAGGAGCTTGCAACAGTGGAAAGGAGGGGGTGATGCTGAGAGTTACACGAGTGGGCAAGGGAAGGTGGTGTCTTTTTGTGCTGTGGGTTTACAACAGGTACAATTTTAACTGAACTCTGGCTGGACTCTTTCTGCAACTCCAGATGGAAGCTGCACATACAGAGTGCCCCAAAGCACTTCTTATATGTGAGGGTGATGTTGCAGTACAGTAACATTGCTGGTATGCAGAGTTGTTTGTTCAAGGGGAGGGGAAACAGCACCCTGCAAGAAATGGCAAGGAAGCCACTGCTAGCTGGATTTTGTTCTCTGTCGTTGGGGAGGGAGGGCTTTGCTCATTCCAAGGGACAGGGGGAAGGAAGAGCTCAGACACTGAGGAGCAACAAAGCAATCCCATGAGGATAGGCTCCAGAGGAGCTTGGAAAATGAAGCTTCAGGTGGAGGCTCCTTTGGGTTCCTTTGTTCAGTGACATTGGCTTTCCTGTCCTGCTCAGACTCCTATTTGTGACCAGCACAGCTGTCAGAGAGGGTGTAGATTTGCTATTATTCATTGCAAACTATTGCCTGTACCAAGCACTAAAAGAATGTGAGGCTTCAACAATGTAATGTTGCTGCATTTTTAGTGTATGTTGCATCTTTGTAGGTTTGTCAAATCTCACTAAACCATTCTGCAAGTACTAAAATTTACAAGAGACCGTTAACTCAACTTCCTGTGCTGATGGGCACCATTCTTGCTGCCAATAAAACAGGAACCTGAGGTTCAGCTTGCCCTGTGGGGTGTTCCAGGCCTCCTGCTAGGGCATTTTTTTTGGATTTAGGTTTTTCTTACAAGACACTTTGGTTTGGGTCCCAGTGATTGAGGCCACCCCTTCTGTGGGTGTTGCTTACTGTCCTCCTTTCAGCTCTAACAGTTGCCTCCTGTCTCCTAGCAGACACCCCTTGGCCCTCTCACCAAATACAACCTGCAAGCCGAAGCAGCAGACCTTTGTGCTCTACCACCTGGCACGCTCACAAATGGGATGACTGGCTTTGCACATTTATGAACACTACACCTGAAGTTACAGGTTTTGACTTATTACAACACCATCTCCCAAGCATTGGCACAAAACCTGGTGGTTACGTTGCTGGTGAAAGTTGCCACAAGGTGCTACTGAAATGCAGATGAGAGTGCTTTGCGTGAAGGTATTTCAATGGCTGGAGGTTAGCAAGGTGTCCCTTAATAGCTGTTGTCTGGAAAACGTGCTGCAGCACTGTGGTGGCCTGGGCAAGTCAGAGTATCCCCTGGTCATGCTGCTGGGCAAGTCAGAGTATCCCCTGGTCTTGCTGCAGGGTGCCTGTGGGTTGGCGCATGTCAGCCTGAGAGGCTGGCAAAGGGCTTCTGCATCAGTTCTGTGGTAGGCAGAGGTCTGGGACGTACATGATGTTTGTGAGGAAGGCAGGTGGGTGGGTGCACCACCATGGCTGGGAGGAGGAGATGGGAGACCACAAGGATGGCCTTGGCAGGGCAGACCTGAGCGCTGCATCCCCTGTAGGTGTCATGTATTGCCAGGTCCTTCCAGCCAGTTCCTTGGAGGAACTGGAGACTGATGCACAAGGAACCCGTGGATTTTACTGCAATAACCACCTTTCCTGAGGGAAGGAGATAAAGGGGGTGAGAGCGGTGTGGAGCTGGGTAGCATTTAGCGTGGCTCAAAAACTTCACTACCAAGAGCAAGGAAAAAATAATCGTGCTTGACAAGTTTGGGGGCCGGCCTGCCCTCCTTCCCAGGGCCGCGGTAACCTGCCCTTCTGGGGCGGCTGCGGGGCTGCGGTGGTGCCGAGAGCCGGGGGGCCCCGGCTGGGCGGCCCTCAGGCCTGGGCTGCCCTCAGGCCTGGGCTGCTCTCGGCAGGCGGGCAGCGGCGCCTGGGCAAAGGGCCGGCGTCGGGAACAACCACAGCGGAACGGGCCCGAAGCCCTCACGGGGGAGCAGAGAGCCCCGCCGCAGCTCGGGGCACCCCGCGACAGTAACACTGCGCTCTAACGTGCGTCTGCTCCGGCGCCGGGCCGAGGAAGAGGAGGAGGAAGCGGCGGAGGCGGTGGCGGAGGGAGGGGCGAGCGGCTGGTGCCGGGGACGCCCTCGGTGCGAGCCTGCGGGAGCCGGCGGGGTCCCGCCAGCACAGCCGGGTAGGGCAGCGGGCCTTCTCTCCTCTTTATTTCAGTTTTCGCCTTTCTCCCCAGCCCGTTCCCGGCCGGGGGGCCGCGGGGCGGAGCCGGGGCTGCTGTCGGGCGGTTGGTTTTCCTTCCTGGAGGGGTTCTGTCCGCGGGCAGGGCGGACGAGGGGCTGAACTTTGGTGCCGAGAGAGCCCGGGAGGACTGAGGGACCAGGGCAGCCGGCTTCTCTGCCGGGCATCGGCTTCTCCAGCGGGAGAGCCGAGCTCCTCCCCGCGCCGAGCTCCTGCCAGCCGGCTCCGGGCTCTGCGGACCCCGCGCTGGTCCCCTTCCTTCTCGCTCGGTGTGAAGCTGCTCTGCCCCGCTTCAGTGGAGCTGGTTCAGAGGTGGGCATCCCCAGGAGGTGAATCCTCCCCTCCCTGGAGGCGCTTCTGGGGTCTACCCCCATGTCTGGGGAAAGAGGGATTGAGATTGAAAAAGATCAGATTCTATTGCATCAAAAAGAAACCGGGGGTGTGTGGGGGGAGAATCACAACGTCCAAGGAGATGTGACTCGAGAGGTTAATTTACCAGAAAGCGCTGGAAGCAGGGCCTCCAGGAGGGAAACTTTCAAACCCCAGGAAGGTCTGGCAGCTGCCAGCAGTGGGGAAGCGTGGCTGGCAGTGTGTCTGAGGCCAGCCCCTCCTGCCTGCCAGCATGTCTCAGGCTGTTGAGGGTGTTAATGGGGAGAATTCACCAATTAAACTTTTCATCTTTTTTTTCCCCTTAAATGTTTTCCACGTGTGCTGTCCTGAGTGGTAACCTCACAATTTTTTTTTTAATGATGTGAAGCATTAATGTTGCCTGTATTCTGTAGGACGGTGTTTTCCCTACCTGTGATTAATCACCCTGTTTTTCTGTGCCAGTTAAGCTGCTCACTTGGAGCACTGAGACAATCAGTGTCTCATCCTGTGACCTGGTCTGGGAATTATCAGCGAGCTTGTCCCTCAGATTGGATTGTTGTTAGACCAGCAGTATTTTCGGTTTCAGGCTATTGTGTTTTACTGGCAATTGTAACATGCAGGACGTTACTTGAGTCAATGACCGGTTAAAGCATGAGCAGACTGGGAGGGGTCTGATAAGAGCAGAGCCTTGATTGCACAGGAATATGTGCGCTTGCGTTTACTCCTTGCAGGCGCTGCAGCCTGTGAGAGAGCTCAGCCAGCTGCGGAGCCGCTGTGGGAGAGCCGCTGCCCTTGCACCAGAATCTCTGTTACACTGAACACGATCTTCCAGGAGTAGATTTTATACGTTGATGGAGGAGATCAGTGAGTTAATCTTTGATGTTGTCAAGGCAATGTACAACATTCCCTGGTGAGCTTAGTCCCTTTTGGCACTCATAGAATCATAAGATTGTTTGGGTTGGAAGGACCTTAAAGATCATCCAGTTTCAAATCTCCTGCCACGGGCAGGGACACCTTCCACTAGATCAGGTTGCTCAGAGCCCCATCCAGCCTGACCTTGAATAATTCCAGGGATGGGGCACCCACAACTTCCCTGAGCAACCTGTTCCAGTGCCTTACCACCCTCACAGCGAAGAATTTCTTCCTAATATCTAATCCAAATCTACCATCTTTCAATTTCAGCCTCTGGGGTAGCTTTGGAGGCCTATTTTAAACCAAGGCTCTTTAAACTGTTCACTATGTATTTCTAACAGTAGCTAGCACCAGTCTGACTACATGGACCTTGCAACAAGAGAGCAACTCTTTGTAGCTGAGCCCTTTCCTCTTAGCTCCCTCAGACATTTGTCTGTCCATAACTTGCAATGAGAATCTTTGTAACTGTTCAAAGAGAGTGGTCAGGTACGAGAGCTGAAGTGCTTGACGAGGGAAAGAAATGGAGGGGGAATAGCCAACTACTTGTAATTCCCAAGTGTGGGAAGTGTCTGGCAGTGCTGGGCTATGGTTTCTGTTCTTGGGGCCTCCTGTGTCCTGGTGTAATTGTCTCCATCTTTAGCATCTGCAGCTTCAAGGGTTCCCAGAAATGGTGAGGAACAGACCTGATCACCAAATAATGTTGTTTGCAGAAAATTTTTAAAGCAGAGCTTATTCCTTTTGAGAACACCTGCAGTATATTTTTAAAAAGTTTTGAATACTTTTGATTACCAACTTTGACTCTGCAGCAGACTGGCTTCCCTGACTGAGCTGTATCTCCCCATCTGTGTCGTCATCTCCCCTTTGGGTGATCTCACACTGCCTCGTGGGAGGTGTGCTCTGGCCGGTGCGTCCAGTGTGACTGAGCCACTGCTCCAAAACAAGTGTTTGTTGAAAACCAAAAGGTAGTACAACTTGTGTTTTCAGAAATAAGATACTAGACAGAGTGCTTTTAGTAGAAAGTTGGTTGGTTTGTTATTTTTTTTTTGGTTCTTTTTGTTTTGTTTTTGGGTTTTTTGCTTGTTTGGTGGGTTGTTTTTGTTTTCTGTTTGTTTGTGGGGTTTTTGTTTTGTTTTTTATTTTGGTTTCCCCCCGTGGAGAAAGCTACAATTTTCAGTAGGAAAACATTGTGAAGGGAGTTTTTTTGAGGAGCCCCATGCAGCAGTTATTAAGATCTGATATTAATGGAGGGATGAGGAATGAATGCAGTCGATCTGGTCCTTTTCTTGCCTCAACAGCATCTGTGAGTGAAATGCTGGCTGCCACATCACCCTGGCACTTTCTTCCCTAAGAAGAGGTTGACTGTATAAATCTTTACGCTTTGCTCCAGAAGCCTGCATGGTGTATGTGCTAACACTAGTCCCTTCACACCTTGGGGGGTCTTGTACTGTTGGTACACTAGTTGCCAAACAGAGCAGTGAGTAGCTGGTTGGGTTTTTTCTCCATGCTTTTGAAGCACCTGTGAAAGTTTCTCAGACCTGGGAGTTCTGCTGGGATGTTGTGTGCTGTACCAAATGCTGTTTGCAGCGAAAAACGCCACGAGCAGCTTGTAAACTTTATGACTCTGGATGCCATGTTCCAAACAGAGGATCTTATTTTCTGCTGTGTAACTTGGTGGTAATTTTAGCAAAACTTTTCTGGCCTGTTCTGCAGGAACCACATTTAAGTCTGTCAAACAGTGTGGCTGGGAAGCTTCCTCTGCAACATCTGGGTATGAGCAGTGCTGGAAACAGGATCCTTGGCAAAAATGAACCTTGTCTCTGAACCATTGTGGTATTTCTAATGAGATCAGTTTGCCACCTGCATCTCTCTGGGGTGTGACTTTATTTTAGAGATATTGTAAATGTATAAAACAACCTTCTGACCTTCCTTGCTTCCATCTTTGCTTTATTCTCAATTTCCTTCTCTTCCTCTTCATCCTCTCTCACAGCCCTGTGTCCTTGCAGACATTCCTTATTGCTGGTTTGAGACACGTTACCTATTGACCATTGTTTCCCAGCTGCTTCAGACAAGAGGAGGAAAGAGCTCGTGTGGTCAGACGGGTAGCCTTCAAGATTTAATGAGCACCCCCTAAATACCCCAATCAGCTAAGCTCTGATTTTGTTTCAAGGCATCACAGGAACCTGTTTCTCACCCTCTGACTCCTGAGCATTTGTGGTGGCTCAGCAGACCTCAGTGGTGGAACCCCTGTGTGTACAGGCTGAACCAGCTTCTCTGTTTTGTGAACAGAATGGACTTGCATAAAGAGTTGTGAATAGTGAGACCAGAATTCCCCTGTGACACCATCATCCTGGAACTTAATTACCTCTGACAGGGTAATGCTGTGAGAGATAGGTTTATTATTATTATTTGTGGAAGTTCCTCAGAAATCAGGGATTTGTGTCCAAGGCCTGAATATTTGGGATTATGTTTTTTATTCATCGTAATCAGTCAAAACAACATTGACACTGAAGCTTCTGCGGGAAGGTTGTTTGTGAGCTATTAATTATTTGCAGTCTAGTTGGCATAATGTGAAGCATTATTAACATAACAAGTCTTGCAGGTGATGATAAATTCAACAAGCATTACTTCTACTTTTACAGAGCCTGGTTTTCATTATTATTAATCTTTCACATAGATACCTTCTTCCAGCAGATACAAATTCCTTTTAACCTTGTAATTTGTTAGGAATTCAGGATGGCTTTTTATTTAAAACACAATTCCCCCTCCCTTATTTAATGCAGTAACCAAACCCAGGGCTTTCAATGAATCTCTTAGAAAGGAAAACATCATGACTTTATCTCAACATTGCAGAGTTACTTTATGTTAAATCCTATGCTTTACCAATCCAGCTGAAGAGGAAGAATATGTCTGTTAAATCACAGCGTAATTTTTATCTTCTCCTTCAGTTAAACACCTTTCCTCACCAGTATGTCCAGGAGGAAAATGGCTTTCTATTGTTCCTGTATCTTTACCTTCAATACTGAGTGTAGCGGCCTGAATCACAGAGGCCAGACTAAGAATGGACCTAACATTGGGTAAGAGGAGACATACATTTTGGACCAGCTTGCATGTCTGATCTACTTACAGCCTCCTTTGTCAGGTTACTTACAGCTCTGATGTAGTGTTGTCAGCATACACATAAGCATTAAATTGCTTTTGTGGCTTTGACGGACATTTGTTTTGGTGAATATCTATTAGCTTCTTGATGGAACTAATACCCAGATTGAAATGAAAGACCAGCTCTGTAATCTTACTCATTTTACTGCCTCCATTGCACGTGTCCAGGTAGTTTCCACATGTGTGTTTGCTGTGTGGTACCATACTATATGAACTACTCACACAGGAGCAATTAAACATAAATTAATGAGAAAGTAACATAATAATGTGAATAGCTATCTATTATATTGACTGAAATGCTTGTGTGAGAAAAGTTAGCCTTCTCATGGTCTAAATAGAGAGCTGCTTATGCGTATCTGTAGAAAAGGGGGGGGAGAAAGTCTTTGTCCCCCACCCTGTGCTGTTATTATTAATAGTAAATATCTCAGTTGAGTGTGGTGATGGTACGTCTGTAGCTAAAGGAAATTAATCTGTTCTTGGTTCAGTTACTTGTTTTGCACCATCAAATAAGTGAGGGTCATTTCATGTGGTTAGAAGTACTCAGGCTCTTTTATAATGGGAACACTACTCTGCTGATGAAATCCCACCCTTACAGTTCTTCTGTCAGTGACTCATTGATCTTTCCCATGTCTAAACAGAACTTTGGTGCTGCTTTTTGTGTTAGTGGTTTTTATTGGAGACACAATTTTATTATTTTGTAGTTGCATTGAAATCTGCCCTATGTTGTTCGTTTGATACAGATGGCTCTGTGGAATGTGAAATAAGCTGTCATGAAAAATACTGGTTATCCTAAGCTGAATTTAACCACAGCCTTAGTGCCCAGAGTGGAAAGTGCAGGGCATACCCTACCAGCAGTGATGATGTGTAATCTCCGCGTGTCTCTAAGTCTTTTTGCTTCTGATCAGATAGACAGAAATCTGGAGCGATGTAAATAATTGCTTATCTCTCTCTTCTTGACATGCCTCCACAATGAAAATGCTGCAGACAAGTAAATGTTAGAAAGGAATGTCTGTTTCTTGGCTTCTAACTCAAGTAACATTTCAATGGCAAAGAAATTTTTATCCTGCCATTCCTCTTTTGTGATGTGGTCCAGTGAGTAACAGTGTAAACTGTATTTAAAAATACCAATTATAGAGAACAAAGAGATGGCCAAGAGAAGCTGGTATTGTCAGTACACATTACAGGGCTCCTTCAGGGGTACAAGTGATGTCAGAAGTCAGCAAAGTGTTCTCTCAACTTTGTTTCCTAAAATACAGATTCAGATGAATTTCCTTTGCCCTGTAGCTAAGCTCTCAAAGTGGTGGTAGCTTCCTCAGAAGGGCTCAAACCTTGGTTAATACTCTAGGAAGCTTTTTTTATGAATGACCTAAATAACTTTTGTAGTCCTCCTTTCTGTTTTTTTTTTTTGTTGTTGTTGTTTTTTTCCCCAGGTTTTTCAGCTGCATATTTTACTTAGAGTGTTTGCTCTCTGGTTTTGGTGAGTGAAGTGGGACCAGGGTAATCCCATTTCTCTTGTTCCCCAGCTGCACAGCCAGTGTATTACAGTTCCACCTGCGCTGGCAGGGATTTCCTGCTTTAGAAGATTGATTGGAGTTGAGTAACTTGGAGTTCCTCTAAAATAAATGATTTTCCTTTCCTGTATGGCGGGGGAGATTGTAACCTTCTGAGGCTGCAAACTTGTTCAGACCTACCAGTAAAGCAGTTAGTGTCATTCAGAGATCCCTAACTGCCTGGGTTCAGTTCTCTTCTGTTACATGGATGTAAATCTGAGAGGCTGCTCGGGTACCTCTTCTAGAGGTCATTGTCCTTTTAGCCAGAGTTTTTCATCCAGCTGGAAAGTTTGCTTCTTGTGCCTCATTATCTCCTCTTCCCAAGTCAAAAGTCGCTATCTGTATTTTACCACATCTTGGAAAACAGCTGCCCTGCTTGGCTTGAAAACTTTAATTCCGCAAGTGCGCAAAGGTGGTTTGTAACAGAACTGCCCAATTTGGTGTCCAGTTGGATTCATGTGGAAACTGTTCTCACTCATTTTCTTGTTTTTTTTTTTTTTTAATTCCCCATCCCATTTGTCTGTTTGAATGGGTAGTGCTTCTGGCTCAACCAGTTAGCTTGGCCTGGTCTAGCTCCAAAAGTCAGGGGGTGAGGAAATGGCTTTTTTCCCAGTAAATTTTGCCGCTGACTGGTTTTTTCTAATATGTCTACGGCGTTAAATTGGCTTGTTTCCTACCTTGTTATGAAGTATATTTGAACATAGCTTGCTTAGGAGACCTAGATTCTGACTTTGTACTCATTTTGTTGGGACATCATTGGATGTGTGGTACCATTTGGTTTGAATAGTGACACTTGAGTGCACGTGCACCGCTTGTCCCTGTCTCCTAGAGATGCCGTGTCAGTCAGCCTTGTGCTGATCCGAGGAGGTTGAAGGAGCTGGCAGTGACTGGGTTCCTGTAAGACTGCCCACCTTTCCCGGCGGGGTGAAGACACAATGTGCCAAGAAGACAGCGCCTTCCTGATCTAAAATGGGACCTAGCAGGCAGATGAGAAACCTGCAAAGTGAAACAGCAGGGACATATGCTGGGCTTGTTTTCTGAAACGTGACATGGTGATAAGTGAACCAGAAAGAAGGCTCTTTCTGTGTGGTTCTGCCTAAGGCTCAGTTGTCTGCCTTTGCTAAAGCCTGAGCCTCACAGAGACTTGGCTTCCGAGGCAGTGGATGGTGGCAGAGGTGCCACAGGCAGCCAGTGCTCAGGCTGCAGACCAAGGGGACTTTCTCCCTCCGAAGCTCTGTGGATTTGTGAAACTGCACTGTAGTAACAGAAGCACATGGCACACATGGGATGTTCTTATGTTTTTCACCTCTAAAATACAAGCAAGTGTAAGTCCTGTTATTGAATATTCTGTTACTACAGCTATTTTGAGGCAGTTATGGGGAGGCATAGGCAGGTTGGTTAGGATAAAACAACCGAGCCAGAACCTGCAGCAAGGCTGAGTTTAGATGCTTCCTGAGAAGACAGCCTGGTCCCTCAGGATTTCTGGGACAGTTACCTAGTTACAGTTTCTGTGTATCTCCTAGAACTAATTAAAACTAATCCTAGACTGTTTAAGCTGCATCCGTTACTGGCTTCTGCCAGTGTAGTTTCATCACTCTGCTTTAAACTGGGAATGCTCAGGATGGGTAACACCACAATTTAAATCAATCTGGTTTGGGTTTTTCCTCCTCAGTGGCTTGTTTGGGGGAGGGAAGATGGGAAAGTCTTTTTATAGTTGAAAATTGCCAAATTTCCAAAATGCCAGAACTTGGCGCGTTGCATCTCTGAATCCCACGAGTGGTTACAAGTGAACACGAAGTCAAGATGCAGTAAGGTGGGAAGAGTGGAGAGAGAAGGGACAAGAATGCAGAAGAGGAGGAAAAAAAAAAGGGGACAGTGTATCATCCAAAAAAAATAGGAGAATGTGTAGAGAAGGGAAGGAATTTGAGGGATGTTGAGAATTGTAATCTTGTTTCTAATTTAGGTACAAGCTAAAAAAATATATGTATTCATATATCTCTCATATGACTTGCTTTGAAGGGTAGTAAGATTTTCCATGAATAAAACTCTTTGTTCCTCTCTCAGACTTGTCATACTCAATCTTTTAAAATAGTTATGATTTAGCAACAACTGTAAGAAGATATTTGAACTGGTCTCCTGATTCCACCCTAGCATCCGGAACCCACACACAAATTGGAGATTAATAAAAGCTGTAAGAAACAAGCAACTTGATCTGCACGTGCCCTGGACACATAGCTTACTGGAGATGGCAGAGCAGCAGCAGATGAGGTGTTGTCCTGTTATATTTTCAACAGATCTCACCAAGCCCAGGTCTAGCATCGTTGATTTGAGTCTGCTGGTGATGTGAGAAGAAATAAAATAATTCTTAACAAATGCTTGGGAAATACTGTTCAAGAGATGTGATTTTCCTCCCCCACCTGCTCTATGTCTAGGTGGAGTTTCAGCCACAAACCATTCTTTTGTGCGATTTTCCCCTCGTGTACTTCATTTGTCTCTTGCAGTTTTAAGGAGTTAGACTAAAAGATTCCAGCTCAGCGAGAGAGTGGTTTGTTGTTTTTTTTTTTTTATCTGATGTAACAAAAATAATTTGATACTGATTTTAAAACTCACACTGATAAAATTTGGAAAAATAGCTTGACAAATGACAGCCCTCTGCCAAATACCTTTGAATAGGTCACACTCAGTGTTTGGACAAACACTGTGGAAAGAAATTGAGTTAAGCTAGTTCTGTAGTAAATTTCCCCTTAATATCACTACAATGTACCTCAGATAGGAAAAACTAAAAGGAAAAAAGGTGAATTTGAAACCTTAGAAAATCATAATCAGCTAGAGGGAAAAGCTGTAAAAAGATGGGATGAATTGGAAGAGGGCAAAATGTACAGACCCTGACATTCTGAGTACAGCCTGGCTTGGAAAGATGGTTGAACTCAGCAGGATTGCTCGCGTGTGTGAGGTTACGTGTGTGGGTGTGTGGAACTGATCACTCCAGACCCAGAGTGTGAAATAAATTGCAATTTTCTGTGCATTAAAAAGGCAGATTGCTAATTGAGAGTCTCAGTATCTGTCAAAGAACTCGGATGAAGCAATAACAGTAATGCAGAACTGGCAATAAATTTACTGTGCAGGTATTAATTTGTAGTCTTCCGACTTCAGGAGCCTTAAATTTAATCCTGCTGTGTTTATGTGCCATCATTTGCTAAGCACTAAGCACTTTGCTAATATGCAGATTAGTTGTTTGCTGCTGAATGAATCATTTGTGTGTATCAGCATCTTCCTATCTGTGCAAAATACAGGTAGAAAGGAGAACAACTAATTTGGAATGCGAAGACTGGGAGGAGCAGTGCTCTGATGGCTGAGGTTTGTGATGGGCTGGAGGCAATGCCACGGGTGCACCCAGAATCTGGTGAAGCTTGCCTGTGCCCTCTGAATGTGTGTGCGCTTCAGCATTAAGTTATCTTCCTGGGGGTGTAATTCAGGCAGACCTTGCCCAGAAGGATTTATTTCAAAATGCTTTGTTTCAGGACAGACATGCACGGAAAAGCAGTATCACACTGCTGCAGTACTGGGTAGCCCTGGAAGGGGCAGGCCCCTGGAGGAGCTATTGCCACCGTAAACAGAAGCACAGAGCATCTTTTGTTGAGTCTCCCTCCATTATTATCCTAATTCGGGGTTCACACAGTGCAATAGCCCCACTTCTTTATCAGGTACTAACTAAGGTCTCTTTGTACTTTTTTCCTCTTTCGACGCAGGTTATCACCTAATCTTTAACAACTTGAAATAATCAGGTTTTTAATAGAGTTCGTATGGCCAAGCCACTACAGAACAGCATGTCTGTTCCCTCAGCTGTCATTGTGGGGGAAGGAGAGAAAACACCAAAAGCAAATCATGCTCATGTTTTCAAGGTATGTTTATGGTATAGGATAAGTTAGCTGGGCGTCACCGATTCTTAGGTGTGTGTAAAAAAAGCCACAAAGAGGGTCTCATGTTCCATATCTATCTGTGCTTCTTTTTAACATAAATCTGTGAAAAATTGCATTTTGAGGTGTGACGAAGATTAGAAGAGATGAAGTATGCATCTCTAATACTCTACTCAATACTTTTCCTCAAAGGAATATTTAGCATTAGAGTAAAAATGTAAAGTTGAAGTATGCATTTTAAAGTTAAATTATTAAAGGAAAGCACTACTGTTAAATTATAGTGTTCTAAGAGGTTATTTTGGGTATGTTATCAGAAGAAATTGGCACAAGGTGGTTTTTTAAGTTTGCAGGTGGTATTTCATGAATAGAGACTTTTTTTTTTCACTCCAGTGTGGAGAAGATTGCTTTTTCTGTATTTTGGCCAGTCTAGGTATTGGATCTCTTTGTTGATAATGATGCTTGAGAACAAAGATGGCATTTTTAAGGTACTTGAGAGCTGATTACTTGATACTTTTTGCTGTTACAAAGCAAAGCAGAAGCATCTGTCTGGTCCATGCATCTGTCTGGTCCCCAGTAACTGATTGACCCGAACTGGAAGTTGTACTTGGTGAAGGAAATGTTAAATATAGTTTAATGACAAAGTAAGGATGTGTTTGAAGTTTCAGTTCAAATGATTCTGTGTTTGTGCTGGTTGTATGGTGGCATTGGAAATGCTGTTGGATTGGCATGGGACAGTTAAAGGCAGTGTGCTCCTGTTTCATGGCGTTACATCACTGCTTTGCTTTAGAAGCTTACTGCAGTTTAAGATCTGGATCACTGCAGCTGCAGACAGGCTTGGCAAAGTTCCCTGCTCGAAGCTCTGTGGGTTAGCATACAGCAGTAAGGATACAGATCTACGGGGAGACAGATGTAAATGTTTCCATATACTAACTGCGTGCTGGCTCTCGTTACCATCCAGTGTTGGCCTTCCACAGTCACTGTTGCGTTCCAGATCATGCCTCTGCTCCCAGGCCTCTGGCAGGATGTGTGGTATGGGACTCATGGAAGGAGGGCTAGGAGGCTGTGCTGCTGTAGTCCTGCCTGCCACGGTGTGGGAACAGCAGGGTTATGGTGGATGGCAGATCCAGGGCGGCCGTTTCTTGCGCGTGTTAAAAGACAGAAGGCCAAACTGCAGTGAAGCTGTGGAGGTGTGTGGTTTATATGTGTCTCTGCAGGTGTGCAATGTACACACCGATAAACCCCCTCAGCAGGAAAGCTCCTCTTCTCCTCTCTGTGCTACTGCATCCTGCTTCATCCCAGTGCTGCTGGTGTGGAGGTGGGGGCAGATACCGGCTGCTGCCCTGGGGCTCTGTGGAGACAGCTCTGGGCTGGAGCTGGGGGAATGCCTTCTTGTGTGCAGACAGAGGTGGGTTGGTGTGTGGAGAGGGCAAATGCATTTCTTGTGCTGTCATCATGTTCCTCCCTGTATAGGGAGTTTGTACCTGGGTTATGGTGCCCTTAGAAGTCTGGAAACCAATAGCTTTATTAGTCTTTCACAAAAAACAAAAGGTTATTTTACAGTATAAAGAAGAATTAAGAATGCAGTGACTTACTGTTTCTTCGGAAGCAGCAGTGGCTAGCCAAAGCTTTCTCCAAAGGTGTCTGCGGATTGCTTGGTCTTCCCCCTAGTTCCTCTTCTGCGGCAGACCTAAAAGCAGCAGGGAAGTAGCATTCAAAAACCTTTCTTCACAACACTTCTGAGCGAGCACTGGTATTCCTGTGATAGCAGAAATGCAATCATTAACTCCTTGCTGTGCTGCTGGAAACAGTTCTGTGAGCAGGACAGGCTTGTTCTGGCATGGTCTTTGCATCGTGGCTGTCCTGATTGGCCCAGGCATAAAAATAGGCCCACATAGATTACTGAGCTGTGCACAACAGTTTGTGTGCTACTGTGATCTGATTTTGCCATGGTGGCCACAATTTCTGTTTCCCTCTGCGTTATTTTCTTTGAGCAGTCACTGATAGCGGTGCTGCCGTTTATCAGACAGAGGTGGAGACCCTGCTAAGAGCTGGTGGCCTTGGGAGCTGTGATATTCAGTAGCACTGACCCATTACTTCTCATGCAGATGTGGGCCATCAGGCAAAAAAGGCTGCAGCTGTAAGCAGGGGGAAGAGAGGGCTTGGAGGAGGTTGTTCTCTGGTATTCCAGCTTTCCATATATTGCTCAAACAGGAGCATGTTTCTTACTAGTTGCACTTGTTCTCCATGAGCAGTCTTGTTGCAAGTCAAGCCCAGGGAAACTAATTTCACTTTAAGACAGTCTTCCAAAAATTTGTATTGGAGCCAGACGATCAGTAAACATTAAACCAGATTATTAATCCTCTCTTCTTTGGATGTTGTTACATCTTGTTATGTCAGAAGACTCCATATGCACCATTGCTTATCAAACCCACATGAAATGTCAGCGTTAGTTTGCCATACATTCAGCTTGCAAGGTCAGTTGAGCTTTTTCCTTTTCAAGTATTTGGTGTATTGAGAAAGATTTTTCAGGATCAGTGAGAATCTTGGTTCTAAGTAATGTTTAGTGCTGTTGGTGTCACGTTCTCAGCTGGGCTACAGCTTTGTCTGCCAGGAAAACTATTCAGTTGCCCGAAGGAGAACAATCCAGCTCACTGCACAGTGTTCAACCCAATCCAGTTTGCCCCAGAATGCTCAGCCCAGTGCAGCTAACAGGTATTATGAGAAATAATTTATATTTGGAAAAAGTTATAGAAAATGCATGACTTCACCCTCCTACTCAACAGCTCTGTTCAAACATTTTGCCCAAACATTTTTCAGAGTGGAATTTGGTGTTGTTTCCTGGGAGTTCCTCGGATACTTGACCTTAGAGCAGTCCTACAGAAAACCTTCTGGGAAAGTACAAATTTCAGTGGAAAATCCCAGAAATTTCCTTGGGCAGGTCTCCTTTGGGACTAATGGCTCTCAGTCACATGGAGGTGATTTAAGAGCTCATCCTCATCCCAGTGATGTTTCAGCTTTTAACCATGTCCCCTTTTGGTTAGTTGGCTCATAACTGCATTTGCCCTGTTGTGGAGTGTTGTTGACAGTAAAGGAAAAGGAGTTACTGGCATATGCTGTGAAACACTGATCATGCCTAAAGCAATACTAAATTCCAAGGGGATTTCCTCTACCAGATTGAAGATGACTGTGGCTTCCCAATACTGTGCTCTCAAACACATGGGAAAAAATATGTGAAAATGTATAATCTC
Source organism: Actenoides hombroni (assembly GCA_024336885.1). NCBI lineage: Eukaryota > Metazoa > Chordata > Aves > Coraciiformes > Alcedinidae > Actenoides > Actenoides hombroni. The sequence goes on along the minus strand of WUAM01000287.1, from coordinate 88,356,309 downwards.
AAAATTGGAGGCAGAGGGAAAGGAATATTCTTGGCCAGTTCATGATGGGAAGCCAGGGGTTCATCTAAACCGTCCTTGGTGGTGTGAGAAGAACCCAACTTATTTCCCATTGGAATTTGTCATTTGTCCTTAAATGTATTACCAGAGCTGTAGTATTTTGGGGCCATCAGGTTGCCCCATTGCATAGGCTGTAAGGCCAGTCAGAGACTTCCAGAGAAGGACATTGCTGAGTAAAGCTTAACTGGGTAAGTTTTCAAGGGCTTTAAAACATATATTGGGAGATAGAGGAGGAGGAATAATCCAGTCAGTGATTGGTAGAAAATGCTTCATTAATGTTAGGCTTTAGGTGCAAAAGTACCGAGGAAGTTGTTTTTGCATTATCACAGAGGGAAGCAATACCAGCTAAGCCAGGGCCTGCAGCAGCAATAATTTACTGGAAATATTTACGTGTTATTTAATACCTTGACGTATTATCCAACTTGTGTAATGTCAACTGGGGTGGACTGGGGAGGAATGGCTTTGCAGAAGAATTTGTTTGCTCCCTGTGGAATATTTTCCCCAGCATAGCTACCTTCTTTGGCAAGGAGGTACATTCCAGGAATTAAAAAAAGTGCTCTTCAGCCATGCTTTGATGAACTGCTGGAATGTGTTCTCTTGCAAAGGTGACCTAACTTTGTCCAGATGGCCAGTCCTTCTCTGAGCAGAGATAACCTGTCTGTCTTTCTTCATTAGAGGGCAGGATTGCACCAAGTCCCCTGTGAGCTCCCTCTGAGCAGGAGAGCTACCTGCTAAATGGTGGAGCTGTTTAAATGGATGCTCTTCTGGTACTGGAAATGAACCCTCCCTTTCCCTCTCAGAGGCGTGTGCAGCAGGCGCTGTCTCCTGAGCAAACCACTTATGTGTGGGCTTCAGTTTTCCTGGTGGGTCTAGAGGACTTTCTGAACTGCAGCCAAATGGGCTGCGTGCTGAGAAAGAGGCAAGAGCTGTTCTGCTCATATTAGCAATGTCACAGCGATACAGTGAAGGAGAAGTGGATTGGGAAGCATGAAGTTAAGCTGGCATCTCTCTGCTTCCCCCTCTGTTTACTTAGCATCCACGCAGACAGCAATTTCATGATTCACCTGCTGAAGGATTTGTTTCACTGACAAAGCTGTGATAAATAGAGACTTGGCATCGTTTGCATGGTTGTTTAAAGGCACATGAGTCATAGAAATGAAGCTTTCAGACTTGTGATAGATTGGCAGACAGAGGGAGTGAAACATGTGTATTTTGATCTGGTTAGTCAATATCTGGAAAAAATGTAAAAAGCAATGTAACACAAAGCCTGGAGTTTCCAAAATAGTAAGGCAGGCTTAATTTTTTAGTTTGTAAAGGAGTAATAATACACTTTCCCTCTTACACTGCAGCTATTTATTTCTTTATGGCATCTAGCCAGATTTACTAATGTTAGCTATTGAGCACTAAAAATGAAGATGGTGCATAACACAGCGTGAAGAAGCTGTCTGAAATAACATGGGTTTTCCCGATTCGGGGTGACTGGATTGTCCAGCAACAAAAGCTTACGCAGAGCGTTGCTTCAAAAGGTGGACTGGCATTTGAGGAGTATTCCCAGAATCTCTCCTGCGTTGCTTGTGCAGTGTCTGTTATTAACACTTTGTATTATTAACAAAATAATCTGAACTGTGTCAGAGCGCTGGTTTTTCTGAGAGTGGGACTCATGGCTCCTGATCACAGGAGGTCACATGAATCGAGCTGTTAGGTGAACATGTTTCTGTTCCAGCAGAGCACTGAGTATTCGTGGTTGTCACTGATTTCAGTGTGTGGTAGTGACTCTGTTTGCATTTATCTTAGTGTAGAAAAGCAACTTTGTAGCAAAAGATACGTTGATATGTTTAGACACTCGTAAACTGAAACATTTAATAAGACATCTATGAACACGTTTTGAATGCCTGTCTGCTAGATATATGTCCTTTTGATAGTCCTTTTGAAAAGAGAAACTCATAAGTAGTTTTAAAATTGTAACACAATCACTGGGGGGAAGAAGTTAAAATCTGAGATTTTAACTAGGGATTCAAATAATAGTTTGTAGCTAAGAACTGATATTTTAGAGGAATAATGTTGCATGCAGTATTTCTTATTTTTCTTGTGCTTATTGATTTTTAAAATGTCACATGAACCTTTTCAATTTGTCCTGCTCTGTAGGTATAGATAGAGAGAGATGTACGAGCTTTCCAGTAGCGTGTAAGAATCAAAGAGATTGAAGTGATCACATTTTTCCATGGACTAGTGAAATGCTAGTGCAGTACCTGAGTTTTATGGACACAGTAAGACATCACCTTTGCTTTTATCTCTCTTTGGTTTGCACATGACATAGAACTTGTGAGATCAAGCAAGTTTTTGTGCAAGTCTCTCTTGGCGTATGACTGAAGTCAGGAGTGAGGTTCACTGCGTACTGCAGGTCAGTAAATGTATTTAATTCAAACAGTAACTGCATCAGTGTAATTTAGGGGCTAAAGACTCTTGTGTTTTGGCTCTTACAGCTGTTCTACACAAAATGAAGCCTTTCTAACCCTGACTTAAACCATTGTGACTGGACAATGATCTTCTCTAAGCAAACTTGACATCAGTTGAAAGTCTTCTGCAAAGCCAAATTCAGAATAATATAGCATATTTCATATCCATAGTCATTAAAAAGTGTGAGACACTGTAGTATTTGTCATCATTGTTCATTTTCACAGTTGTTACATCCATTCTGTTATCATAATAGCCTTAACAAAAAGTCCAGATAGAAAATAAATATGTAAAGAAGGTGGCAGAGATATGGCTTTCTTTAAACCATTTGTCTTCCTGTTCCCATAATGAATCTCTTCCTAGACTTTGCCTCTGGCTGAGAATAGTAATATTCCATTAACCCAGGAGATGTAGAACATGCTGCACTATGCTTGGAAGGTTGTTAGAAATTCCTCTGCTAAGGATGAGAAGTGATTTTCAATTGTTGGGCAGTCTAATCCTAGTAAGCATTTTAGCAAAATGAAACTACTAAAGTCACTGCGAAGCCTGATGTTTGGTTTTCATAATGAGCACATTGCAAAGATAATACAGGTAATATAGCTGTGTTGAGGCAGGTACATCAGCTATTACACTTAAAGTGCTGTCTAACACATTACAACCTGCTGGACATTGAAGCCTATTTTTAGTAAAAGAATAAATAAGCCAGCTGTGCCCTACTTTTTGTCAAAATGTGTCACGGGATCTTTATATTTGATTAGAAAAGTCAGCAGAAATAACACAAGGGAACTCAGTGCCTCATCTGAAAACTTGCAGTTCTAACAATCCAGTGCTGCTTTTTATTACAAGAATAGTTAATATTGAGTATGAGGTCAGACCCCTGAAGTGGGCAGAGAAGATAATAGATGGTGGGAGACTTGCCTGTGTGATGTGTGAGGTTACATGTGGACAGAAATGCTGGTTGTGTTAGACACTAGCTATTCAGGAGGCTTTTGATGAAAGAAGTTGCTTTGTATTGATGAATGGAACTATTTTTGCAAAATCTTTGTTAGTAAATGGGAAGAAATAAAAGCTATGTAGAGATATTTATATATAAAGAGAGAATGTAGCAGCAAAGTCAGATGGCTACTTCAGGGTGCTGTTAATCTCTGTAAAGACCTTGCTCTTCCTAATTCTGAGCAGTTGTTTTGATCTCCACTGACTGATAGATGATGGATGCCCACACACTTGATGAAAAAGCTGTCTTGTGAAGTATGGCCATACCCAGAAATCCATTTGCCATGAGCAGATGCAGAAAATAAGCAAGTACATATACATTTGCTATAGTATAGAATTAGTGACAACTAAGTACTTCAACCAGTTTCTCAACAGTTAAGTGATATATAAAAAAAAATAAATGCTGCTTTATTATAACAGAATGGGCATAAATTGATCAAGAGTGCCATCCTTTAAAAATATCTGTCTAAGAGCTCCTGACCATGGGCTTTCTGTGATTTAGAAGCAATATGAAGATGTGCCTTCTAGGTGTGGATTTAGAGGGTAGGGTAGGAGGGTTCAACTCCCAACTCTTACTGGCACACTTACAGCCTCAGTGCAGAGGGACCCTCCTTTCCAGCTCCTCCAGTCCACAGCCCAGATTTGGGGAGCCCGAGAGAAGCAGTTGTGCTCTGTGGGATCACCAGCAAAGCTCATGCTCCAGAAGGAGAGGTTGATGGGTTGATGCTCTCCAGCTTGGACCCAGCGCTGCACATCATCTCATACAGCTTGTCTGAGCAGGGAAAAGGGGAAGAAGCTGAGCCCACTTACTCACAGTCTGGCCATGTCTGCCCGGATGGGTGAGTCAGGTGATGTGCTGGTTGGTACTTCTGGTGTGTTCCAGTGGTCAGGGGAGGTTGAGGAAGAGGCCTTCTACTTCAAGTGGCTTTACAGCATTTAAGTTAGACTTAAAATTTGAACATGAGAGGCCTCAGCCACCTCATTCAGTCAGAGGAACAGAACAGTAAAGTGCCAGGATGCTGAATATTTGGGTGTCCGTGGTGCTGGCTGCTTGAGGCCCTGCTGTAGGTAAGAGTGGTTTGCCTCCTTGCCCCCCCTACATACGCTATAAGTTCTCAGAGAACTTTTTGCACTGTTAAAAGCTGCTTGTTCTTGCTGCAGGCTGTAGCTTTGTTTAGCCAAATTCAGCATCCATTTTGT
>WUAM01000287.1:88323879-88347115 GCA_024336885.1 Actenoides hombroni | reverse complement strand
GGCAGGTGGGTGTGCGCGGCCGAGGAGAATTGGGCGGCGGGAGGCGGCCGTGCGGTGGGGTGCGTGCCGCGCTCTGAGGGGACGGGGTCGGGACGGCGGGGCGCGCGCGGGCGGGCGGGCGGGCAGGCAGCTGTGCGTGGCGGTGCGGGGGCACGGCGGGGCTTCCCCTCGGCCGTCACCGCTGGCTCGTTTCGGTCCCTCCCCGCCCCGGGGCGCCCAGCTCCGCAGGAAGAGGGCACTTCTCGGTTGCCGCTGGTTGCGACACGGCGGTTGCTCAACGGCGCGGGAGGCTGCGCTCGCTGCCCGGCGCGGGGGGTAGGTTTCGGCCGGCTGCGGCCGTTTGACAGCGGGGCTGGGCGAGGGGCGCGGGGCGGGCGGCGCGGCGCGGCGGGAGCCGGCCCTTTGTGCGCTGCCCGGCCGCCAGCTGCCCTCGCGCCCGAGCGCGCGGCGGTAACGGCCGCCGCAGTAAGTGGCTGGCGCGCCCGGCCCGTGGCGCAGGCGGCCCGGGGCGGGACGGGACCCGCCGCCGCCGCGCTCTCTGGGGATCCGGGGCGGTCTTTCGCTCCCGCCTGTTCCCCGGTTACGCCTCCGATGCGGGTCGGGCTCCCCTCCGGCCGCGGGGCCGCTGGGCAGCGGGGTGGGCAGCGGCAGAGCCTGTGCGGCCCTGTCGGGGAGGCGGCGGGGAGAGGCTCGGCGGCCCCAGGTGTTCAGCGCCCTCCCCTCTGGAGGGGTGGCCGGGCACGCTTGGTCTGTGCTTCGCGCCGGGTGATTCGTTATGTTTTCCTAGCTGAGAACTCTTAGTGCTTGCTTTGTGAGTTTGAAGTGCTATTTAGATTACCCGATGCTCCTGTCTGGTTTCAGCGAGGTCTCTGAGCACTGTTTTCCTTCCGAGCCGCAGGAATTTGTATGGAAAAGCAGTGTTTATGGGGAGTGTTTGCAGTCAGCTGCTTGTTCGCCCTGCAGCCCGCAGTGGACAGTACGGAGGACGATTGCGTTGGCAGCCTGCCGTCGTCGTGTGCTTTCTTAACAGACTGCTGGACTCTTCCACAGCTGGTGACCTGTTTCTGGGTGAGGGGGGGATAAATCTTCATTAGTCCCAAAGAGTTCCTGAAAGAGAAACAGAAACCTTCCGTGCCAGAATCCCTGGTTTCTAGCTCCAGTGTATGTGCTTACAGACTGATGCTAGATACCTGCCAAGATCAAGAAAGCTTAGGGGTATTTTTTTGCCAGAACTTTCTGCTTTTATAGACTTTTTTTTTTTTTGTCACTAGATATAGTGATGAGTTTTGTTCATTTGGAATTGACAAGTGTAGCCAAAGTAAATGTTACATGCTCTCAAAGTCAGTGCTGTTGTTATGCTGTTGGTACTGAACTTTATTTAGGCTTAGGAAGTTTTTGAAGCTGGACGTTACTGGAAACCCCATCAACACATTACTGATGCTTTCAAGACTGTAGTTTAGGGTTCTAAGTTATGTGAATGCATGAAGGATGTCCCAGAAACTTGATTGGCCTGTGGTCTGCAGTATTAGCTGGAGACTCCCATAACTTTAGGTCTTCAAAGATTAGCTAAAAGGTGAAATAAAACTTGATAATACAGTTGCTTTGGGGAAAACTGCATATAAAGAAATATTGAATATCCATCCACTTGTCAAAGGGTTGCCAAATCCAGGGGAATGCATTAAGGTGGTTGGGGCGAATCAGTCACCGGATCACTTGGAAACTTTGATCTAGGAGCTTCAGTTGAGACAGCTGATGGCTTTCCCAGCTTCAGAAGTTTCATGCCAGCGAGCAGTGCTTTTCAGAAGAGTGAGAGAAAGAAAAGGATTACTGAACAAATGGGGTTTTTGGCCTTTTTTAAAAAGAGTATCGGTAATACCAAGAATGTTTTGTTGTGGATTGACTTGGAAACATGTTTGGGTGGGGTTTCAGCCTGTGTAATTAAATGGGTTTTAAAAACCTTTTAAAAAGGAACTTCCTCTATACATGGTCTCAATTAAATTTTTTTTTTTTAATATGTCTATTTAAATATCTCTCTTTCTTGAATAAAAATCTCTTCCGCTAAGTCAGGTTTCACTTCCTTGGAATATCTGATGTCATGAATTTGCTAGTTCCCCAATTGTCTGTACGCTTTTGGCAGAACTCCAAATTCTAGTGTAGGAAAGCCTTCTTTAAAAAAAAAAATAAATAAAAAAAGTATTCTTTTCTTGTTGTGATATAGCAGAGAAGGGATCCTGCCTTGAGTCCCTGATTTCAGTACTCCACTACTCCTTTCCGGGTAGTTGAATGTAGGGTCAATAGGCTTGTGAAATGTTGCATGCTTTTTTTTTAAACTTTGCATATGTCTGTGCAAATGAGAAATAAAAAATAAGAAGTTTAGTAAAAATGGAAGCTGTCAGAATGCTGTATGTACGAGGAGGAGTTATGTTGTTATTTTGAGATTGAGTGGAAATGCCCACCGATGTTTTTGTGCTAGAAAGTTGGTTTTGTGTTTCAGTGACCAGAGGCACAAAGTTAAGTAGCTTAAGTGCTTTTTTCATAGATCTAGAGATACCTGGGGAAGCTTTGTCCTTGGTTCTCTGAAAGCTGCCACCAGTTAACTTATCTGAAAATAAATACAAATGTTGTTGGCTGTGGAATGTGGCATTTTATGCAAAGTCCATGGGGCTGCTTCAGTCTGAGGTGGACTTTCTGACTTTCCACACTTGGTAGCAGCAGAGCATTCAGTTATGAAGTTAACCCTTTGTCACAAAGGGCAGTTTTTCCAGGAGAGAAAAATCTGAAATAACTGTAATTTACACATAGCAGTGACATAGAAGAGCTTGCTTATTTGGGTTTTGTTAGTAAATGTGAGTTTGCACACAAACTGACCCCCCTGGAGTGTTGACACGTGGTGTTACACACTACATCTCAAATCACTCGCCTCAGACTATGAGGGCTAAACAAAATAATTCAGGATTAGTCTCAGAGTGTGTTAAACAATTTGCTTTGTTGCAGTGCCGTTCATCTTCACAACTGGCTTTGATAAGTAAATTGGATCTGGTGGCAAAAATCTTGTGTTAGAAATTTAACAGCTTTTTACAACAAATGTTTAGAAATCACAGTAGTAAGTTGGAAGCAGGTGGTTTTGCTTTGAGTTGATCAGGAATATACTTAGGGTCCAGAATTAACAGCTGGTAACAAAGTGGTGGTTCTGTCAAAAATCAGAGGTTTTGCAAGGTTAAGGTTAGGTGTGCTTGTAGAATGCCTGAAGTACCCGTTAGTTTACCTGCAAGGTTGACCAGTCTCTTACAATCTGTCAAATTTACATGGGTAAATCTTTATAGCTCAGCCTTTGGTAGAAATCAGTTCAGGATTGTGGTGCCATTTACATCTATTAGAGTTGCAGAGCGAGGCCTTTGTGCAAAATTTACATACTGTCTTCAGGAGACTAAAGAAGCAAATAGCGACACTGATGTGTTAAAGCTTCCTTTGAGAAGTGAGATTGGAGCAATTATACTGTCTGTCACTAATAATTACTTTTTTTTTTTTTAAGAGGGGATGTGCATATTGTTTATTTGGTTTGGTTTTGGCAGTTTTAGGTAGTCAGAGTGTAATTGCTAGCGTGCTACAGAATCCGGCCTTCTGTAAATTCGGCTGTACACAAATAGAGGGCCCAGTCTGTCCTATGGTACCGCCTTCCCTGCTTCCACTGCACAGCTTTTGCTGGTGGCTGTAGGGAGAAAGATGCCCCAGATCTCTTTCGGTTGCATAAAAAAAAGGAGGGGTGGGGGGGTGGAGAGGGAGGCAGCTGTGAGAACTTTGATCATTCCGTTTCTCACCTTAGGTACTCTTGACTTAAAATTGTGAGTTAATTGAACTCAGGAGTAATTTAGTGTCTTTGGAGCTAAGTCTACACGTATTGAAATATTTTTTGTATTTGCTTTGAAAGGAGCATAAGAATTATGAGCACTATACTTTTTCTCTTGATGGAAAATATCCTTAATATGGATTTGCTCCTCACAGCTTGCTTTTGTTCCTTTCAAAATTGTTAAACCTGCATATTTTGGGTAAGTAGCATTGCATTAGATTTTCCCAATGATAGTGAACTCTAAAGATTGCTCTTCTGTTTCCAGAATATCTTGCTATTATTTGCAATAGTTATTTTGATTTTTAGAATAGCTCTGTGAATTCTGCATCAAAATATCTTAAAGGAACCCCCATCAGAGATACCACTGTCTAGCTTTATGCTTGTGTTTCATAACTCTGTGTTGCTGTAATACTGAACAGTTTTTCTACTTCACTTTTTTTTTTAACAGAAAATTTGAACAAATGAGGTATAGTTCATTGGGGTGGGGCTGGAGTGAGTTTACCTGCTGGGATAAATCTGCCTCTAAAAACAGAGTTCACAAAGAATTGTGAATATTGCACATAAAAAAAAGTCTACTTATAGAGCTATTTTATTTTTCTTTCCTCAGAAACTATGGTGATTGGGAATGGGAAAGATATGCCCTGTAATGAAAAAAACCCAATAAAGATTTGATGTTGCAGGTATAATTTCTGTGCTTGTATATGATGGTATCTCTCTGCATGTGTTTACTTGTAGGAGGGGAGGAGGTGACAACCTTGCGATTGCTAATTTCTTTTTATGAGACCCAAGTAAGCAACGTGTTCTCATTACTATCTTTTGTAGTTCACTTTTGGGGTTTACCAAAGGTTTAGGCTGAAGAGTCTAAACTTCTTTTCACAATGTTCTTCTGAGGCTTTTCCAAGATTTTTTGTATCCAGAAGAGAACGCAGAGGCTTTTGTTCATGCGTTACTTTGGAACTGATGAACATTGGATGGGTATTAGAAATAATATATGCTTTACAAAGTGTAATATTCTGTGAAATGGAATCTGCAGAAGAAAGAACTCTCTGGTGACAGCTGTGCCAGGGAAGGAAACCAATAGTCTGCAGATGAGGTCTAGGCTAGGATACAAGTGGACTGCTATGGTAAGGGCTCAGCAGTCTGGGACTAGAGGTACACCAGGGAGATGTAGGCTTTGGTGGGGTAGAAATCTTGATGCTGGGAGGCTTGCTTTTGGATCCTGTTTCAGTGCTTGGAGATGGCTGGCAAGATTTCTTGTTCTCTGCTGGTATTGAGATGTTGGGTTTTTTTCATCTGTATGCCTTGTTAAAGATGCAATTCGAGATGTCAGTGAAGATATTTAAGGAGGATTGTCCAGGTCATGACTAGGGGTCCTATAGGCAAAGAAGACTTAGTACCTTATGTGTATGTCCAGTCTATATAGGCACACAAAATGGGCACATCAATGAGACACAGTAGGATGTATGTCCTGGTACTAATCTGTGCAAATCTACAAGAGCAAAAAAATATCATGAGTCCAAACCTAGTAGGAAATAAAATTTGAACTGTAATTTTACACCTTCCTGAAAGGAGTTTGTAGTGAGGTGTGGACTGGTCTCTCCTCCTAAGTAACAAAGGACAGGACGAGAGGAAATGGTCTCAAGTTGCACCAAGGGAGGTTTAAGTTGGACATAAGGAAAAGTTTCTTACTTAAAAGGGTTGTCCAGGCCTGGCCCAGGCTGCCCAGGGCAGTGGTGGAGTCCCCATCCCTGAAGAGATTTAAAAGCTGTGGAGATGTGGTGCTGAGGAACATGGGTTAGTGGTGCCCTGGCAGTGCAGGGCGAAGGGTTGGACTTCATGATCTTAAAGGTCTTTTCCAACCAAAACAATTCTATGGTGCTATGATTTTATTCTTTCAGTTACTTTATGTCAGGTTCAAATGGAAGTTTCATGGGAGTCTTGCATAGACCATGATGTTAGGATTGAGCCATAATATCTGGAGGTGAGGAACACTTCTTTGTGTCATCTGAAGTAGTTTAAATTGTTTACTCCTAGTAATAACTGAAGCGTGAAGAAGTGTATGTGTGTTCTTTAGTGGGAGGACTGTATTTGGGAATCTGTGATAAATGCTGACTGGAAAGTGAGTAGTAGTTTTTGAACCCTCTTGAGTGAAGAAAAGCATCATTAATCTGGCAGATTGTCAGCAGCAAATGGTACATAACTTTTGGCAGAAAACTCTACTAGCAAAAAAAGGAGACTTTCCTTTCTGTTGTTAATAATAAAAATGGGGAGGGACTGATTCACTGTTCTCAGCAGTGGTTCAGCTTCTTTTGAAGAGCTGTGTAAGGCAGACACAATGCTTTTGAGAAAATTCCTTTTATATTTTATTAAAAATAAACCCCCACAACTTTCTAATATACTGATAATCTGCATCCACTTACATAAATAACTTTAAGTAATAACTTTATTATCATTACAAACTATTACAAACTATTTGTAAACTATGGCAAAATTTCAAGTGTTATTTAAAGACAGAGATAACCACTACTAAGATTTGTGTTAAACTGCCTGTAATATGGTGACTCTACATCCTAGGCCAGTTTTACTTCCCCAGCACTAAAGAAATACTGTTCTACCTCTATTAGTGGTAGTAATTTTTATTAAAAAAGTTTTTTTACACTTGAATTAGGTGATCTCTAGCACTGTTGAAAATTTTAGTGAGCTCAACTTAATGATTTTACTTCATTTTTTTTAACCTAATAATAAAAGCATTTTTCTTTATTGAGTTGTTGCTTTGTTAGAGTACCATTTTTTAATACTCAAATGTGATTCTGCCTAAGTTCTTAGAGTTCAGCTAACATGAGTACATAAAAATTGTTTATTTTTATATGGCAGTCTATTTTGATAACTATAGTAATTTCTGCTTCCTTTGGGTGTAGTAAATAAATCTGGTGTAGGAAGAGCTACAATGATGAAGGATAGCAGCAAAGTACTCTGTAAAAAGGAAAGGCTATTTAATAGGAATTAAACTCTTCAGTAAAAAAATGTGAAAGAATATGAAGGCATAAAAGTTAGAAGTAATGTTAAGACCACAACCATCATTTCTCATTTGAATTTGTAGTAGTTTCATCAAATTTTGCAGCAGCTCTGTGTCTTTTGAAATCGAAGGTGCATATTTGGTGCTTTCACAATTTCCATTGCTAGAAATATGCTGGATTACAACTCATTTTATATTCAGTTGGCTGGTTACCAAAAAATAGAAGTCCTCACCTATTTCTACTTTAAATAACTTCTATTTTTTCCTTTACTCCATTTTGTTTAACATGAAAGCTTCAGCGTTAATTTACTTAGGTGATCAATGCTGTGGGTAAAGCACTGGATAGGGATTGCTAATAATTAGGTTCTGTTTTGAAGTGTGTCACGTGGCTGCTGTTTGAGCTCAGAGAAGTTTGGTTATCATGGTATGTTTACATCTGTGTGTTGAGGATGATGCAGTTGCTCTTTATTTCTTACATGCCTTTGCTTGCTAAACTTTTGTTGTGTTTATGTAATTGAACAGACATAATGTCAACTGTCACGGGCCTTCAAGTATGTAAGATGCTACTTGTGGATAAATGAAGATGCTTCATTGAAAAATATTTAGTAGCAGCTATGGTAGAAATGAAGAGCAGATAGATTTTCTGTGCTTTATATTGGGATGGAGAAAAGGTAAATGTATTTTTAAGTGGCACCATTTAAAAAAAACCCCAGCTTCAGTGATGACACATGATTGGCCTTGTATCTGTGAAAATGCTTTTGTTGAAAGAATCTCCTTTTTTTGTATTTAAAAAACCCCCATCAAAACCAATAGAGGAGTTACTCCTAACAAGTAGGTAGAAGTCGACTGTAATACAGCAGCTAGAGCATTTCTAAAGCATCATATTAAAAGATGAAGAAGTTAGAATCTGTAGTGCATGGTTGTCATGGGAATAGAAATTTGAATGATCAACCCCCATCTCTTTATAGCTGTTTTCGTAGAGTTAATATTCCTGGTGCAGTTAACTTTTAGGTAAATTTTATGAGAAGGCAGAGCAGTTCCTGCCTTAGCCTATCACTGCAGCTAATCATTTTAGTGTCCTCCAATTACTTTCTTTTTAATATGATTGTCACAAATCCTGTCGCTGTATTTCCAGACTGATTCGTACAGTGATTACTTGTCAACTTTTATTGCATGCAGCTACAGGATTTAAAGAAGCCTTCAGCATTTGGTGGCACCTTTTGTGTTCCTATCACTCATTACTGATGTTTGAAATACTGGTATATCACTGCCTAAGGCTGCTCTTCTGGGGTGGTCGGCTTGTGAGAAGGAGAGATGCAGGCTGTGTGTGCTGTACTGATAAAGCTCGAAAAAGCCAAACCTAATACATACCAATTATTATCAACATTTGTCACCCTCTTGTTGCAGAAAGTTCCTTCTTTATTGTTAATTTAATTGGGGATTGTTGGACAGGAAAGTAGCATGCTACTTTTATTGTGTTTTCTAGCTCTATTTGTGGAGTAGTAAAGGATTTCTACCCGTGTAATGGCAATTTTCTCAAAAAGCAGACAGTGTGGTTGGTTAGACCCCTTGTATAAAGGAGTCTTCAGAAACAGCAGCATTCCTGAATTTTTTTTGGTGTTGTACCTTTTTTTGTTTTTTTATCTTTCTTTTTTTTTCTTCTGTTTTTTTTGTTTGTTTTATTTTGTTTGTGTGGTTTTTTTCCTGTAATGTACTCCCCCCCTGCCCCCCATGCTTTACTTGTGAGAAGTAAAACAAGATTATAGAAGCACTTTGTTTTCTTTCTGATTTGAGAGAGAATTTGAAAGGAGTTAAGGCAAATATTTTTGAGTCTTTTATCAAGACTTGCACCCCTTGGTAAATCACTCTCTTGCTGTCAAGCGTGGTGGTGAGAAATTTTTATCACGGCCAAACCATTATTGTTTGTATGGGAACTGCAAAGCATTTGCTTTCATTTGCAAGAGTCACTGTTTTTTGATTTCTGATTTTATGATCTATTTTAAGAATTGCTTTAACTGCTGCTCCAGTGCTCTTCTATGTGCCCAGGTTTATGTACCCTGAATGCTGCTAGTACTGCTGTTGTTGGAAGGGGAAGCAGCGTGCTCTGGAACGTAGTTGTTCTGTAGTAACGAAGCGGTTGTCAAAAGAAAGCCTCTCTAGTACTTTGCTCTGGAAGAAGGAAGAGCTCATTCTTGTTTATCAGAGAACGAGAGAGCTTCTAGGTGCCTGTTACTGGAAACCAGTACAAATACTGCTCTGGTAGTTCAGTAGTAGCAGGATAAATACATTCTCCAGAATGCAGCTGTTGCCTCCTCTCCTCAGTCTTTCCACACTTTGCCTGTCAGAGAAAGTCTCATTTTCAGTCCAGCCTTTGTCAGGTACCTCTTTAGTCTTGTGGTTTTAGAAAGGTAAGAGTGTTTGTATTTTATTCTTTCCATCTTGCTGCTCGTAGTTCACCTCGGTGCCAGGAGTATGCTAGGAAATCATCTCGAGTATAGTAGTAATGTGGTTAGAGGAGTTCTGTTCCCCACAGCATAGTAACACTAAGGGTGTGTAGTCGCTGACCTGTGTGAGAGAGCAGCTTGCTCTCTTGATGGAGAAGGATTTCTGTTCTCTGCCAGCATCGCTAGCACAGGGGATCATAGCTGCTGCTGCTGCTACACTCTGTGCAGAATGTGCTACGGGGCACTGCACCGAGAGACTACTTGGAGCAAGTTACAGCTCTAGTAGTGCTATAGCTTTCTTCCTTCTCAAGATAGAGAAATACGTTTCTCCCTGCAGTGTTCCCCATGCCACAAAAGGCTTTTAGTTCTCTCAGAATTAAACCTGTAGAAAAAATAGTTCTTTACTGAAACCTTTTCATTAATGAAGCTGAAAAGTGCTTTGTAGACTAAATTACTATTCTGAGCATTGTAGATGATGAAAATAGAGGGGGGTTGGTTGGTTTTTTTCAAGTGTTCTGTAATTTTAGGTGATATATCTAAAAGTGTAAAACATGACTACTACTCAAATCTGATTTTTGGATCCAAACTAAGATCTGAAGTATTGATTTGATAAGAGGAGGGTTGTGGGTTTTGTTTGTTTTTTTTTTTTTTAAACCAAACACTCCCCTGCTTCTAGCCTGGGTGTAGTGCAAAGTTATGGTTCCTAAATGATGGAATGTTATGAGTTGTCCTGCTGAAATTAGGCTTGATATTTTTACATTTTTTCTGAATAACCTCAAAATATCCAACCAGACTTCCATGAGCAGAGCCCAGTAGCTACATATTTGTTGAGTTATAAAAGTTGTTGGTCATTCTGGGAATTAGTTATCAGTTCTAAGAAAACAGAATCTTTGATAGCCACGCACTTTCTTGTTAAATAATGGTCATATGAGATGATTGAGAAGGTTATGGGACTTTCATGTAAGGAGGCATTAGTGGAGACAGTCTATCAATGTATATTGCATTGCAGCTTTGATTATATTGAAGAAAAAATAGTTAACAAGAATAAAATAATCTTTAAAAAGAATTTGATTCTGCATGGATTTTTATTTCACCTAAAGCAGTATTTGAAAGTAGAAGTCTCAGGGAGGGGGTTATTAAATATAAATTCATGCAAAGGAATATATTAGAACCTGGGAATATGATTGTTTATATTAGAAAATTTGGTCTGAAAATCACTCCTAGATCTGTTCTGTATTGTAAACTGTGCACTGATTGCCACTGTACTGCTAAGGACTAGAAGAAGCAGGGATATCATAAAGCTGCTGTCATTTCAATGTTTCAGAGGAAGTGTGAGAATTAAGGCAGAAGCCCAGCCTTGCATTCAGGCTTGCTGTTAGTTTTCTGTTCAGTTTTGCCTGGTTTTTTCTCACCCCTTTAAACGCCTATCAGGTTTGCTCATTTGAGCAGGAGGGTGACTGTCCTTGCCTTTTTCACGCTCCTGCTCCCGTGTTCCCTTAGTGATACTCTCCCTTTCTGTTTTGTAACACAGTTGAGGTTCTTGGAGGGTTTCCATACACCCACTGAGAACCTGAATTTGTACATCTGGCATGAACATGCAACTCCTTTGATAACATCCTGACTTTTCAGCACTGGAGTATGAGGCAATAGAAGTTTCACTATGAAAGAACAAGGAGTGGAGAGCAAGAGCAAATTAAAATACACATTTCATTACCGAAAAAGAACGTAATAGATTTGCTTTTGAGTGTTGGTTAGAGCTGAAGGTAAATGGCATTTGTCAGATGCTTGAATTTTTCCTTTTCAGCACAAGAAATATCCTTAGTGATTACTGATTCAGCTATGTACACAGTAAATACTGATATTAATGATGGAATACTGTTGATATTTATCACGGGGTAATGTTTGGAATCAAACAGCAGGTTGGAGTGCAGCAGCATGTCTTTGAATTACTGCTCTGTTAATCACCACACTGTAATCCACCCTTTGGAGTTGGTTTTAATTGTAAAGAACAAAGCATTTAAACGGATACCTGGGGTGGAGTGGGAAGTATCTTTACAAAATGGCTCATATTAATTATTTACTGAAAAATTAAATGTTTAATCTTGCTATTAACGCCTAGTAACGTGTTCTCTTTTTGGTGTTCATGTTTTATTTTATATAAAAGCAGAATTTGGGAACTAAATAGAAGAAAATTTGCATAGTTTCACCATATTAGGCATTTAACCAAATGTAAACGGGAAGTGAAACATCAGCATGTGAAAGTAGTGAAGAAAATAGACTACACAGAAAAGATCACAAGAAACAGCAATCACGAGTAGTCCTATTAATACTGCTTCAAGTAACTACATGGTTGTGATAAGATCTTAGCAAAGTCAAGATGAAGACTCACTGTTTTATTTCTCTGTTTAAAATGCAAGTAAATATTAATTCATTGAGTAACTTTTGGGTGGAACCAGTGGGGGTTTTTGCAGTGTTTCTATATCTACTCTCACTCTAGTGAGTACAAAATGCATCAACAATAAGGACTGTATCCCAGTACCCTGCGTTGTGAGGCAAAGGCTGGTCACTGAGAGCTGTGTACCTTAAGTCTTGCGGAGTTTAAGCCCATCAGAGTGAAATCCTGGAGGTGGACTTCTGAAAACTTGAGAATGTCTGGAAATGGTCTTGGGCTTGTGAAAAGAATGTAAAATTTCTTCATCAAAAAATGGTGGTGTGGAGGTAATTCTGTTCCTTAACAAGCCTTTAGGTTCTGTGTTATTCCCAGTAATTAAAGTAGCTTCAAAAGTAAGTTTTAGAACTAAAGTATGGGGCATAATTGTGGTTTGATACAGGACCAAAAGAACCTGTGCTTCCCTGGCATCTCCCAGGTAGTAGGGATTGCTGTGCTGCTGGCAATTAATAGCCCCTCCCTGAGACTTACACTTTCAAATACTGCTTTAGGTAATCAAAATCCATGCAGAATCAAATTCTTAATTACTGCTTGCGATCTATTTTAGTATCAGAAAGATGAATTTTAGTAGTGTGACTGATGAGGTTGTGTGGTCATTGCAAGTCAGTTGCCTGTCAGGTCATTAACTCATGCAGACCTCACTGGAGATGTCCCAAGGGCTTGTGCAGGGTGGTGGGTTTGTTTGCTCCTGCCTAAATTACTGCTCGGTGGTTAAGTTAGCTCAGCCTCAGGCCTTTGAGCTTTGCACACTTGATGTGTGCTGTGTGTGCGCAGGTAGGTGTGGATCTCTTAGAAGAGAAGCCCTGGTCTGTGTCTGGCTTCTAATTCTGCACTTCTGTAAGCCACCAACCAGAACTGGAAAGCCTGCAGCACTGGCCTAGAGATGCCAAGTGATCTGTGGTCTCTGGGAGGAGATGGTGGAACTTAGGTCCTCACATGGATCAGTCTGTTCAATCTAAACTATCAATGTCTTTGACACTGTCTTTGAAGCTACTGGACCAGGTGGATCATCATTTGTGCCCTTAACTGGCAATGAGCTGGAAAGTGTTACTCATTTCACTGCGTGTTTAGAAGTAAATCTGAGCATTTGTTTGTGAGCCATCTGAAATCATAAAACCACTGTCTTTTTAGGGAGTGGTCACGTGCAGCCTAGAACTTTGTGCTTTTTCAGCTACAGAGCACCCTCAGATCGAGTGCATTCTACAGGCCAGAATCTCTGCCAGGGATGTTTTGAGATTTGGCAGTTGTCCTTACAAGTTGTCAGCACTGGCAGCCAGCCCTCTCTAATCCTGAGCCCGTTTGCAGGGTCTCCCACTTACAGAGACTTTGCTAATCTTGATTTCAGCATGCTGCTCTCAGTGAGAGAATGGTTGGTTGCTGAGCATGAGAGAGGAAATAATCTGCCATCTACTAGAGACTTTTTTTGTTAAGCTTCATTAACAGTGACGTGTTCCCCTTCTGCTTTGCCCAGAGTCATTTCTTTCGAAGGTGGCAAAGCAGAAGAAAAACAGTTCAATCATTCTGGGGAAAATAAAAAGAAATTATTTTGGTTTAGTTTTTTTGTTTGTTGATCCTAAATCACACAGGTGATGCCTCGCCGCCTGGAAGTATCTATTCTTTGCTCCATTAGTTGAAGGGTTTTCATTTTCCAGTGCCAGTAAGAACACCAGGTCTTTTGCTGTTTTGTTGACTTGATTGAAAGGACAAAAGATTGTACTTTGCCTCACAACTTCACTCACACTGAGTTCTAAACTACAATGAGTAGAATTCCTGAGTTACTTAACCCCGAGTACCATCAGGATATGTTACTATTACAGAGGGATTCTCCTCATGCTCTGAAATGAAATTCCCATGTCTGTCATCGACACCCTGTTAGAGATCAGTGTTTTCAACAGTTGATGAAAACTTGCGAGATCTTTTTAGTGTCACTGTACAATTCTAAACTGAAAGGAATTAAGCAGCGTGTGTAACCAAGTAAAAGAAAGAAAACTGATTTTATGTGAAGTATATTAGTATGTGCTTGTGTGAGTATAAGTGTCTTTTGGCCAAGCCTGTTGGATAGTGCAGGGGTTGGCGAGGTGAGCCGGAGCTTCGGGAGGCTGGCTCTTGGGGTAGCAGCAGCGTGGCTTCCTTGGAAGGTGAGTCACAGTATTTGAATACAGAGCTCCTGCTCCCAGTCACCCACTGGATAAATGCAATTATGATAATAAGTTGTGCTTAATGTCACTGTTACTGAATTTAGCCTCAATCATACTTTGAACTGTTACTCATTTAACTTAAAGATTACCGCTGACCCACGTTTTTTTAGTTATTAATAAAAATGCTTTGTGACCTTTGTTTTCTCCATCCTAAGGGAAAACAAAGGCTGTGAACTGATTTGCAGTTCTGACATAGAATTTTTATTTTTTTTTTTTTTTTTTTCCAGCTCATTTGGCTTATAGCTTGGTATTCTGCAGTGTCTGTCTCTGCTTGGGTGTTTGGTTTTGTTCTTTTTGTGTGTGTGTGTTTTGTTTTGTCTTTTTTTAAAAATATATTCTGTGGGTATTTGTACGTGCTGAGAACATGTAACCTATATGCCTGTTTTGTTTTGGCTAGAAAGATTCTGTACAAGATAGGTGGGTTTCGTAGAGCAGTTGTGGTCTGCATTTTAAAGTGGCAATGTTTTGTAAAAGGTTGAGGCTTTTTACTTAAAGAATATTATTGTTTCGTGACCAACCACCACGACCTGTGAAAGTAGAACAGAAGGAAGAACACATTGCTGTGTGTATAATACTACACTGCCCCTTGTCAATAAGACATTTTGTTTCTTGATGCTAGTGCAGAAATAAGTGCCACCTTTAAAAGGTCAAAACTGGCCTCTGCTGTTTAGGAGACCACAGGCACTGCGTAATTGGGATGATGCTCATGTCCAGTTGTACTGTTTGGATCAGTCTGCACCCAAGACCAGGCAACATATAGGAAATGCATTGTTCAGATTCAGGCTTTACCTTGCATTTTCAACATCTGCATGAAGATGTGCAGCATGTGAAAGTCAGAAGTTACTGTGATTTGGCCAAATGTGCGCTGTTGCAAGGTCTTTTTCTCACTGTTTTAATTCCTGAACTTTGCTTACAATGGCTAAATTACTGGTACTGAAAGTTCTTGAAGAATTTTGTACCTGTTACTGTTGAAACATAGGACTGAGAAAGGAGGGAAAAGAATGTTGTTTTATATTTCTCAGTATTTTTTTCATGTCAAGGTACTTGGTATATTTAGTGGTGGTTAATACTCCTCTTGTCTCAGACTTGGTGAAATGGCGAGTTTCTTTATTGTCGAGTGGATCCTACAGCAGCTAATTTCCCTTGACGTTCACATGTTCAACCTTCAGTGCTATTGAGAGCTGGAAATGCATGGAACAGCTTTGAAGTGGCTGAGGTTGTGAACCAGAAGCTATAAAACACCCCAGTTGTAGGTTTCTCTGTGCATCGCTGCCTGAAACATCTGCTAGTGCTGTCAGTGCTGGTCCTGCTGCTTTCCTCACTGCATTCATCCAGAGTAGGAGATTTATTTGCAGAAAGGAAGATCACTTGAGAAACTGCTTTATCATGTTCTTCACCACACTCTTGAGTTCCTTATCCTGAAGCAAACTCGGCATATCGTCTCTAACAGATGGCTTCTTTGTGTGCTCTGGCAGAATTCACAGAGGAGCCCGTCTGATGGGTCTAGAACTTGTTATGGAGTAGAAGAGCATAGGGCCACAATTAGGCCAGTAATTTCTATGTGACATCTTATATTGCTTATGAATGAATGTTTGGTTGGTTTTTTTCCTCTTTCTTTGCAAGTGACCTATTTCCCTGGCTTATAATTGCTTCTCTTTTACCCAAGATGCCACACAGAAGTTGTAGGCAAAGATGTCTTACATGTTTTCCCCCACTCTTCCATCATGGTACATTTTATTGGCTTTGGTCATATGTTTGTAAGGTTTCCGTGAACCTAACGAAGTACAGAAGGTAGCTGCAGAGCTATAGAAGTTTTACTGTGTTGTCACAGGCATTTTGATTGCCACCACACAGTTTTATGATATCTGAATTATTTTGTAAGTGGATGCAAGAGCAAGTGCCCAAGGTGGTGCGGTGTTGTGGTTTTGGCTTGCAGGAGGCCCTGCTCGTAATGTGCAGGTGACAGTTCTGTTTTTCCTGTGTTCCCCAGTGAGATGCAGTGTGGAAAAGGTGTGTGCTTGTCAGAGAGTCCAGTTTATGTTCCCTGTTGGAGGCAGTTGCTTCAACTCTTTCTGATCTTTACTCCATTCCCAGAGGTTGCACTTGCAGTTCTTGGGCAGTGGGAGTTCTCACTGGCTGTTTCTGGTACTTAAAAGACCAGCAGAGTTTGTACCTTGCTGGTAGGTAGTAGAGTCAGCAGCCTTTGAGAAATTTTCCACTCGTACTTTGAAGGTAGAAAGTGTACTGGCACGTGAGAGGTTGACCATGATGTGATCTGCTGATAACCATCTGCTGTAACCTCTGCTCTGATGGTCTGATGAGAAAGGTTGGTTAGCTAGAAAGATAAGCTGCACACTGTCATCCTGTAATGAAGGATTTGTTTCTAGTGCTTGAATACAGCAGCGGGTAGTTTGTGTGCATTAGAAACGTGTTCAGGCCTGGAGGGCTTGCCATGCCCTTAGCTACCCTCGGAGCTCAGCTGGGGGCAGCCTGCTGGCAGTGTGGTGTCGGAACTGCAGGGAGATGCTGACTCCTGCGAGAACAGGGTGGGGGGGTGGTGGAAGAAAGGGCAGAGCAGGAGGGCAGTGAGCAGAGGTCAAACAAGAGACAGGGGAGAGCACAGGAATTAGTTAAACAGTGACTGGAGCTATTCATGATGTTACTGGCTTCTTAAATGTGTGTGTTTTACGGACCCCTCGATATTTTCTGGGTGTTGTGCAGGTGACTAACCCTCAGACTGGGTGCCAGTGCCTTGCCCGCTGTGCTAATACACATTTCTTTCATCTCGCACCAAATTCTGAGTAAGGCATGAGGAGTATTAGCTCTCCTTGCCTCACTAGCATCTTAGTGATCAATACAGTGCAGGAGGTTGACTCTGAGATGATTTGAAACACGGCAGGAGCCAAGCAGCTGTCTCCTGGTTCAGGTCACGGTTTGCACACTGTGGTGTGAAGAAGGAGGAAAGAATGAGACAGAATGTGGCTCAGAGCAGGAATGGCAGCAGTAATAGGGCTGCCTGCTTTCTCTTCTGGTACTGAGTTACTTAACAAAGCACAGTTCATTTATTTATTTCTTTCCCCCCAAATGGTCTCTTAGTCAAGAAATCTGAAAACAAATCTGTGTTACACATTGTTTACTTTTATGAACTTAGTAAAATAGCAGTATGGTATAGGGAAGGAGTGAGGTCACAGCTTTTTCCAGTGTATCAGTGCTGCTACTAGAAAACTAGTATTGTGTGTTTTGGCTGGGATTCCCACATGGCCTTTGGGAGACTTCTCTGTGGATTGCTAACCTCCATGGAAGCAGCAGTTGTTGGGGTAAGTTTATGTCCTCTATACCAGCATGGCATATATGCAATTTCCAAACAGCATTCCTGGCTATGCTGGTGCTGGAAGCTTTCCCATACAGGGTTTCCTGTGAATTTAGCCTGGTGTGGTAGGCTCCCATCACTGGATTTACCATCACATGTCTAGTCAGCCAGAGACCTCTATAGGGCTGGGATATCCAGTTGTTAGTTAAAATGCCATCCTGCTTCTGTGGTACTTCAGACACGACAGATCATGAAAAATTGCTTCCTGGGGTGGCAGTTGTGGCAGTGATGACTGTCTTGTATCTATAGCATGATGCCCTTCACACTCTTTGCCAAGCCTCCTGCCTTGTGGCTGCTGGCTTTTGGTTCTGGTTTTTCGGACTCCATAAACACAGATACTGATGTGACTGTAACACATTAATGCCAGACTGATGCTTTAGCAGTGGTTGTAAGAGATTCACACTGTTCCTCTGTCCTGGCAATTGCTAGATCATGTAAGGCTGCTTTTATTTTCCCCTAGTCTGCCTTTTTGGCCGTTGCTTGCCGTAGACTCCCGAGTCTTTAACCACGAGAAGTTTCTGGACTAGTTCATAGCTTTATGCACTACAAGGTGCTTTTCAAAAGCTTGTGCGTGGAGCAGTAACACTTTGTCAGAGTTAGGCAGATGGGGTAGAGGGAACGACAGCCCTTGGGTCTCATCCCTGTGCTGCCCTGAGTTCCTGCAGCCGCAGTCTGGGCTGTGCAGCGCGGTTTAGGCAAAGAATTGTTTGTGGCAGAGGCAGCGTAGTTACAGGCCTTGTGTTCTGTGGCTTGGCCTACAAACCTGTAGATTGTGTCACGCAAACTGATAGCTCTGCTTTGTTCTCAAGGGGGTTTTAAATACTTTTATGTTTATTACACTTTGAGAGCCTGCTTGGCTCTCAGCAGATGTGGTCAGGAGGGTGAAGGCACCTCTGTCTCCCCTTCTCGTCCTTAATTGCAATGGACATCTGTTGATCTGATCCAAATCCAGTGTACAAAAACTTAAAAACATTTGTTGCAGCTAAAAAATGTTTCTGACTGTATAATTCATCAATATGGTACTTATATCAATAGAATAAGTGGCTTCTTCTATATATTTTTTCCTTTTTTCTTTCTGGTAGCTGAGTTTGCATGTATTCAATTGTTAGATTGTGTAATGTGAATATGGTACTGTTAAAGAGAATGAAAATGTAGGGTTAGTGAGATATGTCTACGCACAAAGTTTATGGAGCTGTTAAACCAGCTATAAATTGCTGATTTTCTCATTTGGTTAATTACATTATGTTCTTTTGCTTTTTAGGTCACTTTTGGGTCATCTTGTGTAACCTTCTGAGAAAAGAAGGGTAATAGTAAGAAAAAGATGTTTAATAGAAGTATCTTCACTACACAGTCAGATTGAAACAGGAACAGGTACTCTGGAGTAAGTATTACAGGTGTTTGGTTTTCTGGTTTTTGTTGGTTCTGGGTTTTTTCCCTTTGTGAAGTCAGCTGCATGATTATTAGTCTAATATTGTATTTAACTTCGTTATAGAGCCATTAAAAAAGCGAAGATGAGTAACTTCATTCTCATTTCAATTGATCAGCTGGTAATAGATGCTCTTTTGGACTCTTACTGAAGTATCTCATTTCCTGGAAGCAGTTGTATCTTAAGAAATTTACATAGGCTTCAGATATTTCACTTGGCTCCTGTGTATTCTGGGTATGATTTGAGCAGCCTAGTGTAGATGTAATTACATATAACCCTCGATTTGCTGGCAAAAGTTAAAGCTCTGCCTGTATCTTCCAAGGAGTTTGAAAGTGTGTGTGTATATATATATATATATATATAATTTAATTATTTTTTTTTGGCTGTAACTTTTCCCTTCTGGCACTTTCTGCATGACTTTGATATTTTTGTTGTCAATATTTTAATATTTATCTTGTATTGCAGTTCCATCATCGATCAAACAAGCATAAGTCTTCAATTTGTGGATTTTGGATATGTCTTTTCTTCACTGTTTCTAGTTAACTTGCAGCTTTTGTGAATTCTAGGCTGACATGTGTATCTCATTTATGATATAAGAGGCTTAGCTACCTAACTCAGGGGCTGTGGATTGCACCTTTTGGTACTGGATACCTAAACATTCATACACTTATATGATATAATTTTTAATTTCTCTGTGCTTCACTTGCTTGAGGTGGGAAGGAAAATATTTTTCTGTCACCTTGTTTGTGTCAAATTATAAGGTGTTTAAACATATTCTTGTAGAGGTTAGAAACTGGGAAGAATTTGCATAATTCTCTGACTGGTGCAGATTTTACTCAAGAGGAAATGACTCTTTTTAGCTTCTTCTTTAAAAAGGGATGTGTACGTGGTGTCATAACTTGGGTAGAAAAATGTCTGTGAAATCTAGTCAGACAAGCTAAACTTTTCCTACTTTGTATTTTTTCCAAAGTGTTTTTAACTGATAGAATAACATCTCCAGTTTGATAACCTTTTTGTTTAAGGCAGGAAATAATTTGTTATAAAATTTCAATTAAGCATGGATTTGAAGAGGTTGATGTGCATGTTAGTTCCCTTTCTGTCTACACTTGAAGCAAATGGTACAGTTTTAAGTCAGCACATGTAAATTTGTATCAGTTCCTGATCTAGGCCTTAAGTCAAGTGGCCAGTAAACACATTTGTGAAGGGTTCTCGTAGCACCTGGTACTTGAATTCAGACCTCTGAAGTTTTCAGAAGCTGTGTTGTAGGAAGTGATTCTACTGACTTGCTAGATAACACAGTAGAAATATAGGCACTTCTTACAGTGGCCAAGTAAAATATTACCTATCTGCTGCTTACACATTATTACCACAATCAAAACTTAACTTGTCAAACTCAAGTTACTGAAAGAGACGGGCAGTGGAGTTGAAGCTGAGCTCTCCAAACGGAATGAAAAATGCCCACTGGAGACAGCTTTAGTCATTGAAAATCATGGCATAGAGGCCAATGCCAGACACAAAACTCAATTGTGTTTAGTATACAGCACACTTCTGTTGCCTGCCTTGTGTTGTGTGCTGTTCCTTCCCCCCCCCCCCGCTTTTTTTTTTTAAGGCACTTGAATTCAGGTGTTATAACCTAAAATTGATTCTGATTTGGGCTTTGTGGGGAAATACTTTTTAACCCACTTTGTTTGGTTTGATTTGGACATTTGTGTATGCCTGTACAGATTTCAGTCATCACAAAGTTGCAATTTGAATCATTAAAGTACTAAAACCATAAAAACTAAGTCTGAATAGTGTCTATATTCACAGATAAAAAGCCAGGTGAAGTTCTCCTGAAGTCTTAAAATCAGATGCAGGTTCACAAACTGGAGGGAGTCCAGCAGGGGCTGCTGCTGAGGTGATTAGAGGTCTGCAGTTTATGGGGTGTGCATGATTATTGGAGAAGACAAGGTGAGAAAGATCTTTAGACTAGAATTTTCCATTCCATTATAGGAGCATTACAGAGAAGATGTGGCCAGATGTCTGAGAGGTGGAGGGAATGACAAAGTTTGGGTGGCAGAATGCACAAGTTGTAACAAAAGAAATTCCAACTGAACATAAGGAAAAATATTTCGCTGTGAGGATGGTTAAGCACTGAAGCATGTTGTTCATGGAGACTGTGGAGCCTCCATCCAGGGAGACTTTCAAACTTAACTCTGCAAATGCTAAAGCAAAATACTTCAGTGTTGAAACTAATCTTGGGACCAAATGAGTCCCTGAGGTCCTTTCCAACTGAAATTAGTCTGTGATTCTTAGATAACCTTAATTATTTTTGATGCTTATGATGAATGGCCAGGGCTACTTTTGGCTTTATTACAAGTAGCTTCCTGAGAAAAGTATTAAATTGGTGAGATTTTTAGGATTTTCCTTTCCTACCAAATGGTGTTGTATTTTAAGCTGTCTTTATAAGTAAGTGTAAGGAAAAAGGTGCATATTACGTAGTTGCATTAGACTTGAATTGTTGAATTTCTTTCAGTGCTTGTTCAGCATTGAACAAGGCTGTTTATATAATGAATGGCTGTGAACAGCCAGCCACCTCTGAATCTGTACAGTGGGTGACACTGAAGCTGGTGTTGAAAGAAAATGAACTGCAAAAATCCAGACCAGATTGCACTGTGTAGGAAACTGACCCAGTCAGGGACAATCTCTTATCTGATGAAGCATGTTAAAAACAATTCTTTTTTTTTTTTTTTTTAAAGGGTATCTTTCTAAGTTTTAGTATCTGTGGCACCTCTGTATATGAGACTTAAGCACAGTCTGTTTATGTGATAGCTCTGTGTTTTGGTCTGTGTGCCCTCCTTTTAGGAGAAAATTGCACTCCTAATTAATTCTCCCCTTTTTTTAAGTATTTCACTCTCTTACCTCTCTTTCTAGATGCACACAATCTGTCTGCTGGAGAATAACCCTTTTTCCTAGAGGTTTTGCTTGAAATACCAGAAATAATTGGAAAGTGAATCTTTTAGTCCCTGCGTGAAGAGGGATCTATATATAGGAAAACCTCAATTTCTGGTCTTAACTTTTTAATAGTAGAAAGTCATCCAGCTTATAATTTAGAGACATCATATTTTAATAGCTGAAGGGAACAGTTGGCTGCTTGTGAAATTTGATGGTGTAGGTCCATTTGTGCAATTCAAAAGGAGAGGAAGTATTAACCATTTACATATTTAAATGTCTTGAAAGTGCGGTGTTTATTCCTCCTTTCCTCTGTGTTTACAGTGCAATGAGTAATTACTCTGACGGGTAGAACAGGAAAGAAAACACCAGAGAGCAGAACTAATACTCTTTTAATATTTCCTATTTTCTTTGTTAGAATATTAAGACTGTGTACAAATCTCGTACAAAAAGGGGGACCTTACAGTTTACTTAGTACAGTAAATCAGTGAAAGCACAGCTCCAGATTATTAATGCATCTTTTCAGACTGATGACAGACACATTACATAGCCTTTTGAGTAATAGCTTGGGCTGTTGTAAAGCCAGACCCTTAGGCTGTGGTTTTACCTACATTTTTTAAAAGTGAGCTTAAAAACTGTGAAGTGACGAGCCAGCCCTGGGGCTGGAAGGAACTGTCACTCCTCTTGCTTCTATTTACATCTCCATTTTACTGGCACAAGCAGTTACACAGCTTCGTAGGAAACCACCTGACTCACCTGTATTAAAATGACATCTTTAGTCTTTGTTAAGACTCGCTCCTCATCCTCCTTCCCTGCTCAGTCTGCCTGTCCTGTCCTCTTTCTTCCCTTGCACCAGCTTCACTTGTGTTTTTTGTTAAGCTTGAATTTTTTTTTTTTGTTAAACTTTAAAATGTCTGTGTATCACATCATTTAAATGTTTACTAGAATCTTTTTCTAACATTAGAACTCAGCATATACTGACATTTCTGTGAACCTTTCACTAGTATATAAAATATCTACAGTAATATGGGTTATTGAAAGTGAATTATCAAAGTTGTGAACTAACCAGATTTAATCTCCCAAATCTTTACACATTACCATCCTGGAGCGTGCTCTACAGAATGCACTGGTCTTCATGTCAGGCCCCACTCTGCCTGCTGCTATTTAAAACTTACAAAATATCTAAGAGCTGTTTGCAAATCGCCCTAAAGATGAAGGTACCAGGTATGTTCTCACAGCCCAACTGGCAGAGAATACCGAATTATTTGTCTGGGCTTTTTGTCTCATTTGAGCTTTTCTCCTTGTCATCCTAACTCTGTTGGTCAAGGTGTCAAATGAGATATTACATATGTGACAGTGCTTAGTAATCTGCTGATTTCTTTCATTTCTTTATATTCCCTCCTGTCTTGACCATGCAGAACTGAATTACAGTGAGCCAAAAGGGGATGTTTTCTTTGTGGTCCTAGCTTCAGTGTGATCTGGTAATCAAACTCTTGTAAAGACTGTTTCAGACAGTATTTCTTCTCCCTGCAACTCACTTTAGCTTTATAGTACA
>WUAM01000287.1:88273184-88323779 GCA_024336885.1 Actenoides hombroni | reverse complement strand
AGCTTTATAGTACAAAAAGATGGCCTGTAACTCATTATTTTATATATATATATATATATATATAAACATATCTATATAGTGATTGCAAAGTGGATCAGAGGATGGTGATCAACTGGCAGCGAGAAACTGTTCTGTTACTTTTGTTTCCTTATCAACTGCCTGTGAACTGTCTAAAGTCTGTCAGAAGCCTGGGACTTAAGTTGGTCATCTGTGTGGTCACCATGAATAATCTTTGGAGGCAGCAGGAACTGTGTTTACTTCCCTGACCATAAAGTAAAGAGTAAAAATTTCCTTTTATCCTATTTGTTGAAACCAGTCCTGATAAGTCTTCCGGTCTGGAATAGCATTTTAATAGTGTTGTTCTTTATCTGTAGACTTGTTTTGCAGGAATAAGTTTCTGAAAACAATAATTTAATTTACAGTTAGTTTTAAAATTACACTTTCATTGAATCCTAGTGTAATTTCCCTCAGAAGGGATGACCAGAGATAATCTAATCTAACCATCTGTTCAAAACAGGTTGCTTAAAATTAAATTAAATTTTAATTTAAGACCAGTTAACATGTTTGCTTTTTTCTTTTTTCTCATATCTCTAAGCCCTGCTGAAGTCAATTGTACATTCAGGTGCTCAGCATTTCTTGAAAACTGGGCCACCTTTATTCAGAGGCATTAATATCACAGTAGAAACTCCATTCAGTGAGGATTTAAAACCCTGGCTTCAGTTTTTGAAATGTGGTGTGTAATGCTATGAGTACAGCAAAGGAATAAAGCTACACAAGATGAACAGGCAAAATAATCGGGGATCATGGGGGAAAAAGCCAAAACTAATGAAATAATGTTTTTGGAAAACTAGCTACATTTCATGAGGAGAACGGGAGGATCTAGACTTGAATAGCTGAGAGGCCACTCTTGGTACCAGTCTGAGCACTGTGAGGGAATAACATTTTAATAAGACTTTTCATGTTTGCTATACACAGATATTTATAGAAAACTACATGGTGCTATTTTTATTCTGATTTCTGGAGGAATCCTGACTAAATGAACACTTAATTTTCCATTCCATAGGGCCAGCTCATGTGGCCGTTGAACTAAACTACTGGGAAATATTTATAGTACTGCATGATGGTTAAAAATAGCTTCCTAGGCTAGATGTCTTGAATTCTCAATCTTTGCTGTTGTAAATAGATAACCATGACGTTCCCGGAGTGGGAAGATGATAGCTTTGCTGATTTAGGTGTTTGTGTATATAATCAAGTTGTTTGGACTTCCTTTTTGAGTTTGTAAGCGGTTGAGATGGGAATTCACCCGTGCGGATGTAGGAGGCCAGAACCTGGAGTGAATTCACTTTGTAGGGCAAAGGAGGAATTTCAGTGGCATGGTATGAAATAACGTTCAGCGTAAACTTTGATCGTCAGTGCAGTAGATCCCACCTTTAAAAGAGGGTTACTGTTGTTCCTGTGTGAACCGTGAGGTCTAGTGAGCAGAAAATACAGTTCTTGGTCATAGGTGTGTAGCTTAGCATAGGTGCTTTCTTTTGTCACATCAAACCTTTAAACAAAACATATGTTACAATTCTACATGACACCTAAAGTCATCCCTGTGTCTACTGCTGGAGCTTAAGGTCGTTGTTCTCCCTCCACGCTTGGTTCAGATGTGGTGCCTGCTTGTTACGGGGTGAGGCAGGTTGTTCCCTGAGTCGATGGAAAATAGGAATGTTTGTTCGTGTTGTTTTTCCGTGGTGTGATTAGCGAGGCGGTGGACAGCCAAGAAAGGGGAAAAGCTTAGCAGCACTGCTTTGGTCTGCTTGCTGCCCTCAGAGTGAGCTCTGGGTGGGGTGAAGCTGCGCGCAGGAAACAAGTGACTCAGCAGAGTCCAGCAAGTGTCAGTGTGAATGCAGGGAAGGGAGCAAAGTCCCAGTCCCATTGCAACACTAAAGCTGCTGCTGGGGTATCAAGTGCAGAACAGTCCTCTTGGACCTGGAAGCTCACGGCCTGTGGCAGCAGCTGTGAGTTAGTTAGAATTTTAGCAGAGGATGTAGTTCTACAGAGCCATGAACTGCCACGCTTATCTCATGTGTATATTTGGCTGCAGAGTCTTCAGAAGAAATGAGAATTATTTCAAATATAAATGAGGAATTTTTCCTTTGAAACTTTTCCTCCCCTAAGTTTCCTAGAAGATAAGCCTTCCTGCATATTCTGGATCTTTTTCTATCTTTGCTGCTAGATTTCTTTCCCTCATTTGTTCTCAAATATTTCCTTTATAGCTTGCTCATCTTTTTATAGTACTAGATGTTTACGTAGTTAGAAAAATGATTACAATGATTATATTGTGTAAGAGCTTAGTGTTTCTCCCACTTAGACTATGTGATATGCTGCTGCTGCTTCCTAGAAAATGACTGTGGTCAGATTGTCAACTAGTCTGATCTCGACAGTAAGCTATTGTGCAAGCACTGCTGCTGTGTGTCTGGGTAGGGTGGCCCTTTTCAACTGCTTTCACTGCTGCAAGACTTTTTTTTGTTTGTTTGTTTTAGCCCCTTGACTGCCACATGACAGAGCAAGCAGTAGATAAAAAGCTAGATTGATCACAGTGCTGATTGTCTTGAACGTGGTGCTTACCAGTTGTAACAATTTATTATAATAAGCAGAGTGCTCTTAGTTTTTATGTAATCAAAACAAGCTAGTTTCTGATAGTTATCCCTTATGTAAACATTCATGGGTTTATTTAAAAGAAAAGTAAATCCAGGTTTATTTAATCTGAAGAGTTGTTGATATTTATAGGCCCCCTTATCATGCACCCTTCTTTGAAAGAGGTGGTATTAAACTAAACTTATTTCTTAAGGAAATAGACTTTATCATACACAAGTGACTTCACACACACACACACACATGTTTTTTTGGTAGTCTAGAACTAGAATTTCTTGCTGCTCTGAGGGAGTCCAGGAGAATAAATACTATGAGAGATAACAGGGTGTCAGAATTTTCCTCTAACACTGTGTTATGTGGGTCTTCATATTTAACAGCTTCCTTCCAGCTTCTTCTACTTGTCTTTTGTTAGTATTCTTTTTGATTATGCTTCAGGATAAGAAACTGAATGTTGCATTGGATTTTACATTGGTGTTCTTATAACACTTATCCTTTTAGGTGTATTTTCCTGTTAGAGGATTTGTGGCGAGTTCACAAGGAAAGTAGAATTTCCAATTAAATGACACAGTGTGAAATTTCATAATTGTTGCAGTCTTCAAAGTGTTGGTTTTAGAAGAACTTAGCTGACACAGATTAATGTTGGGTGTTGATAACAATCCATGTGGATTTGAGAGTACTTTTTAATGTCAAAGTCTCTTGCTGATATGATAAATTATTCTAAAAGGAGAGTTCATTGTGCTGTTACTTCATCTCTCATTTTTTTGCAGTGCCTCCAGATAGGCTCACTCTCTCTGGTGATGCTCCTGTTCAGCTCTTAATTTCAGGATAACCTTATGAAATCTGTCCCATGCCTTGCATTTTCCTTCTTATCTTCTGGATTGACACTGTTTCATGTCAGATATTTACACCCTCTGGATTTAATTCCTTTACGTGATCAGGTTAACTACCCAGGTAAAACTGAGTTCACCAACTCCTGCAGAAGTGGTGGGAAGCCTTTGCAGCTGGGTGTCCTGGGCTCTCAGCACTGTCTTGGCCTGAAGTAGTCACGATGGAATTGAGGTTGCCACAAGCTGCCCTCTCAGCAAAATGGGATTAGCTTCTGAGTGGATGGCTTAGTAAGGGGACCCATGCCCAGCTTGTTACCACAGCTTCTGAAACCCTGATGATCTACTGATCCTTCAGTCTAAAAGATGTCCTTCTTGAGGGTGTTCTGAATGCCTGTGTTTTGTTAATTGATATCATATAATGCTCTGGTGGTTCTGCTGGTGACTGACACTTGCTGGAAGGGTTGCCTACATTTTTTACAGACTGCTTTTGTATCTGCATGGTATAGCCCAGGCACTCATGGTTCTAGTTCCATGTTCTGGTTAGGGGTAAAAAAAAGTGGGCTGCAATTCACAGAAAAAAACAGATGTAGCTTACTTTCAACTGTCATCTTTCCTGAAACCCTTTTAGGAATCAGTGAAAAAGCAGCCTGCTTCTGGTAGCCTGTTTGTTGGTTCTTTTTCTCCTTTTTTTTTTTTTCTTTTTTTTTTTTTTCTTTCCTAGTGGTCTCCTTGATTAGATGATGAGAGATACTTGTATTGGGGCAGTGGAGGAGAAGCTACAAGGTCTCTTGGCTTCTGGAATAAGGCTGTTAGCACTAGAGCAGATTCTTCAGAAAGTCCTTTAAAAAACCGAAGTAAACCCCCACCAAATCCGCAGCAAACTGGGAGCGACTGTGAAGAGCCCCGTGCCTGGGAACACGTAGCAGTTCTCAGTAGCTGTTTGGGGACTGTGGTCTGTTGGCTGGTCTCTCCTGCTTCAAGTGTCTGATTATCTTGTGATCAAGGTCACAATACAGAGGAAAGACAGAAAATTAAATTCTGTAACTTCCACGTTGGTTTCACAGAGGAAATTCTCCCCCTCTGCAGGAATCCATAATGAAGACCAGAATAGCTCACATTGCTTCTGTGGTGAAAAAGGGTCAAGCCAAGGGAGTGTTTATGGAAGACTTCAGCATGAAAGTCCGTGTGACTTATGTATGTGAATTGACTCCTCCTTTTACCTAGCTGCAACTGTGTTAGTGTGAAGTGTTCAATTTGCTTTAGGCATTTAGAATTTTAATTGTCTTCTGTTTGGGAATTCTCTCTCCCTGTTGGAAGCAAATGAAAGTGCTATTGCACGTGTTGCTTCAGTTGCTCAAAATCTGGGCTGTTTTCAGAAGGTATGGTCCTGCTCTGTTCCCAGCCAAGCATTACCACTATTTTGTTTCTGAGTTCATGCAGCTTGTCTGCTTAGAAATCTGTTTTGATGAAAACTAACTATAAAGAAAAAAAATACCTAGAATCTCAGTTGTATCAGTGCTGTGATGTGGCTGGCAGAAAGGGCAGTATGGTCTTCGGTCAGATTTAGCCAGCTGTAAAACTACATCTTGAGGCTGTTGTTACCTGAAACTCTGTGATGCAGTTTGGAGGGTTGCTGCTGATGAAATGAGAGGATCCTGCTTCTGTTTTTCTCCTTCCAGAGGCTCTGGTGCTCATCAGAACCCTCTGAGACTCAGTTCAGCTAGATAATGTGAAAGACTCACTGATTTTACCTGGCTGATGAGTGGAAAGGGTTCATGAGGAGACTGGAAGTGACCTGATGCAGGTGTAAGGAGAGGAGCAGAACTGGGCAGCCTGGAGTAGGGGCAGCGGATCACTCAGATCACCATCACTGAGCCTGGCTTTGTATCTCACAGCTTCCCTTGGAGTCTACTATGGAAACTGTATTACGGCACAGTGTGGAGGCTTTCAGCCTAGGTGTTGACAACTTGTAGTGGTAATTGTTCCAGTTCAGCCTGAAAACTTGGTGCACAGACCAGATGTATGGGTTTATAGATAGAAAAACTGCAGGCAGGCAGCTTGGTTTGGGAAGCCTTGTTGTAGGGCTGCTTCTTTGTGTACGTTAAATAAGTAAATACAAAGATAAGTTAAATTTTCCTTTTTTTTTTCTTGTTCTACAGGTGTTCTACTAATTCCTGTCCATTTCTTTCCATTAGTCTAAGCAACTCTTTCAGACTGCTGGTATATTAAAATACAAATGAAGCAATTTTGAGGTTGAGTGTATGTGTATATATACATATATATGAATCTGAAATGCAGAAGTCAAAGTTCAGAGAAAATTTACACTGCACATGGGAAGGTTTGAATGCTGTCTGTTAATACTACGTACCTGTGACTTAGAAAAGCATTTGGTATTGGGCTTTCCTGCTATTAAATTCAAGTAATCATTGATCAGATACTTAAGTAGCCAAGAGTAAGTACTGTTCTAACAACTTCCTTTGTAGGAGAAGTTGTTTTTACCATGACAGTAGGCAAGGACAGCTAGGAAGTTAACAGCCTCAAATAGCTTTTCATTATTATTTTGATTGTTGTTTTTTTCCTTTAGCTGGAAGTTTGAAATGTCTCTGGCTTGTTGTTCCCAATCCAGATGGCTTTCTGCCCTGGTTTCAGCTGCTAGATGTGGTGTTGTTAGTCACTAGTGCCACCACACATTCTACAGTTTGGCTCATGACACGTTCTCATGGCCCTCTTATGTTGGCAACTGGTGTTATTCTCACTGTAAATACCTGTTCTCTCTTGACCCTGTTATATCAGTTACTGGAGGAAACTGTCTGCTGACTATAAAAGACACTAACCTGTTGCCTTCAGGAAGGAAATATTAAGTAAGGGCCTGAGAGCAAGAAGAGCTTCCCAGCATGCTCTGATTAGTGTGATGATTGCTCTTCCTTTTTTAATAGAAAATGGAAATGGGATGTTAAAAGAGCTGCTGGCTGCGGTGGAAGGGTGGAAGTCCCTGTCTATAAACAACCATCTTACAAGGATTTGTTCACTCCACACACTGGTTTCTAGGTTATAGGGTACCTAGCAGCATTTTAAAGTCTCGCTCCTTTGACTATTTTAAACTCATGTTGGTGCACTAAAGCAGTTTCAGCAATTGCAGGTGTTGTAGAAAAGCATCATAAAGAGGATGAAAACAGGAAAGATGCTGAATTAAAATAGAAATTATGAACACGATACATAGAACAGATGAACGTTTTCCTTGATGCTCTGTCTGTCATAGTAATGTTTGTTAATGGTGATACCACTTTATTTTACCATGATGACCACAGAAAATAACTGCAAATGTACTGTGTGTGCATCCAAGTGTGAAATAGCTTTAGGTTTAGGTAATTCAAATGATTTTCCTGTGACGACTACTGTCGGTTATAACAAAATTGCAGCTAAGATTTTATGGATAGAAGTAGCTCTTTAGACTGTCCTTTCGACACTGTCAGAGATCTCACACCATACTAAACTTTCCACACCTGTTAATGAGTGAAGGGATGGATTTTTAGAGAGTTAGTAATTACGATAAAATACTTTCCTAATTGATTAGTCACATTCACCAGGTCTACACCTCCACCTCCAATTAGTCTGTTTTGATTAGATCTGGTACAGCGTAGTGGATTTTTGGGGGGAATGAGGACCCAATGGTGTTAAAATATTATTAAATAATGATGCTGATAGGCACTCTCTAGTTGTTGCTTCTATTGAGGAAAAAAATTTTTCCTTACAAGTTTGTTTTCTGAAAGTTAGAGGGGTTTTTTTATTTGCCTTTAATGAAAATTCTACCATATTTTCATCTCGTACAAGCAAAATACTAAGTGATCCACATATTTAGCGTGGTGACAAGCTGTGTTAACAGCAGTCATGGTTGTGTGGGTCCTCACAGCTTTGGTAAGGCTGCATGGAAAGGGTTTGAAATGACTTGGGTCTTGTTATTCAGTGTGTTTCCATGGCAGTTACAGAGGTGAGCCCCAAGTGTGTTGTGTCATCTCTAAGGCAGCTTTCAACTGGCAAGCTGGCAGAAGCACTGCTGCCCTCCCAAATAGTTGCTCTGAGAGTTTAGCTGGACTCCGTGTGGGTTTTGGACTTGCTAGATGGATAAGCTTTAGGAGATTTCAGTTCTTTCTAGCCAACTCTTTCTTTGCTGAAGATTTTAATCTCCTGAGTTTTTCCATATGTCAAACAAGCAATTTTATATATTCAGGGTAACTGGAGGGATAGAAACCAGTACTGAGGAATGAGGCAGAGATGGACTGTGGATATTTTAAAGTGGTGATTTAAATAGTGTTATTCATTTAACAATGATGATCAGTAAAAGTTAGCACTGAGCAGCCCTTGATAATATGTACAAAATATTAATAGCTTGTTTGTCAGTAAGAAGTTAGGCTTCTGTAGTAGTTGATGTTGTGCTGCTGGCATGTTCTCTTGTCACCAGTAAGCACATTGAGCTTTCCCCTATGCTTGTGTGTGTATTTCATTGCAAGCTGTCTGTATCCAGCAAAAGAGTACCAAACACCTTTCTGAAGCATTGCTTCCCTGTTTCTGTTGTTGGTGAAGGACAGTGATACCACGACAATGAGATGTTTGATTTAAAAGCCTACCAGTTTTAGAGTTGAATTTCTGTGGAGTGTCAAACAAATTTAACTCAATATAAATGAAGCATTAGTTCCTGCATATCGTGATGTTTGTATTTAGTAGCTGGGGGTGTGACTAAACCCTTTTATAAAGAAAAGAGATAAGCTGGAGAGGGAAGGGAACAAGGCACCTTTGTTATGATGTAGTTGATCTCCTGGAGTTCTGTGGCAGGTGCAACTATAGTGCATTGTAAAAAGATTTCCTGGTTGGTTGTTTTAGGGGAAAAATAGTAATAACATGCTCTAGGAATTGAAACCCAGTATTCATAAATGCATATACATTTGGAAAGTTTACACAGCATGACAATTATCTGTAACTCAATGGCAGGGCCAATTTAAGCCATCTTGCACTGTATCCAGGTATGTTTGGCACCTGTAGAAAGGATTAGCTTTTGATAATGGATTTTTCCTCTCGCCTTAACAAAGGAAAAATACTGCGTGTCAGCAGCGTCGTCAGTGATAGTGACTGCAGAGGCTGGTGTGCTGGGCTTTTGTTGTTCGGGGTTTGTTTTGCGTTTGCCAATAAGCTTGTTTGAACCTGCTCTGTGATGTATGAAGGACAGGTATATCAGAAAGCCAGTGCAGTGATCACACATAGGGTTTCCCCCTACCCTGCATGGATGTGGTTTACACAGTGAGTTGAATTCATAGGAGATGATCTTATTTTAAGGGTGAGAGTGAATTAAGATAAATGTATTTAGAGGAATGGGTCACATTCTGATAGAGTTGAAGATGATTTGCCTGCTATTAATAAAGACTTTCAAGTAGAATATATCATTCTGGCCATGATTATGGACAGCTAACAGGAAATTTCCTAAAACAGAATTAAGGAATTGATCCTGTGTTTTCATATTAAACATTACCATGCATCACCCAAGAAGTTTGTTTTATACAGGTTAATAATTTTGAGAAAATGAGTGTCTAACTTTATTTTAGCTAACTTCTAAGTAGTTAGTTTTTTCTCTTATCACTTAACGATATAAACATTTTAACAATAGTCTTTCACGAGGCAAGTGCTTTTACTATACCAAATGGAATTAATGAGTAAAACTATGCTTATGTGTTTGCAATACTGGCATTTGAGAGCTGGGACTTTGCAAGCTGAGCTGTACAAGCTGGTTTATGTAAACTTTCCAAAGGCTTGAAAATGCGTGTCTAATTCTAGAGTGTTAAATATACTGAATTTTCATTCCCCCCTCAAGGCCATGTGGTTATGATACTGTTGAGATTCCGTGATGCCTCCTGCCGTGACAGACAGCCTTGACATCTGGGCAGTGGATTCACAGATTGGTGCTGATGGCTCTGTATCGGTGGATTTCTTGTTGCCCACTGGAATATACATCAACCTGGACGTCCCTCGAGATGCCACCATATCTCATATTAAACAGGTAATACCAAATTGGCACTTGGAATGAGTGCTGTTTCTGGTTTTACGTGCCTTTTGGCAAATCATGTAATGAATTTGAGGAGGCATAAAAAATAATGTATTGAAGGCGTGTGCGTAGCAGGCTGGTTGGTAAAGATGTACGTGTGTCTGGGGGTTTGGAATGCTTTTGGGCAGTGGGTAAGGTTCAAAGAAGTTACTTCTTGCTGATGATTACACTTGAGCAGATTATTCTAATAGCTCTATATTAACACTACAGTGCTACATCTAACCCTTTTTTTAACACACTGCCAATTGTGTGTTGATTTAACAGCTCTCTGATTAGTGTGCAGACGGAAGAATCTGTCTGGGGTTTTACTATAGAAGTCACAGTGCTCCTGCTTCTTTTGACTGACACCAAAGATGGACACTTCAAAAACATATGTCACTTGTGAAGTGTTGTGTATGTGTGCCTTGTTAGGGCCTCACTTAGAAAGTGAGGGAATACTCAAATCAAAGGGAGTGGGTAGGGGAATGACCACAGATATTAAAAGTCTACTGATCTGTCATCAGGTGATGGCCATGTGAGGGCATTTAGACAACTTAATTTGGAATTAGGTAGTGGGTAAGTTACAACACCAAGTAATCTGTTCCTTAAGCATAATAAACTAAAAAAACCCAAAGAAGTGTGATTTCTTATTTCATTTCATTGCCTGGTACACAGGCACAACAGTATACAGTTTTTCATTCCTGTTCAGTCTGACAGTATTAATTTGTTTATAGAAACGATTTTCTTTGTATTGCTAGTACGTTCATATAAGTTACTGTGCTTCTAATTTCACACTTTCTAGACACTGAAGTATTTTTTTAAGGCAGTGGACCACTTAGTATGAAAAGAAATGAGAGTGCCGTTAGAAACTGAAGTGATCCGAGAAATAAGTATTGTGCTATATGCAAATACTTGAAATAATTCTGGCTGGAAAAATGTCATTGTTGTAGTAGAAGGGTAACCCGGGTAACTACAGGTTAGTTGGTGGGTAAGGTAATGGAATAGCTGCTGGAAGAATTTAAAGACAACAATAAGGGACCTGAACTGAGCTGTCTGGTTTTCTTGATGGTTGTGACACGCTGAAACTTAACATGCTATGAACAGATACTGTTGATGTTTAGCTGTTTTTCAGAGAAAAGGAATGTTGATCATAACTCCAGAGAACTTTCATGGAAATCACCCTATTTGAAAACAAAATAATAACGAATAATGTAATGGCAAACTGGATTAGTAGCTTTGCTCCTACCACATTGCTGTGCTAAGCCCTAATTTGTAGACCCTTGGATGTATAAACAGAGGACTTGAGACCAAATACCAGGAGTTTATCTTGTGCATGAAGCTGTTAAGATTAAAACAGAGAAAAGAAGAAAAATAGCCAGTTATCTGAAAGATGAAGAATTTTTCAGTTCTGTAGGCTTTCTCTTTCCACCTGACCAGTACTTCGGGTGATGGCCAGTGGCTGCTTTCAGTGGCAGTCAGTTTCAGGGGTTTCATGGCTTTTTTTAATTTTACAATCATTAAAGGATATAAAAAGTACAAGTAGATGGAAATTGGAAGTTAGAACAACTCAGAGAAAAAAAAAACAGAACAGATTTTTAAACAATATAATTAGCTATAGGAGAAGAACAGAGAGGCAATAATAGATTTAGTCGTTTGATACCTTTGAAGTTGGAATTTTTTCTCTACACCAAAGGCAGTTGTTGGACTCAGCTTTCATTCAATAGGCAAAATAAACCGGAATACATTTATTTATTATACCTTACTGCAAATAGGAGTACATTGGATCAATCCCAGGTTAAGTGTGAGAGTGAGGGTTGGTGCTGCCTTTCTCTCCTCACCTCATGATGTCCTTGAGTCTGTTTTACCCCCGGGATATTTATGCACAACAAGTTGCTGCTTAAAAACAAGCTCAGGATAGAGACTACAACCAAGACAAAGAAATATATAATGATATGTAAGGATAAAAAGGAACCAAGTTAGCATACATATTATTCCTATGTTCTTTTGGTAACATAAGTGGAAGTTAATGTTACCTTCAGTGTCATAACATATGTCCATGCTTTCTTGTTTTGTTTTATGTATGTATTGGTTTTCTTTGCAGCTGTTATGGAAGCAGGCACATGCCTATCCACTCTTTCATCTCCTCATGGAGATTGACTCTTACATGTTCTCATGCGTGAATCAGACTGCTGTCCATGAAGAGTTAGAGGATGAAACACGGAGACTTTGTGATGTTAGACCCTTTCTTCCTGTCCTTAAACTGGTGACAAGGAATTGTGATCCAGGAGAAAAGTTGGATTCAAAAATAGGTGTCCTTATAGGCAAAGGTAATTACATATTTTTTTTTTAATTAGGGTAATATTATTATGTATGAGGGTCTTAATTGGGCAGGCATAATGAAAAAAATATGGAAAAAAATTATTTAAAATTATTCCCCTGACAGAATTTTACTTTCTCAAACTAATAGTGCTGTAGTTTAAAAGAATTTAAATACTCAAGATGAAGCATTTGAAAATTATTGAAAGCTACTTTGTGTTGTATTTCAGCACTGTATTGTAGTACTGTATCAGTGAAGAGCAAATTTGATTTTACTGGATGAGGGGAAAATATGTACTGTTATTATGAAGTGAAGGAAAGCATAGTACCTGAAAAGTGTTGTTATACAAATAACCCATGGCAAAGTGGATGTGCAGAAGGACCTAGAAATGATTACAGTTTTGTTATATATGGCTTCGGAGCTTGTTGACAATATGATTCTTGGTTTTGCTCTTAATTGTGGTACTGATTTTTCAGGAAACAATGGAAAGCTATTTTTAAAGGTTTCACAGTAACTTGGTCTTGATGTCATTTCAGAATTTTCAGCCTTTAAATCTACTCTGCTTGGTTATACAATAAAGATTGACAGGGTCGTGTGAGGTCATACCTCTTGTTTAAAAACAATGACCCATTGTTAGCTCTTTTATAAAGACTGCAGGTTTTGTTTAGATTTCAGCAGTCCACTGTCTGCCTGTTTGTTAACACTGACAATGGGAACAGTCAGCCAGTTTAACCATTCAGACAGGTTCTGACAGATTCTGAGATTCACATTCTCTGATTATTTTGCTTATTGTAACTGTGCAAGATCCTTCCTTACACAGCCTCTGTTTGTACCTTAGCAGTGGACAAAACACGTTCCTGTCGAAGATTCCAAACTTGGTGTTTTGTTCTCAAGCAGTGTTCAGTACTTTCTGTAATTTGGACAATGTCTTTCAAAGTTCAGGTGAAAGAAAGAAACAATTTCAGGCCCCATACATCCTGAAGAATCACAGCAGTGTAGACTCTTCACTTTGTATTCTCTCTTTACACATTTTGGAAACAGAACTTCTCTGATCTTGGATTGGTTGAAATTTTAGTTCTGTTGTTTTGACTTGAGTAGAAGATTTTAATCACAAGGAAAATTCAAGAATAAATCTGTCTGTTTATGGTCCCACTATCTTTTTTTGACTTTTAAACAAACAAAAAAAGATTATGCAATCTTTCCATGGGATTAGGAAAAAAAAAAAGTTTGTGAACACTTCTTCCTCTCCATGGTCTTTCTGATGCATTTGCTGTGCTTTCTGTGTACCTGGGAAAGAATAACCCCATGTGCCAGTATAGGCTGGGGATTGACTTGTTAGAGAGTAGCACAGGGGAAAGGGACCTGGGGGTCCTGGTGGTCAGCAGGATGACCATGAGCCAGCAATGTGACCTTGTGGCCAAGAAGGCCAATGGCATCCTGGGGTGGATTAGAGGTGATGTGGTTTGTAGGTCGAGAGAGGTTCTCCTGCCCCTCTACTCTGCCCTGGTGAGACCTCATCTGGAATATTGTGTCCAGCTCTGGGCCACTCAGTTCAGGAAGGACAGGGAACTGCTCAAAAGAGTCTGGTGCAGAGCCACAGAGATGATGGAGTGGAGCATCTCCCTGCTGAGGAAAGGCTGAGGGACTTGGGTCTCTTTAGCTTGGAGGAGACTGAGGAGTGACCTCATCAATGTTTATAAATGCATAAAGGGCGAGTGTCAGGAGGATGGAGCCAGACTCTGCTCTGTTGTGTCCAATGATAGGACAAGGGGCAATGGGTGCAAGCTGGAGCATAAGAGGTTCCACAGAAGCATAAGGAAAAACTTTTTCTCTGTGAGGGTCACAGAACTCTGGAACAGGCTGCTCAGGGCGCTTGTGGGGTCTCCTTCTCTGGAGATATTTAAAACCCCCCTGGACGTGTTCCTGTGTGGCCTGCTCTAGGTGATCCGGCTCTGGCAGGGGAGTTGGACTAGATGAGCTTTCAAGGTCCTTTCCAATCCTTGACAGTCTGTGATTCTGTGAGACTTAAAACTTGCCAAACTATCTTGCACTGAGGGTGAGGTTGGCTCTTTCTTGTAATAGTCCCTAAGAGAGGCATTAGTTCTTACTGTTTAAACTAAACCCTCCTGCCAGGTTGCTTGGGAGTTGTGCAAGTAACTTCCTAAGTCCACTGATAAAACAGGACAACGTAGAACCCAGCTCACTTCTGAGCAGCTGATTTGGGTGGAGATGTCTGAAGAAAACCACTTATATAGCCTTAACTTAAAGATAATAAAGGTTTGAGGGGGATGGTAAATACATAGGCAGTATCTGTACAGGAATGAATCCTTTTGCTTGCTTGAATTCTTTCAGGTCTCCACGAGTTCGATTCCTTACAAGATCCTGAAGTGAATGATTTCCGAGCTAAAATGCGGAGAATCAGTGAGGAAAAGATTCAGTCGCTTGTGGGTCTCTCCTGGATGGACTGGTTAAAGCACACCTACCCTCCAGAGCAGGAGCCTGGCATCCCAGAGAGCTTCCAAGACAAGCTCTATGGTGGAAACCTTGTGGTGGCTGTTCATTTTGATAACTGCCAGGTGGGAATGGTCGTTCATCACATTTCATGTGCTGTCCTTGGTGGTGATGTGAATTAGTGCGGGATCGATGGAGGACGTGTGTGAGCAAGAACTGACACATGGTGTGTGCTTTAAAACACAGATTCTTTCAACAGCACCTTGACTTTTGGAAGAGAGGATGTGAACCTACAGTGGTGACCTGAACTTCTAAAGCCAAAGTATACAACTTGGGTGTTCTATATTATTTCAAGTTCATTTAAACATAAAATACAGTTCAAAGTTGTTAGGACCTTTTTTTTTTTTTGTCCACCCATTACTCTGTTCCTTCCATTTTAGCCTCAGAATGGTGATGAATTGGGAGGCACCATCTTCTGCACACTTGTCCGTGATTCACTGTTGAACATATTTGGGGTTGATGTGCTCATTAAGTTGAGTGATACATTTTAAACAAAGAGACATTGGTATTCCCTACACTAGCCTTGCATATAGACAAATAGAACACTAGCTGACACTCAGAGCTACCTTTTTGTTTCAACCAACAATTCCATAGCTTGTTCTGAAAATAAACCCCCCTTTGACTTCTGCCTAAAATTACTTATGTTCTGGTTTGGTGGGTTTTGTTGTTTTGTTACTTTTTTTGTTTGTTTGTGGTTTTGTTTGGTTTTTGTTTGCTTGGTTTTTGGTGGGTTTTTTTTTTTTTTGTGGGTGTTTTGTTTTTTTGTTTTGGATTTTGTGTGTGTGTTTGGGGGTTGTTGTTGTTGGTTTTTTTTATGTTGAATTTGGTTTGATTCTGCTTGAGTCCAGCACTCCCATTATTCATTTTTGCACTCCTGCTCCCTTGGATAACAGTGAGGGATCAGCACTGGAAACTCTAAAATCTCACGAATGTGTAAATATATCAGGCTGTTTGATATCCATGTTGACTCAGGTGCTAGATACTGATTTTCTAATGGTTCAGCTGATTTTAGTTTATAATTTATATTTCTGATGCCATCTCTTTTTAACTTAAAAAAAATCCAAAATGGTAAAATCATATCTGACTCTGGTAACACTAAATGAATACTAAATTTGAACACCAGCTGATGTTGGATGCATAGGTGTTTTTATCATAAAACCTTTTCCCATTCCTCTTTGGCTTAGTAGAAGATTTGTAGTTGTCCAGGAGTGAAAACATCTGCTGTTTGTCAGCTTTTGATTAAAATATTGTGTATATCTATGCATAGGATAACAGTACAGAAGCAGTGTGAAAGTTCATGCTGGTGCAGAATATATTTGCCTGCCACAGTAGTAGCTGAGGCTGCTGACATTTCAAATGTTTCGAATGCTTCTGCTGCCAGTTCTGACCTTCTGAGCTGTTAACTGTTCAGATCTGGCTTTTTAGAGCAGTAAACTCTGCTCCAGCCTTTACTGCTTGCACTGAGCACTAGAACTATATCAGGAGAATCCAGTAGGAAGGTGTGGGGACCGTTGTGTTCTTTCAGTAGGAATGCTGCAAGATTGAGAGAAAGAAATATTCAAGTGCTCTTTGTCCGGGACGTGTGGGTGAGCTGTAAAAGCTGCTTAATTGCCTCTGGAGCAAGAGCAAGAGCCTGATCTGCAACGCATGTGTGAAGGCCTACGATTTGAAAGGAACGTGGCTGTGTCATAGAGCACCAGCTTCCTGG
Organism: Actenoides hombroni; assembly: GCA_024336885.1. Taxonomy (NCBI): domain Eukaryota; kingdom Metazoa; phylum Chordata; class Aves; order Coraciiformes; family Alcedinidae; genus Actenoides; species Actenoides hombroni. The sequence goes on along the minus strand of WUAM01000287.1, from coordinate 88,307,706 downwards.
GAAGAAAAAGTGCTGTTCCCTGTTTACTCTCTACCAGTTATGACAGGAGCAGGAAGCCTTCAGTGTTTGACAGCTTTCTGATAGGGGAACCTGTTGTGAACTGTGCAGAAACAGAGGAAATAAAGGATTAATTTTGCCTGACTTTAGAGAATTAGATTTTTCCATTAGGGCAACTTGGCTTCTTGCCAGTAAATTTCTATATAAATAAAGTACAAAAGAATGTAAGCCAGACAACACTTCACACCTGTAAATACCTGCTTTTAGAATACTCACATCTTCAGGAGTATGTGTAAATAAAAAAAAGATGAAAACAAAACCCAGAACTCACTGAATCCACCTTTGCATGTAAGCGTGTGCAGAGCATAATGGGGTAGTTTAAGGGAGGTGAAACATTTCACAGAAGACCTTTTTAGATTAGGAACTTTAAATGAATTTAAACCTTTTTCTTTTAAATCTTAAAAAGAAAGTAACTTCTTACCTTTACCTTTTTAGAACACATCAAAATTAGAGAAACTTTAGAAATATGTAGATAGCCTCTGAAGGTTTGATTAAAACATTTCTGTGCAAATGCATATATATTGTTTTCAGAATGCTATAGGTATTGGCTGCTACCCCTCTTTTTTGCACTCATCCAAATAAGGGGGTGATTCTGTACCTAAATAACAGACAGTTTCTTCTGCTTTGTTACTTGAAGCTTTCTTCGTCTTCTGAGTACTGTGGTGACTAGAAGGAGGATAACTTGCTAGTGGCCAGAAAGAAGAAAAATTAGCACATGAAATACTGCTAAATACTTCGGAATGTATGCGTGATTTATTGTTGCCTTCATTCACATTCTAAACTACAAGCTCCTAGATCAATATCGGGATCTAGAAGTCTTTAAACCACTGCTGAATCAATTAGATAAAGATCTGTGTTATTAAAAGTACTTCTAATACTGTAAGAGTTTGGGAATTGATCATTTTGCAGCTCTTAGGGTGATTCAGTCTGTACTGATGATGCAGAGATTGACCCAAAGTGTTAGTATAGACTGGTTTAAACAATTATTTATTTCTACCTATTTTATTGGTTTTGCTACGATTTAAGGCTTGTGCCTCTGACTGTGACCAGTTTGACATTCAGTGCTCCCATTTGTGTTTTGTCAGGATGTATTTAGTTTTCAGGTGTCTCCTAACATGAACCCCATCAAGCTGAATGAGCTGGCAATCCGAAAACGTTTGACTATCCATGGAAAGGAAGATGAGGAAGTTGATCCTGCTGATTATGTGCTGCAAGTTAGTGGAAGGCTAGAATATGTTTTTGGTGATCACCCGTTAATTCAGTTTCAGGTACATAAAGCTCTTTGGACCTTAGCGTAACAACAGTTCTCTGGTGTCTTGGACACAATTTGCCCTTGTTTCCTGTGCCATTGGCTGGTCGGCTGTGCTGAGTAGTAATACACTTCCTTCTCAAGACTGCATCTCTCTTTGTAGTATAGTATTTGTTTCTTTGATTTGAAAGTTGCTGTAGAAAGAATCTGCTTGCTATTAACAACCATTTTCCGTGGGCTTTTAGTATATACGCAACTGTGTGATGAACAGGACTCTGCCTCAGCTGACTCTCATTGAGTGTTGCACCATAAAGAAAATGTGTGAGCAGGAGATGATTGCCATAGAAGCTGCCATAAACCGAAAATCATCCAACCTTCCTCTTCCTCTGCCACCAAAAAAAACAAGAACAACAACTGTAAGTTGATACAGAGAATATCTAATACCCAAAAGGAGCCGTGACTTGTGGAATACAAATCACAACGCCTGAGATTTGTGCTACTGCCACTGCTTTTCAGTGTGGGTCACCTTGGAGCCTCCTGTTGTTTGTTAGAAAGTTCACATCAGAAATAGCAGGCTTTGAGGCTGTTGGGAAACATCTTACCTGCCCATGCCTCATCAGTCCTCTGTCTTCCCCCACCATCTCCTTTCCATTGCTATTGATTCTGCTTTTAATCACAACCCAGAAGAGCTGGTAATAATCTGTTACCAGCAACCAGAGAAGTTGTTGCAGAGAACCTGGGTTCTCCAGCCTCAGTACCGTGTGTAGGCTCCACCACCTTGGGCTGTAGTGCTCTGTGATCTCTTTTGTTAGCCCAGGTATCTTGTGTGCTGCTGCCACTTCTATGATGTCAATTTTTGCCCTAAATTACCTCCAAGTTGTTTATTATGGTACTTCCTTTATTGCTGAACTCTCAGCCTTACAGCGTGGTTATAATTGCCCACTGTCATTCCAAACAAATGTGGCCAGACCTTGCTGTATTACACACCGTGTATGCTCAGAGTGAACAAGAAATGTGGAGGGTTATTCTGAACTGTCAGCAAGTAGGACTCGAGGTATTTTCTCACCTCCCTTTCAGCTGAGTGCTTTTTCTAACTTTTTTCTTTTTAAGGCATCTTGTACTTATGATAACCACTTTATTGTTTAAGATTTCAAATGAATATTTTTAAATGTATCTCTTTCAGTTTGTACTTATGATTTTTGCTTAAAATGCTTAGTTTATAAAATAGGTCTCAGTATGTTAGTTACGTGGGAAAGAATGGACTTGTATCTTTGTTTCCTTCTCAGAGCGTATGGGATATTTCCAACCCTTTCAAGATTATTCTGTTAAAGGGTAATAGACTAAATACAGAAGAAAATGCCAAAGTAAGTAACTGTGCCTAGTATCAGATGATGCTCTTTTGATTATTTTAATGTTTTTCAATGTTTACTGAACTCAAAATCATACAAATTTCAACTGAGCATAAGTGTAAGCATTTTTAGCTATTCCCAGTTATATTGGTAGTGTTTGTTAAAATCTTGCCTTATTGCTAAAGTGTTGCCTTATTGCTAAAGTGTTGCTTTATTATCTGAAGCTGGCTATGTGCATTAGTATCAATGATGATGGACAGTATGACACAAATGTTCATACGGCACTGGAGTTTTTAAAGATCATGTCTGTAAAGTACTGATAATTGATGTGAAATAATCTTATTCCAACTAAACTGTCGTAAGCATCTGACAAACAGGAATATATTGAATATTAAATAAACAATGGGACATAAGGTATTTTTGCAGTCTAGAAAATACTCTCTTTGTGTCTGAGCATGGACTGCTTGCTTCTATGCAGTCTGTCTTTTATTTTCTAAACATGCTGAACACAAAAAAAAAGCTGTAGTATCACTTCCTGTAAAAATGTACATCACTGGGAAACTGACTGTTTTACAGACCACAAGTTGTTAACACATGGGAATTTATTGCACAACTGCTTTAAGACCTTACAAGCCACTTGCCTGTGAGGTAGAACAACATTTGTTTCCTTTATTTAGTTTGGCAATCAATAAAGTATAGTAGCCAGTCCTGCAGATTAGAAAGAAATTCAATTAGCCATTGAAGTTTGCTGTTCTGTTTCATTCAGGATACTCATTGCATTTTATTATTTTTTTTTCTTTCAAAACTGTTGTTCCACACCCCTTGTGTATCAGGGATACTACATTTTGCAACATGGTAAATGAGCTGTAGTTACAATTTTACTGTCTGAGACACTGCTGCTGTGGGAATGGTTGGCTGCAAAATCTGATTTTTCCATTTTCTTTGTCCAAGCTGTTATTTAGCTGGTTGTAATATCTTCTGAACTCTACATTCAGTAGACTCTAAAAAAGTTTTTAAAAGAAAAGGTAAGGGAAAAGAGAAGGCGTATTCCAGAAGCAGCATAGCTATCAAGTTGTAGTTAGGTTTTTATATTTTTTTTCCCCTACTTAAAAGAAGTGAGTTTTGTTTAATTTTGGTGTGCTTTTAGTTGATTGTAAGCCTGAGGAGAAACAGGAAAAACTGATAGTTCTTTGGCATTGCTGCCCGTGGGCACTATGTAAATATGATTTAGTACTTTGACTAGTGTTTAGTATTGAAAACTTCAAAGTCCTGTAGTCACAGAAGAACATGAGTGTGTGTAGTAATCCTGCAATCTGCTGCATGTTTCCCTGCGTTGTTTGTCACGCTATGATGGAATTGTCACTGTTGGGAACATATTTTGTTTCTTAGTCCTGATTCTAAGGCTGTTTAATTCACTGCCATTGTTCTTTTAGTTTCATTGTGCTTTGGATCCAACCAATATTAGTCCATTTTTGCTGAATCCACCATCATAGTTCATAAATGCAGTGTTTGTAGTGGGAAACAAAACATTTGTTAGATGGGTAGCACTCCACTAATGTGAGCTGGGTTGAGTATTTTCACCTAGAGCACAAGTGACTTCCTTCAGCTGTCACCCAAGTTTCCAAAACCATGGCATTTTGAAATTGCTTTTCTTTTGTCTCGCTCTTTGGCCGCACCAGTGGTACCTACCATGTCATGGGTAGAAGGGAGTGTCAGAATGAAAAGAATCAAGCTAGGACTTACTAGGATCCAATCCCTTAACATTGCAAAAGGCAAGCAAAATAGAACTGTGTTCCAACAATACAATACTTTGTTACTATCAAATTTTTCATTGTAAACATAAAAAGCAGAGGTAATAAAGTAAAAGTGAGGGAAGTGTGGTGGTATATAAAGTTACAGTATCAGTCAAAGAGCAATATCCCACATTATGCACATTGAATTTAAACTCCTAGTTAAAAAAAACCTGAGAAAGCAGGCAAATTTTGTAATAGTGTTAAAGCACAAGCAGATAATACACTAGATGTAATCATATTTCCATAAGCAATCTTTAAATCCACAAAGGAATTTGATTATAAATTCAGTTGAACGTACAACGAATCTCCAAATGAATTAATAAAGGACCATCAGGTGAACTGCTTCAAGAAGGTTATTAACCATCTGATTTTCATCTGTTCTGACATCAGCCACCCTTTTTCCTTTTTGAAGAATATAAGGCTGCAGTCTTTCATTTCAGAGAAATAAAAATACCCTAAAAATGTAATCAACAGGAATTCTGATGTCTTATGATTTCCTTCTGTGTTTGTTAGGTGTGTTAAAGTAGAAACATTTGTATAGCTATATATTGCATTTATTACTACAAAGTAGCTGTTATTAGTCATTCGTGGTAATAATATAATAATTCAGTACTGAAAAAAACTGGTAGCCAACATTATTTAGATAAATGTATTTTACTTGGCCAGGAATGTAAATAGCAAAGTAAAAAGACTTTGTTTTTAAAAACTCTGTCATTCATTAAAAAACTTCAAAATTAGCATTTCTTTAAAGAGATACTGGTGCAATGCACATCTATATGTTCTACATAATATTCTGTGCAGAATTCTGTAGGTTCTGTAGCAAACTTAAACTTTGTAATTTCTTTATTACAGGTTCATGTCAGGGCTGGTCTTTTCCATGGTACAGAGCTCCTTTGTAAAACTATTGTAAGCACAGAAATTTCTGGGAGAAGCGACCACATTTGGAATGAAATACTAGAGTTTGAAATAAATGTCTGTGATCTACCAAGAATGGCAAGGCTCTGCTTTGCAGTTTATGCTGTGATGGATAAGATGAAAACTAAAAAGTCAACCAAGGCAATGAATCCTTCCAAATACCAAACCATTAGGAAAGCAGGAAAAGTGGTAATTATTTCATTTGTTTTTCTGAGTGTACCTCTGAATTAGATTGAAGTGAGTATTTGGAAATCTTTCATTGTCCTCAGTTCAGTGTTCAAGAATGCAAAATGGAAAAAAAGAAGTCAAAAAAGAGCATATGTGTTAAGAATTGCACATCTTTGTATAAAAAAAGCTTTTCATATTTCTCAGATGCTGAAAAAGGCATGAAAATCTTGATTGCAAGCCAGCTGGCAAGTGGCTTTTTAAAGAATTGTATTTTAAAAGGTCAGTTTTGTTCAGAACTCTAGATGAATGTGATTGGGAAAAGATGAAAACATCAGCATCCAGGCTCACGTTCAGGGAAGGGCTCACTTTCAGGGATGCGTGTGTTTCTACACTGGCAGAATGACACCATTAAAATTAAATCTCACTGTCCTCAGTGGTACTGGAGTATCAGTGGAGTACTGAAAACTGTGCAGGTGTTGAACAGATCTTCTGAAAGATGTCACCATTTAAAAATAAACAAAACACCACAATAGTCTCAATTTTACTTACATTGTAGTGCTCGCTGTATAGTAATGGTCACTGGCATCTCAGTTTCCATGTAAATGTTTTTTCCTCTAACAGCATTATCCTGTAGCCTGGGTAAATACCATGGTATTTGATTATAAAGGACAGTTGAAGAATGGAGAACTGGTACTGCACAGCTGGTCATCATTTCCTGGTAAAGTTGAACTTTTAAGATTTGGACTTTAAATACTTGGAAGACTAAAGAAGAGTAGTATCAAATAGTAGACTATTTACTGTATGCATGTCCAGTTCTCCTGCCATAGTCTCTTTACTACTTATATTTATCCACATAAAATATATATAATGTCTTTCCTGAAAGTGTTGTGAATCAGGAATGAGGAAGGGCAAGAATCTGCTTGGAAATAGTATTCTGGAAATACTATCTGTTACAAAAGGAAAATCACATACGAATAGATGCATATTTGTATCTAAAGTTACCTGTTGTTGAGATACAGTTAAGGTTTCATTTTCTTCCCTGTGCTATGCATCCTAAACTAAATTGATAAGCTGTATTGTATGTGATAATATTTGCACCAGCAAAAAATGTGAAATAGAATTTTTTTTTCTTCATTCTCTTATACTCAGATTGATTAGTAAGAGTCTCTGAAATCTCCACGTCATTCTTCATTCCATCCTGAGACACCCTGTATCACCTTGGCTGTAGTGCTGAAAGAAATCTGGCTTAAAATTGCTTTTTTTTTTTTTCCATACTATTTGGTATAGAAGCAGTGTATATACCGGGGTGGAGTTCAGTACAGAAATATCTCAGCTGCCCTTGACTGTTGATTTTCTCTTTCCAAAATAAACCTAATTTCTCATTTGGTGATGCTTTAACATTTGGGAATGTAAGAGGTATAGGTGGTAAGAGGTATGAGTAGAAGTGCTTTGCAGCAAAACACATTTCTGTCTGTTGTATGCAGTAAGTGACTTCTTATTGCATCTTTGCCATTCAATTTTAATGCATGCCTGGCCTGTAATACTAATTGTTCTGCCTAATGTTTCAGATGAACTTGAAGAAATGTTAAATCCAATGGGAACTGTCCAGACTAACCCTTACACTGAAAATGCAACAGCTTTGCACATTAGATTTCAAGAATATTCAAAACAGCCTATCCATTACCCTCCCTTTGATAAGGTAAGGGGTGACATAAGAGCACTCAAGAATGCTTGTGTGTAAATAGCTATTCTTTCAGCGCTGCATTTTCAACTGAATTCCCCACTCCTTAGTTATCATACTGCAGAGTTTTAAACTTGCACTGCCTTACAGAGTGCCAGTTACGGTCTTCAGATAGTATTTTGAAGAGGTATACTTTTAAAAATACTTGGTGCATAGTCTCTCGAGGGTCAGAGGCATAATTAGTTTCCCATATCAGTGATCTTACTGAAAGCTAAATTCACCTGCCATTCTGGAAACCTTCAAGCTGTGCTTGCCTGGGATCTATAAAGATCAGTTATTTTCTGTACAAACGTCTGTTACCCACTCTTGGGCCCCTTCTTTCCTCTGTGAACTAAAATCTTTTTAAGGATAAATAGACTCTTAATACTGTATGAAAAGAATTCTCAAGGTCTACTCTTGAACTAAATCCACTTAAGTTACTGTGCCATCTTCTCCAGATCGAGATGTCTGCCTAGGAAAGAAATGTGTATTTGGAATGCACGTGCTAAGGTCTGGAGTGTGATCAGCAGGTAATCGGTTGGTCACGAATCAGCAAATAAAGCAAAGGCCAGGAAACGTTAAGTGTTAAAACAACAGCTAATGATGCACTGAAAAAACAAAGTTTAAGATGTACATACATTGGTCTGAATTTTGTTTTGGGGAAAGTTAGTGACCCCTTAGAGACAACGGCTTTCTTTTTTTCCCTTTGATGGTTTTGCGCCTTTTGGGGGCCATGAACAAAAAGAAAACACTGAGCTTTATCAAATTGATCAAAGAGGGATTTGGGGTTTAATGTTCATCAAAATGAAGTCAGATAACACAATAAGGGGGTTTGGGGTTGGGTTTTGTGTTTTGTTTTTCCCTCCTTTTTGGCACAACACTTGTTCTTACATTTAACCAGCATTGGAAATGCCTTAAGAGCTAAAACAGGACAGACCAATTCCCTTTTTAATTATGTTTGACCAGTTTACTCTTCATACTGGACTTATTTTAGTCTGTTTTGTTATTGGTTCATTTGTAACACTTTTAAGTTTTTTGCTCATTACACTGTATGTGTATAATTTTTAAAATAAAAAAAAAACCCCAAACAACTGCTTTTGTGTGCACATTACAGCCATGTTATGTGTAAGTATGTTTCTGAAGTAACTGCATGTTTGTTGTGGCTCTATTGTTCCTTCTGTTTGTACCTGCTGTACCAAGTGTGTGGTATGGTAAAATGCTGGGGTGAATGCAGACAAAAGATTTTGCTGACCAAGTTACCTGATGTGCTGATGGTAAGGTAGTGCCTGATGGTCTTCACCACCCCTTGTAACTTCTATTTGGCTGCTGGCTTTATTTATTCTGTGGCTTTGCCCCCTTCTTGAACTGTACCTGAGAAATCCTGTGTATCAGAGAGAGGAAAATCCCAGAGCGTCTTTACAAAGTGATTGCAGAGCTGGTAATGAAACATTCATTGAAAGCATTCAACTTTGAGGAATGCTACAAAATGTGTTGTGGGTTTGTTTTTTTTTTTTCGGCAGTTTTTTAGCAGTCTTATTGTTTCCAGTAACTTTTTTGTAACTTTAGGAAGTTGCAAGTAGTAACTGTTATGCAGTATCACTGGAAAAATCAGAGCTCTAAACTCTTGGACAATTCATACCATTTCTGTGGGTATACTGAAATTTCTCCCATGGAAAACAGAGTAAGATACCCAATTTCTGCAAGATTCTCATGGTGAAAGTCCTGTTGAATCAGGAATAACATTGTAGGTGCTTGAATCGCATAGCTGAGAATCTGTTACTCACAATTCTCTAGATGAGACTTGCTCGGTGTACGGCTGCTACTAATTTTCCCTTGTTGTTGCCTGTTTCTGCCATGAGAACAGAGGATCAAAGGCCAGACCTTTATCTTAAGAAACATAAGGTGTAAAAAATAGATGAATCTTTTTTTTGCTGATAGTGTCAGGCTACTTGCAGTGAACAGCTCTTTGGAGCTGAGTGAGTAAAAGTGCCTTGACAATTGATGAGAAAAATGTTGTCTAATGCAGGAGCTGTATACTGGGCTGGGTAATGATGCACGGAGGGGCTCCTAGTTCAGTTGAGCAAAGCTGGACTTGCAGAAACTTTCAAAGTTTGTTTGCAAACAGAGTAACTCTTTTAGTACAAGGAGGCAAACATCAGAGAATTAGGACATTGTGGCTTTGTTTATGCATGTTTTTGTGCAGAGTACGTAAACAGGCTCTGTAGCCAAGTAGCCGACATCATACGTCACGTTAATAAGTGTTTCATACAGAGGCAGAAATAAAACAACTTAGTACACCTTTGTAAGGACGTTAGCTGCTGGGTATTTATGCTCTGATTATTGTAGTCTTTTGTTGTTTCTCATATTGTCCAAGTAAAGATAATGCCAATATTGCTGAATCTGAGTGTCGGGGTGGTATTCCTGGGCAATGAGAGAAGCAGGCCTCTGGAGGAAAGGAGCCTGTGTCGTTCCTTAGAGCTTTTTCTAATTGATACTTCATTTTATGAATTGTTCCTCAAAGTGGCAGCAACCTGACCCCTTCAGCTGGCCTAATGAGCTTAGGCACTCATTGTTCTAACACACTTCTGGGGGCTGCGGTAGTGTGCAGAAGAAAACTGAAGAACTGTATTTAGATCTATACTTAACTACCCATCGTGATTTAGTACATAGACCTCAGAAACTAAGAACTATGTTCAAAAGGGAAGGGAAAAAAAAAAAGAGATTGAGAGTAACTCAGAGCTGAGCTTCTGGGAAAATGTTGCTTTACAGTTAACAGGAGTAGCAGTCCTTGCTGCTGAGAGTTGCTGTATATTATATATATATATCCCTGCTGCTGGGAGCTTGGTGGAATAGTCACTTTATCATTAAATGATTTCTTGTTGGAAGCTGGTAGTTCATGACATTGCATAAGGGAAGAGCCTAGATTTAGAGAAGTAACTGGAAATGCTGATTGAGATCACATGGGCAATCCAAGAGGATGGTGAAAGGACTAAGTTTGTGGATTCATACTGAAAGAGAGGGCTGGAAGTCTGACTCCATGGGTAGCAGGTATGACTCATGAAAGCAGTGCCCTCAAAAACAGCAGAAGTAGAGATGAGAAAGCAAAGGATGATCAGAGATTAGGTTTACTATACCGAGAAATAAGGAGGAAATGCAAAAAAAATCAGAACACAAGGTGCTATCAGGAAGACTATTCAGCCTAGGAGTGGTGAGGAAGAAGAAAATGGAGGTAATCATCTCCATAGTCCTGCAGATTAGAAAAGGACACAGCATTGAAGTCCATGTTATACCCCTCTATATACAAAATAATAGCATAATTATCTAAAAGACAGTAAAATTCGTCATCTGCTTAATTTCTATAATATTTCTTCTTGCAAAGGACTCAGATTTGGGTTTAAATCTAATGTATTTAAAAATATCTTTTTGCAGATACTTGAAAAGGCAGCTGAGATTGCAAGGAGCAGTGACAATGCTGCAATGGCGGTAAGCATCGACTAAAGACTGCTTCAGAATTAGTTCTTGGTGTATTTTTTTTATCTTCTACATCAATGTAGAAATGAATAAGTCAGTTGCTCAAATAGCAACAGTTCTACTCTGTTTTCTTACGTAATTCACCTTGAACTACCTTAAAATTCAGGTACATATCCATTTTTTCCAATATCTTTTGGACTTCTTGGCTGTTTTCTTGTCAAAAAGCACAATTGCTTTACATGCTGTATGAATTTGGAACACAGCTAAGACCTGCATTAGGTCTGGATTTGGAAAACATTCCTAGGCTACATAAAATATTGTGTTGTAAAATTTCTCAGTAATATCAAGTGTGATGATTTGCTTGACTGTCAGATTTGCATAAAGATCTGCTTGGGGACAGAAGGTATTAACTGAGCCAGGGTGAAAACTCATTTGTACGAACTGATTTACACAATCAGTGCAAATGTTAATGTTTCCAAAATGTAGAATGGAGCTAAATGGCTGGAAAAGACAAGTCTGCATTAGAAGACAAAAAAAAAATATATGCTGTATAGTTAGCAAATGTATTTCCCTTTGGTTATTGTTGGAAAAGTATTTTTTGGTTTTTTAATTAAAAAAGAAAAAGTATCTATCTATTAAATCTGCTCACTTGAAAATCAAAAGGAGAAAGTATATGCACCCTAAGTGAAAGTTCTCCATGTTAGAGTTGGAAAATAGAAATATTGCCACCTAGTGTCATTAACCCAAAGTTTAGTTACCTTTTCAGAAACTTTTGTACACTGAATTTTGAATCTATTAGAGTTCTTATAGCTTCTGAAATCTGAAGGAAAGGCACAGTAGTCATTCCCCTGTGTTTCCTGAGTTTTATCAGATCTTCTTCCTGGCGTAGAATTTTTGGTATTTGAGCTAAAATATGAGAATCTTACAGAAACATCCATTTCTCATTTTCTAGGGTCGTGGCGGTAAGAAGTTTTATGTTGTGCTAAAAGAAATAATGGAAAGAGATCCTTTATCTCAGCTCTGTGAAAATGAAATGGATCTGATTTGGACTTTGCGATATGACTGTCGTGAAAATTTTCCACAATCATTGCCAAAACTGCTGCTCTCTTTAAAATGGAACAAACTTGAAGACGTTGCTCAGGTAAGGGCAAAGACAGTGATGGTGGGGAAAAATGCTGGAGTCAAATCCTGAGGAAAGAGGTTTTCTTTCCCAAGTGTAGACATTTTGAAATGGTGCTGTTGTAAAAATCGAAGTTCACCGTATTCATTCGGTGGCCTGGACACATAAGCATAAAGCTATTAACTTCAAAAAATACACAAAAACAAAACCCAGAAGGTATTTCAGAGGTCCTCTGAATGATGAGGAAAGCACAGCAATTACTTATACAGGCTAATTTTTAATTCTTGTGCTCAACTTTGATCTTAAATGCAAAGATTTTCACAGAATTGTTCAGGTTGGAAGGGACCTCGTGAGATCATCTAGTCCAGCCAAGTATTCTGGCCTTCCCCTGTTACAAGCTAGCTGTTCTTGGGAAAAAAGGAAACTACTACAGGAAAACTCTACAACTCTACTTTCATCTATTTGCTTGATTTTTGTGATTATTCAGGCAGTCAGAATCTTAGTTTGCCTCTGGCATAGAGTTTATTTCCAACTACATCCTGTATGTGATATGTTCTGTGATGTATCTGTTCTGTGAACTTCTAAAAATTAATGGAATTTTGTACTGGCTCATTGTCCATGCCATCAACGCTACACTATCAATGTGTGGCACCCACACGTTCCTTGCTCACTTGTGTTCCTCCACCTGCAAGAACCCTTTGTTCCTTAGTAATTCCATCAATGTGCTTCTGAGTTTATTATTCATTATTAAAAGTTGTCTGGAAAGACAAACTGTAGAAATACAAGCAGGTATTTGTTTACTCATTAAAACATGGGGATGAAAAGTCATCCTGATGGATTGCTTTGAAATAGGGCCTTTGGTAGTGGAATTCTGAAAAGTTATTTGGAATATGGCTATTAACTGACAGCTCCAAGTCCTTCCAGTTTGGGAATATTAAAAAATATGTATAAAGTATCTTACTTAAACAGCTGAAAATTCATCGTCATCTTGCTTGTTACTGTCTACTTTCTGCAAGGAATGTAGTATTTATGTTTGCTTCTGTATAGACAGCAGTGTGGTTTGTATTTTAATACTGGTTTTGGCAGCAGGAGTAGCCTATCTGAAAAAAAGAGATCTTATCCATAAACATGCCAAATATTTCTGTCATACGTGAACGTGTGAATATTCCCAGTAGCTTAGCTGTTCAAGACAGCCTGATTTGATGAATGTCAAAATTAGCAGGACTCATAATTTACATCTCATTAATACTAAATATATGTAGTGCTAGCTGCGTGTTGAGATTTTTGTGCTGCTACAACATGCATGCCGTGGTACTGGGAGCTTTGTTGGACACCTGTTGTTAGCTGTAGGTATTTCAGTAAAAGCCTTGATGCTTAGGGCCAAAAGTTTAAAAAAAATCCCCAAACAACAACAACAAAAAGCAAAACCAAAGAAACCACACCAAAAAACCAACCAAGCACCAGCTATTTATAGGAAAAATGACCCAAATAAATAGATTCCTGATTCCATTAACTCAGCTCAAAAGGTTCTGTTTGGAAATCGATGATTGTATTTGGTTGTAGACCATCTTTATTAGTTCAGTGGCCCATGAAGTTATGTACCGTGGATTGAAGCAACTCTTGTGAATTATTTACCACACGGATTTCATCCCAGCTCTCGTCCTATTGCAATATTGCAGTAGAACAGCTGCACTGAAGGGCTTCTGAAGGTGTATGCCCTTACTGAGGCCATGACCTCCTCACTCAGCAGAGTAGCGGGGTGGCAGAAGTTGTTAGCAGAATTGACAGGCAGAACCTTCTCAAAGCAGAACTTGGCCATTAGTAAAAATAATTTAAAAAAATAAAAATCCACCCCTTTTCAGTGAAGTGACACCATTGTTAATGAAAGCTACAGAAAGGATGGGTAATTTTTTTAATACTTGAATAACTGGAATAAAGATTCTGAGCTGTGCTGAGTTGTATTATCTCTTACAGCAAAATTCCCTTGTGAGAAAAGAAATTATTTATTTCTTAATAGAAAAAAAATTGATACCATGGCCCAATTAGTTTTCTCTAAATCTTTTGATTGCTGTTGAGAATTGATGTTCTGTTTTTTTCTCACAGCTTGTCAGTTGTGAACCATGTGAGAGAAATACACAGTTTCACGTGTGCAGTGTTTTATCACATTTGATATTGCAGAGAAGCTTTAAGAACTCGAAACACATCTTTTGAAATGTAAAATTTCTTCAGAAATGAGGTGTACTTGGAACTTCTTCAGAGTTGCCTTTCTCTTACCAAAGCAGATGAGGGCATTGCATGCTTCACGTTTCTTTTTCCAGATAATACAGCAAGTGCTTCTGATTTCCTTTCACCTGCCCTGCTGAGCAGCGTGCAGCATGCTGCACTTCTCTTCTCAGAAAAGTCCCAAGGCAGAATGTGAACAGAGCATGCTCTGGGGAATTTCCTTCTCTGTTTCATCGGTTGTTTAGTTCTTGTTTCCTCGAAGCTCATATCGCTTGTAAGAACCTCTGAAATAATTTCAGCAAAGTGAGGAGCTCTGTATCTTCATGTACACACTATAGACCATTACTTCCAAAAGTCACTGCCTGATAGATGAGGCACCTAAAGGCACTTTGACTCGTCTTCTCAGACTGCTTCAGGTTCTCCGTTAGTTGTCATGGTTCACTGTTAAGAAAAGGTTTCTGTATCGTTGTTGATTCTGCCACTGCTTTGAAGTAGGTTGTCAGAAGCTCTGATGCGCTTGTTTCGAAATTCCTTAGTGAGCGTCTGACAAGCGTAGCTGTTGGTTGCATCTTCCAGCATCTTTTATGGTGTTATGGACATGCTCAGTGTTCATACTTCTTTTACAGTTCCAGTACAAGTATCATGATATATAAGTGTCAATGGCTGTAGTCCTTCTTGACATAAGCACTGCTGTCACTGACACTTACTGGGCCGTGGCTTGACTAGGTATTTCCATATATGTTCTGTGGGAGTATGATGGCTGTATTGAAAAACATCTTGAATTTTACTTGGTCTCCTTATGAGTCTTGCATGTGCTCGTATGAGCCTTTGCCTGTGAAAACAGTTGGATTCTTTCCGTCACTTCTGGAATTGTAGCATGACCACTGGCTTTGCATCGGGATTGATCTTTGCCCAGTTCTTGCCTTCTGAATTTCACAAAGCTGCCCAGATGACGCAGTTGAGAATCCGTCCCCCTGAGTGTTTGGTCAATGTTACAGCCCTGCCTGTTAGGTGCAGATCAAACCCGAATCCTCTCTTTTGCAATTTGAGCTCATTAATACTCATGGTGCATATGGGAAAAGGCTCCATCAGCTGAGGTGGATAAATATTTTTGGTAAAGTTCTCTCTCAACAAAAAACTACTTAAACTTTGGTTTTTGTTGTTGCTTTTGTTTGTTTTATGAGAGGAAAACTTTTACTACTTCCAAAACGTTGATATATATTCTTATATAAAAAGTATGTACAAAAGATGATTGGAATTCTGTTGAAACTCTCTTTTTAAAGCATATATCTGAGATGACCTACTTTTCCTTTACTGTGCATTGTGTCTATGTGTGGGGGAAAAAAAAAGATTTTTTAGAATAGGTGTAAAAGAGACCTGGTGTGAAAATAAAAACCTGGATCGTTTGAAATACTAAGAAACTTAATCAGAAGTAGGTCCCTCTTGCCCAAATTATTTCTCTTCTCCTTCCCCCAGAGTAGTCTGTAACCTCCTTCTGTTAGTGTGAGCACTGTTATGGGCACTCATATCCATCTGTTTTCTTAAATAGTTACTTCATCTGTACCCTAATAGTCTTCTTTTAAACCAGCTTCAGGCTCTCCTGCAGATATGGCCCAAGCTGCTGCCTAGAGAAGCATTAGAGCTGTTGGATTTCAATTACCCTGACCAGTACGTCAGAGAGTATGCAGTGGGTTGTTTAAAGCAAATGAGGTGAGTATATTTTATTACTTCAGCAGGCAAGGATTTCTGGGGTGAAAAACTGCGGGTTTTTTTGTTTCTGGGAAGAGGAAAGATTTAAACACATTGCCTGCCATGAATAGATGGTAGATAAAGCAGTCTGATTTCTAGATAAGCACATGGGCAGCCAAATAAAACCATCTTATTCTGACATCTTGTGTTCAATGATGTTTCTTTTCTATGTTGCTGAGAGAACACCAGTGTGCCTTTGTCCCAGAGAGGGTTTTGTGGTCACCCCTTTCTTGCACAAAGGGAGAGCAAGATAATGTGAGAACTTTTTAATAATAAAGGGAGAAAGTATTACAGGGGTTGAATACTATAAAAACTTCTGTCCAGCCACCTCACAGTCTGTCGGGTATTGACTGTATCATTTAATAGAGAAGTAAATTGTAGATTGTAATAAACCCCAGAGAATTCCTGATTTGTGTGTTCTTCACAGCCTTTGCTGTCTGCACGTAATTTTGCTCTTCATGGTAACCTAGGGCAGTATTTGTATAGCATGGTCATTTGCTGCATCACTGCATATTTCCTGTCCTTGAATTCTGAATTCTCTGTGGTGAATAGTTTAATGATTAATTTTTGTAATGGTCAAGGATAGACTCTTGGGGTTAAAAAAAAAATTAAAAATATTTTGACTTCTTTATAATGCAAACAAGCAACTTAGCTGCTGGGCTATCCTAATAGTACTGAATTGTTACATCTGGAATTCCAGAGTTCTTAGTTCTGGCTCTGAAGCAAAATTGTGTTCAGTTAGGGCTCAGAAACCAATTCTGAACTTCTTTAAAAAGTCTGATATTAAACAAAAAAGTCTGATATCAGACTTTAAAAAGTCTGATAAAGGCAGCTGGTAAAAACTGTAACCTAAAGGTGATCCTAATAAAATAAAATTAATTTAAATTAAAAAAAAAAAAGGTAAGAATAAATACAACACAGCATATTTTTGCCAAGTTACTGATGTTTCACAGAGTAAGATGGAAAGAATTAAAAGACTTGCATCTTTGAGGTCTTCTTAGGCAGAGAATTTGAATTCTGCAGGCCTTTTATAAGAAGAAAGGTACTCAAATATAAAACATCAAGGAACTTTCACGGGTTTTCTAGAGTAACATAATGGTCAGATGTGAGGGGGTGCTTTTTGGGAGGAGATAACAGGGTTTTATAGACCACTATTGGAATTACTTGTGTTCTGTCAGAATATTACTTGAAGTTAATTAGCATAGATGGTTTTCAGAGGTATGTTTAGAAATTGTGGCTAAATACTTCACATTTGCACTTCTGAAGCAGGAGTAATTTGGGCACTGGTTTCTCAAAGATGATGTGCTTTTCAAACAAAAAACCTCAAGCAATACTAAATGGATCACTTTGTAGGTATATCTTAATAAATGAACACCTACTAACTAACAGGTCTAAAGAGATGTTAATTGAATTGCTTTCAGTGGAATGAACCATCTTCTCCCCTGTCTTTGTAAGCTGAGCAACTGTGATAGCTGTATGCAGTTATTCTCCATCCATGTCCGTGCCCACTGCTCATTATGTGGTTCCAAAGGTCCAGTTGCTCAGTCAGAGGTTGAGTTGTCAAAGGGAGCCAATGTCCAGTCTGAAATAATTTGAAAATAATCTCCTGGATGCTTAATCTGGCACTCAGGCTGAGATCTTCATCTTGTAAAAGCCGACAGAATAGGAGGTTTCTACTTAGAAGTTAGAGGGCCTTAAGATTCCATCTGAGGTGTAACTTGCTGATGAAGTGCCCCTCTGGCAATTGCCCTAGCATGTTACTGTTGTTCTCCATGCGACTGGAAACTGGGGGACAGTCTTGTTATCCAAACAATTGTCATTGATGGGTTTGTCATATGCATCTGAATTTCTGGAATATTATTAAACCGGTTGCTCTGTTACTAAGTGCTTTTATGGACCTCATTCTAGTGATGAAGAGCTCTCTCAGTATCTTCTTCAACTTGTGCAAGTCCTGAAATATGAACCTTTTCTTGATTGCGCGCTCTCCAGATTCCTGTTAGAGAGAGCGCTCGCCAACAGGAGAATAGGACAGATGCTCTTTTGGCATCTAAGGTAGGAGTTTTTCCCTTATGTCTTTCTGAAACTGTTGAGCCTGATGGGACTTTCAAATACAATTTCTTGAGGGTTTTTCTAAATGAGCCGTTAGAACTTCTCTTTGTGTTTCTTTACCCTTGGCATTTATAGATCAGAGAAAACCTATTATTAAAAATATATTGTGGTGGTTTGTGATCTACTGTTTGATGAAAGTACTCCAAACAGCATTCAACTCTAACTATGACAAGTTAGGTTTGTGTATAACTGTAGTGTTTGTTTTGGCTGTGCACAGTAAAAGTACAATATTTGTACATCACTGTTGGGAAAAACTTTCATTATTGTTGAGAGCCTAACGGAAAATAAAAGCAGTTGTTTTATGTGTTGTTGATACTTTTGATGACCAGTTCTGTGGATGGCAGAAATTTTGCAGCACTGATTCGGTCTTAAAAATACAATTTCTTTTAATATTTCTAAATAAAAAGAGCAAGTACTATGTGAAAATATTTTGGGAGGATAATTGGTTCTGCTGTAAGGTTCAGTTCTCTCTTTCAAAGTGTTCCCCCCTCAGACAAATTTTGTCTTTTCCCTTATTAACATTTGAGAAGACTTGGCTTAATGCCAGCCCTGACTGTCAATGTCACCTGCCATGACTTACCAGTACTACTTGCTTAAATAAAAGGGGTTCCTGAAAACAAATACCCAGTCGATGCCTCTTAACACTGCTGCCTCCAGGGGAAAACTAGACCTTAGAACAAGTGGTGTGCGTTGAAACCAGCCAGTCATCACAGTCTTCAGCACATAACTGTTGTGTTATTTCTTAAGAAATCTGCCTTTTTGTTTTATCTACATGACCATGAGGTCTTGTGAGGTTGGGGTTTTTTGTTCATTTTGGTTGTTTGATTTGTTTAATTTTTGTTTTAATGACTTGAAGAATGCTAACCTGTAAGTGCTGTGATGTGATGTGATGGGAAGCTTTCCTTCCTGCAGGTCAGAGGTTCACATACCTGCCGTTTCAGTACAGTTCGGTTTGATACTTGAAGCTTACTGCCGAGGAAGTGTTGCTCATATGAAAGTGCTTGCTAAACAGGTACAGACTCCCCTTTAAATCTTGACTTAACCTACATGGGAACTCAGATACTTACTCCATTGCCCCTACAGGGCATATTGATTACCTCAGCAAAGCCCATCTTTTAGGGAGTGGGGAAGAGAAGGACACGTGGCTGAGGCGGAGAAATAAAAGGGCTGACTAGCTGGATGATGGAGCAGTCCTCCCTGGCACGAAAAGCCGCTAGTGCTGTGGGCGTGCACAAGTTAGGAGCTGGTTTTGGAGTGTTCCAGGATGGGCAGGATACTTTCAGCAGCATGTGTATGTTCTGGAGAGAACTGTAGACCATCTGAATTGTTACTGAGGAAGGGTTTCTGTGCCCTTGAAACTTGTGACGTTTTTCCCCAGTAACAGTGGTTTGTTCAATAGAAATTATTATCCCCTATCTAGATGACTCCAGGAGTACTTACTGCAGCTTTGGCTGTTGTTAAAAGGCAATGCAAAACCCCCTGAAGTTGGAGTATCATGTACTACCCCCTGGAAACAGTTGTTGGAGTAAACCAAATCCTCATTTTAGTGTTGATAGAGATGTGCCATTTATCAAAAAATGTCTCTCACTTATTACATACGCTAATAAGTGTATCAGCAGATCATGAAGAGACAAATGATGTTTGAAGTCTCTAACGCAGCTTTAGCGCAGTTAATTTAGACTGTGACCATTTAGAAAATGCTGTCTCTCTGGAGTGAGTGTGTTTGCTGTATCAGGCTACAAAGACTAACTCAGATGCTTGCCTGACGAGTGTTATTTCCAACAGTTTTGATCCTGTCTACGTTGAATCTGTGCTTTGAGAGGCACATGGAACAGGAACGTACTGTTACACTCTTCGTTACTGCAGTTCACAGCACACTGGAAAGACCGTCTCGTGCATATGTGTGCTTGTTAGTATTGTCAAAATCATAAAAAGATTAGGTGATGAAATGCTTTAAGCAATAGACCTGAGGTCAGTAAAGTTTTTGTGCACTTCACAGGAAACAAATGTCAGTACAATCAAAGAGGGAGCAAAAAAATTCCCAACTGTGCAAACACGGAAGAAATTCAAAGTAGAAATACTTCAAAAAGTTCCTGTTTGTACAACACAGGTTCTATTTTGTTCCCTTGTCACTGATGTTTGTACAGCTCCTAGAATAGTGGAAAAAGAAGAGTGCTTTTGGTTTTGACAGATGGCTGACCTGGCAGGTCTCCATTGCCTCAGTTTTATAATCAAACCGCATACAATTTCCACAGCATCCTGCCTGACAGGGTTCAGTCTGTCTGTGGAAGCGATAAGTTTTGACTCAGCACCTTGTAAGTTAGACTGAAGCTTCCTTGTATAGAAATCAACTTCTGTAATTAGTAAATAGGTGCTGTTTGCTAGAGAATGTGTGTATTTGTGAGCAGGGTAACTGTGGTTAGTGCAAACGCGGCTGATTGTTACAACAGCTCGTTTATATTTGGCCAATAGGTTGCTTAGATGTAGATGCAACATAGAAATCCCATTTGTTGTGTTGGCTAGTATCTAGGTTTGCACCAAAGGGCTTTTCTCTGTGATGTACATCCACATCACTAGTTCAGCTGTTCTCTTAGAAATTATGTACAGGGAGAAAACTTTGCAAAACAGAAGGGGGGGAAAAAGGGTTAAAGGCGTCTGTATGGATTGCAAGTAGCTGCCTTGTCTTTTCACCTGTGTTTAAGGTAACAGTATAGCTTAGATGAGCTGATGTGCTTTGGAACACCTACATTGAGTAGGGCGTTTACCTTAGGCATTTACCTTCAGGAGGATTTTAATGAGGAGACATTTAGGTTTCTGCTGTGTAAAAGTTGTGTGTGTGTAGTTGTGTATGGGAAGATTGCCCACGATTGGTCAGGTGGCTGTGCTGTACTGCATGCAGCTGACTGAACCTGTGCCATGAAGTGCCTGCATCCATAGCTCATCACAAGTAACGTTTGATGTTGTTAGAGGTATGAAGCACTCACTATTTCTGTTGGCTTCAGTATAGAGGCTTTCTTGAATTAGTGGACAAAAATTGTGTTTTGAAGAAAGAATTTGTGTAAATTGTCACACATTAAGATATCTCATTCAGTTTTTTGGACTCAAAGCTTAGGAGCTTTCATCCCATCAGAGTCTTTGTTACTTAAGGACTTGGGATTTCTGGGACACGAGTGGCTTAGAAAAGGCTGTCCTCATATTTTTTTCTTGGGAATGCCACCTTAATTGCCATCTATTACAATTTTTACAGCTGTAGAATTATTTAATACTTTGTTTTGTTTAGAATTGGGATTTTGCATTTTATTATGTGTAAAATCAGAGCAATAACATTTAAAGATAAAATATCTCTTTCAGGTGGAAGCTCTTAATAAAATGAAGACTTTAAATAGTCTAATTAAGCTGAATGCCATGAAGCAAAGCAAAGCAAAAGGAAAGGATGCAATGCATACGTGTTTGAAACAAAATGCTTACAGAGAAGCACTTTCTGACCTCCAGTCCCCTCTGAATCCTTCTGTTATACTTTCAGAACTACAGTAAGTTAAGAATGAGTGAGTAGTATTTCACTGTAGCTTTTGCATGGAAACAGTGAAGCAGAACTGCCTATGTGCTTTACCTTCCTTTGGCTTTGTTACTCAGCAGATACACTGTTGTATGTAGCGAGAGAAGGTCAGCTAGGAATCTGACTGAGGTTAAGATAGCAGTTAAGAGTTTTGCTATCTACCATAAAGCTTAATACTCTTAGGCAATGCATTACCATACCTACATTTATATAAATGTAAGCCTAAAAGTGAATTAGACTGCATTCGTGGTGTCTGTTTATAACAGTAAGCACATAAGCCAGTAAAACTTTTTAACAGTACTGAAATATAAAGTCAAAAAACTGATGGGAGAGGACATAAAAAAATTCTCCGAAAATATGAGTGCCTTATTTAAGCATTAGCTATGTGTGTGCCAGTCACTGTATCTAATGCATTCTGTCTGTTACAGATGTTTTCATGACTTGCAAAGTGCTCATGACATAGCAGCAGAGATAACATTGAAATGCTTCCAAACCTGACGTCGACCTGTTTGTTCTGTTGTGTTTTGTACAATGTTTAGACCTCTTCAGTTGAATTATTTAACTAAAAATTTTGTCGTATTTTTTTTCTAGTGTTGAGAAGTGTAGATATATGGATTCTAAAATGAAGCCTCTGTGGATAGTGTACAACAACAAAATGTTTGGAGGAGATCTTGTAGGGATCATCTTTAAAAATGGGGATGGTAAGAAATGCTAAAAATGACAAATTTTTTCTTCTTTATTTCCACACTTGCACTTAAGCTGACTTGCTCTGTATTGCCTTGCTACAAAGGTGGTTTGCTCCAACACTGGTAAATGAATTAAGCATCATCTTCTGACTAGGTTTCAAAGTGTCAGTCAGGATGGTATAATTGTGGTTAATCCCGCTTTAACGGTTAGGCTTAATGAGTATTTCTGGATACCTTTTTCTGAAGGCCTTAGAAATATTAGAAGGTTTGTCCACAACACACTGAGAAAGTGAGGTGCCTTTCGTTCTAGATCTCCGCCAGGACATGCTGACGCTGCAGATACTGCGTTTGATGGACATACTTTGGAAAGAAGCTGGTCTGGATCTCCGGTAAGGGGCTGCTGGGGGGTGGGTTATTTGGATGGAGAATTCACTTTTGGAGTAAAGCTTGCCTGATTTTTAAATACCTTCCCTACTGTCCCCTTTCTGAACATCTGTACCAATGCCCAGAGGTTTCAATTGTCATAACAAGGTGACCAGGCCATCGGAAGCAATAACCTTGACTAATTAGATGGTCCCTCTTTGCATTTCTTTCCCTAGATGGCCCAGATCACAAAAGAATTTAGCTGTGAAAAGAAATAATGGAAGAAATGAAGTGAAACTTTGGTATTTTTGTTTATCGTCAAGCAGAATATCTTTCCTGGTGCACCATATCTCTTGTTTTTTATTGAAGTTGCCACACTGATGATAAATTCACTGATCTCTTCCAGAATTTACTGTTTTCATTCTTCAAAAATCATCTAGATAAAAAGCATTGTATAAAGTCAGGAAACAATTCTCGAGTGAAGTGGGTTTTGTGGCTTGTTGGTTGGTTGGGTTGTTTTGTTTGTTTTCGTTCACTTGTGTCTGTAACGTTTCTGAAGGGAGGTGTTTTCATAAACTCCTTGTGTAGCAAACTTAACCTATTAACTTGTTTCAGAATGATGAGGAGTGTTGTGTGATTTTTGTGTATTAGTTCATTAGCAGAAGTCTCTGTGGTGGTATCTCTCCTCCCATGTAAGCCAGTCACTTTTTAATCAGTTGTGTAACTAGCAGTGAACTCAACTGTTTTTGTAGTAGTGACTTTTTCTTGCTGCTGTTCACACCAAGACTTACAGTCCTTGTGAAGATCTTCAGCATACATTCTGAAGTCCCTCTTTTGCAATTTTTTTCTTCATAAAACACTAGTTGGATGTCAAAACACAATTTTAGACCAGAAATCTCTTTGTATCTTCCAAAGTCTTGCAAAGCAGCTTTCTTACCTGTGTACACTTGCTAAGATAAGCATGACTTCTTTGTAGGAATACTGGAGTATTCCAAAGAGGAACAGCATCAGGCATTTTTTGTTGTTATCATACAACCCTCTAGTACATGGGGTAGTTTTACAGCCAAATCTGTGCAGCAATTCTCAAAGCCTAATTTCTTTTTCAAAATCTAGTTCTAAAGAAAATAGTGGGTGTCGCATTATTTGGAGACCATGCATTCGATTTTGTATGCTCGTGAAAGAGCTGTAATCCTTGGTGTTTGACTTGTAAGCATTGTTGATAAGGCTAGAAGTACTTACTTAAATATTACTTGCAATACTTAATTTAGATTCTTTGAGCATATTTCAGATTTTTTGTGGTTCAAGCATAATAGCGGGCGCTTCGTAAGACACATAACGTCAGCCCACACAGATTAGTAAAATTATAAACTTCTTACTTATGTTGGTAATGGAAAGATTTCTCCAGATGAAGTATGGGATAAGGTAGGAATGTGAATAGTAAATTGTTTCTAGAAGTACATGTTTGGGATGAGGTTGCTGAGTGCGTTGTTGAACACTGATTTGAAGAAACTTTAGATAATTTATATCATTATAAATAGACTGAGACTGATCCAGTATTTAAGGGCAAGGACAACCTCTGGCAGCTGTGGAATCCCAGATGCGGCATTCCTTGGTTGCTGCCTTCCCAGAAGCTTAGTTTGTGGCTCCAGCCTGGGCCACACACCATGGCTAGCAAACAAATATAGCGATTAGGAGTCATCAAACACACTTTTCCTGACTAAGGCATTTTCTTGAAACTTAACAAAGGAAAACCAAGAAATGGCTCTGATGTCCCAAGATTTTTCTTAAAACTCACAAAAAGAAATAGAAAGGGGAAGTTCCTAGTGAGAATTGAAGTTCTATAATTGGCTTCTTCTATTTATTTACTTAACTGGGAGCATCTTCCTTCCATTCATCCTCTCATAGTTTCAATTATTAAAAAGTCAAATTCTGGGGCTGAGACAGGGTTACAATTCTATGTCTGTCAAAGAGAGATTAACCAGGCACTTGCCGAGGGAAGGCTCTGAAACAGCCTTAACTGGGAAGAGAATTGGACAGAACAGCATTCCCAGTGCCTGGAGCATGAGGACACAGCTGAGAGGGTAAGATCCTCCATGTTTATAGACTGTCAAGAAGAGACAGCTCCAGAATCGATGGTGATGAGTTCTGTTGCCTTGTTAATGGGTTAGGACTTGTTGACTTACTGCTTCTTACTTGGGTAGGAGGTTTGGTGTCAGGTGAAATAATATCAGATAGATCTGCTCTCCCCAAAAATACAACCTCATACATCTGTACCAATGAGTGGAGTTTTCTCTTCTTGGCCTGTATCATCCTTCAAAGCCTTGGTTTCCCTGAAGCTGTTGTTTCCCTTTTCCTTCTGTGGATGCAATGGATTTTGCACTTTTCAACTTTTTTTCCACCTCAGGAAGTCTGCTAACTCCCTTCAGGTAAAGCCAGGCTCCTCACTTGTCTCATCAGTGTGAGAGCAGAAGCCCTTGCTGTTTGCTCTCTCTTTCAATCAGTAGTATCTTGCCACAAGCCAGCGGTACAGCTTCCGCGAAGCATGGATCTAATGGCAAGCAGCATGCTGCCAGCGTGAAGCTTGAACCAGGATCAGCTTCCTTATAATTGCACTGCGGTCTGGAGTCAGTTATTGAGTAGTAATTGAAAATGAAATCTTAACCCAGTCAGTGTCTAAAGCAAGCACAGTGTTCTCAGTGGGATTTCTCAGCTCTGGAGAGGAACACCATATTGGGTTTGAGATCTCCCAAGCTGAAAAAGGAGAAAGGTTGGTTGGTTGGTTTCTTTAACTGTCAACAAATTTGTCTTGTGGGTGAACTGCCCTCTTCCACACACGGTGTGTTTTGTTGTCTTGGTTTCCAGGTGTGGGTTTGTATTGGAAAGACTAGGGTGTGAATTGGAAAAGGAAACGTATGTATGCAGGGCAATGCAACAATGTGTTCTGGTAGGTCCTTCATCCGGGGCGGGCACTGGGTGGACTGTGGAGGGCACAACTGGGTAAAGCTTCAGAAGCTTCTTCTCCTCAGTGCTTGAGACAGCAAAGGCCATCATCCCAACATACACTGCTCTGTCATTGAGGGTTGTCTGGCTCAGAATCAGTTTACCTTAGACATCAATCAGTCAAGTACCAGAGAGAAATGAGAAAACCAAAGGAGCTTATTCTTTAATTAATCCCCATACCTATTCATTTCTTAAACTATTACATGAAAATTGAGCAGGAAATCGTCGGCCTAAGAAATGAGTAAGTATGTGCAGCCAGACTTCCTCAGTCCTTTCTGTAGTTTATCTCTAATTGTTTCTTGTACGGGTAATTATGGAAGAAACTACTTAAGTTTAATGGTATTTATATTGAGGTTTCATCAGCAGAATGACAGAACAAGACTCTCAGAGGTTCAAACCCCCTGAAAATTTACAACTCTTCAAGCTACTTGGCTTTAAAAAAATCCTGTGTCTGACATCATGTGTATGAGCATGTTCATAGTAGATGACGTAACGTTCTGTAATTTCTGTAAGGAGTGTTGAAGTATTACAAATACCTGTCACAGCAGAGGAGCATAGCATCTGTCTTCCTAAGAATGCTGTGGGATCTGCAGTGTGGCATCTCTTGGGAGAGTGATCAGAAAGTGACTCTGATGCTTTACCTGTGTTACAGCATTGAAATTGTGTTAAGGGAGAAACTAGTAAAGGAACAGAGCAACAGAAAGTCCTAAGTATGAGGAGTTTGATCTGTGTTGAATGGTTTTTGCCGTGGTGAATTGTCATGAGGGTATTTAGAGAGTGTTCTCCAAACTACTTTCTCATTTCACTGCCTATTTATGATGAGTTTTCATTTTCACCTCCCTTAACATGTGTGAAGTGCAGTGTAAAGTGGCTATGTATGAATGAAATCAGAGTTCACAAACAGGCTGAAAAGCATATTTTTTACAAGTCTAAAGAATGTAATTGTTTTTAAACTGTTGGACCTGAAGTTAAGAGAATGTGTTGATAAATTACTAGAACCTGGTTGTGTATTTGGAAAGATACTGCCTTGGAGAATTGAACTCTTCACATAAAGAGTAGTACTAAACCAAGTGAAGAAGAAAATGTTCTGTCCTGCCCAGGATTGCTGTATTGATCTGTCCGTGGTCTTTACTGGCGTTAGAAAGCAGGGAGCATATCCTGCTGACAGATGCTGAAGTCAGAAAGACCAGGATGAGATGGAAAAGGCCCAGAGGATTTGTCCCCAACTTGACTCCTGTCAAACTGTCTCTCTGACAAGGATGTTTTTTCCTCCAGTTGTAAGCACACAGCCCTCAAGGGGCTGAAGGCTTTCATCATTGCTTGCTCTTGAAGGGGAAGTCATTGGACGTGTGCCCAGTTAAGCTGCAAGTAGGGTGGGTTGAAATGCCATGGACAAAGGCCAGCGTGCACTTTAACCTGGCAATATTTGGCTTACGTTTGTCATGTCGTGATAAGGATGGGCAGTGCTTCCTTCTGTCATGACCACTGGTGTTCAGGAATTGCAGATAGCTGCCTGTTCTTTGTGAGAACCCTCTGGTCTGGAGAGTTGGGGTTTTTAATTGGGAAATAGGTTAGAATAGAAACGGGAAGAAAGTTCCAGACCTGCACCACTTCATTTTTTTTGTTTGTTTTGAAGATGAGTGTTCTCTGAATGCTCTGCTGAATCTGGTTTTCGGTTCACTTTTATGCCAGTAGAGAAGAATCCCCAACTCTACAGTTATTACTACTTGTGCTGCTTCAGTTGTGTTATCACTCAGGTAGAGAAACCACTAAGTTATCTAGTAGCTATTATGCCAAAAAGTTCCAATTAATTTCATCTGGAATTTTGTTTATTTTTCTTCTATGGCTTGGGATAATGGCCTGTGTCAGTGAAGAGATGTGGTTCTGCTCTGTAGCAGACTTAGTGTCTGTTTTGTAAATAGTGATGACAACTCCAGCAGCAGTGCTTTTTTGTATGTGTCCTGCAAATGTTTATACACTTTGTAAGTCAGTGAGTGCTGCTCTGTAGCCGTGTGCTGCAGTTACACTGATGTGCCCAGCCACTCTTTTGTAGGTGGGTGCAGGACCAGAGCTGAGGTCGTGTTCCTGACCTGAGGTGATTAGCACGAGAGCAGACACTGCAGTTTGTGATGCAGTGCCTTGGAAGAGTTTAAGTTTCTATTGCATGCCTTGAGCTCCCATCTAAGTTGCCACCCTGTGTAGTGTTTCAGGCATCTGGAGTGAGGAAACATTTTGGGAAAATGTACCTCTTTAGACACATCTCTGCTTGGTTCATGTCTTCAACTGTGTCTTACTGTAATGCGATGATGTTGTAGATAGTTTTGCGAGGCACAGCGTGTGGATGCACAGGAGTATTCTTATGTAGCAGGCAGGTTAAGAGATACGTTAATTTCTGTCTTTCATTAGGTTTCTGTGCTTAGAATTAGTAAGAGTTGGAAAATATTATATTTATATTTAAAAGTATTTCTAGCATTTTAAGTTAAAATAGGAAGAATGGGGGGAAAAGGGTAAGATCCTTTTTCCCTGTTTAGACTACTTAGCCGAGAGTGGCTGGGAGTGTAACTTGCTGCTCCCCCAGTAAATTCACAGATGAAAACAAAGGGCTCCCCCTGTGGTTTCGTCTCTGAAATTGCAAGGTACAATTCCGTGGTAAAAGGGAAAAATGAAGGTTGCTTCCAATTTCTTTTTTTTTTTTTTTTTTTTACATATATGGATGCAGTAGGAGAAACAAATGATTAAAAGGTATTGCTGGTATTTGAATTTTGCAAGCAAGATCTCTGTGTTAACCTTTGAAAGTTTAATGTTGAAGTTAGGGTGAATATTTGGCCTACTCCAAATATCGATACTCTAAGGGAACGTTTTTACATCTTTTGTCGTTAACACGGGTCTGTGTTTGGTTTCAGGATATTGCCCTATGGCTGTTTGGCAACTGGAGACCACTCTGGCCTGATTGAGGCTGTGTCTAGTTCAGAAACCATTGCTGACATCCAGTTAAACAGCAGCAACGTTGCTGCTGCTGCCGCCTTCAACAAAGATGCTCTCTTAAACTGGCTGAAGGAATACAATTTAGGGTAATTTCTCCTGTTGTTTCCTCATCTATATTGTACGCTACAAAATTACTGTAAGTTTCCATGTTGGTACTGAGGACTATGTGGCTCTTCTGGCAGGTTTGTTGTTACTTATTTTTCCACTGTGTCAAATTCTGACTCAGATTCTGGGTGCCCTTGGAATTCAAACAGTGATCCAGCTGAAATTCTGGCATGGGCAGCGTTTTGACTGCGTGTTGGTGAGGAAGTTCTACAAGATTTGACAAAACAAACAAACCCAAGAAATCTTTGTGGGCTTCAAGTCTTAATGTTGTTGCTTTTCATAATATTTGCATTTCTGCTATTCTTCATAGCTACTTTTTACAGTATTTTCTCTCATAAATCTAGTTTTATAGCATCCTAGTGGGCTTCTGGTTTCAACAAGGAAAAATACTTCCTGAGGTCAAGGCGTGACGTGAGTTACCAGTAGTTTGCACTAATATTGTTTGTCTTTGTGGTTATAGAGATGACTTGGATCGAGCCATTGAAGAATTCACTCTGTCCTGTGCTGGCTACTGTGTAGCTACTTATGTACTGGGAATTGGTGACAGACATAGCGACAACATCATGGTCAGGAAAAATGGTCAGGTAAAGATGTCTTTTGTAGGCAGAATCACCGCGGTATCTCTGGTGTGCCAGAATTACTGTAAACATTTTCTGTAGCTTTGCAGTAAAATTAAATCCACACATTGTTAGAACTGATGTCTGTGTTTACTGAGAATTGAAGAGAGCCTCAAAAAAAGGAGATGTAAGACCAGTGGAAGCACCAGCTGTGAAATGCCTTTTTATTACTGACCAATGAATGCCCCTTCAGTAAGCAGTTCTCTGTCAAGTGAGGCTGTTCTACAGAACTTCTTCAGAACATCCAAAAGGCCTGTTAATGGTTCAGATTTATTGAATAGAAGTAGTTTTGGAGCACCTTGCATAAAACCATCCTTAAAAATACATGAGTTGCAGTTTTGAGCAATGTAGTTTTCCCAAAGTTAGTCTGTACAGTTCACCTCTGCAGAAATGTTCCATATGGAACTCGGCACCAGCATAAAACTAATTGTGAGTCTCAAAACCTAGGATCTAGGTAAACTCTGAAAAATGTCTTGTCCTGTGTAATTGTTACTTTCTACTGTAACTTTCTGATTTTATTTCAATTACTCTGCCTATAAAACTAGGAGGGGTTTATAAAAGTGGAAGTTTTATAGACATTGGCAGTACTCTTTTTTTTGCCTACTGGAAGAAAGGTGAAACGCCCTTCATTCTAAAATTGGAGAACTGTCACAAGTTTCTTGAGAATAAGTTCTACTAACTTTTGCTCCTGAGTTGATGTAGGAAGTAGGAAGCCCTTGGATATGATGATGATCATTGGGCTCATTTTTCTATCTGGTATTACCAACGAGATGTCTGTTGCAGACATCGGAAGCTTAAACCTAAGATAATCTTTTGCCCTCTGATTTGTAGCAGTGGTTGCTCGTAAGAGCATGGATGTTATCACTGACTTAAATAATGTTTTAAAACTGAATGCTCCCGAAGGACTGAAACCATGGGCTGAGGAGAGTGACAGTGAGTTAACTGTTCTTAAGAGCAGCATCCTGTAGAGATATTAGAAAAGTGAAATGTTTCACTGGATAAATTAATTTTCCCTTCTGTCTTTTTAGCTCTTTCATATAGATTTTGGGCATATTCTTGGAAACTTCAAGTCCAAGTTTGGAATTAAAAGGGAACGGGTACCTTTCATACTCACCTATGATTTCATTCATGTTATTCAACAAGGTAAAACAGGGAACACCGAAAAATTTGGTCGGTGAGTATTACTGTGATCTCTTCCTTTTGTAACTGAGATGATCTCTGGTGATAAATTCCAGCAGACTGGGAACATGTGTGGGTTTGGTTTGCTCATTTGTACTTGTGTGCAAGTGTCTTACATGCATTTACAGAACTAGCTGCTGCTCTGCCTGAGCTATAATATAGACACAAATTACTTGATAGATCAGAAACTGCATCTCTGCAGTGGAAAGATACAATGTCCTTTTTATCTTCTCCATCAGGAGATGGCAGATCATTCTGAGCTCACCCTTTTTACCTTCAGCAGCTCTGGGCCCCAGGGAAGGGTTCCGCAGACTGTTTTTCAAGTGAAATGGAGCACTGGACTTAGAAACAGGCTCCTTCTTGTCCATCAACATACCTTTGGGGCACTGATGAACCCTGGCCTTACTGAGATGCTCAGGCATATAGAGCCATGTGCTCTTAATCCTACACTTTGGCATGCCCCTTCCCATCTGGGGTCAGAGCACTACAGTGGAACATGAAGGTGTACGGCAAAGGAACACTGCCCTCCGATCCTACCTCTTGAGGTAGATTTTTCTTTTTTCCCTTCTCTCATTCTCACCAGTTGACAGGAGGGGCATTCTGAACTGTTTGCTCCCACTTTGATGGGGTTTTTTTTCACAAGAATTTGTCAGAGATAGGAAATGAAGTACTGGATAAATCTGTTGGCTGCTTCTGGTAGAAGCAGGTGTACAGATATTTGTAGTTGTGCATCTAGGAAGAAAGGAGAACAACTGCCAGTGACCCACGTCTCTCCTGGAGAGTAAGGAAACCAACCTATAGCTCCATTTTTAAAGCCATGAGGTGAAGGCTTTTAGCTGACTGTACTATTGCAAGAGCTGTGAAGTATGGAATACTTTAAATGGTAGGAGGATTCCACTTTCACGTAATTCCTCGGAAGAGAATCTATTCTTATAACGTCATCTTGGTCTGAAGGGTGGTTCCCATTTCCTGGGGAAACTGCAGGTTAGACACTGAACAGTGGCACATTTGGGTGTCTGTGTGATGGGTCTTTATGCCAGATCTGGTGATCAGGTCAATTTTGACCATGTTTGCAGGAAGGAATTACTTTAGACATGTGGACTGGATTGATAGGGACTTCTGCAGAGCTTTTGTTTTTCCACTGTAGGTCCACTCAGTAGGCTCATCAGGGCGTTTTACCCAGCACGTTTTCAGGGAGATGGGATGCTGGCATTACCTTGGCTTTTTTTACTCTTTCTGAAGAAGAGTGGAGTTTTTCAAAGGTTTTGATTTTTTGTTTTTGATGCTTTAAGGGCTTGTTGACGAGGCCCAGGGTACTTTTCTGGGAATGCATTGGAGGTTCTGCGGGCATCTCTGTCCTTTGTTTACAGTACATCTGTTAGACCAGCTAACAGTTTTGGAAATTGTTACATATATTTGTCAGCTGTTGAAGTTCTCCTGTGTTGTCTTCGTTGCATGTCCTGTGTGGCTGAACGTGAAGGTTCCGGCAGTATTGTGAAGAAGCATACTTGATTCTGCGGAAACACGGAAACCTGTTCATTACACTCTTTGCACTGATGCTAACTGCAGGGCTTCCAGAGCTAACCTCTGTCAAGGACATCCAGTATCTCAAGGTAAAGAAAGATTTACAGCTCAGCAGGACTTAGCATTTTTCCAGTATGTGAATTTTGGTTCTGAGATGAATGTATTTTAGTTGTTTTCCATTTCTCTCAAGATTCCCACATGGTTCTCAAAGCTTCATTTTTTTTAGCTATAGAAGAAAGTCTGTAGTCAGTCCTAGTGGTCAGAAGAAACTAAGAATATATGTTGCTCTTCGCCATTCCATAATGAGTTCAATATTCCCGCATCTTAAATGTGGTCATTTCAGGGGTATTTTACATCTTGGCTCATGCGTGAGCATAGACTTGTAAAGGTGAAAATAATTTGCTTAATTCTTCTTTAGTTTTATCTTGAAACTGAGAAAATAGGAGGAAGAGTGTCAGGAAAAAAACCCACAATGTGGTTTGTGCCAAAAGATGGAGGAGGCCTTAACTGTGGTTTTTAGAATTCCTAACAGTAGCTGTTTTCCTGTCATCTTAGGACTCTCTTGCCTTAGGGAAGAGTGAGGAAGAAGCACTAAAGCAATTTAAGCAAAAATTTGATGAAGCACTCCGGGAAAGTTGGACTACTAAAGTGAACTGGATGGCTCACACTGTTCGTAAAGATTACAGATCCTAGAAGATGTTTGCATTTGCACTAAGCTGAGTGTTACAGTGATAAGTGTTTTTACAGGAGGTCTGTGGACTGGACCAACACAGCTTATTTTGAAAAAGAAAGAAAACAACCACAAAAAGAAATGGGCTGAAATAGTTCCTGAGTCTTTTGCACTCTGCTTCTGAATGCTTGATTCCGAGACTCTGTCTACAAATAGTGAACTTTCTGGATAATCACTTCCTGCTGACTTTGCACGCTGAGAGCTACTACGCATTTAAAAAAATTCTGTGGTACTTTCTGGAAGTGTAAATATTTGGTTTTATACGTTAAGGTAATGTACTTTAACATACTCAGGAGGTTTGAAAACCTCTGACAGAACTGTTTTCCTTAAAGTTGGGACTTGAAGAGTAAATTTCTTTTTTTTATATCCTAATCTGGCTAAAAATGAGCATATTGTGTATATTTTTCATATGAACTCTGCCCTACTGGCACAGATGAATTGATTCTACTGTAAATAGCAACCAGGGTATCATTGTACTGCAGGGGGCTGCTTCATGTCTTATACTGCTGCCGAAAGAAGAGTAGATATTTGTAAGATGGGGAAGGGGGGGCAGGGGATGAGGAGGTGAGAGGATGGACACACAAGACACATGAGACACCTTGGAAAATGATGCAGTGTCCAGATGTTCAGGGGTGTTCAGTTTTGTTCTTCTGATATAGCACAGAGAAGGGAAGCCCTTCGATAGGAGGGAAGTTAGGCCAAGTCCAGACATGTCTGGGAATCCCTCATTGGTGATGGTATTGCATTCAGCCTCTGGGGCTCTGTTTGCAGCTCCATAAGAGGCACATTTATTTCAGGTTCACCAAGAAGCTCCTTACAGCCTTACGTTGAAATTCCTATCTCCAATGACTTGTGCCATGCAGGTGCTTTGACATATGTATGGAAAATGTTCATTAAATGTACTATACACCGTGATTTTTAGAGCATACGTACCAAAAAACACACCCCTTTGGAAAAGCAAGTGTTTATGGACAAATACCATTACATAAACCACCAGTGAGAAGTCATTAATCTTTTCTTCTGTATTTATTAAAAGCTTGCAGTAATGTTGCTTTACCAAGATATATATGTTGAAGATGGTTGCTGAAGAAACTGGATTCGTTTTAATTTATTCAGTGAGGTACCAGGCTTCTAGGTGCTTAAATGGAGAGCAAATTTGTTACGTGCAATAGGGAACTGCTGGTTCAAAGATGTAACATACTGTTTCTGAACATCACTGAGATAGACTTTAACTAATGCTTGTTCTCCAAGGAACACTGGTAGCTCTCAGTTCTTGTTGATATTTGAAAGAGAATTAAACATATGTATTTACTTTTTGACTAAACAGTTGTTTTGCATAGAAATGTTGTTTTATGTAGGAATTTAATTAAAGGTGGTTTTACTTCGTTGAGAGTGATCTTTTGTTTGTTTGTTTAGTTTTTGTTGTTTTTGTGTTATTCTGTTGTTTTTCTTTTAGGGTTTTGTTGTTTCTTTTAAAGGTCAAGAACCTATCTGGAGACAGGATAGCATTTTAATGTAGTGGTTTGATTCTCCTGTCCTCACCCTTTTGGCTGATCCATCTGAGAGGACCTCTGCTTCTGGAATATTGTAGAAGTAACAACTGGTTTGTGGTTTGGCTTTGTTTTTTGTGGGTTGTTTTTTGGTTTTTTTTGGTTTGTTTTAATAATAATACAGTAGTATGTAAAGTGTGCCATATCCCCCTTTTTCATGTGTGGTTTGGTCCTCCCCCCCCCCCCCCCCCCCTTTTAATCTCTGTGGGAGGGGGGGGGAAAAAAAAAAATTTTTCGGGGTGAGGTTCGGAGAAAAGAGTCTGAACACCCCGCTAACCTACACTATAAAAATTTTTATAGAAAA
>WUAM01000287.1:88219900-88266273 GCA_024336885.1 Actenoides hombroni | reverse complement strand
CTGGGGGGGCTGGGTTGGGAGGGGGAGAGTTTTGTATTGCGTGGGTTGCCCCCCCCCCCCCCTTTTGTTTTCTTTCTTTTTTTTTTTTCTTCTATCTGAAAAGTATCAAACCTGAAGTCACTGTTATAGAGCATAATACACTGATTCAAGAAACTTAGTGGCACTGACTGTTGAGCAGTGATTTTTGGCTGCTGCCCATAGGTTGCCTGTCTGTTACAGCCTGGAGCAGGGATGTGGGTGCAGGTTTGATTGCAGCAATGTTGTTTCTAGAAACAGCATCCCGGGTTGTCACAGCTGTCAGCGCTTGTGTGTGTGCAGAGGAATAGGGATGCTGCCCCTCCACATCTCTTTTGCTGGGTGGGAAGCAGCACAGGGAAATGGTTGTAAAATAAACATGCAGACACACAGTGTTTGAAGACCTTCATTTCATACCTACTTCTGCCAATGGCTTTCTAGGTTTTAGGTCAAGTTGTTTAATTAGTCTGGAACCGTTTCCTTGTTTGTGAAACAGTTAATAATTCAGAGGTAACAAAGGAGGTGTCTGTGGCTCTGTGAAAGGTGCTCTGGAAATACTTGTAAAATTTCTTGGTTAAAAATGTATACAGAATATAATCTTAGATGTACTTACGGTTTATTCTTAGGACACCCAGAGAAGAGACTCAGTCCAGAAAATCTCTTCCTAAATACTCGCTCTCGCTTTTTTCGGCCATGCTTCCCCTCTCCTGTGCTTTCTTCTGGGAGTTCCTTCTTTCCTTTATGCCAGCTCATTTTATCTGTCATAACAACAGCACCTGCTTAGATGAAAGCAGGAGTGTCTGAGTAGCTTTCCGAAAGCCTGTACCTTACTGTGTTGCACCTGGTGAAGTCTGGGTCGGTTACTCTACAAAACTGGAAGTGTCCTGGCTACGCAGAAGGTTTGGCAGAGATCAGTGAGCAGCCACTTTCCGTGACATGGAGCAAATACCTGCTTGGAAAAATCCTGCAGACACAAGGCAATCTGGATATTCTTAACTGCTAGCCCACGTAATTGTGGAAAGGAGGCTTGGACGTTAAATACAATAAAGATTCCCCTCTACATGCCCTCTTTCCTGATTAGGCTACTTGCTGAAAACCAAGTGATGAGGCAGCTCGGCTGATAAACGCAAAGAACCGGGAGCCAATGAAACGGTTTCCCGCAGAGAACAGAAGCAGTGAAACAAATGTGAGATGGAACAAACACTGCAAAGCAGAAACCAGAACCCTGAGAAGATGGAGATCCAGCTGGGGATTTTTAGTTAAGGATTGGAAATTGTTTCCTTTTGATAAAGCAGTTGATTAGTCTGCATTTCCGCGTTGCATTGCTTTGTCTCCAAGCATTACCCCTTTGGACTCTCTGATTGAATTAGTTTCTCTGCTCTACGTTTGATACTTAGTAATTGCATTAACTTTTGGTTGCTTGACTTGGAGGGTCACGCTCACCCCCTCCTGATGCTCGGAAGTGCTTGTCTGCTCCTATCTGGTCAAAATACTTTACACGAATCATCTAAAACGAGTCACACAAAGTTTGTAGGCTTAAAAACAAAATTGACAACCATTTTGAACTCTGCACTTTTCTGATTTTACTGTTTATTGCTTCCTTTCCCCCCCGCCATGTGTCATGTCATTCATCCCCCCCTCTCCCCAGCCTTCTAAGGACTTCTCCTTAACCAGTTCTTACAGTAGGATATACACAGGCACTGTGCAAATGCTTTGCAGGATCAGATCCTGAAACAGTTTTTCAGTGTGTGCATAATTATTTACCAAAATTCTATGTTGACACACATTAACAAGAAACACCGAGTATCTGGAAGGAACAAAGAGTGACACACACCCAGGTTTTTAACAGAACCTAAGTAAGCTGGGCCTGTTTCTGCCACAGAA
Organism: Actenoides hombroni; assembly: GCA_024336885.1. Taxonomy (NCBI): domain Eukaryota; kingdom Metazoa; phylum Chordata; class Aves; order Coraciiformes; family Alcedinidae; genus Actenoides; species Actenoides hombroni. Next base: position 88,264,374 of record WUAM01000287.1, on the reverse strand, counting down.
ATAGCAGAAGAGACTATGAAAGAAATCAGAGTTCACTGACCTGTAAAAAGAAAACTGTCACTAAAGAATTACTATGCTAATAAGGAATGAAAAAAAATTGTGAATGAAAGAAAATTACACACCTCACTTAGAGACTTTCCTTCAGTTTTTAATTTCTGACAAAATAATCTGCAAATTCAAGACCCATTCTAGGCATATAGTGGTGCTGAGGTGAAGCTTTGCAGAGCTGTCCAATCTGTGGCTAATAAAATCAGCAACTGGGTAAGCAGGAACCTACCTTACTTCTGAGAAGTGAGATTCAAAGGTGCCTCACTGCAGAACCTTTCAGTGCTAATTCCACTTGTCTGAAAGATCAAGAGCGGAAAATGTTACATTGAAAGTACAGATGTGAGTATGTGGGAAGGTGACAAAGAATCAAAGCTATGCAGAAAGAATCTTTTCTAAAGCCTTTTAGTCACTAATTTTGTTTTTTTAAATTGTACTTTGGACTTACAGTGTATAATATTTCTTTTAAAGATGAAGTTGTCTGGCTATGTTGAGTTTCCAGTGTCATTAATTCTAATGATGTAGGGAGAATTTCTCCTTATTTTAAATACGTTTAAATGTGTTGTGAGGTCAGAAGATTTGAATACCCGGTGTTTGAATAATTGATTTCTTTGCCTTGCTTTTCTTCTCTGCTTAAATCTTGTGAAACTTGTACTACCATTGCTTTCAATATACTGATTAATTGTCCTCACCTTTCTTACTTAGCAACAGCAATAGTGGTTTTTTGGTTTGTGAACAAAAATAACAAGTGTTACTGTGTCTAGCCCTGAGATATGCTTTATTATGTGGTCAGTCCGTAAACTTTTAGATTATATAGTGACTCTTTAAAACAGGAATCCTACTTCTAGTTCTGAGAGAAAATACGTTTCCTTCGGATGAAGATCATATGACAGCAGTGGACAGCATTTGCAGGAGCCTTGGTGTCATATCTGTAGGTTGGCTCTGGTTAATTATAAGCAAGGTGTAGTATCTGCAAGACTTCAGATGTGACAACTGATCTCTGCTGACACTTGCTGCTGATTGCTTTCATTCTTGGACTACCTGAGCAGTGTATTGGTGTCTCTGTAACTGCCTTCATATTTACAAATACAGTTTCAGGACAAAGTATGAATTATGGATGGGGAAAAACCCCTCCAGAAATCTACAAACAAGACTGATGGTTTTCCCTACCCAGGTGTGGCAGGCTAAAGAGGCAGGAAAACTATTTACCAGAAATGGAGCCTGTCCACAGCCATCCCTCCAACTGCAGCAGCACACAGCAGCCCTGACCCAGCTGATAGCCCCTGGGGTAAAGAAAAAAAACAAGCAGAGTAAGAAGTAAAACTCTTTGTGGCAGGGACTGTTGTGCAAACACACAGGGCAAAAGATACCAGACAGGAAAGGAGATCTGGAGGGAGGAAGTGACATGGCTAGTAACTTGGGAAAGATTTTATCTGTGTCCCCAGGATACAGCTTTTCTGATCCAGTTCTGTGTCTTAAAATTTTAAGCTGCTTGAACTAATTCTGATATTTTTGCCCCCAGAGGGTGCCTCTGCATCCCTTCTTACACCAAAGGCTTTGGCAGCCCTTCAAGAGCCACCTGTGCTCTCGAGGGAATGGAGGGCTTAAGGAAAACATCCCCCAGGTTAGCTTCTTCACAATCATCAGCCTTCTTGGTTGGAATGGTGATGCCTTCGTTAGTCGGTAGGTAATTCTTCTTTAGTAAGTGAGGCCATAGTCCAGTGATGTTACTCAATTTGGTTTTGAGAGCTCTCCTGCCTCAGATCAAGGCAAGCTGTGGCTGCATGACGCGGTGAATTGATCCAGGTTAAGCTTGTTCTGCTCTATGCTTACAGTGTTTGAAGATTAATTATTTTAATTAATAATCCCTGTGCTGGCACACTTCTGCCAAATCAGGCAATGTCTGTTTGTCCTTTTATCTTTATGCTTATGTAGGTATTTTCTCTTCTTCTTCAGCCAGAATAAAGATGGCATGAAGTGAGCATAAACAATGGTCCATGTGCTCTGGGTAGTTTGTCTATTAAAACAGTTTCATGTGGCGTTTGGGTTTTATGGGGTTTTTTTTGAGTTTTAAGAGCTTTGGTTTAGCATCAACAGTTACTTGTTCCACTCTCCATATAGCAGGGACATGAAGTGATAGCACAGAAAGGGCAGGAAAGTCCAGATAGCAGGTCCTCCTGTCCCAGGAGCTCCTGGCCATACCAGCCAAGCCTGACTTTTCACATCTTCAATGTTCAAATGTGGTTTAAGGACTAAGGAGATAATCACCTGGTAGCAGGTGGTTCCAGTATTGGGCTTAGGGCTATGTGTGCGTGTCGGTGTGGCTGTGTGCTGTGGGGAGGGCTGTTGTATAAATGTGTCTCTGTCTAGGATGTCTGAAAAATAAACTGTTCTCAGGAGAAAAGAATTATGAAGGAATTCCAGATGGAAAGTGGTCTGTGGATGGACAAAACTCAAAGCTAGTCAGGAATCTTCTGATTGTCATCAGGGCACATTAACAGGCTTTTTGATAGAAAAAATTCAGTTAGAGGTGTTTTTACTTCCATAAGGAGGAGTTTCCCAGAGCCAGGCTGTTATGAGTGCAGTATGTGAACAAGCCCTGAGGGATGTAGTCAAATGTAGAACATTAAGGCTCAAAGTGCTGCCTTAAGTAATTTTTATTTATTTATTTGTGCAAATAGTTTCAGTAGAATATACAGAATCACTCTCCAGTGGCACCTGGTATGATGAGTCTTCAGTGCAGTGAGCGGAGCTCTTGGGCAGTGGTGGGAGAAGGAAGAGATGTTCCTGTGAGTAAGTTGCTCTGAGGTGTTCCACTGTTCCCCTGGGGCTGGTTCCCGTTTAGAGCTGATAGCTGAGGGCTTGCATCTGAATTGGGCTGTGATAGCAGCTGAGCCTGGATTTAGGCAATGACGGGGCGTCCTCCCGGACAGGCTGTGTGCTGCTGCTGTGGGTGTTGGCACCTTCCCTGGTTACTTTCCTTCTCCATGAAACTGGTTGATACTAAAGTTTGTAAACTGGGACTAATGTGTTGCTCAGCCCTAGTGTGCCTTTGCCTGTTGTTTTGAGGAGTCACTCATCTTTTCTTTGGCTTCTACATGCAGAAAACACAGCTTTGATATGATGGCACCCATGTACTTTATTCCTAACATGGACCCTGAGATGTTAGGTTCAGATACTTACAAGAGCTCTTTGGCATTCTGGATTAGCTCTTGTCTTTACTTGTGTAGATACCTGTTTTTAAGGATTTGTGGTAGCTGTTAGGTGGTATAAGTTAGTGAAGGCCCTGACTGGTGGAATATCTTTTTACAGGTTAAATGGAACACAGTATCATTGGGGACAGCACTGTTCAGTTCCCACTTCTTGAAAAGCTGACTGTGTAGACTTTCTTCTTCTTCCTTGGTTTCTATTTAGAGTATGTGATGACCTTGGTCGAACTGCAAAGGAGCATGTTCTGCTTCAAGAAGTAGTTTTGTTCTGTACATGGGCAAGGGATATGCAAGAGAAGTGCTAATGTTAATGAAGGGGCTTCAAGGGGGGGAACTAGGCGCCTGGAATGAGGTTGAGTGCAAGGTGAAGGCTGCAGGAAGTCAGGAGCATGGAGACATGGCAATGTCTGTATTTCATCTGACACAATCATGTAAGAAACTACTCTCTCAGCGCTAGCTTATCTGCCTGGGGTTTTGCTCTATGTTATGGGTGGGAATTACAGTCCTGACAACTTGCTTTTTCTCATGTGCAGGTACTCACCCATGACAGCACAGATTGAACTGCGATACCTCTCATGATTTTCTTCTCAGTTTTTCTTTTTCTTCCCCCTTCTTTTTTTTTTTCTTTCTGGGGAGGAGAGGGAGAAAGAAGATGGTTACAGCAGCAGAAAAAGGTTTTCATGCAAGTGAGGGCCCCAAGGCTGCCGGCTGGCAGGAGTCCAGCTCTGGTGACCACACCCCAGCCGTACGTTTGCTGCTGGCTCGGGGGGATGCGGGCTGCGGGCCGCGGGCAGAGACTCCCTTGGCGCCTGGCGCTCTAGGACTTTCTCCTGTCGGGCGAGAGGGTGGGGAGGGGGCACCTCCTGCGCCTCGCCTCCGCTTCCTACACCGTGATGCGAGGCACAGGCATGCTCAGTAGCCGGGGCCGACCCCTCCTATCTCGGCAACAGTGCCTACAACACTAGGAGCCAGCTTGCAGCGGGAGCGGAGCCGGAAAGCCATCTTTGCCGGAGTGGGAGGCAGCAGAACCCGAGCCGCTCGGCCCCCGCTCGTTCCGCACCATGTGAGTACCGGCGCGGCCCGGCCCCGCAGCCCCCGCCCCAGCCCTCCCGCGCTGCGGGCTGCCCCGCACCGGCATCCGCGCGGGACGCTCCCCTGCGCTGCGGGGGCTGCCGAGTTGCTCTGCGGAGTTGGGAGCGATAGCCGGTGCTACCCTGTTGCTTCGGCAGCCCCGGGGGGGGGGGGGTGGGAGGGTAATTCCTGCGATCGGGGCGGTGTGCTGCCTGAGGGATGCGCGGCGCGGCGAGCGGGGCGCGGTGAAGGGACGGACACGGGAATAAAATGTCTGAAGCGGCCGTGGCCCTTGTGGGTGGCATCCCCGTGGGTGACATCCCTCTGGGTGGCATCCGAGCGGTTGCAGGCTCTGAGGAAGGATTTGCAGGGCGTGGGGCTTGTCATGGGTAATTCAGCCAGCTGGAGACTGTAGCAAGAAGCATCAAAGTCTAATCTATCTGCTCCTGTTATTAACCTGGGAGCACTTCGATGGGGCTCTTACTGCTGTTTATCCAGCTGCCAGGGAGCAGTGGAGAGGATTATTGACATGCTTCCAACTCAGATTACTACTCAAAAGGAAACGCTGCACCAAGATCCTCAACAGGTTCAAGTGAGGATTGTTTGATAGCCTGAGTCACTCGGTGCTGCTAATCCACAGCTAATGGGTCCTGTTTATTTTCACTGATTAATGAAATGCTCTCTCTCAAATACTGTCTGTCTGATCAAGTCAGCCTCACCATCTCCAGTACTGGCTTCCTGTCAGCAGTGCTTGATAATAATCTGTTCCTTCATGTTTGCATCTCTTCAAATATCTCTTCCAAGTCTTTAGGTTCAGTATTAATGAAAGCATTAACATTCTCTGCTAGGCAGATGAAACCCCCAAAGTGAATTCTGACACCAGAAATGTGCTGAGGTAAGTAGGCATTGATCAGCCCCCTGGTCATTGACAAGAGAATTCAGGTAGCTAAACACATCATTTTACTATCGTCTCAGTTCATTGTTTGTTCCCAGTGACTCCTAAGGGACAGCTAGAGAAGATGTCTAAACCAGTCACTCACATGTGGTATATGGGACCAAATACTTGCTGGTGTTGGATGGTCTTGGAAGAGCTGGAGCTTGGTTGATTCAGACAAGATAAGGAGTGGAAACAGTCCTGGCAATCTGTGATTAAACTGCTTAAAAAATATTTCCAATAACCAACTGCCCTTCATGATAGGGTTTCAAAATAGAGTCTACAATCACATACCCCGAAATGTTGGCTCTTTAATGTTATTTCCTACCTAGTATCTCAGACAATATTCTTTTGTCCGTGTAGTCTAAAATCTTTCCAAAGCAATGAACTCTTTGGAAGTCAAAAAAATTGCTGTCCAAAAGAAGATTCTTTATGTAAACACTGAACTCCATCTAGTAAAAGCCAGTTCATTGTTAAGTTCCTGTTGCCTAGTTGTGTTTATATCAAAAGCCAGATGATGATATCAAACACTTTGAGTGTGAGCTGTTCTTCGATGATAAATAGAAGAGTTTGCTGTTGCAGTATTATACAATCTATGCTGTTCAGACAAAAAGCAGTAACTCAGATAACACTTAACCTGAGTGCATTTCAGTGTTGGTGGATATAGGTGTTCACGAGCACGTTTGTAAATAAAGCAGAAAGAGTGATGCTGCTATAACTCAGACGTATTTCTCCTGTAGGGGATTTGCATCAGACTTATGACAAAAAATAGAAGAAAAAGGGAAAGCAGTTTTTGTCTATTTTGGCAATATGGGCTTTCAGTTTGATAATCGAAACAAAGACAGGACAAACAAGCAGCTTGTCATTGGCGGTGTCAGTTGGCTTCTGTTTCATTGCCAGATATTGTAATGATTACTTTTTTTGAACATCTGCATGAATATCCTCTCCTCAGTAGCTTCTCAGTTACTGATGAACAACAGAGGTAATTGTGGATTAGCTGCTGGGTTGTAGCAGCAAGCTACAGTTGTAGTTAACCAGACCACACAAGCTAGTGGCTAGTGAGCACCAAACACTCTGCAGAGGTTACTTCTGCTGTTACACCTATAGATTGCACACACAGACTCGTGTCACGTGCGTATAGACACGCATGGGAGATGTGATGCTGTGTCTTCAGCTGGTGTGAGCTAGTGTCAATAAACAGCTTAGTCGGGTCAGATGATAGCTTCATCTATCCTGATGTGCTGTCCCCTAGAACAGCTTGCAGAGAGTGGTCAGGGAAGAGCACAAGCAAACAGTGGTTATGCAGCGGTATTCCCAGAATACTTTCCCAGTTCCCAGTGATTTAAGGCTCAAGGAGTGTCTGAAACTGAGGAGAGTTCTTTGTATTTCATGACTTCCTGTGGGTTGTTTTGTTCTTTCAGGAAGGTGTCCAGTTGCTCCATTTGTAGTGTACTGTGGCAGGGAGCTCCACAACTGTAGCATGCAGCGTGTGAAAGCTGCTTCTTGTTGGTTTTGAGCTAGTAGACAGCAAGTTCTGTCTGATCTTACTGTTGTATTGGAAATCAGAGAACAGCGTTCCTTGTTCCCTGCCTTCTCTGTGATTCATGATGGTGTAGCACCCCAGCAAACCTGCACTGATTTATATCAGGTGGGAGTCTGTCCCTGTGATCTCTTTTGCAGTGAGTACAATCCAGGGCAGATAGGATGCAGTCAGGGAACAGACAACTTTCATCTTGGTGTGGGCAGAGGAGAGGAAGTGTGACATAAAAAGGTTGAATGAAAGAGGGCTGTAAGAGAGATTTAAAGCAAGAACTGAGACGGGTTGGCCCACACCAGTGCAGCTGGGAAGATTGTTCCAGGTGTAAGGGAGAGAACACGAACTTATTTGGAGGAGATATGAGGAGTAGTGGAGGGAGAAGAGGAGAAGAAAATGGCTCTCAAGGCTGAGGCACTTACAGGCTTTGTTCCTCTCTGGAAAACAGACTTAACAGCAGCAGGTGAAGTATAAAGTTGGGGTTGTTTTTTTTGGTGGTGGGTTTTTTGTTTGTTTTTTTTGGTGGGTTTTTTTTTTTGTTTTTCAATGGTCACGTCTCAATAGGTAATTATATATAATAGGAGCTCATGGCATCATGTAATCTGTTGTTTACAGCTAGGTCAGTGACCAGACAGCAGGGTGCCTTTGATTGCATTAGTCCAATACAAATGTGCTCTATTGCAGGGTACAACTTTTGTGAGACACGAAGCAAAGCAAAGCACCTGGCTCTCCCTGGGGCAGAATTGCCTCGCTCTAGCTCATTCCTTGGGTAGCAGTTGGAGCTTTCTAAAAAAACCCCATCCTTCTGCTTGTTTTAAAGCAGCAAGGAGTACATCCTGGAGGGGATGGAGGGGATTAAAATGGTTCCACCGATTGTCGTGAGTCTGTTCTGCTGACTGTCTATTCAGTTCCTCTGAAAAGGCTGGCATGGCTATGGTCTCCTGCTGTTAGCAGAGCAGTACTTAGCCCTCCTTTTGTGGGCATAATTTGATGAAACTCAGCAAAATCTTTCTACCCTGCCTTTCTTTTGTACTGATCAGCAGAGATAAACCAATTTAGTACTGTTCTTTACACAATACTGATCCACTGATTCGAGGGAGTTTAGTGGCTTACAAAAGTGCATAGAACCAGCACGTCCAAGGAAAGTATAACGAGGATGAAAGGGAAGGGTAAATTTTCTAAGTGGTACAACAGTTTTGTGCTGGTAAGTGTCTTAGAAAGGCATTCTGAAAGAGTTCCAGAAATCCATGATGTCAGGAAGGTTTGAGTCCACTGGAGCTCTCTAGGGTTTTACATGTGGTGGCCAGCTGCCTTAGATCCACAGAAGCTAGTTTTAACACTTTTTGACACTTACCCCCCCAGTCAGCCAGAGGGAATGATGGTTTGAGGGTCTTGTAGTATTGGTTCAGACAAACATAGCTATGAAGGAGTGGGCTCTTCTGGTTTAAGCGGTGTAATGGAGCTTGTAGTGAAAATAACCAGGCTGTACTCCATTAAATGGGGCTGTGTACATGAGAAGATGATGTTGAGAAGGGGGAAAAGTCCCCATTTTCATCATGGTTCTATTCTGACCTTTGTTTGCTGGTTCTAAGGCTCACATGTGTAAGTAAGAGCCTTGAAGTGAGGGCATTAGGAATAGGAGCTGTAGTTTAGTCTGATGCTTTGAGACATCAACAGAGGGGAGTGTTTGTATTTGTTCATTGTTTGCTTCCCTTGACTTGATTTTTTGTGGCATCATGCAGACCCGAATCTTTTTCACTTACTGCATTTTTAATAAACATTTCCAGCTCACATTGTTATTCCTGATACACTCACTTGCCATTTGATTTATGACTAAGTAGGTCATAAATCTTTTGGATATTTGGGTGATGAGTGAATATGTGGAGGTCAAACAGAGTGATGGTATCTTGAGGACCTCAGTGAAGGCAATAATCCCAGAATGGGAGCAACTGGGAATTATACGTGACAAGCAGAGACAAAGTGATATGTGTGATGACAAACATTCTTCAAAATAGGCTAATATGAGGTAGAGGAAATCCAAATACATTTAGTTCAGTGGTCCCTTTCCTGGTGACTTAGCGCTTGTTCATTCTGTGCATCAACCACACATAACTTGTTCCTGTTGACTTCCAGGGACTTTCCATAGCTAGTGCCAGCTGTGGAGTGACTTACAGGACACTTAAAGTGACTGCAGTGAAAGCTGACTCAGTCTGCCAACGGAGCATTTTCCCTTTTTAGTTGCTATTTACATAATTAATGTCTTCCTGAAAAAAAAAAATCAATAATTGGGCTGTAGAGCACCAGGTTAAACCCATGTTTGTGTGCGTATGTGTGTACAGAGTGCTCCTGGGAGACCAGGCATGGTGGAAGAAAAGAGCAATGTATTAAACCTGTTCTTTTCTTCCTTCCACTGCCTTCTTGCCACCATTTGTAGTATGTAGAACTCATGGAGGATTCTCACTGACAGCTTCAGCCAAACATTTCTGGTGCCCTGGAAGGGGCAGTACAGAACGTCCCAAATCAGTTCAAATTGCCTGATCTGCTCATTTGAAGCAATTAGGACTTGGAGAGAGAATATCCTCTCACCTACGTCATTCAGGACTTTCTACTGTCATTATTCTTAACCATCACTAGCAATTAACTAGGCTGGTGTTTTTTAATGATGCCATTCCTTTTTCCCTGATGTATGTACTTGAGCCCTCTTAACTCTTTTCCATTATCCACTGAAGAGCCACCAAATGATTGTAATGACCACCTTACGTTTTTCTGTGTAAAGCAGCACCTCACTGAAACAGATCTGTCTGTACATTTGCAAGTGTTTTGTCAGTTGCCATTATATTGTAGCTTCTGTACTGAATGAAATAATTAGAATGGAAGTTCCTGACCAAATGATCTGAATTACCTGATCAAGTTCCTTGCTTTCTTTAGATGCAAAATATATATTGCACTGTAAAAATGTTAATTGTAAAATGAAATTGAAAAATTGAACAGTATTAAAAATGCAGTCAGTGTAGAGAAACGTTTTTTTCTTATTTCCCATTCTGGATGCAGGAAAATGTATTATGCTACAAAATTATTAAAAGACTTCCTGGCATTTTTTGAAAAGAATTTGCAAAATTTAGTTTTAAGTAACTTAAAGGACTGTAGTGCACGTGTTCAGGAGAGGTGTTTTGCAAACTCTTTTTGGAGATACTGGAAAATCTGAGTGGATTGTGACCTAAGCAACTTCATTTAGTGGGCCCTGCTTTGAACTGTGGCTTGGACTGGACGATCTCCAGAGGTTCCTTCTGTTTGAAAAGGTGAGTCAAACTCGAGTATATTGAAGTCAATTAAGCTAACATTTGTCTGTTTCCCAAACAGTCAAGATTTTGATGTTTCATCCATGATAACTTGCTAGCACTTTCATCTTCAACCTGTTGGTGGTGGATATTGGAGAAATACCTGAAATCGAAGGGGAAAACATGGTATTTGGGAAGGGAGGAAATGTGGGAGTTAAAAAAACCCAACAAAACAAAATATGGATCACTGGAATGCATTATTTGGCTTAAATGCAGAAGTTCATATTCCTCCCACAGGTTCCCTGCAAGTGAGCTTTCTCATCTTTCATATTCAATACAATCTTCTCTAGCTTAGTGTCTGCTCTCATCTCTCTACACCATGTCTTACAATAGGTTGAGAGTTTGGAAAAAGGTGCCAATCTGTTCCCCTGTAAATGCTGTCCAGGAGTGCAGAGCGCACGTTGTATGAAATGGTATCTGCTTCTTTCAGGTTAGTGTGTCCAGATCCGTAACAGAGGAGAAGCAAATCGCACTGTCACGTGCAGCAGACTGGAACAGATAGGATTTGCTGGTTTTAGGCAAGGTTACCAAGGAGTGGTGCACTGACCAAGACAGGAGCTGTGACCCACTGCTGCAGAGCTGTGGCTTTTGCAGCTCAGTTTGTAACTTCTGGAAATGGTGTCTCTAATTCCTGGTTTATCTAGCGAGATGGTGGCTGTTGAATTAGCAAAAAGGACTGTGTTGCCTCGGGGCATGGCTGTGCAGGTGCATCCTTCCTCTGCGTTCAGGAGCTCTACAGGCATGGTTTGCAGAGAGTGCTCCTTATGCTGGTAGCAGGTATCTCTTGTTTTAGGGCTGTGTCACAGTTTATGGTCAGGGCAGCCCCTTAGACCCATAACAGCCGCTCTCCGTTAACCCCCCTCCCTCCCCAAAGGGGAAGAGAAAGGGAATAAGGGAGAGAGACTGAGTGATCAGAAAAGGGAACTGGAACAGCCTCAATGAAAATGAAATTAATAATAATGGAATATATACAAATATATATAAAACCAGTATGGAACCCCGCCCCTCTGATGATAATTCCATCACTGTCACCACTGATGCTGTGGAGCAGGCACTGGGAGAGTCCCAGACTGGGCCCCGCAGCAGATGGGAGCTGTGTCCAGGAGCTGGATTCTGGTACCAGATTCAGGAGCACCCAGGCCGGGATCGAAGGCAGAATGGACAGAGGCCTCCTTGGGTGCTCTGAGGAAGAAACCAAAAGAGGACCCAAGCCGAGCTTAGCAAAGCTGGCCAAGCAGTCCAAGAGGGGAGAGGAGCCCAGAGACCCTTTGGATCCCTCAGCTCTATCTGAATATGGAGTCTATGGGCTGGAATCCCTCGTTGGTCAGTTTGGGGTCCCCTGTCCTGTCCGCTCCTCCCTGCAGGTGCAGTCTTTCACTTTCTGCACCCCTCAATGTGGTGCACGAGATCCAGCAGTGGCCTTGGTCTGCTCACCAACCCTTGGCAGTAACTCTAACCATGGGGTGTTATCACTGCTAGAAGCAGACACTGCCTGTGAGAACAGCTGCTAACTTCAGACAGTGCAGTTGGTTAGAAGAACTGAGCTGAAAAGTAAAATCACTGAACAGAATTAGTTCTGTTCTCACCCAAACCAGGACAGGCTGTCAAAAGCAGAACACATCCTTAGCCCAGCATCTTTCCTGCCTCTCCAGATCTCCTTTTGCAGTCCAGATTTCACGTACCTCTGGAGAAGAGGCAAGGAGTGAGCTTTCCCAGCTAGCCTTGTCAACTGCAGCTCTTGTTGGAATCAATATCTAAACTTTCAAAGTGAGCAACGCACCCCAGTACTCAGCGTTAATGAAACATGGTTGCCTGTGCAAGTGTGGATCTGTGAAGGTAAGGATGTAGGAATTGACCTCGTAGGCTTCTCAGCATCTCCTCTGCACCCACAGAAAGGTCGGGCTGCTGGCTGTGGAGGTGGGGGGTGTTGTAATGCACTAGTTGCCCTTTTAGACACTGAGGTCCTGAGTCAGGCAATGTGCCAGGATTTTAGTAATATATGGGTCCTGGGAAAGCTTTCCTAGAAACTATGAAAATTATTAATTATCCCTAAACCCACTTGTTATCTGCTTCAGGAGGTTAATGGTTAGAAATTACATTTGTTCATTTGAATTCACATACAAAAATAGCTCCTCTTTATCATCTAGTGAATCTGGCCCTGCTCAGGGCCTTAATTACAGTGTGCTGCAGCAAGGTAAAGGGCACTGCTGATTGAAAGCATAAACCTGATCTGCTGTTACCCACCAGCTGTTGGCATAGACCATCACACGGGATAGTGCTTTGTACGTTGTTTTGGAGTTCAGAGGGCAAGTGTAAGATTGCACACTTCTTAGTGCTCTTGGTTATCCTGAACAGTAATGAGAAAGAAAAGAGACAAGAAGAGTGAGGGAACATTCTCCCAGGTTGATCTGTGGGAAAGCTTCCTGAAGTCCAGATAGGTTTGCCAATAGCTCTAATAGAGAACGGTTCCCCTTCCTTCCCTTCCTGTCTCTTCAGTAGTATCCATTTCCATTGTGTGCACAGAGAGAGTAGCTGTGTCCAACAGCTGTCACTGACTGGGGAAAATTCAGGTGGGGAAAGGGGAAGTGAAGCAAAGAAAGAAAGAGCTTTAATTGATAGCAGCAAAACAAAGTTGTCATGTAACCCTGAAATGCATTGAGCACTTTGTGCTATCACTGAGCAACTGAACTGATTGGGATGGTGCTTTGTGCTGCTGAACAGCCTGAGTGGGATCAAACTGTGTGAAACAGTTACCACAAGATAATTGGACTTGCCTTTTGGTAAAAATGCAGATTCCTAAATCAGCACCAGATTGAACATCAATAAGCAAAACTGGCAGAATGACCTTGCATCCCGTGCATAGGGTGAGAGTGGCAGATGCTCCAGGCCTGATTTATTAGGACTGGTTCTGGCCAAGTACTCGTATTTGCAAGGGATGCTTGTGTACAAATATAGCTTGCTTTGTTTTCCATCAGAAAGGCACTGAGGGACAAAACAGTCCTTCCGGAAGGTTTTGGGTGTCTCGTTGTTTCTTACACTTTAAAAGTTGCCTGAGATTTGGTGCTGACTTATAGCTCATAAGCTTACCCAAGAATTTCAAAGCAGAATTCTCTGGCCTGATGTCAGCGCTGCAGTTGAGAGCCCTTCCTACTGACTGGGATCCAGAGAGAGCTCGGCTTAAGAGCGGGTACTGCCAGGATGAATCAGCAGATATCTTCCTGGAAGCAACTGACAGTCTCGGTATCCCAAGTGTTTAGCAAGGATCCCACCAGGCTAAAAAGTCTGCTTCTAAAATGTTTGAATACTTCTTTCCAGCAAGGAGCTGTACAGTCATTCCCTGACAGCTGTGATATTGTCTCCCACACATATATGAAGATCACACAGTGACATTTTTCAGCAACTTTGTTTACTAGATGATACAAATACAAAAATATACCAAGTCACTTAATGTTTTGATGTTTTTCTCTTTGCGTTGAACATTTCAGGGAGACCAGGAGAAGGGAATGGGAAGGCAGAATGTGTCCCATGTGTCTTGATTTGTTGACACTGATCTTTGTGGTTTTCATGTCAGTTCTCAATGGCTTCACGTACGTGAAGCAACATGGTCTCTGGGATTTCATCTTTATAAGTGCCGTGTGGCTACAGCAGCGATGTTAAAGCAAAGACCTTTGCATTAATACGTTCATTGCCCTTGTTGTGCCAATCAGTTTTATGTAGTTAACTCGAGGGGACAATGAGCAGATTTGATTTTAAGTTCTGTGCAGAGACTGAAATGTTTTAGCAGTAGAATGATCTCCTAACAGAAATCACAGCTGACAGGTGCTTTTCTTCTTTAACCCCCACCTAGCAAAGCCAGTTACAAGCTATGCAAATTTATAATTTTCTCGTTGCTGGCTCCCAGGTAGCTGCTTGCTGAGGATCTCCTTCACCACCAGTTTTAGATATAAAGCCTTTTTTCAGTCCTCAGCCCCCTCTCCCAGCCCTTCCTTTTTCATGAGATGGTGGATGGTGAAACTTGTCATTCAGAAAGAAGGCACTTTGTCTTAAGCCTAAAATGTAACAATTGCAGAATCAAACACTCCCTATATTTAGGTGGAGGAAAGAGCTTAACAAGTCAGGTAGTGTGTGTGTGTGTGTACGAATCAAGAGGGGGCCTGCGCCTCGCGGAAAGGAACATTGTAGTCGGAGAGAAAAGCAGAGTGGCTCTCAGAAATACCCTCATTCTTGTGCACTGTCAGAGAACAAGAGGTACCAAGATTGCCAAGTAACTTGCTGTAGTCTTGGAGGAATCTGTAGTTCTCATGGCAAGGTAAAGAGCTCCAGAAATCTTTAGTTTGATTGCACTGAATAGCTGCTAGTGTTGAAGTCCCTTAGACAATGAAGTGCTACCCAGGAAAGCGAAAAGGAGTCCAAGAGGTCGTATGTATTTAGGAAGTAAAATTTAAGATCCTCAGAGGCAACATGTTTAGTGGCTCTAGATCAGATTCAGCCCAGAGCTAAATTGTTCTGTACGAGGTACTTTCATTCTGAGAAGCTGCAGTAGCGTTGTGTAGCTTGGAGGAGAGCATTTTAAAAAAGCAGGGGGGGGTGAAAAAAGCAGTTCAGAAGGTGCCTCTTAATGAATTAAGCATTACATACTTTTTTGAGTGAACCTGGAAAAGGCAGCTGTTCCCCCACCCTGTACTGGAGTAGTTGTGGTTCAGTGTGTGGATACGTGCCATCATTTGCAAAACTCCTCTAGTTGAGAGGATTTTTCTCAACAGCTTATGTTTATTTCTATAATCTTTGTTTTGTTTTGAAACTGGCTCTGCAGGTTGCTTATGAGATGATGCATGTAAATAACAAAGGAAGGTACTTGATACAAATTTCTTAATATCTTAAAATTGTCATCTGGGATTTAGGATTAAAAATTAGAAACTCCTCTTATTTGAAGGGTGGTAGGGAAGCATTGTGAGTAACAGGGGATAGCAATTTGGTGAGTGTATGGGGAAGAGGAAACAAATATAGGTGTTTACACTTGTAGCTCATGGCACGGGGCCAACGTTCGGTCTCTTGACAGCACAGTCACCCAACAGTCCCTGGCAGCCCAGGTGTCTTAGGCAGTGACTCACACACTGAATGCAGTGTTCTGTTGTTTTCACTCCCATCCCTTGTTAACCTGCAGATGGTCTATCTCGAAATCTGCCTTTCTCTGAAGCTGCCCAGTGGTGAATGTGACTAGTTGGCCTGTATTGGAGACTTTTCCCTTCCTGAGGTGGCTTGCTTACAGATTGATTGTAGGTTTATCAACCAGCAAGCATCACCTACAGTTCCAAATGACAGAGAGCTCCTAGCCTAACTTTCCCATGGAAATAGCCTTCCTTTGAGTCTGTACTGGGATGGTAACGTGCATTTCAGGGGTCTAGCAGCAGGAACATATCAAACAGGTTGTCTGTGGTGACAGGAGACAGGATTTCAGCAATTCCCCTGTGCTGTCAAATAAGAAAGGGAATCCCTCTGCTCTGAGCTACAATTTCCTTTAATTTGGTCCAAGTAGAATAATCTGTGTTTATTCTTCTTGGCTACCTCTTTGAGAGAACAAACTAGGCAAACTTGACTTCATTCTTTTGTAAGAGAAAAGACTGGTTGTAGGTTGAGGTCAGAAAAAGAAATGAATTTTGAGTATGTGAGGAATTAAGGTGAGGATCTTGACTCTTTCTTACACCAAATAGAACTTTAGAATTTCTGAAAAGCCTTCGTGTTTTCTGTTCTGACAAGCTCTGACCTTGTAAATCCTTCTTTCAGGAGCAGTACAGAAAGTTGAGAATTGTCAGGATGGACAAGGCTTCTTCAGTTTCACAGCAGCAGCATGGATCTCTTAGTATTTGCAACAATACTAGACATGTGAGAGATGGTGTGACCTCTGAACAGACCAAACAGCCCAATACTCTCAAAATGGAGACTGGAAATTTTAAGCCAAGCTTTCCCTCTCCCAGACTCCTTTAATTAGCCAGTAGAACTTCAGGTATTCTTCCTATGTAGATATGGAGGTAGAGAGGTGGTCATACTAAGCCATCCCTTCCCTGTTTGCTGTTCAAGAGCTTTTTGGACAAGGCTGACTGGCTTTGTGCTGAACACATACACTGGGAGTTCAGTGAAGAGAAACAGGATCTCTGCCCTGCTAAAAACATAGCATTCATGCAGAAACTATTACTCAGGCAATTCCATTACTTCTACTGCTAACCCATGTCTGCCAGGGAGCCCTGTAGCAGGGCTGAATCAAGAATCACGTTTTTGGGATGGAAGAGTTTGCTTCTGTTTCATTTTAACTACAGCTGCAGAGAGACTGAATGAAGAGGTCACAAGGATAGATGGATGAACAGCCCACTGCTACATTAGACATCATACCACCTCGCTAGTGCACAGAGGAGGAAATCAGTGCTGCCTTTGTCCTCCTGTCTTCGAAATGGAGTTGAGAATTCCTTATAGTTACTGCCGTAACCAAAATAGGTTTCTTCTTGAGAAGCCTTTAGTTTTCCAGAACGTGGTGTGTTTTGTATTTCCAAGTACAACATAGATTTTTATATAGATATCTTTGGCATATTCAGATAAATACTCAGGATGCTGAACTCAGTGAGCAAAAAGACAAGTAAGTTGACCTTACAAAGATGATGAGACGAGCTATTAATACTCTGTGAGAAGTGTGATATTTCTAGGTGAGAAGATATTCAGCATAGGAACAAACACATCTGCTGAGGAGCATGCAGGTTTTTTTTCAAATTGCCAGTGTTTTAATAACAGATGCTTTATGCAAAGGTGTGTAAAGAATGCCTGATTTAGATGTTTCCATGATGCTGTGCAAGAGCTATTCTGCATATAAGCATTATGATGCAAAGCATGTTCTATTTGACAATTTGGCAGTTTGCTTTGTCTTTAGAAATAAAATCCTGAGAGGCTGGCATTTTTTGCATTTGTGTGCATTAGATGGGTTGTTTTGGGGTAGATAATTTGTTTTGTTTTTTTAAAAATGGAGAAGTGGTTTGATGAATTAAAATGCTGGAATTCAGCCTCTTGAATTCACCCTCATCTCCAGTCCACTGAGGTGGCTGTTGTCCCAGTCCAGGCAATCTGGCTTTGAAGAGTACTCTTTTCTTCCCAGTAGTACTTTGCTTTACACAGGATGTGTTGTTGGTGCTTATCTTCTCAATGTGGAGGTATCCTTTGTAGCAAGTTTAATGACAACAAACCAGTCACAACTATTCTAAGTCATGTGTCTACAGCATCAGAGAACTAGAGGATACATTTCATGGAGGGATAGTGTGTAGCTAGTGAACAAGCCTATTCACAAAAGCCAAAGGTAGAAGGGGATGCATCCAGCATCTTTCTCATTCCTTTTTGTCCCCAGTCTGTAATATACATGTAAGTAAAGCAGATTGCTTCTTGGCATATACAGCAGTAGCCCTGTATTAGCTATACAGAGTTAGCTGAAATCCACAGAGATGTGCAAATGGTGCCTAGGCCCTGGATCTCTCACGTCTGGTACACCAGGGCAGAGCAACAACATGGATCAAACAATCAGGCAGTGATTTTGAAGTTCAAGCAATTGCATAAGGTTGAAAACTCCTTGAAGATGAGAGTGAGAGATTTCCCTCTTAAAAACACTTGTCTGCAAGAGAGAGCACTTTTAGGTGGGGGGCAAATGAAATAGAGGAGCTACAGGCTGTAAAAGAAGGTAGAAGGAAAGATGCTCTGGTCCAGTGAGGCTCACATGAAGTCATTTACTGGGGAGAAATCTAACCACCTCTGCCTTGCTCTTTCTTTTTTGCCTCTTTTCTCACCTTTGATCAATGACTAATTCTTACTACCTTTGACTATCTTTGCCCTCCTGCAACTGCTCTGCCTTACAAAACCTTTAGTGGAGCAAATTTGTTGCAGCAGTGTGTGCACAATATATGTCTAGATTTTTCGTCAGAGGCCACATCTTGTGCTATCAGGAACAAACTTGCTTGGCTCCATTCTAATAGGAAATTTGATCTTTTAAAAGTTAATCAATTTTTTAAAAGACAAAAAAAAAAAAAAAAAAAAAGAGGCAGTCCTGCTGTGACATGTGAAGGGAACAGAAGCTATGGACTGGAGAAAAAATTTTCTCACTAGAAAAGATCTTTTTGAAGGGAGAAAACAAATTCCCTATGGAAAGATCAAAGCACATGAAGTTAATGGATTATGACCAGGTAAAAAAAAAAATACCTGGAGAAAATAATAGGCTCAAACATAAGAGAGGGAAGTAGGAAAGAGTGGTTTTAGTTTTGTTTTTGTTTTGTTTTTGTTTTTTGTTGGAGATAAAGGATAGTTAGATGGCTAGCTAAGTACTTGAGATTATACGTTGTAGCTAAAGGGCTATTAGTGGAATAGGGATTGCTTTCCTCATGCCTGCCACAGCCTCCACCTAAGTGGTGTTGAGGCAGCCTTGTAGTTGCAGTCCTGAACAGTGCTCTATTGCAGTGCTCTGTGCTGGTTGACTGCAGCCTAATGCACCTTGTAGTGCAACCAGACCCTCTCAGACTGATGCAAGGCTGATGTAATAACTCTTGAAGTCACTTTAATAGTCTGATTAGGCTCTGCTAGAGTAAAAAATATGTGGATTTATTGAACAAAAAAAAATGGCAGACACCCTTCTGGTGAACTAGGGGATGTTCATAGGTGAAGGACTCTGGAAAAACTTCTGTCTGGGTTATTGTTATCACAGATCCTCTGTACTGTTTAGAGGTATCTATGTGCCTTCTTCATTGCTGCAGAGCTACAGCTAGGGCACAAAGACAGATCCCCAAAGATCTCACTCTCTTGCATACCCATCAGTGGGAATCAGATATTTTAAATGCCTCTCAAGGTGCTGGGATCAGTTGACTTTGTCCAGGGTGGGTTTCTGTGGCATAGCAGAAGCTGCACCTCGCCTCTTCTATTTAGTCATCCATCCTTCCTCCAGTTCCACCACCAGCAGAAGTCCCAGGGGACTTCTGCCAGTGCTTCATGTGCACCAGGAGGTTCGCCTGCACTAATTATAAAGTAAGCATTGGATCTCCTGAGAGATACTTGGCCCCCCAGAACTATCTGTAGATGTTTCTGTTTGCCCTGTTGGTTTATTTCTCTGTATGCTTGATGACTTGCATCTCTATAAACCTGCTGGTTGTTTTCTGGATTGACAGTGACATCCACATTGAGTGAGAACCCAAAGTTTGTTGCCTGCCCTTCTTGTGCTTTGTCTTGGGTCAGTTTCTCATTTGCCTTTTCACAGTTCTTAAGAAACAACCTGCCCCTCTTTCTGTCTACAGAACATTATTCTGAAAAAGGCAGTAGATTTCTATCTACTGACTGGAGGCAAGAAAAGTTTGCATAGGTGGGACACCTCTGTATTGATGGTCTGTTGGAAAGCTGATGAATACTGAAGTATTAGAAGTGCAGTGTCTTGCTATCAGTGTATGCTATGAAAGAGGTGTGGTTACCAGATGGGGTGAGGGAGGGGTTAAGGCCCTGGTAAATCCTAGACTCCCAGACCTCTCTCCTTATTAATGCTACCTGTGCTTTGTGTGTGCTCCTCTGCTGTGTGATTTTTATTTATTTTCTATTTTTTCTTTTTTTAACTTCCAAAAAGTGGCTGTAACTTCAAATTAAATATATTTAACTTGTGTAAAAATACAATTGTACACCTTCCTAGCTTCACTTTAAATTAGAAAGTCTTTTTCCTTGTTTTACAGTGGCTGCAAGAGCAGTGGTCTTTCTTGTCTGTGCCTAAAGTGAGAAAGAATTACATAAAGGAATAGATGTCAGTGGGTGCATAGTCCAGAAAGAGTAGAGCAACATGAGTACAGAATTCAATTATTAATAGCACAACACTTGTATCAGCTGTTCTCTTTTGAAATCTTGTTTAGTTTGGTGTGGTATAGACCAGAGAAACAAAAAGCGATGAGAAGTAGAGGCAGAAGGACTGAGTTGGATAGAACAAATGGCTTTGATTAGAAATGTTATTAATGTAGCCATCTAGAGATGAGAAGATAAGAGACCTTGACCTGAATATTTGATATTCAGATTTCTTGATAATAGGATGCCGACAAAATTTAGAAGCTGTAACTGAAGGGCAGCTGCCATTGGGTGACTTACGAAATATGTCAAGAACTGTCAGAGTGTTGAGCTCTTTGCCAGCTCTGAGTATGAGGCCCATGCTTCTCCCACGTTTTTGAGGAGAATGGGTCCATTATCGTCCTTTCTGTGTCATGAGAAAATTGTGCACTTTGTTATCTCTGGCACCATGGTTGTATCTTTTCCTGTTAGTCTCTAAAACAGGTATTTGGAATTGTGGAGCTTAACCAAACTCTGCAGCAGTTGCTGCTTATCAGTTACATTCAAGGCCTGTACAGATGTGTGTATATAAGACTGGTAGCCTGGCACCTCATAATTAGCAAATTTCTTGATTCCTTCAAAAGCAATAAACCAGGATGGTGAATAAAGGTGTTGGGTTTTTGTTATGGGTGCTGTTTGTTTGAGTATTTTTGTTATTTGTTTGGTTTTTTAACCACCCAGTTCAGCAGTGAAGTTTAGATACTGGTCCGAAATTTCAGTTTTCAACCTTTTTTTATATCATGTTCCACTTGTATAAAGCAGTAATCACAGTGATGCCTTTTTGCCATGCACTGTTCTGTCGGGGCCAGAGCAATTGACCTGCTCTGGGTAGTAAAAGAGAGCGCTACTTCCAGAGATCATTCATGTGTAAAAAAGTGCAGGGTCTCTTTCTCTCCCGTCTCTGTTTCCCCCTACTGTGTGATGATGCTGGCAATACACACAATTAGCCATATTAATTTCTTTTCTTTTAATAGCCGAGAAGAAAACATATGGAATTAGTGAGCAACAAAACATCAGTTTTCATTTGAAAAAGGAAACGGAGAATGACTCATTCTGAAACCCTACCCTCCAAAGGAGGAAGATTTGAATTATTAACAACATATCTAAACATGACAGGTGCTGACACCTTCATCTCTTATTTTTACTGCCATGGATTTTCTTCACATGCAGTGAGAGAATTTACACTACAGGAAGTGTTAATGGTTTCACGCTTCCTACCCATTTTTAGCTGCCTCATTTATGGAAAGCCATTACTTGGTGAGTCATTGCTTTCACAGGATTAGTGCAGCTGAGATAGAGCTTTGGGTGTTCCTTCAGTTTCCATATTTGCTTGAAAGGAACAAAAGATCCACATTAAAACTGTTGGTATTTGGTATTACAGTAGAGTTCAGTCTCTGCTCTACTTGATCACGTACAAATATTGCAAGAGATGCTCCCGGTCCCTATAAGCTAACAGGCTAAGCAAGCAAGAAAGGTGGGGATTTCTCTGCATTATAGATGTGGTAAGTCAGGGAGTCTCAGTGTTCAGAATTTGTGCTGAATTGGATGAGAGTTAAATGTTTGTGAAGATTACAAACAGAACAGTAGGAACCTCACTGTACAGAACTGTTCATCCCACAATGGCTATTGCAGAAGCACATTTAGTCTCTTGTTAATCTTAAGAGGTTTTAGTTAGACATTCACGAGTTGGAAAAGATAGCAGCCAAGCCTGAGGATCAGGGTTTGCCCCTAGTAGTAAACGAACCATGGGTTGAAATACATTTGGGCTGTCTGGATCATGAATGTAACAGGAGAAATGCAGTGTGTAATAAAGTCTAGATTTCATAGCCAATACTTTTTGTAATAATTCAGAAAGATATTTTCAGATTAGAGAATGGTCTCCAGCAGGCACTAATAGATAAAATTTAAAGGAAATGTTTACATTATTTTTTAAACTAACTTATTCATCTGTAAACCTCCTTACTTGTCACAAAAGGCGTGTGTTACCTATTATGAGTCTTTCACTCCATTAGAAGCTCTTAAACATCTACATAGCTTTTTTTCTGATACAGATATTCTGTAGAGATCTACCTCCAGAGGCTGTTTGTTTCAGTTATGTGTAGGATTTTTAATTAAGGAGTCTGTATCTCACTGCACAGCACATACCAGGTAGTGCAACTATCCATCTGTAGCTTCCACATTTGCCTTGCTAGGAAACCCTGTTGTGCAATGGAGTCAGAGAGTACCTGTGGCTGGGCTAACTTTTAACTACTGTCCTAAAGAAATTGTAATTTTGAGGTGCTATCTGTACACAATAATGAAATGAAACATCACTAGTTCTCCCTCTTTATTTTCCATGGGAGAATTTGTGGGGGAGTAAACTGGTGAAATGACGTTACAAGTAATTTATTGCTCAGGGTTCTTTTTCTCTTCCTAATTTACTTCTGTCAGCTTCTTTTTTTTCTCACACCAGTTACTCTGACTTAAGAAATTACAAAGCTCTTCATAATACTGCTTGAAGACTGGTATGTTTGCTGTATAAATTCTGCAGCAGATCTTCAGCTGCTACAAAGTGAACTAACTTTGAAGTCACAACTTTTTTTTTTTACTTTTTTTTTAGCTAAAGATTCTTTATATATGAGCCATTCACTTTTTTTCTTAAGGTTTTTAAAATGCTTGAAAGATTTAAAAAAAAAGGGAGAAAAGTGGAATAGTGAATGATATTCATAAGGTTAAGGGGACAGTAAGTTACTGGTGGCTCGTTAAATGCTAAGTTACAGAAACTAAACATAGCTCTCGTTAATCAGTTGGTGTATGTACATGTCTTTATGTGCACCCCCTCTTTTTAAAGAGGTGTTAGAAAATAAATCCCAAGGGAACCTTGACATCCATCATCAAGCTGATTACATGAGAATGGTTAGTAAGTAATGTGAGGAAGTACAATAAACTTCAACTACTGTTTTGCAATATGAGTCTGTGGTAGAAATGGAAGCCCATTGGAGTTGACTTTTGTAAGAAGCTTCAAAGTCCTTTGGGTATTTAGAGTTGAACTGTTCCATCATTCTCCTCCAGTAGGATTTTTCTTAATGGGAATGTGTTTGGACTACACATTATTATTGTTATTCACTGGCCATATATGTGGATTTTCAGAGAAAAAAAAATAAATTATTCTGAACTTATTCTTGCCAGCTGAGGAAAAGTTGGAAAGAGAAGCTCGGGAGCTATTGGTTACTGTTGTTAGCTGTATACCAGGGTGGTCCAGATCTCACCATGCCAGAAAATGTTCTAATGCTCACTTAAACAAAAGAGGGTGGAGATGAGTTAATGGATGTGGCAGGAATTGGAAGTATTAACAAGTTAGCAAGTCTTGCAAGATGGTAAGAGAGGTAAGGTAGAGGTATTTTGGTGACTGGGGAGTGATGTGGCAATTTTGGATATGAAGCCAGGCTTTATTGGTTTGTTTCCTCATGGAACAATTCATTATATAGTGTGCAAAGTTTGCTTTTTAATGAATGACATCATAAACCAGGGAATAAATGGAGTAATTCTGAATATTGCTGATACTTTAGACTGCTAGAAGGGATAAGACTCAATCTGGATGTCAGTATAAACTAATTGTGGGCCCTACCCACAGAAAGGCAGAAATTGTGTATATAGTGTAGAAGTATGATAACGTACCTTCAGTGGCTTTTCTATAAATAAGTAAGCCAGTGGACTGAGCATTTTTGTCCTGCTTTGATGCATTTTGTTTCCAAGCAAACTACCATACAAATGATAAAAATAAAGCAAGCCATCACTAACACACTTCTTTTGGCACCTTTGCTGGAACTTGTGTTTCATTCTGTGGTGTGTACCACGGAGAAATTTTAAGTGAGCCCAAGACCCATCTTCAAAGTAATAACTGACAAATCAATAAAAGCAAGAATTAGCAGATTCAGACCTGCCTCTTCTTTCTTTTGTTTAACTCAGGACATTCATACGAAAATCACACATTCTGGAAAGTGTCTGTGTTTAATGGTACAGCCAGAACAGCTTAATGCTTACTTTATTTGCTGCTTTTATTTGCTGCTTATAACTGAATCAAGCAAAAATGTTCTTTCCTTTTGGACACTGACAATTGTCTCCCATCATATCACAGGGTATCTAAAATGGTAGGATGGAGCTATACCCTGCTGTTAAAAGCCCCTTGGACATCATCTGATGCATTGTGACATGGTATTTTACTATAATTGCTTTCTTAAGATGATGACAGGGTGCTTCAATTGCTGTTTTTCTTTCAGCATGAGTTAAACCAAGTACATGCGATTCAGGTATATCTGCTTGACAGAATGCTCTGAATTTACTTAATTAGAAAGATTTTCAGATTAAACGCAATTCATCAAGGCATTTCTCACAGGTGAAATGCCTGTGTCACATTGGCCACTTTTTCTTTATGATGGTAGGAGAATAATCAACCAAATTCAAGAAAAATCTCTGCAGTACCTGCATATGCTATCAGGTTGGTAAGTAAATAAAGTCTCTAATTAGTTCCAGATGTAAGACTGCATGTGCAAGATTGAAGTCTGAGGTGAGATGCCTTTAGAAAAGAAAAAGAGGTACAAAGTGGTACTGCAAATTTCTGAAAAAGAGGCCCTTGCAGAAAAATCAGACCCCTCAAATCTATTGAATCTCCTGAAATGTTAGTCAAAATCTTAATTAGAAAAAAATGCTTAGCAAAGAGCATGAAAAGGTTCTTTATTGTTGCAGTATTATTCAGGAAGATTGTACATAGGAGTATGCAGCAGCTTGTCCAGAATATTGCCATAAAACATAGTTATGTGGTCTCAAGGTATCAATAACCACTTAGGAACTGTTCTCCTATAGTAGTTTCAAGCTCCTTGCAGAAGTCTGGGTATTAATCCACACATGCACAGATGGTGCATTCCATGTGATGGCTGCTGGTATTCATCTCAATGCAACACCATTGTTGCAACTAGTAAGAACTTGCATTTATTTTTAATAAAACTGGTACTATGCAATAACTCGGATGTTTTGGTACTTGTGAGGTCCTGATTCTGAAGGAAACTTACTGGAGAGAAACTATGAATTTGATACAGCCTTATCCAGAGAATATGATGGCAGAATGCAAGAGTGGAGTCAAGAACTAGACAGGTGCTCCCTTGATAAAAGAAGCTGGATCGTTTTTTTTTCATGGTGCTTACTTCCCTAAGTGAGCACAAAGTAAAAATAAACCTGCTGTAGGTACACTTGGTTGGATGAGTAGAGGTGAGATTGTAATAATTACTGGTTCATTACTGGAAACCCTATGTTGTTCTTTTGACTCATGAAAGACTTGAGAATCTCTGTTAGTGTTTAGTGACTTTTATATAAAGAGTGTATAAGCCAAAGAGAGAAAACCTTTTAAATTTGCAACACCCTAGAAGATGAGATTGATAACTAAATGAGTTTTTCTGCAAGTTACAGATTACAGCTCATCTACTTGCCTAACTTGGATGTGGCAATGTGGTGAAATTAGCATAATTACCAGACATATACTTTATCCTAAATTAGATATAGCAGTTATTGATACAAATTGAATTCATTCAAATAGAGGGGTTTTGTTTCTCAAATGAGCTGCGCCTTGAAACCAGACTAAGGCCAAAATGCCATTAAATTCTGACCATAATTCTTTCCTGTAGCTATATTATTTTCAGTGCCTTGGGTTTGGTTTGGGTTAATTATCACAAAGAGCTGCTGGCCCAGGCAGTTGTGAGGGATGGCAGCTGGGATAAGCAACAGAACCAGGCTGTGGGATATTTGGTACCATACTGAGTCATGTCCCTGTATAAGGGGAGGGCTGACCCAGGGTGGGAGTGCCTGTTTTCAACTTGTTTCAGCCTGTAGTTTCAGTGAGGCTGGAGCAGGAGAAGTTGGTGTCTTAGGCGCAGACAGAGCCTTCCTGGCTTCTGTCACTTTCTTTGTCTATCATTTCATTAAGTACTATTAATAGTACTGTTGTTTTCTTCTCTTTTTATGCTGTATTATTAAACTTCCCTTATCTCAACCCCTGGAGTCTCATCTTTTTTCTTCTTTCCATCTCCTTTCCATCCCTTAGGAGGGGTGGAGCAGGGAAGCAGCTAGTGAGGGGCTGCATAGTGTTTAGCTGCCAGCAGAGGTTAAACCACGACACAGTTTACTTTTTTAAGCCATTACAAGTTTGTTTGTATTACAGCAAAGATTGGTTTGGTGATGTTCAGGTTTTTTATTTGGAATTTTGCCTTCATTTAACCATTTGAATTGATAACCCACTAATCTGAGAGCATTATGTTTTTGTTTGCTAGACTGGAGAATAATCTAATGACTAGCATCTTCTCCCTGGGCTCTGATGGTCACTGCTTTTGAAATACATACACATATGCATATATATTAATGCATATATATATATATGGAATTATTTTAGTTTCTTTTGAATAGCCTGCATAACAAAGTCTTGCACTAGTAACTGTCATGATTTGGAAGTGAATCAGTACTTCACAGTTTATTATCTTTTTGACTTTGCAATTTGGAATTGCCTGTGAGAACTCTGAACATCTAACTTTTTTTTAAAAAAAGCATTTTAAAATAATCCCTGAGAATTGTTATTCAGTGCATTGCTCACAAGCTATTAGTTGTTTTTATTTGAAATACAATAGAAAAAACTGAAATGAAGTGTGTTTGTTTAGGCTGGATTAGTTCTGTAATTTTCTCCTCAATTTGAATACTGGAATCAGGCTTCAAAATTGGTTTTCTCAATAATGTTACAGTTTATCTTTCTGATAATATTTGTCTTAGTTAACTCATTTAAATATTCACAGACAGCAGGTAGTGCAAATGTCAATGTTTTTATGAGTATATTACTACCTTTTTTGTTTGTTTTTTTAGAAAGTTAGCCAATCTAATTAAGACTAAAACTGTTTCAAACTGGTTTTAAAGAGAAAAGGCAATGAGAGAACCCTGCTTTGATTTGAACAGGTCTCTTCACAGGTTAAATGCATTTTGCAAAAGATTTTGTAGATGCTTCCTCTAGAGTCAGTGTGATTACTACCAAACTTAGCAAGAAAAAAAGACTTCTGTTCATTTCCTGTACTGAACTGCTCTATAGGTGTTCAGCCATTCTAGGACTTCATAGATCAAGAGCTTGCTGTTAAGTTTTTCATGTAGGCACTAAGATTCTTCATATTCACAACTCTTCTAGATGTTATTGTCCCTTGGCTGATTCATAATTGAGGAATGAGTGCTACAGCTATGCTTTAGCCAGCCCTTGCTTTTGGGCCCTAAGACTAGTGCAAAGCCAACTTGCAAGTATTAATGGCTCTGTCTGGTGCACTAGCAGCTTTGCTTGAGTTAAAAGTGGTAAATGAACCATGAAAATGTCTGATACAGATATTACTGGGGGGAAAACCAGATAAGGCTGAGGCAGACAAACCTGTTTCAGACCTGCAGTAGAGGTCAGTCCTGGCTGAAGAAAAGGGAATGAACAAGATGAACTCCTGAGGCCTTTTCCAGTTTTTTGGGTTTTTTTTCTTTCCCCTTGACAGAATAATGGAAAATAGAAAAGTAAAAACTCAGTCAAAAGGCTGTCTCCTGCCAGAAACACTCCCAGTTACATCAAAATCTGTTGCTTACTGTGGGTACTGACCGACCTTGCATGGTTATGCCCCACTTACCTCTTTCTTAGTTCCCCAAATTTTTACTGTCAGTCCAAGGATTTCATATTACCATCTAAATAAAATCTAGTTTAATTATTGGCCAGTTAACTTCAAGGGAATACTTCATTGGTATGGAATACTTAATGCCACGTGTCAGCTGTGCATCTAATGTATAGCTGTCTTCTTTCTGGAATACAATTCTGTCTGTGAGAATTATAAGGCATGACTTGGGATTGTAGCCATTTAAAGCACTTAACATTTATTAAGTTTTTCTGCATTGAATCAGTGATAACCATGTTGGTTATCTGGAAGCACAATGATTCTGGGGCTGTGCATTGTCAGGTCACTAATCTCCATCCTGCACTCAGCCTATCAGCCACATGATAATGACTCATTCTCTACAAACTGCCTGTTGCTTAGTAGCTGTTTGTAATGTGAAAGAGAGTTGGGAAAGTAGTGGTGAGGTAAGAGGAAAAGGGAAGGGGGCAGAGTGTTCCTGGCTGCCTAAAAGGAACTTTTGAATGAGGGTATTATTTGACCTTCTAATTGGTAAGGATTTCTTCTATTTCCTCAGAGATACAAGGTACCTGAATTTACAGGCTCTGCTGCTCTCTGTTCTCTGCAGTATCTAGGAAAGTTAGTCATGCCTGTGGGCCTTCATTGTATGCATTTAATTATTTACCGCCGTGGTACCACTTTCTCTTTTAATAGTATCTCTTTGTTACCTAGGGAACTGGTTACAGCCCTGTTTGGTGCATCATCATGCTCCTGTATGCCATAGACATGGTTCCCATTAGTGTCTGAAGAACTGTACATCTGGAACCTGTTGTGCCAGGCCTGTGTTAAAGCACTGACACCAGAGTGATGACTCAAGTACAAAAGGATAACAGGAGTGAAAGAGCAATCAAAAAAAAAAAAAAGTAACAGCTCTATCAATGCATTGAATTTTGTTCTAGGTAGGCTGAATTTGTTGTGGACAGGTGGATTTAATTCCACATATTTAGTTGGCATAGCAGTAGAAAGTTATTCAGCTTTTTTATGGAAACAAACTGCATGAATAACATTTGCTTCTAAACTGATGTATGCATCTGTACCCCAACCACGATAGCAAGAGGTAATGTTTTGCCCTTCAAGGCGTGTAACACAGATGGAAAGGCAGAGAACTTGAGGAGTAGCTTTGAAAGAAGGAAATGGGAATGCTTTAATGATCTGACTTTTTCTTTGTTAATATAAACAGGACTTTATAAACAGGTTTATTGTAAATGGATTGCTTTGTTCCAAATGTGATTCTCACCAATTTTTTCTTCTCAATTTGATAACATATGGAGAGTTCCAATTTCAATTAAGTCTTCAACTTTTGAAGCATAGCATAGCTTTAAATCTTAAAACATTTTTCCTCAATCCTTACGACTTTATTTTCAAAAATGGAGGTGAGCAACAAGTGGTTACTTTTGAGCTATTGTAAAAAGAATTAACTTCCAAGCTTCAGATGAACACTAAGCAAAAGAGCAATACTCACTCAGACATGGAGGAGAGGTTTCCATTTATCTAGAGAACCCCAAGGGCTGAGTTGCTTATAATGATGCAACTCACAGATTTCCAGCAGTGCCTAAGCATTTTAACAAATAGCAAAAGGCAGTCTCTTGACTGTAGCAAGACTAAAAGATAGGGCTGAGATAAACTGGGCTTTACCAAATTAGTAGATGTTTATGGACTTATTCTGGGAGTAAAAAGCAATACTGAAGTTCAGTTTCTGGACTGTAGAAATTTGTGAACGTGCAGGTGTGCATGGAGTTGACTGAAATACCTCAGCTAAATTAGAAAATCAGATGCCATATCTCAGCCTCAGCACTGATCCACTGAGTATGTCTGTAGGCTTCTGAAATCATACTAAGGGTTCTGGAAACATGATTTAAACATAGGTTTTTGTGTAAAGCAAAGATAGTCCTTTAAAAAACTAGCAGTTTTGAGAGGAAGACAGATGGTAAGGTAAAGATGGGAGCACAGTCTAAGGGGAAACTACATGGCTGTCAGTGGTCCCACAAGGATGAGCACTCTGAAGAGTTTAGGAGTGATGGCCGTGATTTTACATGTTTAAAATGTTCAAAACACATTTCAAAATGGTTCATATAATTTTCTGTTAGTTTGCTCATTTATGTGGCAAAGTAGCCAGATCTTTAAGATCCGAAGAGGTCTTTAAAACTCCGGGTTTGTTGTATTCAGAATGTTCTGGGTTTGGTTTCTTGGGTTTTTTTCTTGTATGAGCATGTGAAATGAGGCGTTTCGTTTTATTGATCTAATATATTTGCCTGGTTAAATGGAATCTAGTTTCAGTAATGGGGAGAAAATACACTGTGTATGAATCATAACACTGTGGGAAGGTGGAGCACTTATGATAAAGACATGGTCATTTGTAAATAGAAGCTATGTTTCATGGAAGCCCTTCAAGAACTGAACACAACATTTTGTGAGAAAGAAGGATTACAGTTTGGCTTTCTGTACAGATACTTTTCCTATTCTCTCTTAACACTTCCACATACTGTGTGACTACTGTTTAAGTCCATGAATAGGTGGGATAAAAATGTTCTCTTGGCCAAGTATTTAGAGAAGATTTAAGCTTAATAAGCCCTCTGATAATTAAGCTTTAATATAAGTAAGGATGGTAATTACCCTATAAAGTTCAGTTGTGATGAAACTGCCACCAAATAGTTGTATATGGCAAAGCTAAAAACATTTCACTGCTGATGAAAATGAGACTTTCTTTCAGTTGTTTTATTATTGCTGGGGCTTTTTTAATTAAAAAAAAAAAAAGAGCATGTTAATGCTTGAATTAATTTTCAAGTGTAACAAGAAAGCTGGGAAGTAATTTAGAGGCAAATGAAAAGCCCCCAAGCCTCCTCCTATATTTTAATTTGGGTCTCTCAAAAGACAGGCACAAAAAACGTCCTTGATCCAAAAAAATATAACTTAAAAACAGGGAAAACATATCAGTCTTAACCATTCCTTTGAGAGTTTCTGTGCTCCTCTGTATCAGAGTTAACTTTTAACTGACTGTTTCTTCTGCACCAGTACATGAGTCAGTGAATTGGGGATGGCTGAGTCAAACTCTCCTCTGATCCTTCCCTCCCACCCCCTGCCCAGCTGCTGCCTGTTTCCTCCTTTGGGTATAGCCCATGATCCTACACGGAAAGTTAGAAATAGTGGATGCTTCTACTCCTCTGCATGAGAAACATAGGTGAAGTCTAACCATGAGGTACCACGTTAGCATGAACTTCAAGTACATTGACTCCTGTTCAGAAGCAGGACTTGGGGCTTTGTTTAGAACTGACCATTTCCACTGACCTTTGTGTGCAGGGATTGCTTTAGAGATTGGAAATAGAGGTTTGTGAATCTGGAGTATTGGGAAGACCAGGATGTTTAATATCATTGGCTTGTTCAAATGTACTCTGGCTTTAGAGTCCTGAATTTTTGAACCATTTATCTAGCAACATATTTGATATTTATATCTTCCTTCTCTAGTTTCTAAGACAGATTGCATTTCTTTTTTTTCTTCCAATATGGAGAGGAAAAGGACAGCAATGGTACTGACTGCATTTTCGGTGTATTTATTGTTTTATTCTTGAGTTGTTTCACACATATCTCCCTAAAGCACTGAGTGAAACTTTTTCTGTTAGGTTTTCCTTCTCTTACAGCCTGGTATGCTTTGGCAGTTTTCTGCTTTAATCCAGTGTTGTTTCAGTTTCCCGTCAGTTTTCTCTTTCTCTGATTTCAGGTCAGTAAGTTCGCACAAGAAAAATAAAGGGTTTGTGTTATCCAGGATTTGACTTTGCTGTTGAATCTCTACTTTTGGTTTGTTTTTTTTTTAATGCCCAGTAAAAGCACTCTCCTATTTATAAGCTAAAATACCTTTATTAAAGTTTTATAGGCAGAAAAACGTAGCTCTTCCTCTGACGGTCGGTCTTCGTGTTATTTTTCCAGATGTGTAAGGATTATCCCAGAGTGCAAGACAGAGATGTAGTAGATGGAGAAAGTCTGCTACCTATGTGCCTTGCATTGGTCCAGAGAGTCAAGAGCTCTCAGGGATGGAGTTGAAGACCACATCAGCTCAAACAGGCTAGATTAAGATACAAATGTATGGGGCTGACGGAGCATAAGGAAATTTTTTAAGCAAAATTGTGGTACTTTTTGTAATGGTATGTTCATTTACCTACACCTTGAATCTCTTTTAACTGGCAACCCATGCTGAGTGCTAGATTTAATCTATGTTCAATTAACTTGAAATAGTAACCATTCTGTGACAAAATCAGATCACAGAACTGACTTCTGTGACAGTTTTGTTGCTCTTAGCCACATAATGCAGACACTCCAGGTTAACAGATTGAGAAATGTCAAAATAATTAACAGAAAAAAATCACACCAATTTCTGTTTTTTCACTTAATGAATAGAAATAACTGCAAGAGCCCCAAACCTGCTAATTCTGAAATTTAAAATTTCTGAATTTTTAAAACTCCTTAAACTTGTATTTGTTTTCATTCTCTAATTAAAATAAACCTCATTTACTATAAAGATTACAGTTAGTTTCAAATCAGCAAATAATTAAAATTAACCATTTTCTAAGAAAAAAACCAACCAAATAACAATATGGGACTAAATTTGGCTAAATTTCTGAGGAAATTGCCTCCAAGAGAGATTATTTACTTTAGAGTTGTTGAATTGTTTCCATTATCTGTGTTTAAGTATATAGATTTGCAGTCCTTTTAGCTGAGGGGGGGTGTGGGAAGTTCTTGGATCAAAGATTACCCAGATTGGTAACCAGAGGTTTGTTAGGGTCCCTTGCTGATCTGAGCAGGACCTTGCTGGTGGTGTCACATGTGCAGCGAGGTGTAGTGGGGCTGCCCCACAAGCTAACCAGCTCCGTTGGGTGTTCAGTTATATGGGTCTCTTCCTTCCCTATTGCAGCTGTTCCCAGAGAGAGCCAATGTGTGGCTCTGTCCCTCTGGGAGGAGATCAGGAACCTTCACCTCTGCCACTGCTTTTGGGAGAGGCAAGTGCTGTAGTGTGAAAATTAAAACCTTGTGGTTCACAGTGTGGTAGAGCCCAGATTTGGTGAGTCTACTTTGGGTCAACACAATTCCTAACTGCAGTTTAAGTAGCAACTAAGCTCTTTTAAGTGGATCAGGTATGTTAGAGGTTATTGACAGTGACTGTCTATTTGGTTGTCTGCTTCATTAGTTCCACACATTTTTGTTAAACTTTTCTTTTGTCCAGCTAAATGTAAAGATGAGACTGCTCAGGTGGGATCTGAAGACATGGTAGAATTAGTTTTACGTGCTTTTTAGGATCAGTTATCACTTCACAATAGCATCTGTTAGGTTGTTGGCTTCTGTAGCATAGTAGCGTGTTTTTATTTTGTGAACATAAAATGTGTACACTAACACCCTGAGTCATCTAACCCTTAATCATCCATCAAGCAAATCCACAGACTACTCTGTGAAGTGTGGTCAGTGTTTAACACATGAATCAGTGTCCCTGCATTCTGTTGACTTTATCTTAAGCCACAGCCTTTGCAAAAGATGACAGCAAGGAGAAAGGAGGATTGAGGAGTCTGTAGTGTTGATATTTCAGAAAATGAATCCTGCCTTGTGTTACTTCTCTGACTAACAGAGCACCCACCTGAGTCACCACAACTGGTTGTTGTGAAGAGTAATGCAAATAATACAACTTTTTCTGGAAAATTCTTATGCTTGTCACAGAAGTCATTTAATTGAACTAATTGGTTTGATAGAGAATTCAGGTGCTTTGGGCCTTTTAAGTAATACTCGTTTGGCTTAAACAGAAGATACTGGAGAAGATAAATCAGTCAGCCATTACTAGCTTAACAAATGATGATCAAATTAAAGATGATGTCTTTAAGGTTCCTCTATTTTTCCTCTCTGTGCATATTTAGCACACCAGATGGTCAATGCAATCATAATAAACTGGAGGGAATATTTAATTAAATGTGTTCCCAGGACATTAAAATGTAGGATATTATTCTTTGTCTGATGATCACAATAAATATTTTGTAATAAGGAAGAGTTCTTGTAGAATATTGATGGTACTACATGAAAATCACATTTGGGAACAGAAATGTCTTCAAAGCAGAACTTTCTTCATGAAATTAAGACATCTCAAATGCTCATTCCCATTGTATGTGTTTGCTGGGTTTTTTTTCTACCACTATTACTCATTACTACCCAATTTTTAAGAATAGTATGAGAAACCATTTAAAAAATGATAGTCATAGAGTGGAATGTGTCTAAGTTCAAGTCTGTATCCATTTAATTGACAACAGTCACATCTTTACTGCATACTGAAGGGCTTAGATGGAGCACTGAAAAGCACAGTTAAGAGCAACATCTCTGTTAAAGCACTGATGGTTTCCTGGTAGTGAGGAATCCTGTTTCCTCTTGTTGGGAGTTAATTCTATTCCCTCTGTGATACTTCAGGGACTGAGAATATCTTTCCACAGTCTGAAAATACCTCTACCCCCAAGTATGCAGATGTCCACTAGCCTGAAAATACCTCTACCCCCAAGTATGCAGATGTCCATTAGCCCAGTAGTGATACTCCTATGTCAATAACCTAATTATCTTTTCACCCTAACCAGTTTTATAATATCATTACTTTCTTTACTCTAATAGAGCAGCTTTTGTTTTTTTTCTCCTGTGAAAGTGAGATTACTAGAATGAAGAAAAAGGATAAACTTAGCCTATTAAAATAAGCTAGTTAATGGTTGGAGGGAGGCAAATCAGCTTGAAATCTGAACTATGTGCAACTAGTGAGCAACTGACCTGAAAAGCAAATTATCGTGCTGAGTGCACCTATCTCAGAGCTGGGTAGCTCATGCTCTCTAGTCAGGCTTTTCTTTTGAAGAGTCCTCTACAGGCAAAGAACATCATTACCTACTTGTAAGAAGGTTGAGAATCTAATTCTGAAGGACACTTGGTTTTATGTGGGCATTAGAAGTCATCTCTTCTCTGATGGGATTAGTGTGTGGTTTTGAAGGAGTAGCAGGACTTGCCATTAGGCACTACCCCATTTCACTGTGGGAAAAGCAAAAATTCCGGTAGGAGGTGTTGGGATGGGTAACTAACATCTCTTGAATTGTAGACACACACATCTGTATATTCCCAATCAGAAACAGCATTGTCTGCACACAACTGTTCAACCTGTGTTATTGTTCAGTTTGTACAGTTACACACACATGTCTGGAGGGCCCAGAACAGAGCTGAGCTGTTAATTTCTTTGAGAGATGACATGTAAATAGGCTAGCACAGAATTTTAGGCTGCCCTCTTGGGTTAGGCTGGCTTTTGTTGGGACCATGTCAACCTGCATATAGCCACACTGATTGTTAAGAAAGCTTTTGCGGTATTCATGACTAAACTGACCTACTGCAGAGATAATGTCTTACATGGTAGAATCCCATTAACAGAAAACTAGGAGCTAGCAAATCCCTCCAGAAAGCAGAAGACTCGAATTATTACCAGTAAAAGTCCCGCTTTGCAAATTAGTAATGGAAAAATTGTTTTAGCTATTACTGCATAGGAATAAACAAAGCAAGTTCAAAACTAACAGCAAGTCCTCAGTGCTGTAGAGCTTTATTTCCTTAGAGATCCTCCCTGCCTCAGAGCTTTCGGATGCATCTAAATTCACAGATGAACACTCTTGGCACCAGGGACCATGTGAGAGTGGTTTGTTTCTACAGTTACTGTTAGGTCCAGGATCTTCACTGACATCTGTAGTCACTAAAGTGGTGTATGAATTTGCATTTGTAGCCAATTTTAATAATTGTTTTAGAGTTAAATCTCAAGCGTACAGAGCTATGGAAATGTTCTGATTTGTTTTACAATTAAATAAAGGGAGTTCTTGTGGGTTTGGTTTTGTTTTCAAATGCGTTTGGAATCACAGACTGTCAAACCCCACTTAAGCAGTGAAGCCCAAATTGAAGAACAGTGTCTTTAAAATGTTTGGTTACAGCAGTAAATATTTACTACATAAATATGGTAACTGGACAGTAAAAAACTTAAAAGAAAGGCAGTGCAATTTTATGGTTTATGTGAACAAGGAAAGGGCTTGAGGAAAGAGAAATCAAACAGGAATTCATAGAAAATTGCCTCCTTCGTTCCATTTTTTATAGGGATCATTAGTCTTCTGCTGCATTAAGGCACCCTCACTGCCTCTTGCCCTGAGCTTTGTCAGCTGATACCAGCTAAAGCTGACTGATGTAACCTTTAACTGTGTGTTTCTCATTGTTTTAAGTCTGAGGGGTAGAAAATAACTCCTGCTATTAGAAATAGGTTGTGAGCTTTGATTTGGAGTCAGTAGCTGAAGTAGATGGAAGTAGAAGGATGGCAATAAGAGGCTTGGGCTGCATTGCCACAGGCTTTCTGTGCCACTGAGCAAGTCACTTAATCTCCCTGTACCTGTTTCCCCTCTCTGTACCTGTTTCCCAGCCAGATGCAGGGATAATAGCTATTCCTTAGTTTATTGTGGTGTTGTTAGGATAAAGATTTTGAAGGGATTAGGTACTGTAGCTGGAAGCTTTAAAAATAACTTTGGATGGGATAAAGCAAGTTGCTGAAAGCAGCTATCAATGTCCCAGTGTAAACTGTACCAAAGTCACAGTGGTGGCCGTGGCATCCTCCCTGTATTTGTATTGTGCCTTTCCCTTCCCTAGCCTGACTAACACACAAAATTTCTCCTGCATAGCTCACACATATGAACAAAAATGGAATTATGCATCCAGCAGCTTCCCAAAACATCCTTAATGTTCTTTCAGCCAGTGCTGAAATGGAGAACAGTGACACTGGATAACTCCAATTCTCTCTTAATTAGAGTTGCAGCTCCCTTAGAGCTGAGTAGTAAATTGCTTCCAAATTATCCAGGTGAGATGAGAAATCTTAGTCATGATTTTGACCTACTAGTTTCATGCCCAGCAAGGAACCAGAAGAACAGAGCATGTCTAAGTAAGCAGAGACCGTTTTACTCAAATGCTTCCTCTCAGGTGGCTGCATACACACACAAATCCAGCACCTGCCCTCCATCAGTCTGAGCCCTGAGGAATGCCACTTGTGACCTGCTGCCATCTGGATTTAGTACCATTGACCACTACTCTCTGGGCCCGTTTGTCCAACCAGTGCTTGATCCAGCAGATCGTATTCTCATCCAGGCCATGAGCAGACAGTTTTTCCATTAGAAATCTATAGGGAACAGTGTCAAATGCTTTCCAGAAGTCCAGGTAGACCACATCCACAGCCTTTCCCTCGTCCAGTAGTTGGGTCATCTTGTCATAGAAGGAGATCAGGTTCATCAGGCAAGATCTGCCTTTCCTAAACCCATGCTTACTGGGCCTGATCCACTGGTTGCCCTCTATATGGCTTTGTAAGAGCACTCAAGATGATCTGCTCCATGACCTTCCCTGGTACTGAGGTCAGACTAACAGGTCTATAGTGACTTGGATCCTCCTTTCTGCCTTTCTTGTAGATGGGCGTCACATTTGCTAACCTCCAGTCCATTCGGACCTCCCCAGTTAGCCAAGACTTTAGATAAACAATGGCAAGTGGCTTGGCGAGCACATCCACCAGCTCTTTCAGCACCCTTGGGTGTAACCCATCCCATCCCATAGATTTGTGTGCATCCAAGTGGCATAGAAGGTCCCTGACCACCTCCTCTTTCATGGTGATACACTCATTCTGCTTTCCCTCCCTGTCTCCCAGCTTATGAGGCTGGATGTCCAGGGGATAGCTTGTTCCAGTGCTGAAGACTGAGGCAAAGTAGGTGTTAAGCACCTCAACCTTCTCCTCAGCCTTTGTTACTAAGTTTCCCTCTGCATCCAATAAATGATGGAGATTTTCCCTAACTCTCCTTTTGTTGTTAATAATTCTCCTTTTGTTGTGAAAAGACAACTAGTGTGTTGAAAGACTACTACTTAAATTGTGACGTCATCCATGATTGCATTAAAGAAAGTTTATCTATGAATATTCATTTACAGTCAATCTGTTTACAACAGACACACATGCTTCATATCAAACATGAAACCGAGTGATTTCTCACTTTCATCTATTTGCAGTAAAAATCAAGTTCTAAAGGATTCAATATTTACTTGCAGAAAACTTCACTGTCACAATTAATTTTCTCCCCCTACTTGCTGAGGCCTTTGTAGTCATTATTATTAACTTTTAGGGAAAAAAAATAATAAATCAAATCTATTTCTGCCCGAGTAAGAGATTACATACTTTTTTTGTGAATTGCTAGCATTAAGGGTCTGTCATTTGGATGAAGATGCACCAAGACCGGTGTTCCTATTAAGTCCTGAGGTAGGTATCCCAACAGAGGTACTGCTCTGGAAAAAAAAAAAAGAAAAAAATAAAAGTCAAATGGAATAAACATATTTGGTCTTTAAAATGTTTCTATTTTACATTTTCTTTGCTCTTTTTCCTATAAAGAGAATGAATAATTTTAACTTTGGGAATGTAGCAGTGCCAACTTAATAGCAATTCTAGTCTTTGAACAAGGCAGTCTTTGAACAAGGCAGTCTTTGTGGCGTGGTTGATTGTTTTCTTTTGGTAACTTTACAAAACAACGTGATCAAACCAACTCAAGAAGTCTACTATAGTAGTTCTTTTTTATGCTGCCTAGCTCTAGAGGATAAATACTTACCCTAGTTTTAAAAGGGCATTAATGAAGTTTAATCTTGTAAAACTCTCATGAAGGTAAACAGTACCCTGATCTATGGGCTGCAAGCCAAGGCTAAGGGTCACAGGATTACTACAGCTGAACTAGCAACAAGGTAGGTAGTTTTCTCAAGTCCTAGTTTTCTCACAGGCAGGTTAAGAGTTCAACTCAAAGGAGCTGCAAGGAAGTAAACTCATTAATTGAAAGAGAGAATTAAAAGTAATGCTACCAAATTCCTATACATTATCATTGACTACTTACAATGAAGTGAACAACTAATTTATGGGATGAAATAATTTTAATTGATCACTTAAAGCATTCATATTAAGGAGCAGGAGTGAAAGCTCATAGACATCAGCTTGTGCCTTACCCTGAAAGCTAACCATCAAAAAAAAAGCTTTGGAAAAAAAAGAAATAATGCATTAGAATCGATGCAACTCAGTAACATTTAAGAAGTTGCCAGATGCCACCAAGTCATCTTGTAAACTCAAGGCACTGTGTATCTTCCCCCCATACCCATACATTGACAAAGGTGCAGGAGCAGAGAGGTACTCAGGTATCTGAACAGCTTTGATGAAGACTTTGGCCTTGGTGCACCACCAGCACAGGATCTGTGCTATGTTGGAACTCAAAAGCACTATGAGATCAGTGCCTTCAACACTGCACTTCCACTAACCCACTGTAATTAGATCAGTTCCCCAAAACATCAAACATACCCTCCTGGCAAAGGGGTCAAGATATTCAGCAGACATGAGGACAGCAATTAATGCCTTATTATTTAACTAATTCCTTCAATAATGAGTCTTAAAAGCTTGTGGATTACGTAAAGCAACAACTTAAAGCTGAAACTGGCATGAAACACATATCAAATCATATTGTTTTGACATACCGACATTTAAAGATGCTGCCAAGTTCAAACCACTTCAGAGAGGTTATGCTGCTAGAAGAGTTTACAATACTAATCAACTCTAACTGACTTCAGATAGGACTTCAACAAATAATGCTGTAAGTAGTAGAAGGAAGCACAAGTTTTTGTTCGGCACTGTTCCTATTCTTTGCCACCTGCTTTATGAAATCCTGGCAAGTGCTACATTTGCTTGTGCTATGACAGAACACCTACCACCCTCAAAGTGATCAAGTTTTAAACTGTTATTTAGTAATCTATTATAAAGAAGTGGAAGAATTTGCATCTTTCTATGAAAACAAACAAACAACAACAAAAAAAACCCAGTAACAAAAAACCCAATCCCTATGCATTTTTATACTGTTATGAAGCTCACTGGAAGAGTCAGGGATCTAGAATGTAACACCAAGGAGTAGACTGAGCTGGGCTCGCCCATTTTAATGAAAAGGAGCTTCCCACAACTACTGGAAAGAGTTAAAGATGGAGTTAAATTTTCTTGGAGGTGTCAGCCAATAAAACTATGGGCAATGGCCCCATACTACATTCTGGAAAGCTTACCCTGGATGTTAGGAAAAGCTTGTTAAAGTGAGTAGTGCAACACAGGAATAGTTCCCCATACAGGTTGTGCAAATCTCCATCCTTGGAGGTTTTCAGGCATTATTCAGACAAGGTCACAGCTGACCTGACTTCGTACTGGGCAACAGTTTCATTTTAAGCAGAGGGATAGAACAGAAAGCTCCAGCAGTCCTGTCCAACTACCATTTTTGTGATCATATAATGTTGTATATACTTAATTTACTATCTACTAGAGGCAGCACCTCAGTATCATTATGCTTCCTCATAATGAATAACTCAAAATGATTAAGAGTTGAAGTTAACAAACTCATTTTATGAATGCAAATGCACATACAGCAGAAGAATGGCTGATGAGGAGAGGCAGCAAGTTTGTGTTCTACAGAATGACATTTAAAGTGTCAAAAAACATGACTAAGAAGTCCCTTCACAGAAAATTAAATAGTAAACTGCTTTAAATTAATTTACTAAGGTCACTCCACTGTGAACTATAAAATTAACTATAATATGAACTCTTTACACCCATCATACACATCAAGTATCAAAAACATGTCAAAGACAAAAATATAAAGAAATGATCCATTTAATTTCAGGAAAATATTTATTTTTACTTAACATATTCTGTGCAGAGAGATATCCACTTGCAGATATAAGCATTCTTCCAATCCATGAACACATACCAATTACAGAATTAACTTTATTTTATGCAAGTCAGGCAACAGTTTCAGCATTATATTATGAACAATTTTCACTTGACAGCAAGTGTTCAGTTGTGCATTTTAAAATATTAGACTCTGTTTTCTCTAATAATCTATTATTTTGTGCATTCCACCCAACCCCGGAAAGCTTAAAAGTAATAAACTGCCTACGCATACTTTGGTAGACAGTTAGCTGGCTGCCAATGCTCTCAGGAATTAAAAATAAAAAGCAAAATCAACCACACAGATGACAAAAACAGAAATAAATGAAGCTCAATTCTAATATCAGATTAAGATCAACCTCACCATGAGCGTTCAAAAGTTGTATTTGAGAATAAGTCACAACACCAGACTAATAGGAAAGAAACTTCCATAACAGCCCCAGGGAAGGAATTTACTGTACTCACTCCACCCAGGCCCAAGAGTAAGGGCAAGGCTCTCCATTCATTAATATTGCCACTTGTGTTAAGTGACTGCTGGAAATAAACGTGCTGGGGGTGCACAGAGAAAGGGAAGCTTTACATTGTGAGAGTAGTCTATTTGCAGAGATAAACCCACCCTGTGAAGTTGCTGTTGGCTTGGAGCATTTGTGGGAATGAGGGATAGAGAAAAATCCATTAAGAGGACAGAACTATACTAGACTAAGTAGCTCTTTTGTCAGCTTAAGCTCTTTAGAGAGACTGTATAAATCATACCATGGAAAAAGTTTTGTCAGCATTGCATAGTCTTCTATCCTGCAGGAACTCTTCACACTAAGCCACAATGTCTAGCCACAAAGTTAGCCAAAACCAGCCATGCCTTCAAGTCCAAACTTATCCTCAATGATTGTCATTGTCATCTTCCATAGTAATCTCCAATACCTACCTTTCAAAATCCTTGTTTAATAAAAGCAGGTGCACTACAGTACTACTGATGTGCCTGATCTCTCTGCAGATAAATTGTCTCAAACGTCAAACAGTAACTTTTTACCTAATTGACTCCAGCTTAGCTAAACTTCCCAATAACCTCCTTTCCCCCAATCTCTCTTCTGCTGCAGTCACAGAATTTTTTAATCCCACTCAGACACCTTAATTAAACCCCCAAAACATCTGCAAAGGTACTGGATAGCTTACTTATCAATACATTGAAAAAGAATAGTTTTTGTAAGTTACCTTTCATCTACATCCTGGAACAAACAGGTCGGGGTGTGTGTAGTTGTAAAAATTCTTTTGTCAGGAGGAATTCTGGGTGCTGAGAGAAAAATAAAAGCAGAGTAACAAGTGAGTATTTTTGCATGCATAAAATACTTCAAGCTACATGTTTCTATTAAACATTAGAGGAGACTAAAGACCAAAGGCATATAGGAGAGCAGCTTGCTAGCTCACAGCCTCTCAGCAAGGGCAAAGAACAGAACCAATTACCCTTCACTTTAATAAAACTTGAGATCACTGACAGCAACTCATATAATTTGCTTTCTTAGGCTGCAATTCAGTTGTGCTACATTGCATGGAAATTCCTGTAGCAGAGCATAGAACAGTTCTCACTTTCAGGAAACCAAATGAGCCTTTGTGCATTCAAAGGATTACCTTCATAACCAGAATGTACTTTCTCTGCAAGCAACACACAGCAAAGCTGGTCCTCCGCTATTTCCGGATCTTGCACTTTGATAAGGTAAGGAGTCATCCGAAACGGGTGATAGCAAATCTCACTTTCATGCTCCTTTCCAGCACTAATAATTAAACAGAGTTAATTATTTCGACAGATTCATCTTATGCTAAACATTGTATCTATTGTAATTTCCCCGTGACACAAGGACTTCATGATAGCTCCTAAAATAGCACCCAAGAACTTAACTTCCTCAATTATTTTTTTCTTAGAACAGAAGCTAATTCTGATACCATCCTTTGCACACCAATTACAATAAATAATAAGTTGTCCTCTCTATTGCCCAAAACAGTTGCTTTAAGTGGAAATCTGATGAAAAAATAAACAGGAGGTGGGGTTTTAAGTCATTTTGTTGATTCAATTATCTTAAACTGTGACACTATACCCTTCAGAGTTATATTTTATGAAGATTTCTATATCCCTTCGGTTAACAAGACCACCTTTTACTCAGTGTTTATCCCCATTTAAAAAGAATGGAGACTCAAATTCTTACCTATAATAACAGTTGTTTACTTAAGAATCCAAAGCATAGTAATGAAAAGAACCAACAATTTATACAGTAATCAAAACATAAATATATTTCAGTTGTAATAAGTTTATAACAGCACAGCTTTATAAAATTAATGCTTTGGGAACCAATGTTAGTTGGATTAAAAAAAGTCTACAATAACATCAAGCACTACTTTCATGGTACATCCAATCCAATGCTCAGGAACAGTGCATTGTCTCTAAGGTTTACTCATACCTTAAAGATAAATAATTATTTACTGCTGAATCAATTAAGTCATAGGATCCACAATTTTGGTTTTCAGAAATGCTAGCAACGAGGTAATAAGCAGTAAAAAAATCAAA
Organism: Actenoides hombroni; assembly: GCA_024336885.1. Taxonomy (NCBI): domain Eukaryota; kingdom Metazoa; phylum Chordata; class Aves; order Coraciiformes; family Alcedinidae; genus Actenoides; species Actenoides hombroni. Next base: position 88,221,335 of record WUAM01000287.1, on the reverse strand, counting down.
CAAGAGAAGAAAGAACATGGAGTAAGTTGCCAGCATTTCCCAAATACAAGCAAGTAAAGGAAGAGGGACAAGAAAAGAAGAAAAGCAAAACCAAAGGAACTGTGTCATCTAGTAACTGTAATAGAGATCAGTCAATTTATCCTCATGTGTCTTTGTCTACAGACCACTTGAGATAAATTTAAGACTAGACATTAGTCTTCTAAATTGAAAGCATCTTTGTAGCAGGTACTAAACAGAACAGTTCACTGTAGACTTTTCACAGCAGTAGAAGATACCAATTCAGCTTCCTTTATGGTGCAAAGGTCAATATTCACACTGATGAAACTTCTAAGATGCAACTTCCTTAAATCACTTTACAGCTTTCTCTGTAGCTTCTAGGAGTTAATCAACTAGAGGACATGCATATGTTTTTGCCTTATGTTCACATTATGGAAAAGGAAGAAACTTACACACCATATGGTTCTTATAAAAGTCAAATACTTTTGTAATGCATGGTTTCATAACCTAACACTAAGCTTTTTGTTGTCTTACCTGATGCGACAGAAAAAAGATTTCTCTTCCATGCAATCCTGGGTGGAAGACTCTAGAAATATTAAACATATTTCATAAATTACAAATTAATATGAGATTATCATTTAAGGAAAAAAAAAAATCTCAGTTTAAATATCATAAAGGCTGAATTCTTGAAAAAGTTTACATTCCCTGAAGTCTCCGTATGTATTTGCTGAACAATGTACTTCATAAGAAACTAAATCTGAACACTGCTCAGATTCCGAGGCTGGCATGTGAACCACAGTTGCTTATTAAACCTTTTGCCAAAAATGTATCTAAACAAAAATGTATCTCCAGTTGGCAGCGTTTACTCTTACCAGCTTTTCCACTATACTTTATAGTGTTGACAAAAACCATTTGCGTATACGGGACCCCTAAATTTGACCTTTTTCCTGGAAAGGCACTAGGACAGCTAGATCATCAGATCCACTTACCACCCCATCCCCCCCCAAAAACTATTTTTCATTAAGGCTTCCTCCCACCTTTTAAACTTCTTTCCCTCCTTTTCCAGAGTAGCCACAGACTGATTTTCAAGGCCAGCTCCGGTCTTTCAAAGGCCTCATTGTTGCAATACTTTTGGATACTATATTCTATGGCAGCTGATACACGGGGTAGTGTGCACAGTTCCACTTACTGCATTTTTGACATGTGAAGCTATACACAAACATAATAAAGCTACAGAAAATGTTTCAGAAAAACAAGAAATGCATAACTGAATAGCATCTGCAATTAGGATCGCATGGTCAGAATTCACCATTGATCCTGTTTTGAGCCAGAGGTTGGACTAGAGACCCCACAAGGGCCCTTCTGAGCTGCTTTATGTATGCATTACTTAGTATATATTTATAGCGAATGTTTTTTTTCAGATTAAGTATATATAAAT
>WUAM01000287.1:88196603-88219800 GCA_024336885.1 Actenoides hombroni | reverse complement strand
CTGCCTTTCCTAAACCCATGCTGACTGGGCCTGATCCGCTGGTTGCCCTCTATATGGCTTGTAAGAGCACTCAAGATATCTGCTCCATGACCTTCCCTGGTACCGAGGTCAGACTAACAGGTCTATAGTGACTTGGATCCTCCTTTCTGCCTTTCTTGTAGATGGGCGTCACAATTGCTAACCTTTAGCAGATGCCTTGTGGGAGTGGAGCCATAATAGCTCACCAAGGTACTGTCTTCTGCTGCTGTACAGCCAGGATGCTTTCTACAGAGCTCAAACACTGGTAGGGCTGAGTTAGAAGCATGGAGACCGCTCCATCCTCTGCTGAAGTGCTTTGGGAGGCTGGGAGGAGGAGAGGTGATGCAGGTACCTTCGTGCTTGTCTGTTTTGGATATTACATGCTGATTTGTGATGAGGGAGAGCTCATGGCTTGTTAAGCTGCAAGAGCTGCTGGTGGCATTAAAACCACATTCTTAAGGACTGACTTCCTAGAGCCCTTCTGGGAACATGTGCTGCCCCTCTTTGTGGTGGGTGCTGCATCTCTTCTGGTGAGCATTCCTGTTTGCAGCAGCTCATTGCTCTCACCCACGAAGCCGTGAACAAGACAGCTGCTGTGTAAACAGAGCACAACTCCAGAGATAAAAGGTTTGGATAAAGGTTGCTCTGCACTGCAGGCAGCACCCGCCTCTGGTTACTCTTGTATTAGATTTTATGTTAATTAAGGTCAGTATGTTAAATACAAGTTTGCTGTACCTTAGCATGAAGATTGCCATCTCTCTTTGGTAGCTACAGTAACTCCTGATGGATGGTCAGGGCAGCAGTAAAACCACCCTTTCTGCCTATCTGCTCCCTTATGCAGGGAGCAGAGAAGTGCTAGGAAATACAGTTGAAACCAAACCAGATTGTAGCAAGGATACTGGAAGAGAACAAACTGAGAAGTGTCTACTTGATGCCAAATCATTTTAAGGATGGCTTGGGAGATGCACAAAAAGATAAAAATGACAGGGCAGAAGATGCTATATGTCAGAGTGCTGAAGCTTTGAGTTATCACATAGCTTTGACCGAGAACACTGCAGCGTTTCTAAGCTATGCTTACTAGTGAAAACACGTGGCCAGGAAAAACATGTGCTTCTCTTCTGTAGTCTCTGGGATCCTAAGGGTACATAGCTCAAGAGGGGAGCTCTGTTAATGTTTGTAGTAGTGAAGAGTGTGACACAATGTTTCCATAGAAAAAATTCTGCTTCTGTTGATAGGGAAAAAGCCTATTTACTTCCTTGACTGGAAAGAAATTGTACAGTTTCAATTCTAGCTCTGTTGTTGTACCAGGAACTCCCTTTGAAGTTGTTAATACTCCAGGGAGATCTTGTTTTGTGTTATTTAAGTCTGATATATGTATTATAATCAGATTTTGATGTTGTGTGACAACAACATAAACTCAGAATAAATCCTGTTGGGATCCTGACCCATGGCCCTTCAGTGGAGTAATTCTGGTGCAGGTGTCAACAGCATCTGGTCTTTTATGTTTTTAATAGTAGCTGTGAGGTCCTCAAAGGATGAGCAATTTCTGTATGGCTCTTTCAACTAAAGCTTGATAATGATGTTCTCACTCACAGTTAAAAAAAAAAAAAAGAAGTGTTAAGATCCAGCAGTGCAAACAACTGCTCAATCCCTGCGAGTCTGTGAGGGTCCGCATTGTCTGTAGGGATCTCAGCCCACAGGCAATGCTGTCAAACTGAATTCTGCAGCTCAAGGTACTTTTGGGGAACTAACTTTACTGCCCCTAGGCACTTTGACAGTGGATTAATGAGGCCATAATTCCAGTACCATTAATCAGGCCCCGGGATGTGATCAGATCCCAGGATGTAAAGGGAATGATTCACAGAGCAACACTGTGTTCTCTCAGTCTGTCGCTGTGGGAAGGCACTGGTAATGCATGAGTGGGATTTGTGATATTTTTCAGCTCACATGCTTAGGGAGATCCTCTGCAGCTTCAGGGAGGGTTTTGTTTGTCTGCAGGAAGAAGTGACAAGGGCCCCTTGAAAGAAAAAGTGAGGTTTCACAGGTTAAAGAGTGGGTGTGAAGAATGACTGGCTAAGGTCGAGGGACTCTGTTCAGGCCAGCAGCGTGATTTGTCTGCATTTTGGTTTGTCTTGTTTTAGAGCAAGCTGGAGAAAGTCAGTGTTGATGCTTAAGAAAAGAGCTGATGCCCAGGAGGCTCTGTTCACAGAATTGCTGCAAGTACAGGGTCCATGGCAGATGTTCAAGCCTGGCCAGCAGCTCTGGTGGGGTAGGCATTTGGTGACCACTGATGGAGTGGTTAAGCATTGGTGAAAGCCTTGGCTGACTAACCCCATGCAGTGTGCAGTTCTCACTCCCACTTCCTGCTCCACTTCTTTCTCCTCTCCTTTTGTTTATCTTTACTGGGTTAGCTTCCAGCCAAAAACGGAGGAGCAGGGAAGGTTGTCACTTGGCACACTGAGGAGGAAGACAGAGTCACAGCCCTGGCTCCTATTGCATCAACACCAAATACACGGAGTAGAGTCTGTTTTCTTAGTGGGGCATAAGCTCTGCCCTGCTAGTCAGGCCTGTGGTCAGTGTGGCCATTGGCCTAATTTAGGGTAGATCATCTGAATTGCTTGCTGTTTAAAAAGGCAGCGAGGGAAAGAGTTTGATATGGTACTCTCAAGAAGTAATGTGAAAGCTAATTGCAGCATAGGAGGGAATGGGACATGAGGGTTGTGATCCAGGAATGGAAAATGTGGGCTATGAGATAATGGAAAGCTCCTTTTAAGAAAGAGGTACTTTTGACTTGTTCCAGAAAAAGGGTAGTAAACATGCAAGGATGGTTTCAGTAATTTTTCATGTTCTCTGTTCTTGATCTAGGTCTATGACAGCTTCTACCCAAGGTCTCACCAATGCTGGGGCTGCAGGGCCACCTCCTGCTACCAATGTGTCAAGCAACAAACGACTCCAGCAGACACAAGCCCAAGTGGATGAGGTAAATGGCTCCAGGTGATTTGTTGCTCACCACAAACGTGCTGATATGGTTATTGTTTTTCTTAAAGATGATTTTCTCCCTAGTGATCCAGCAGCTTCTGCTCATCTAAAGGCAGTGGATCTAGGAAATGGGGTTTACCAAAGAATGGCATTTATGAGGGATCAGACAGTACAGGAGAGATTGAGTATGAACATGCTTGGACCAGTAACACTTCTGCAGAACAGACATGGGCATTGGTGCCAATTGGTTAATTCATCCCAGCGAAGCAGGTTAGGAGGAAATGTGGTAGTGGAACCAGCTCTTTTAACACATTCCTGCATTCCTAAAGGTTAGTTGTGAATCTCACAGGCTGTTTCACAAGGACAGACAATCCCCTTCCTATAGACAGATTCAAGCCATGAGAATCATAGAATGGCAGGGGCTTGAAAGGACCTCTGGAGATCATAGAGTCCAACCCCCATGCCAACACAGGAACATCCAGGGCAGGCCACACAGGAACACATCCAGGTAGGTCTTGAAAGTCTCTGGAGAAGGAGACTCCACAATGTATCTGGGCAGCTTTGTTCCACTCTCACAGTAAAGAAGCTTTTCCTCATGTGGAGGTGGAACTTCCTGTGCTTCACCTTGCTGCCATTACCTCTCATCCTATCATAGGGCACAACTGAAAAGAGACTGGCCCCTTCTACTTGACACCCACCCATCAGATATTTGTAAACATTCATAAGATCCCCAGTCGAATTGTACAGCTAAGGGCTGTGTTTGTTACCCAGAGCTCTATTGATTAATCATCACAATTTATGCCCAAAGGCAGGCACCCATACATGTTGCCATAACAGCATATTCAACAAATTCACACTCCTTTTGTTGGTCTTGGAGTGCCATGTGACTGTTCCAGCTTGGATCCTTAAATTCTTGTAGCCTACAGACTGCCCTGAAACCTCCGCTGTAATGCCAGTCTCCATCTAACTGGTGTGATAATGGGAATACATGAGCATACCACTGCTCGTGAGTGTAGTCCCTGAGTGTACCCCCGGTACAGAAGCAGCTGTGGGACTTTTGCCCCCCTGCTGTGCAGATTTGTGTGGTGGGTATCAAGTATGGAGTTTTGCTAAACCCCTACAAGCACTTAAGCAACTTATTGCTTAACTTACTGTCCACAGGGAAGTGGCAGGGGCTTATGTGATTTTTCAGTGCCAATTAAATAAAACACACCTTAGAAAATAGCTATTTACATGCATAAAGGCCTCTCTGTTCAGAAGCTCCAGGTATGCTTTGAAAATAATAGAGAAGGCCTCACAACATTCAACTCAAACACATTTCTTAAGCTGAATTAAATGCATCTGTCAAATTGAGCTTTGTCTTTTCACAAACTCTTTCTTTGCTGAAGATCTGAAATGGCATCTTTCTGGTCTTGCCATGGCTGATTCTCAGAGCTGATCACAAGAACCTCCTCTGGCTGCAGAAATGTCTGCAGAAATTTCTAGGCTGTGTTCTTTCATTATCACTGATTTTCACATCACACTAATTTCATTGACATTAGTGGAGTGTTTCTTGCAGTGGGGAAAGGAATATTACATTTCAGCTTTTGTCTTGGGTCAGAATAATGAAATAAAGTTCTTATCCTGAACGTATTACATCATGATGGTGCTGTTATGTGAGCTACAGCACAAGTAATTGTCTCTAGAAGATGAAAAATAATTACTAGTTGTTGTCTAAAATGAGTGATGCAGGTCAGATATGTAGAGCTTTTCAAGCAGATCAATAAAGATGGCTCCAGTGATGCTGGTGAACCCTCTGCTTCGTGTTTAAGATACTGTGTATTCTGAGACTTTTCCCTCAAGCCCATGCAGGTTTGTCTCATGAAGCATGCTGGTGGAATTTTGCCAGGAACTCTTACCCAACATGAGGGGACAGTAAGGATTATGGATTTGAGGATTACGCCGCTGAAAATTAGGATCCACATTTTTTTCACCTCCTCTGTGAGAGGGAGGCTGAGGTTGGTAGGGGTTCTGAGTGGATAGCACATGGTCAGCAGATCCTTATTTAGTAGGAAAATCACAGTATAAGAATAACCAAGGGAGCAAAACTCTGCTGGGCTTTCAGTGTGGTGAAGTCACTGGTTTATAGCGTATAAGGATCTGATCTATGAAGCACTGCATTGTTCCTACTAGATCTTTCCTAGTTGTTTTCCTTTCATGTCTTGGTGGAAAGTAATCTGTAGGTGGCACCAAACTACACAGCACAGCACTACACTTCTCTGGCTATTCTGCTGCACTGCTCTACACAGTCCTTCAGACCCAAATCCAGAACTCGGCAACACTATCACGACTTTACACAAGAGAAAAGTTTTGGTCTTAATAAAATGACTGACATTTGTAGTGCTGTAGCAATGCTGATACAGTCTTTCAGCTGCATCCATGTTGGGGTCCCCCCCGATGTCTCTAGGCATCCCAGAGCTTATCTTCTAAGGCTCGGATCTTGGTTTAAGTCTAGATGAACATCTTTTTATTTGACAAAAATGCAGTCTTATCTGGACAAGTGTTTAATGCAGTCAGGTTAAATTCAATACATAGTTCTGGGTAAAAAACAAAAAAACTAGGAAATGTTACAGTATTTTGTTTCTGTATTTTCAAATAGTTTAAAAGTTTCAGTACAAAACATTGTACCAAGACAAAATTCAGCTAAATACTAGCTGAGAAATTAAAACAAAAGGTTTGGTTTAATTGTTGAAGTTAAATGCTTGGAAGATTTTGGGTTGGACAACCAAGTAAGAAAATTTGGGCTGGCCAAAACATTTGATTTTGTTTCAGGTTTGGTAGACAAGTGAAACAAATTTTTTGAGTTTTGGAACAGCATTTAACCCTATGTCAGCCTTTTCAAAGGTTCTTTCACTATCAGCTACATCTCACTGTTTTTAAATGATGTCTTTTTTTTTTTTTTTCCCCAATAACTCTGGGATTTTGCAGGTAATAGTTAAATTATGTTAAATATAAAAATCATGGACTTCCTTATTACAGAGTATGAGAAGTAACAGAGCAGCAAACATACTCACCGCTAGGATAAGTGGACACAACTGTCCTGAGATTAATATACTAACATTTAAATGAGTGATGAATTTGTACAGGGTTTCTATTCACAGTTATTGGCTTGTGGAAAGAGGATTTGTGGCTAACTTGATGTGTAAAATATATGCTTTTATGGGCCTTACCTGTTTTGTACTGGCTGTGCACGCTGTGTTTGCTGAGGCTGTGCAATGAGGTGGCATGAGCTCCCTGCTACACATCAGGCTGAATTTTCTTAGGGAAAATTTTTTCAGGTAAAATTTTCTCCTCCTCCGCTTTCAAGCAGAACTTCAAATTATGGCCAGAAAGTCATCTTGTCCAAGAAAGATCTGCAGAGTAAGTAAATTCCATGATGAGGAAATGCATATAGTTTCCTTTAGAGTGGCCTTTATCTAGCCAATTTCTCTAGGTAAGGAAGTTATATTAAATATATAAGGAAAATAATGGCTTGGTCTTAGTCTTGACTGGACAAATGTCAACCAAACTGTAGTACAGAGGTACTGGTCTCCCTCAGTTTTTTGTGTCTATAGTGAAGTAGCTAGTTGTAGGCTAAGAGAAATTAAAAACTTTAATGAAACTAATTATGGTATGTATGTTATTCATGATGTGGCTTTATTATTTATCTTTAAGGGCATGAGAGCATGGTATAGTTGTGTTCATCTTGTTCTCACTGTGTCTGTTTCCATAGGCATCTTTTTTGAGGCACAATCCAGGTAACTGCCTTCACATACCATAGAGGTAAATGTCTGGTTTCAGTATGATATAGGATATTCCAGAGTGTGAACATATGGGTGACCTTCAGCTTTACTGTGTGTGGAGTCTAATGCGAGGCTGTTCTTTTGCAGGTGGTAGACATCATGAGAATGAACGTGGACAAGGTGCTAGAAAGAGACCAGAAGCTATCAGAGCTTGACAACCGGGCAGATGCATTGCAAGCAGGTGCCTCACAGTTTGAAACCAGCGCAGCCAAACTGAAGAGAAAATATTGGTGGAAAAATTGCAAGGTAAGGAATATAAATTCTCATTAAGAATCATGGCAGAGATTATTTTCATGTGCATTTAATGGGACCTTACTTGCAGGATGGCATCTCTAAGTGGTTTCTACTTGTCAAGGGGAGAAAGAGTCTAGGATAAAAAGTCAAGCAACTTTGATCTTTATCAGAACCTAGTCTTTAGATAACTTCTGCAGTATGTTAAATGTAGATTCAAATTTTAATGCTTCAGTCAGTGTCTGCAGATAGGGATAGGAGAGCATTCCATGTTAATTCAATTCAGTTCCCTGTGTGAACCACAAAATCTGAACAGGTGCAGTGAATTTTAATAGTGGCAGAAAAGAAGCTTTTTCCTTGTGGGAGGTCATCGGTCTTCATCTCTCTGTAGGATGATAAACTACACAAAAAATTTGGTTTCACAAACCGCTGTGAGAAGGGAGGAAATGACTGTGTCATCTCAAGAGGGGCAGATTAGGATATAGCAGGACTTTAATTAACCAGCTCACTCCTCTGCTGTCTTCAAAGTCTCATCCTTTCTCACAAGCAGAGGGAACCTCATGCTTCTTTCTTTTTTCAGACATCTTCCAGGATTTGTGTTTTCTGGACCCAGAAACTTCATCTCCTTTTATTTATACAAGACCCCATATCTTTGCTGCTTTCTACTCATGCACCACCAGTATGAACAGTATTCCAAAAGCTCATCTTTATTTCCACTTTTCCTTAGTACCACCTTTGCTGCTGACCATTTGTGTCCACCCAGATAAGACTTCCTCTTCCCAAAGAAGAATACTACATGTGTCTCCCACTGGTCTGTTGCCTGCTTTGTATCTTATATCCACAGTGCTATGAAATGTAAAGCAAGGCAAAATATTCTGGGTAAACTGCACACATAAATGCTCCAGAAATAAGTGGATCTAGGTTAGAAATTCAACTGAGCAGTTCCTCTGGGCCTCTTCTAGCTGTTGCCTGTTTGTTGTGCCTGATGGTATAGGAAGCGTGGCTTCTGGAGGCTACAGACACAGATTTTGAGTTAGGTTCATCCTCACTGACTGCAGTAGTCACAGTGACCTATACTACACTAGATCTTCAAACCTACTCTCATTCTTCTTTTCTCATTGTTCTTTTCTGCTTTACCCTGATAAACAGAATCTCCCTGTCCTTCCTCTGGCTTCCAAACTCTGGATGATGGGGGAAAATAAATAAATAAATCTCCAGCGTATACTGGGAGGAATGAAGGCCTTGATTTGACATGTTCCTGTCATTGGTTTTCACTCTTTCCATTCTCACTGGGGTAATGATGGGAATTGGACTGCAGTATCTCTGGTGGCCTCATTAGCATTCAGCAAGTCTAGTGTGGGGGCCTCTGCCCCACACAACTCATTGTTGGTATATATGTATGATCTGTGCACAACGGACTCTGATCTATCTGTCCATGTGGGAACAGACTTCAACTTTGCAGTGAGCTATTTCCAGGCTAACACACCAGAAACCTTGGTGGCTGCTTTGTGCTGCCTCTCTCAAGAGCACAAGTAGGCAAAGTGAGCACAAATAGCTGCCAGGCATCAGACATTTCCTGCTGCCTCCTCTCTTACTATGGGAATGTGATGAAAAGTGGTTAAGTTGCTCTGGTATGACATGGTACATGGCCATGTGTGAATCCAGCTACTTCAATCACCTTTGGAGCTGGTTTACTTCAGAAGTTTACTTTTTCTCTAACTGCTGGAAATGGACAAGGTTGGTCCTGCAAGGTTGGTCACTGCATTTTAGCTGATGGGCAAGAAATTGCTGGCTTTGACAAGAGGCTATGACCATTGCTGGGGGTGAGCTGTTGCTAAAACTGACACTAAATTTGGAGCCTTAACAAGTCTGGTAGAGTGAGTCTTTGCAAGAATTAAAAGTGCAAGCAATGAGCCACTAAGTAAAAGCAAAAAAACTGAGAGGTTAATGTTTTTCTTGTGAAAACCTGACTTTACTCTCTCTTTTTTTTTTTTTCCTCATAACTTTCTTTTTATAGATGATGATCATCCTTGGTGTAGTATGCGCAGTCATTCTCATTATAATTATAAGTGAGTAATACATTTTCTATTTTGTTTATGATCTTCATAGCTCTGTGACTTACAAAGTGCTGATATTAAAAAAGTAAAGAAAAAATGGATATATTTAAACTGATTAATTTGTGAAATTCCCCTTCTAGTGTCATGCTCTTATAGTGAGAATTACTGCAAACTCTCTGGACACTTACGTAGGCAGAATTTGTTGACATTTAATGTATTTTACACTAGCATGTTACATAAATTTCCCCAGAATGAAAGACTCTCCCTTTTCATGTTTATATAATTTTTATGCAGTCTCATATATCTTCCCTGCATTACAGCCAGTGCCACAGCCCTGGTGTTTCCTAGTGAGAATAGTAATGCTTGAGTTACCACCTGCCTACAAAAAGAAGATGAATGCCTAGAGGCAAACGGGCATCTGATGAATTTTTAGAAAGCATCTAGGTGCCTAGTTCCCACTAAGACAGCTGAGTTTGAGATGCTGATGCTGCAGAAAATTTGCATTCCTAAATATCGTTAAAAGAGGGCCCCAAATCTTATTGATCTCCAAAGACCACCTCGTTCCACACATGTGCTATAGGAAAAATAGCATATGAATGAGTAATAGCAGTCATGCTGGTTGGGAGCCAGGGATCTTGTAATGACAGGAACTCAACACTTTATTTATGTAACCTCTGTGTTAGCAACAGCTGTTACGTGACATCAGTACAATAAGGTATTAACTCCTAAAAGGGAGATTTCTTGAGTTAGACAATCCATCTAGTAACCCAGAAGAGATTCACCAGGAGGCTAGACTCTGGATGTGAATTAATTCCCAGCTCTCAAATTACATGCCTTGTATTTGGCATGTTTCCATTTTACTCCGTTGCTTCTGTAAAGAAGGCTTACAGAATCACCTGTAAACATGAGTAAATGGATTGAGATACATGTGGCAGTGTATTAGTCTTATGAATGCTGGCACCAGAGTGACCCAGAATAATTCTAGGGTTTCGTAACACCAATATGACAAGAATGGCTAGATATTAATTAACTATATTAACTGGGTACTCAAGGCAGCGGGCTTCAAGGGAAAGATGGGCCTTTTTTCTGCACTCTAGTGCAGCATCCTGGGAAGACAGATGTGGAGCCATTGAACTGACTGCTGTGTATATATGCATCATTGAGCATATGTATATCTTAATAATGTCAAAAAGCAGACAAGATAGCTCAATTTCTCCTTAGAAGTTAAGGCTGAAATTATATATCAGTAGTAATATTGTCTCCCTCTTGGTTTTAAATGTTGGACGCCTGTCCTGGTAAACTTGGAAACAGACATAGCAGGTTTGACATGGCTTAGGTTGGCTTTAGGGTATTTCATCACACTTGAGTGTCACATCATCAAACCCAGTTCATGGCTCACCATAGTGAGACTGAGTACAAGTTTAGTGAGATTTAAATGTATTTGAGCTCTGGATCCTAGATTATTTTTTCAGTCTACTTGATCCTTCTGTGATAGTGCCTAAAGGTTGCATCTTCAGGAAGGACCCTGTGTACTGAACTCCATGATGTATTTAATGACAGTAGCTCTCAAGTACATGTTTAAATCTTGTTGACATCAAGTGTCCAGGTGCTGTCACAGACAAGGCCTGCATGGCTTCTTCAGTCACTGGTTTGAATGGGAACAAGGTCACACCCTCCATGCAGGGTTGGCTATAGATGCAGATAAATTGGGTAGTTTCTCACAGCAACAAGCTGCCATGGGTGGTGAAGTGGCTCAAGCCAGGCTTCCTAACATCCTGGTAGGGCAGCCCTGGAAATGCAGGCAGACTCCATGCTGAAGGAGGAGGTACAACATGTGGGACTGCACGTATTGCTGGAGCTGGAGCTGGTGGCTGACATCACTATCAGTCCTTGCCCTTTCCATCTTTTGAGCCACAGTGTCCCCTGATTTCCACTCCAGTTCCTGCTCCAAACTCCTTTTGGCACAAGAGGAGCATCCCCACTCCAGCTAGGAAGGCATATGTGTCATGCTGGTTGAGCAAAGATGTGCTAAAGGTGTTTGCCATTCTCTGATAGCATACACTTCTGCGAGATAGAGTGCAACAGTAACTCAGTAATAACTCTTGGTTTATGGTTGGTTTTTTTTTCCTTCTGCTTCCTTTTCTAGTTTATTTCTCCACTTGAAAAGGCAAAGAAGGAAGACTTGGCACAACTTTGTTCATATCAACCAACAATATCAGTGTTCCTTTGTTGAACTCAGCTTTTTAATTCCTGGTGTCTTGGGATTTTTGCTTGTAATAACCCATAAGCATTCAGTGTGGTGTGGTTTGGAATTCTGTTGTTTCCACAAGAAACTGTACCAGCTAAATACTGCCAAGTAGTTCCATACACTGTCTTATCACTGTGTCTTAAAATGTGTACGCACTGACCTTCAGAAACTGTAGTATATGAAAAGCATCCTAAACTTCTCAGAATCAGAGAATGCAGCTATGAGGAAGCTCCTGCTTAAAGGAACACTGTCAGGTGGATTGGACTCAAACCTAAGGTTGTAGCAAACATTAGGACCAAAACTCTCAATATGAGCACCTAAAGTTTGATGGCAAAATCCACTATCAGTTGTAACTTCTTGAGATAGTATCTGGTACTCCCATCGACAAGAGTGGTACCTACAAGTACTTGTGTAAGACATCTTATTTCAACTTAGCCAGCCAAACACTGATTTTTTGAGATTAGTTGTAGTATCCAAGTCTGCAGAAAACAAATAGGACTGGATTATCATCTTTTATGAATTTAAATTTTTCCTTATGGGGCATTCTGTGCAACAAGGATGGCCTCAATATGAAAGCCAGAGAGAAATCTGCGTGGCAACCAAAATAGCATTAGCTAGCACAGTCTTGAAAAATGCAGGTGAAAATGGTAATACAGGCATCAGAAATGACCAAGATACAGAATCCTGCTAAAAACTCAAGACACTATTTGTCAGACTTCACGGAACTCTCTTGAATGCCAGTCCTCAGTACTGAATGGCCCTAACTTAAAGCACGTGAACAACTTTGGTGATGTCTGTGGCTTCCCAGCACAACTGTAGGAAGCTACCTCTTCACCATTGTGCAGAAACAGTCCCCACTGTGAGGCCTGTTCAAAAATCAGGAGGAAGAAAGGGTGGGTAAATAGAGGGAACAGTGGAGAGAGGCTGAGCAAGGGAAGTGCCTAGCAAAGCTTTCCTGGAGAAAAGTTCCAAACTGGTGTTAAGAGGCTTTTTAAAAATTTCTGTGTGTATGTGTACAGTTCATGAACTATAATGTCATCTTTGTAAAGTGCTCAGCTGACATATTTGTCATGCTTAGTTTAAACTAACATTTGATGTAATTAAGAGAAATTATATATTGCACTTTGAGGAAAAGTTCTTGCATGCTATTGTTGTAGGGTTTCTCCCAAATGTTGAACTCCTAGTTTTTTCTTTTTAAACACTCAGTAGTTTAATCATAGTTAATAAAACTAAAAATAAATTATCAAATGTTGAGACAGGAAATTCTGAAAGAGTCTTTATAGGATAACTCCTTCAGAATTTCCAAGAGGAATTCATAGAATTGTTTGGGGTTTGGGTTTTTTTTGTCTGCAATTTATTTAGGGCATAGAAATCATGGTAATACTAGTGTAAACATTCCCACTGTACAGCATCTCTCTTGACATGGTTTTACATTAAAAAAGCAGAGACCTAGACTGGTTTGTTGCAGTGGATGTATATACAAGTTGTGTTTAAGTAGAATTTTACGGTGAGAATAAGCATTGAAAGGTTCCAGTTGCATTCTTTTTATCTATCTCTCTCTCTATATTACTTCATATTCACATGTCATATCATTAAGTAGTACGTGGCTACAGTCTTAATGAAAATTAACTTTCAAAGTTACTAATGTGCTACTGGGCTCCCCAGTATGCCCTGTTCACTTCAGTGCTTCAGCTGAGTACATAAACAGTGCTAAAGTCCTCATGGACCACACAGAAAACCCATGAAGGTCCTGACTCCATGAAGTGCCACAACTGAGTGCTACCTGTAAGTGAGCCTTTGCTGGAAAAGGAATAAGCTGTCCAACTTCATGACCCTTTTTAAACTACTAAGACATTTGGCTGACATGAAAGAATTGTCTCCTATGAGTGAGTTCCTGCCACCCATACCAATGTTGAGCAGTGGCTTGATCCTCACAGGGTTTCTCCACAGGACTGCTGAAGGGACCCATGAGATGAAGATAGCTTTCACTGGAGATGGTACAATCAGTACCACCAGAAACAACAGATCCTTAATGGAAAGGGTGCCCTCTCCTGCCAGAGTTTGAACTGACTACTTAGCTGATACAGCGAAAACACACATTAAAGAGTCTGGATCCTCTAGCTACAAAGATGCAAAGTTTCCAAATGAAACTGCTACAAGGATGCAAATCTCACAGCCTCCTAGCTAATATGTCTCAAACAAATTCATAATCAAAGCGGGAGCTGTGGTCCTGGGAAGCTGGTGGCTGTGCCATGTGTACTCATTCTCCCTCAAAACAGTAACTAGCAGGGATGGCTTTTAAATGTTGGTGAGAATTTGCAAGGAAGAGTTTAATAAAGAAACCCAGCCTCTAGTGGGTTCTAAGATGTTTGTGAGGAGACAATTTTGTCCCGTGTGCTAATGAAATATGCTAAATTAATGTGTTTGACTCTTTAAGTTGTTTGCATATGGTGTGCTGATGAACGCTCAGTGTTTTCTAGTTGTGCTGTGCTGGGTGGTTGCAATCAGTAAGATAAAGCATGGAACATTTCTAATGCAGCCCAGGAAGCATGAGCAAGTATGTCCTTCCCTGATGTACAAACCCAGAATCAAACTGCTCCTGAAGAGGGTTAATTCTTCTGCAAGGAGAATATGGTAACATAGGAGTGTTCAGGGTCATAGATTATGCAACACCATCACCTGTACGGAGACTGGTGCAGAGGACAATCTATATAAACACAGTTGGAGATCTTATTTGTGTTGAAGCCAGGATTGATTGCTCCCTGCCTCTACCTTTAAAATGTCTGTGCAGCTACAACTGCCTGCTTATAAAAGTAAATTTCCCAGGAAAAGGTTAACTCATTCTTTAGTCAGCACTGCTTAGAACTTCAATTGCTGGGTAGAATTTCAACTACTACTCTTCATCACTAACTCCTGCCCAGGCTTTTACCCTGGGCTGGTAAGAAAAGCACAAAAGGGCTTCCTTTTACCCACTCCCCAGCAAACCCTGGAGGGGCTGTGGGGCTGATTGCTTTCTGACTGCCATCTTGGGGACTGAACTGAAGACTTCTCTGCCTGCAAGCAAGGATTTTGGTAGCCAGAGTTAAACATTGTTTGAGAAGTGAATATTCTTATCCTTCTAAAAAGAACTTACACTTTCTCTGATTTCTGGGCTACAGCTGTACAGCCAGGATGCTATCATGGCATGTTGTTCAGAAACAGCATAGCTGAAATGAGATGGGTAGGATCTGCTCTGTGCTTGTACCACAGCTGCTGTTTGACATGCCCATAAGTGCTTATCAGCTTCTGAGGTTGAAGTATTATTTGTATCCACTGTCCACAGGCTAATAAGGTCCTGCTGGCATTACACTTTCTCCTTCTAATTTAGCTCACTTTGCAATAACATAAATGTGGCTTTAAATCTAAAAAAGATGGCATACAGAACTTACAGGAGTGAGTAGTGCGGAGGTTCAAATGTGGCTCTTGACCTGTTTTTCACTTGACAACATTATGTAACAGTACAGTGAATCCAACATAATCCAATATTATTATTATTAGGAGGAGGGGAGAATCTGATAAAGAATCTGAATGTAACCTAGGGTCTGCAAGACAAGAAATGATTTAGAAATGCAGTCAGTTTGATTTTTTTTTTTAAAGCTGGCACTTTAATTCTATTGGAACCTGCATGAGGTTAGCCCCTGGAACAGTCCAGGCAAGTAAAATACTTTTGTTCTTTTTAAATAATGATCTGCAGTAAGTGACTGCAACACTCAAAATGACAGAAGTATAGGACAGTATTAACTGTGCAAGGAATTAATTAGAACAGTCATAATCTGCTATGTTTTTGTCTGGGTAGCAAGACCTTTTGAAATTCTTCTCTTTCTGTGTCCCATTGCTGTCACTGCTTTGCTGACAGGGCTTCATATAACTTTATGAACAGCTGAGCTACTTCTTGTCTGAATTCAAGGGATTTTAGCTTTTAAGAGCAAGTTCATTACTTGACATCTGTGTGAGAGCGTACCTGTAAAAAGGTGATGTCTCCTCCTCAGAAGTGCATCTAACCATGGGAGACTCAAATTTCAGGAACTTTTAGAAGCTCAGACGTTATTCTATTTTTCTTCACACTTTCACAGAGTGATTTTTTCTCTGTTCCATGGGAGGTGATCCACGCAGTGGAAGTAAGTATAATCTGTTCTATTTTTTATGACAGTGCTTTGATCGCACAGGTTGGTGCTACACCTTCACAAAGAAACTAGAGAGCACTTGGGTGTGATCCAGGATTTAGATCTAAATCCTGCTTCTCCTGCCCTTTACATAGGGAAGAGGACTAAAGCAGTAGCCATATAAGGCACTGGGCTTGCTCCCAGTGTACACAGTGAATATTGGAGAAAGGACTCAAAGAGACCAAAGTCTCTTTGGTCTGGATTCATGTCCTGACCTGAACTTTAGACCCATAAGAGTTCATAACCTTTGGGCCCCATGAGTAGTCAGAAGAGTGAGATGCTTTTCCGGCCAGTTCTTCCTCTCTCCTGATTTAGGTCCCTCTTGCTAGACGAGATACATTTGAGCATGTGTTTGTTCATGCAAGAGAAAGCGCAAGTGCCCTCAAATTCCTTCTTAAAAAGCAAACCCCAAAAGGCCAAAGGATGTAGTTTGAAAAAAAAAAAAAAAAAAATTATCTAGAGAAATGATTGGCTGAAGATTTCTCAGATGGTGACATTATTTTCAGGACACATACTAGGTTGGAATGTATGAAACAATCAAACCAGAACCTCACATTAATTCTTCTTTCTTCATCTGGTCTCCTTCAGAAACACTTCTCTATTCCACTTCAAGAAAGGATTTTGTTTTCCTCTTCTGCTAACTTCCCTTTCTTGTTTCCATCATGTATGTCTCCATTGATGTGCTTAGTAGCTTTTTTTTCCTCCATTGAGAACCAGAAGGCTGTCTGCGTTTAAACACACGCACAAAAAGAGATCTGAGCCACCCAAGGAGTTTACCTTACTTCCTGACGCACTGACATTTAAAAGCTACATCTTACAATAAAGCAAAAAACCTGTGGTAGTCTGGTTACATGCAGTTTTGGTGAAGTAAACACTTGATTATTCAACAATGAGTCATTTCTGCAGTAACCTCATTCTGTCATGGCTGTATCACATCTGCTAACTCTCCAAAGCAAGAGTCATAACCTGTACTGGTTTAAAAGATGAATACAGCGTTGTGGTTCATATATAACACTCTATTCAACCAAAGAAGCTGTGTGCTGTTAGTTTGAAAGGGCGAAGTACTTGCTCTCAGAGAAAATATCATAGAAAACAACAAAGATAATTATGAAAAAAGCTCCTCCATTCTTTAGCTCTTCTCACAATGTCTGGCTTCTTCATTACTCCTCAAGTCTCACTTTGTCCTCTTAGAAAGGCTTTCTGGTTTTGGAGTGTAGTGTATTTGGCAAAGAGCATATTGGGGCTAGGGTTGTACTGCTACCCTCTGAGTTGATGCCCTGCCTTCTGCCATACTGTTATTGCTGACCTCAGTCAGAGCTGAGGCAGGCCTGAGTGGAGCAGAACCTCCTCCCCATAGTGCCCTGCTGTCCTCAAACCAGCTTCCGGTGATGGGACAAGAACACTAGAGGCAGAATATGACTCCTGGATCTTAATCTGGTTCAAAATTATGTGATAGAAGAGTCCTGACTGCTAGACAACAGCATTTTTGCTATGCTACACTAATTGTAACAGTGGAATTTGAATTAAGTGTATTTAACATTTCTTGTAACAGTAATATCATCAGTTTTGATGGAAAAAAGAGGAAATGGCAAATAAGAACAGTGTGATAATGATAAGACAGTAAATTGGGGGAAAAAATTAAGTGAAATACAGCCAACATTCAATAAACTCCTTTTTATAAGTGGCTATATATGAGCACCTTTCGTACGCTAAAACTAAACACTACTAGGCTATTAAAGTGCATGTGGCCCAGTACTTCAAACAAACTATGTAGTTGAATTTATTTCCTTACACTTTTTTCTTGAAAAAGCAGGAGATATTTGCAGGAAGGATGATCTAGTATTTTTTGCAGAGAGCACCATTTGGGGTGTACTATCCAAAGACATGCTGCTGTCAGCAGCTGCAGAAGTAGTCAAGGACTTCTGTCAAATAAGGGCTGCAGAGTGCTTGGTGCAGCAAATACACATGCAAATACAAATGCTCACTTTGATGTAAAGCAGTTTGGTCTGCCAGTAATGAACTCTTTTTGACACAGCATGATTATTTTGCTTACCCTTGTTCCACTCTAGTATCTATGCTTGTCCACCGATAAATGATCTAAGGAGAGGGTGGAAAATCACTTGCTGGATCCATTACATTCCTGTCATGTATATGTGAATATGTGGTGGTGGTCTCTGAGCTTTTGTGATGAAAAGAGTTTAACAGAATTAAGAGGTCTCACTAGTTTAATTTATCCTTTGAAATCAGTTGTTCCCCTTGGTAAGCTGCAGGTTTGTTTAAAGTAAGAATAAATAATGTCCATTGCTGCTGTTTTCTTTGTAAGATTGATGTCTGAGATAGCACATATAATGGAGCCACAAATTCATAGATGCAACAATATGTAATTGTTTTCAGAAGTTCAGCTGTTAATATTTATAGTGTTGACCCAAAAGGTTGCAATAATTTCTCTATTAGTCATGGTAGTGCTCGCTGGACCTGAAAATTCAGTGGTCAGTGTGGCTACCATGCACTACAGTGTACTAAATAATGCAGGTTCAGCTTTTCATGAATTTTAAAGGAAAAAAAGATTCTGAATAAAAGTAGGAATGTATACTAAAGGCCATGGGTATACAGTTTAACTATTACTTATTTAAGTATTATTTATCTATTATTTAAGCAATTTAGCAACTACACAGATTGTTGAATAATTAGCTTCCAAAGCCTATTAATTGATGAAAGAATATTTTTTTCTCATTAGAAATTCTAAGTTCAATCTATGTTTCATTTGCTTTTTCCCTAGACTGGAATCAAAACAAAATGCTAATGTAGTTAAGACACACTCACAAGACTGCACAATAAAATGTTACTGATAGCCCACTCCTTGTCATGAAAAGCATCATTAGCTTGTCTTGTAAATGAAAAGTCCTCTCTCCCCCGACCACGTCTGTGGTAATGTATTAGTCACATTATGGGTATATGCACCACTGAAAGATTAGAAACTAGTACCTCCTACTCAAGAGCAGAGCTTAAAAACATCCTTTGTCTGTTGCAAAAATACATTTTGAGGGGAAAACACCAACTGCTGTAGAGGTTAAACTTTTATTTGACAACTCCTTTTTCCTCCTCTATTCCAAAAGAAGTGCTCATGTATGTAGACAAGCGTTTGCCATTTGGATGATACGGTGTTCTCTTTCCAAGTATGAAAGAGATGCAGCGTAGCCAATATCTACTGTGAGCAACCTTTAGCTTGTTTGCAGCATAAAAAGTTCTCTTAGTGGCAATACATGACCTCTTATTATAAACTTGTTTTAGTCATTGTAGGAAATGAGTTTGTAGCCAGCTAATTAGTATTTTCCTTGACACATGTTTAAGTCTTAACAGAGAAAAGTTGCCTTTGGAGGTCCTAGCTAATCAATTCAGTACCGTAGACTTAAAATGGACAGATGATTGAGGATTTTGCACTCTTCGGCCCAGAGTGGAGAGCAAAGCATGATCTGTTCTGGAAGTGACTTCAACATGTCCTTACTAAATCAAAGCCTGATAGGGAATCTGTGCCACATTCTAATTCAGGTGAGGAGAAGTCTTTCCTTTGAATGATAGAAAAATGAGTTTGGAAAGGACCCCTGGGGTTTATCTAGTCCAATCTCCTGCTTGAAGCAAGGCCATCTTTGAGGCTGGATCAGGTTGCACAGAGTTTGCCTTTATGGGTATTGAAAATCTCAAAGACTGGTAATTCCCCAGCAAATTCTGCCATTTAATATATTCTCTGTCCTATTAAGGTTGATACAAGTGCAGTACGTACCTTCGTAAGTTTATGTGGTTTATGTTTTTGCCTTTTTTTTTGAGCGTGCTGATCTGAGCAGAGTCAAGTTCAGATCTAGTGGGAGTATTTTTCAAAGAGTTTCCACTAACATCAAGAACTTTTCTTTCTTCCTTGTTTACATCGGACTAAGTCATAACTGATCACACTGAGGACATCAGTGCATTCTCTCCCCTCTGTGTATGTGAAGCCTGCTCCTCTGACACTGAAGCTGAGGGTGGGCATAAGGTCAGATTCAGGACATCTGGTAAAGCTTAGTTCTATACTGTCTGAGGTTACTAAATTACTAGACTGGCACGAAAGAAGATGATTTACTGAGATGACTATTTCTCCTCACAAGACACCTTAGCAATGCCACATCTCTTTCAAATGCTGCTGGAATGGCAACGCAAAACAAAAATGTTTCTTCTACCTCTTTCATTTTAATTCTGCAAACTTTACTTCCTCTAATGGGAATAATCAGAAACGGGTTTTCAATTGCCCTAGGAAAAACTAAACTCCAGGCCAAATCTTTAATTGCGTCCTTTTAAAGGCCACACAGTAGTATTACACTATGTAGTGATAATGCACTTGGAAAGGATCTGCAAGTGTGCTGCAAACAGCATCTCTCACCTCATAGACTCAGCTGTACTAAGCAAGAAACTGTGATTTGTGCCCCTACAGAAAACATTCCATTTGCGTTTTATTAGAGCTACCTGGGCAGGAAAAATAACGTTTTGGAGACCAGGAAATTTCTTAAAGTGCTTTACCTGGAGGTCAGTGGAATTCAATTTATAAATGATGAATGCATGCATTTTGATGCTAAAATTGTGATTACTTACAAAGTTTGATATTACTGTACTTTTCTGTGGACAGTGATTATTTTTATTTTATTTTATTTTGCAATTCAAGAGTATTGTAGACATTTGTAACGTGTATGTTTGTGCCAATAAATCTTGTTTTAAGAAGTTGGGGTTTGTATCATTTCTGTTCCCAATACACAGTTTTAAGGATAGTTAAGCAGCTTCAGCTTTAATTCCCTCTCTGTGTTAAGTGCTAAAGACTTCTGGAAGTTAAGATTTTTCTAATTCACACTGAGTTTTTATATATTCAGTCTAACAGAAAAGGAAAAAAACCCCACTTGTGTTGTAAAACCAAGAATGAACTCTGTACAAAAAGGGGGAAGGGAGACAGGTGCAACCATTAAGGAATTGCAAAGATGAACAGATGAGAGAATGAGTTGAGTGCATTAAACCTTATTCTTAACTTTCTTAATGGCACCATCTGTTTTTCTTTTAACAGGGCACAGTTAACTCAGGGAACTCATTGCCACAAGATACTGTTAGTTCACAAATTTGGTGTAGTTTGGGCACACTTTTTAAATGAAGAAAGAAGGATTCTCTGTGAGGGGCATACAGACTCTTGCAGGGTCATCTTCTGCCTTAACTTGAAACAGCTGATGCTGGACAATTAGTGTGATGGTTTAATGGGGCATGGTAACTGCTGCCATCATTATTTCTAATGAGTAATTAAGGTCTTTGACAGAACATGAATTGGAAGCTGCTTTTTTTCCCCCTCCTAGTGACTACACCTGTATTTTAAAACATATAAGCATCACAGTAACTCCTGGATCGCTCTGCATCTTCATGCGTATGGAGTGTTCTTCTCATTCAACAGCTCTTCTAATTTTCTTGCAAAGCATCTTGGCACATATGAAGGGCACAGTATCATTTCTCCCCACCAAACCCAGGTAGTGTCACAATGCCTTCTTGTATGACAGTGCTTTAGTAGTAGAACTACAGATTTTTCCTTAGCATGCCTGGCAATAACTTGAGAGCACTCTGGGCCTACAAAGATGAGTTGAGAAAAGGCAACCATTGATTTCATACAGAGCATATTCTGCTGAATGTGGAATACTAAATAGGGACTAAGAAAGGGAATTAGATTGATTGGTGCATGTGAATGTGATATGGAAGAACACAGGAAACTGATTAAAGCTAGAATGAGGCTTATGCTAATAATTAAGAGAGCACAATGCACTAATACTCCATTATTGTAAAGTTATGACTCCATGACTGTAAAGTCAGGTGGCATGGTTAGCTCAGTTTTGTTGAATCAAAATGTCCTAATTTCTGACTTTTGAGCTTACAAAGAATTCTAGCAAATTATAAAGCCAAGTGGAAATGAAATTGTGTAGCGTAATGCAAATATGAAGGTGGATATAGCAGGCACTGAGATTATATGAAATATCTAATGTATTTTTGCATGCTGTTCAGATAACAGATTTCCATAATTCATGGAAGTTCAGGGAGCAAATGGAAGGTCTGCTTGCTTCTTAGGCATTGCTAAGATATGTGGGGTGAAGGGCTCTGGGATGTGCATATGCTTTGGAAAGTCTATAGAATAATTCACAGACAAAACAAACCTTGAAATGACTATATACTTTGCTTTGTGAGCTGACACACATGGAGGTAAGTGAGTGAGTAAGATGTTTTAAGTGCTCCTGACACATCTAAAATTTATAAAAGAAGTCTCATGTGACTAGAGATGGTCAGAAATGTACTTTCCAAATTTTTGGGTTTTGCTTTCCCAGGTGTTTCAAGTCTAGGGAAACAAAACATTGTAACACCATGTGTGGTTTAGGCAGCTATCATCAAAGGTCTTACTACAATGTGGTAGACACAGTAAATACATTTTATTAGAGGGATTTCCTAGTACCAAATGCAATGATTTTTTTACATTTTTAAGGCAGCTTTTAAAATGATTCTGCAGAAGTAACACATTTGCCTTACCATTTGAAAGTCTAAGTATAATTTAACAGCTGTTAGCTGAACTGCTAAACAAAGGCAAGGAAAGCTGTCTTTTCTACCTTCTGTGTGCCATAATGCAACATTACTCTGTGGAATGTAGTTGGTGGACTCGATAACTAAGCTTCTATTACTTATCTAATAACTGACAGGTTTTTTCTTTTTACTAGAAGATGTACAACACAGAGCTATGTTACATACATATTCTCTCGGTTAGCCTAGAAAACCCCTGCTCCATAGTCTAGCTTCTCCAGGAGCCTGGAAAGACTTCCCAATACCATACAGTGCATATCTCTGGGGTATAATCTGTAGTGAACTATAGCAACTGCACTGACAGAGCTGAGATAGATCAAGAGTGTTACCAGCATCATATATAGCCCTGCACCAACCCAGGCTTTGTTGAATTTCCTTCTTAGTGCTCCAAGAAAACTGAAGAGGAGAGAAAACCAAAATTTCTCTCTAGTCTATATCAACTGACATAGGGAGGAGTTCCTTTTCTCGGATTAGATTCCATTGAGTTGGTTTCACTGTGAATGGGATGCAGAAAGCAAGCATCTGAAACTGCAATGCCACAAGGAGCACTTGGATTAATAGTGCTTTAGGAGCTGGGAAAGTAAACCTGTTTTATATATAGCTTTATACACAAAGGAAGCCTTGAAATACGGGGTTATTAGAGTGTACATATTTCACTAGCAATGAACAATTTCATCTTTCAAACCACTTTGGAAACACCTACAAGGTCCAGTAACAAAGTTCAATCTTTTCTATCACCAGAAACTATCTGGATTAGTTTTGCCATCCGAATGATAGAATAGTTTTGGCTGGAAGAGATCTTTAAGATCATCAAGTCCAACCTTATTCCCAGCCCTATCAAAAACCACTCAGCCATATCCCTAAGCACAACATCTAACCAGCTTTTAAAACACCTCCAGGAATGGTGACTCCACCACCTCCCTGGGCAACCCATTCTAGTGCCTGCCAACCCTTTCTGGAAAGAAATGCTTCCTAATATCCAGCCTGAACCTCCCCTGGTTCAACTTCAGGCCATTTCCTCTT
>WUAM01000287.1:88161740-88187859 GCA_024336885.1 Actenoides hombroni | reverse complement strand
TTCCGCGCCCGCTGGGCCGAGGTTACGTAACCCCCGCGCGGCGGGGCTCTCTCGTTGCTGGGGAGACGGGACGGGGCTCGTGGCGTTGGGGGGGTCGGGGCCGCTGCTCCCTCCGGGCCCGCCGGAGAGGTGGGGTGGGCTGGGGTCCCTTCGAACCGGGCAGGGGGCAGCTGTGACACGCCCACACCTCATCTCGGACCGTAGCTGGGGAAGGGGGCGCCGGCGCCAGCTTTGACTCCCTCCTCGGACTGGTCTGCGAAGCGGGGGGCTCCGGAGTGAGTGTGGCACGACCCACACCCATCTGACCGGGATGGGGCGGCCGGGGACGGGGGGCACAGACGTACCGCAAGCTCCCCCAGCTTAGGCTGGGGCGGGAGCTGCGGGCTCCGAGGGACGGCCGTGACACGTTCTCCCGCCCGTGTGGGGTCGGGCCGTGGCACCGAGGGGCGACGGTGGCCCCCAGCTCATGGGGGCAGTTGGGTGGCTGTGTCCGGTACGGTGACGGCGCGGCTGGCCGGTGTGGAGGAGGCGCACGGCGGAGCGGCTCTGGAGTTCCCCGCCCCGCGGCCCGCGGTGGGGCCCGGTGGCGGCGGCGGGGCCGGGCTCTCGGCGTTTGCCACGGGGCTCCGCCCTGGCGGCCGCGGTGGCGGGCACGAGCTGCTGCCGCATCTGTGCGAAAGGTCAGCGACGGGGCTTGGGGGGAGCGAGAAGAGGCGCGAGTAGCACCCTTGGGGAGCACAGAGGTCCCGATGCGGTCAGCAGGGACCGCGGCCCCGCGCTCCACTGTCCCCCTCGGGAGGGGACGGTGCTGTGCGCAGCTGGCTGAGTGGCTTTTTTTCACGTGTGTGGCCGGCGAGTACCAGAATCTCAGCGCTACTGAGATGCGAGAGCTACAGGTAGATTGGGCAACAGGTGTTGTGGATTTCTTTTTCGTGTTGCCTATAGTTGCAAGGACACTTTGTTCCTTGAGACCGTGTGTTTGTGCCGCTGCTGACATTAGCTGCGTGCTATTACATGCGTGATTACAAAAGAGTTTATGTAAGTACAGTTTCATGTAAATAAGATGAGCAGTATGGTAACAGTCAAGCTGACACTTCGCAATTGACTTTTTGTAGTAAATGGGGATAGGGTACAGAACTTTTCTGAGTACCACAAGGGGTTTAAAGAGCCGGCAAAGTGGTCGGTAGGAGGTCTCTGGTACTTGGAAACTGAAGCACTTTGAAATTGTATTCCAGTGAAACAGTAGCTTGGCTGAGATAGTGCATGTGGAGGATTTAGAAGAAGCGTATTGGTTTATGGGTTTAGGCTGCAAGATTTCTTTCTTTTCCAAATATAAGACTCTGAGGTTTACCATCTTTTATGAGATTGAAGAGCTACCACTTAAGTATTTACAAGTATAGTCAAGTCAAAAGTAGAATAAGAATTTGATTTAGTATAATGAGAAACTCTTAAGTTGCCAGTATTGTTTTAACCACGGAGTTTGTTCATAGATGACAGTTAAAATTAGTTAGCTGTAGCTTTCACAAATACTAACTATCTTTTGGAGCTGGCTTTTGTGTATCGTCAAGGTAAAGTCCAAACTAATTGCAGTAATGGCTGTGAGGAATACCTACTTGGATGCAAACAGTTAGTTTTGATAATGTAGGGTTGTTGATAAAACTGAAGCCTGTCAAGCTGGCAGCTAAGGCCTCGATGGTGTGGCCCCGTTCCCTAAACGGATGCTATTGTATATTAGATAGTTTGAGGGCATTGAACTTGATGAAAATCAAACTGTTCATACCTTCTAGAGTGCCTCAGTGTGTGTATGTGCCCTTGATCTTCTCAGCTGTGGGGCATGGTGCTGTTTATACACTCTACATGGCAACTCTCAAATACAAAATTTGAGAGCAGGGCCTAGAATTTTATTAACGTGAGGGAGAGTGTGCACTTTGATGAGCTCTAGCAACGAAGGAGTTCCTTCTTGCTTGTGCTTGTGTGTGTTTGCATGCTCTTGTGATCTTTCTTTTTGCCCTTACTGAAAGTTGCATTATTTCTGCCAAGTGAGGAAGTTTTACTGGAGAACTGGACTATGTCCTCACTTCATCCAAGTCTTGCTGTTAGGCTTGTGATTAGGGCACTGTCCTGAGGTGTGGAGGCCTTGTTCTGGGTTGTAGGGGTTGCTTACCTCACTGGTAAGACATAACAGAAGAGAGAGGGCCTTTGCCCTACAGTAGAAGAAAAAAGTAATGTCCCTCAGTTTTGATGGGGATTTGGCTATTTCAGGCATTTATTTCAAGGTAGAAGGGAGGTTAGTTGGGTGGTTGGCACAAGTGTCCCAACACTGTGCAGTGAAAGAGTGTGGTCTGTCCTGTGAAGTCTAGTTTGTCTTGACCTAGTCCAGAAGGTAAAGGTATGGAAAACAGGGTTTTGGCTTTTGAGCACTTTCTTTAGATTCAGATCATAAATGAAACCAGAAAACTTGCTAAAGACTATATGGGTTTGCTGGGCTTTTTCTTTATTTATCAGGTGGTAGGATTTGGAGGCTTTGTATATTTGGTTTTAACACATGAATGCTGTCTGTGAAGATCTAAGTAATCCTTATTGTTATAGCTTACTCTTATTTCTTTTCGATTTCCACAGAGAGGCATTAAAGAGACAGCATATTGTGCTTCTTGGCATAATATCTTACTTTTCCAACACCCCCCCGGTGTCATAAGATTAAAATATGTAACAATTCAGTTTATCAGATTAACTTACTTGAGCCTGTCCCTGGACAATATGATTCTATAGTAATAAATTTCCTTCATGAAGAATCACATTTTTTGAGTAAACTGAGATCTTGGTGGAGTTTAGCCATAGTATGAGAATAGAGGGAAATGGGGAAACTGATTGGAAGGAGAGTTCTGGATTTTTCTTCTACCTCAGACTTTATGGTGACCAGGAAGTGTTTGTTTTAGATAAAGACTGATAAACTTTTTCTTTTTTTTTTTTTGTCCCATCTGGGTTCTCGCCACACCTGTATTTCTCTAACATCTTTACAATATTAAAATGTGCTTTACTGAAGAAAAACTTACTTGGCTATTAACACATGAGCAAGTTACTGTGGGATGAGGTGTTTTTAGTGTGGTTTAAAAGCAAGTAGATTACCACTAGCCAGTAGACTAAGTAAATTATCACTAGTCTAGATCAATGGTAGTGTTTTATATAGAGTTGCCATGGTTGGCCTGTGTTGAAAGGGTACATCATGTTCTTAGCAAGGTGTGGTATAATTCTTGGCATGAATGTCCTACAGACACTGCATTATACTCATGATGTTACCACATCATAATTACTAGATAATCAGGTGTTTCTGAAAAGGAATTTTTGTGTCCAGTTCTGGTTGCATGGCCTAGAATTTCTGTATGAGGATGGTGGATTACAGAGATTTTTAACTGGGTTGTCTGGCTGCGTTCGTGCTTTCTACATCCACTTATATCCCTATTATGCAAGTTTTAAACTGCTTGACTGTTTATTATGCTAACCTAGCTTGTCAAGCACTAAACAGCAAATGGTTCAATTAATGTCGGTATTATTCTTTGTGATATGGTTTTATTACTCTGAAGGGCTTTGACTTAAACTTTTTGGGTGTGGATGAGGTTGGATGCAGGAAACAGTGGTCTTGAAAGTAGTGCAGCTGATGTTTTGTGTACTGGATAAAATGTGTCTGTCCTATCTCCTGCTTTAACTGCTGCCTTAAACATAACCACTGCTGTAGTTGGGGCCAGGATGTTAACGTTCCATGTGTTGTGAGTAGTAAGACAAACCTTTGCTCACTGGTTGTTAGTAAAGAACAACTCCACCTTCTCTCACGTAGAGGGATTTTTTGGAGGGTTGTTTCTTTTTAGCTACAGGTGAGGTACTTCCCTCTGTGAAGTGTGTTTAAAGGGCACGGCTGAAAAGAGAAGGCAGGGGTCAAGACCACAATTTGTGGGCTAATGGTTTTGCAATCTGTTGCTGGGGATTCCTTGTGGCGCCAGGTTGCTTTTGTGAAATAGAGGATGGCAAAGCCCATCAGAATCAAGACGGGTCAGATGGTTTGGGTGCATCTGCAGAAGCTGCGGGGAGGCTCTGAACATGTTCTGTTGGTGCTGACAGGGAGCCAGTGACCAGATGTAGTAGGAAAGCACCCGAACACATGGGAATCCGCATGCCTGAGCATACACACAGTGATCTGCTGCTCCAATTAAGTGGCTTAGGGGATCACCAGGCATGCTTGTGCAGCCTGCTTGTGCTCTGCCTGTCAGCAGTGCTGGAATATGGGCAGATCAGGCTTCTGTGCTTCTGTTTTGTATTTCTAACCTTATCTTCTAAGTATAGATAGGGTGGTTATGTCTGAATGTCTGCACTGGACTTGTACCAATCCAGTACAGAGCCCTCTTGGTTCTTCTGTCCCTCTTGAAGAGCCCCTGGGGGACAGCAGCAGTGCATGAAGTCTTATACAAGTTGCACAGGCAGTTGTTCTGAAGAGAATGTTTTCCCTGCATATCCACATGTTCAAGTGAGGTTATGAGAATTTTATTTTTTTCCTGTGTGAAAGCTATTGTGAGGTCAAGAACAGTTTTTTGTACAGATGTTTTCAGCTGCTGTTGAACTGCTGAAGTTCAACAGTGTGGTAGTCTTGATTTTTTTTTTTTGATTTTTTTTTTTTTTACTTGTTTTTTGGTATTCTGATTTAGACAACTTTGCTTGTAGAACACAATAAGAAGTGAGGCTAAATTTACCTTCCTTGAGATGAAAACCACACTCCACGATTGTACCTTTTCCCTTCATTTTCTTCCTCTAGAAAGGAAAACTTTCTTGGGGGTGCTGAAGGGGTAGAGACTCAATGTGCTCTTTACATGACAAGTGGACTGAAATGCACAGAGAACATGTTTCTTGGTGCAAGTGGTACCAATCTTCACCCCAAAAAAAGATGTAATAGTGGGAAGGTGAGCTCATTTGTGTGTCAAAATGTCTGGGAAATACGTAGAGGTTTTTCTTCCAGCTGTTCTTCAGTGTACTGTGTAATTCTTAATGCTTAATTTTTCTTATAGGTGGAATACTTGGAGATTTCTTTGTATAGATGGCTTTAAAAAGTAGAATTGGCTTGTTAAAAATGGAATCAAAGCTGTACTGCCTTTAAAACATCCTGTCCTGAAACAGAGGCACTTTGCTGTGAAGTAACAGCTGTAATTTTTTGTAATTGAAGCTTAGGGAGACAAGATGAAGTAGTGAGGATGTCCAGTACTTTTGGGTTTGTTTTGTTGATTTTTGTCTCCCATCCTCCTTATTCCTTGCTGCTTTTGTGTCTTATTATGGGTTGTGTGCTGGACCTTATTACATGTACTTTTATGTTTCTGCTATTTAGCTGCTTTAATTGTACAAAGATCTTCAGTATATAAAGCACTTCTTTGATTTCAATTACATCTCAAACATGGGTTCCTCTGTGACTTAAGCTCTTATTTCTCAGTACTAATACAGCCTACTCACAGGAGGAGTACATCGTGTTTGTTACATTGCCACACTTTGTGGTGTCTATTACTGAAGTGGTAGGAGCTGTATTAGTAATCATCAGAGAACTTACATGGGACAGAGTCTTCCAGAATGGGACTTTCATTCTGACTGAAATCTTTAACTGGGTAGGAACTGCAGTAATGCCTGAAGAGCAGCATTGTCCTGGAACCACTGGGAATGTTAATACCCCATGGTGAAATTCTGCCCCTTTTTTTAAGGGAGAGGAGCAGTAAGTGTGCAAATATACTGCTTAATAGAGACATGAACAAAGAATAAAGTTGAAATATGGTGTTTGAGATAGTTTAGATCTAGTTTTACCTGTAATAAAGATTAAATATGTGACTTTGGTGAGACGTGATAATTTTACCCTCCTTTCTGTGACAACACTTCCTCAAATGTACCATTTTTGTTATTTTGTTCAAAAAGGACAAGAGTTGATATATGCATACATTAGAGTTTTGACTAATGTCTTCTGCTTAATAACTTCTCTAGTTCCACTCAGGAAGGGAACAGTGTTTTCCATTTACAAAGAAAATCATACGTCTTTCTAAATTCACACTTAATACAAAAAGTATTTTAGTTCACCTTTAAGAAGGTATCTTTTGTAAGACTGGAAGGAAGGTTTCTTCACAAGGTGTCTTGGCACAGGCTGCAATAATCTTCTCTGTCAGGGATGTATGTCTGTGCTCACTTTTTTTTTTTTTTCTTTATGGCAAATACCACGGAGTCATCAAGGGTGGAAAAGACCCAACCTGTTGGCAATTAATCTTAGCCCTGGGCCATGGCTTATTACTCAAGGTGAAGCAGTAAGCTTGAGGAAGACAGTTTCTGTTGGTTCTTGGGGATGGTTGGTCCTGAACCACTGTGGAGACTTGAGCAGAGTGTACAGGAACAAGAAATTACTTTGATACCTGGCTTCTTGTAGTTCCAGGAAAGCAAATGATGACTTGGGAGCTGACCCAGGTTGGTCAGCACAATGTAGGTGAGATTGACCCTTCGTGAGGTGGACTTGCTACCAGTGTGCTGGTACCGTGCAATTCATAGTAAAGCTGAGCTGACTTTGTCCTGTTGCCTTAGGATAACTTTTTGCTGTTAGTTTCTCCATGGTGAGAATAAGCAGCCTTAAACAACAAAACCAATCAAAAACTGCAGGGAAATTAATAATGTTGCTGTGGGTGCTTCAGGAATAGAAGTCACTGGTGATACAAGCTTAGGTACATTTATGATACATCACTTGAGGACTAAGCGATTTCTTTTTTTTCCCTCTTAGGCTCTGGGGCGTAGCTAAGGAAGCTTCCTTCTGGGGTGTGCTGTGGGGTTTTTTTGTGGGTTTGGTTGGGTTTTTTTGTTGTTTTGGTTTGGGGTTTTCTTGTTGGTTTTTTTTTTTTAATAGATAAAAGTAATACATAAGTTTTAGTAAGGTGAGAACAGCTTTTACTTTAAGAATTCTTTCTTGTATTTTGGAATATAAAACTAGTTTTGATCACGATGTCACTACCTTCACTGAATTAGCTCTCTGAAGAGTTTTTCATCTGCAAAGGCTAATTGGGAATTTGCATTCCGGTAGTGAACTGTTTTAAGATCTGTGGAAGAAGAAACACAACTTGAATTCATTCAACTACGTGATCCCAAATTTTATACTAGGTAATACTCATTCTGCAGCTTGGATGCTCTCGGATAAGGGAATGGTTGAGGTTTTGAAATACACTACATGTGTATTCTAAACAGTGTTCTAATAATGACCGGAGATCACAAAGATGGAATTTTGTGGGGTTTTTTACGTTTATGAAGGAAACAGAATGGAGTGAGTAGTTATTCTGTGCGTTGCTCGAGGAACCAATTGAACAGTTAGGTTACAATCATAGTAAATATTTTAGTTAGTAAAATTTCTTGCATTTCCTTTCGCTTTGTATTTGTAGTCTTTATAACTGTTCCTCATCTGTGGAATACATATTTTACATGGTTGGACTTGCACTGCATTATTAAATGGACGTGATTTATGTTTAAAATATTTTTTAAATCTTATTTATAAAGCTTGGTTTTGTTTTGTTTTTTTTAATAGGAATATGATGACAATTTCAGATTCGGAAAGATCGTGATTAGGTGAGTGTCTTATTCTGTCCCAAATAAAGTGATTTATAATATACTTTTTCGCAGTGAGTCTCAACTGATTTTTTTTGTTGTTGTTGCTGCGTTTCATGCTTCTTTTGAGCTGTGATATCACAATGCTGAAAAATAAAGATATTCAGGGCATTAAATTTTTCAAGACCTGTTGTATGAATTATGATGCATGTGGAAATGATGTGGCTTGTCTGAATCTATAGAAAACTGACATTTAGTGAAGTGTCCAGCATCAAGTGCTACATCTGCATTGTTTGTTGTGCAGGTGTTTGGTAACTTCCAGTCTTTTGATTGCTCTTGCAGCTATATTAAGAAATTTTAATCATGAGGAAAATTCTGGGGTCCCAAAACCAGATAATCAGCACGATAGCTCAGGGGGGAAAACCAAACATTTTATGCTTCTAAGCTCTGATTTAGAAAGCAACGCATAGCTTCCAACAGTATTTTTTGGTCAGTTATGCTCAACTTTCTAACAGGCTGCTACTGTTCTAATCTGTTTGAGATGTTGAACACATGACTTCAGAGATACTGCCTTATTCATGTTTATGCTCAATGTATGAGAAGCTAGTGACAAAAAAAACCTTACTACGACTCAGGTGGGACGTGTGGTGGATCAAGAAAGCAGAATAGACAGTCAGAATTACGGAAATATTTTGAAAAGGAAGAAAAGTTGATGATTATCGAAGAAAAAAAACCCAGCTGAGAGGTTAAATGAGAATGGTGGAGGCATGTCATCTGTGGTGCAAAGATGATGTATCCACATTGTTTTGTTACCCGTGATTTGAGGAGGGAACAATTTAGGCCCAAGACAGGAAAGGTAAGTGTAGCAGTTCTGGGCAGTACTGTGATACTGTAATACAGATGAAAATGTAACAGATTTTGAGGATTAATACTATAGTGTCTGATGAGTCTAAAGGATTGAAAAAAACCCCCAAACAAACCTGCTTTTTCTATGGCTCCAAACTGTGATCTGAATAGATTCTCAAAGCTGACAATGTTCTCTTTCCAATGCTGCAGGTGTGGCTTCAGTTCTCTACAGCAAGTGAACTTGGTTGGGATCCTGTATCGCAGGTGTGTTCCCTAAAGCAAGCTGGTCTTTCTTTTCTAATATTTGAAGTCTCCTATGCTTAGAATAGAAATATCTCGGTAGCGAAGAGAATGTTGTCACAAGTTCTATGTTCTTTATATACAGAACAAATTATCCTTCCTTCTCTGGACAAGACCTTGAGATGGCATACATGGATAAACTCTTTCAGTTCTTTGGGAGTTGGGCATACTCAGTCACCTGTACATTTCCTCGGATAAATAGAAAACCAGATTAGATTTAACTGCCTCTAAATTGTACTCCAGCTGATCAAATGCCAAGTTGAGTGACTTGTGTTCAGTTTCAGATAAAAACCCTTTCGGCATAGATTTGTTTAAGGTTTCAGTTAAATTGTAGAAAGGCTTATCATGAAAATTTATCATGAAAAGTAGTTTACAAGGACTATTCTTTCTTAATGTCCTCTTGCATTAAGTGGATAAAGCAAATATGATACCAAATTAAAACAGTAAAAGCTATTCATGCATATATTGTCTCCAAATGTAGACTTTGCCAAACCTTTTTTACTTTTTCTTTTTTTTTTTATCTATGAAAATGTCATGGTGGAGGTTATTGAACTAGAAAAGCACAGTGTCACACAAGACTCTGCGGCTAATTTCTTGTAGATCTTGTTTAGTGAAGGTAGAAATTTAACTCCCTTCAGGAAATACAGATTGCAGGGAGATGAGTTAGTGTGAGGGATGGGGAGAGCTGTCTTTAAACAAGGATTTAACTAGTGCTGAAAGACATTCCACATTTTCAATGTCTGAGCTAAAAATTGCAAAATCTGCAATTAGCTCAAGGTACGGCAATTTCTAAGCCTTCTCATGGTCAGACACGGAGAGCTTTTAATTTAAATCCTGTTTTATCCATTTATGATAAAGACAGAAGCAAAACATTTAAAGAACCAAAGTACACAGATTTGTATTGTAATCAGGGACTTCTAAAACTTGTATTGGCTTTGTGATGTTATGCAGAATGGAATGTTGTGTATAAATTCTTAAGTCTGGCCGACACAAATGTACTTTTAACAGTTGGTAGACATGCATCATTTTAAATTAAGGCATGTTAATGTGGGCTGTCTTCCAGAATGGTTAGCTTGGGATTTGAACACTGTTCCAAACATTCCTTCTGCATATTCAAATAATGCACTTGAAATGATGTCATTGTTTGCCACACAAATGTTGACCTTCTGATTTTTAATCTACTGTTTCTTTGTGTGACATGGCAGTGGCATGACTTAGTTTCCTAGATCTTACAGAAGAGCTTTCAGATTTCCATTTTCCTGCTGAAACTCCATGTGTCTTTCTTGGGAAACTGTATTTATTAGGAAGAATAATAGGACTGATGAACTTAAGGACTCTGTTAGTACAGACTTCTGAACATAAGGAAACACTTCTTTGTTTGTTTGTTTCTTTGTTGGTTTCTTTGTTTTTACTGTAAGGGTGAGCAAGCACTGGAACAGGTTTCCCAGAGAGGCTATGGAATCTCCATCCTTGGAGATATTGAGAAGTCATCTGGAGGTGGTTTTGGGCAGCCTGCTCTAGATGACTCTGAACGGAGAGTTGGATAAGATTACCTCCAGAGGTCCCTTTTGACCTCAACCTTTCTGTGATCCTGTGAATTGAAATTTTGTAATTGCCTAGTAAATTCTTTAATGCTCATACCAAGCCTAAAGTGATGTAGATGAGTTTAGTTCAGCTGTTAAAATGGTATTCTGACCCAACTTCTGAAGCACTTGGAGCTCCTGTTGACTACATCAGGCATTTTGCTCTATTATCTACTGGAGAGATTGACCATTCTTAGCAGCTGTGTCAGCCCTTGCAGACTGTGTAGATAATATGCATGTGTGTAGTATGATACTACGCTGACTGTGAATTGGAAGGGTTATTTTATCTAGTGGAAAAGATTCCGTTATTTTAAAACCTTATTTTAGACCACAAGTGTTTAAAATGCAAGTTTGTATCTGATGACTGGATGACAGTTTCATGTTTAACCAACATTTATCTGCTTAGGCATGGCATAACTGTGAGCATCTCTCTGGTATCTGTTTGAAGAGGACACTGTTGGGGGGCCCAGGTATTTCTTTTATATTTTATAGTTATAGAGGTGTCCGGACTCTGTAATGGTCAAAGAGTTCCAGTAGAAGAGGATGAGACAAGAATTAAATGCATGTGGGAGACTCTGGACCTAGTCACTTCATGCTTTTGATGCTAGCTGGGAGGGAGCTTGATAAACACTTTACCAACTTTTCATAGAAAAAACAGGTAAGAAACATACATAATTATGATTCATGTTAGTAGAAAGATGCTTCCCCTCCCACCCCCATAGAGCTTATGCAGTAAACATATTTTTTTGGATTTGATTTATCTTAGAACTGTGATTTCAGTCATATATATATATACACACATATATATATATGTATGTGTGTGAGTGTGTATGTATATATATGCACACACGCATTCAGAACTTTACTTTGGGTATAAATTATGAGTTACCTTATTTGAAGCTGAAATGTTTTTAGCCTGAAACCATGCTTACTGGTAAATTCAGGCTTGAGTTTCTTCACCGAGAAAACGATCTGGTTGAAAGCATCTTTACTATGGATGCAAGGGCCCTGCCCTGGTGCTCATGCTGATTTCTTCCCATATAGGTGCTGCTATAAATTCAGGGTGGCACTTGGATGGCTCTGGATCAAGGCTGTCTCTTGAGCAGTTCCTCTGTTGTAAAGTAGCAGGTCTAAGCAGTGGATAATTAGGGTCACCTTTATAATTCTAATCACTTCATATTACTAATTTTTATATCAATGATAGTCCTGTGTTGAGGTTTCTCTTGAACTGAGAGGTGAATCCTTATCAACAAATTGTGAAATGAATACTGTGAAACCCCAATTTTTATGGGAGCACTTGTGATATTCTAGCTGTTAATGATAAGTTTACTGACATAAGTAGAAAATTGACTTCATTCCTTATTAAGAAAAAGAGCAAAATCTGTTTGTGGTGACCACTGAGCTGAGGAATCTATTGAAAAATAAAGGTTCTTTTGTGGTGATTTTTTGTTTTGTTTTGTTATTTTATTCAAAAAGTCTTACAGGAAATTGTTAATCACCTTCTATGATGTTTTAAAATTTTTTAAAATTCTTTTTTCTTATAGTGAAGTCTGAGAATACTTTTTTTCCCCCCTTGTTTTTCTTTCCTCTTTCGAAAGACCATCCTATGGAAGGTTTTCTGCTAATTTTTCTGTCTTTTGCCACAAAAAGAATGACGCTCTCAATGTTATTGCTGGTGAAGTTCTATACTTAGACAAGTCACTTCCTGGATTGTTGTTTGTTTTTCAAAACTTTTTCCTAACGTTTTGCTACTGCCAAGCATTTAATTATTGTCTAATTGCACAGGGAGAATGCATTCATTGTAGATGTTAATTTTCAGTTTTCTCTGAAATTGCATGATGTGATTCAAACTCTGCTAGTTGGTTGTTGTACAAATGAGAACTTTTGCCATTTTGCAAAGCAATCATCCAGAAGACGTGTGGAAACTCTTCTTGTTAAGATCTTAAGTAAAACTGAATCGTGACTGTTGGGAATGTCTCCTGTTGGTGCTAGGACAGTTAGGAGTTCCCAACTATTAATGTTTGAAGTGTAGTCATAAACTGTGGTGTGCCTCTTGCTTAATTTGGAAATATTGGTGAGTTCATATTAGTTGCAAATTTGGACTCAGATCTTCAGATGTTCTCTTGCTCAGTTCTTGAATAAGATAATTTAAGACTCACTCTTTAAATGCCAGTAGCAGACATGATATTTCTTGTTTGAGAAGAAATCTGGAATAATCAATTCTCTGAATCTAACCAGATTTCATCTGAAACAAGATTTTTTTTTTAATTTATTTTTCATTAGTTTAAATGCCATAGTTTCAAAATAAAGTTGCCTTCTTGGTTTTCTTTAGTCCTTCTTAAGAGAGTTTTTCAAAATCATAAAGCTATTCAAGTGTTTCAAGTGCATGTCCATACATACTTTGGTGTGTTTTTTGGGGGCACTAAAGTTCAGGCTGTTTCCATTGTCTTAGTGCAGGATCAAGGTGCTAGTGTAGCTACTAACTAACCAGAAGACATTTTCTGCACATCTGACCTGGCATATTAATGCATACATTTATCCATAGTGCTCAGTGGAATGACACTGCCTGAATCAGGATCTTAGGCTTCTAGTCTTTGCCAGGGTGACTTTGGGGAGGTTTGCTCTGTCTAGAAGAGTAGAATGGTGTTTGTGAGCCAGATACCTTAAAATAAAGCTCAACTAGTGCCAATATAAGATGAAAAAGTAGCTTTTATTTAAAGAATCAAAATAGGTGATACTCATGAAAAGTTTAGAAAGACAGAGCAGAAGATGAAGAGAAAACTGGCTTAGTGTACTTCTCTCAACATCAAACCTAAAAGGCCTCTTCTTCTCTTTCCATGTGACTGCCTGTGCTTGCTTACTGAGCTTGCTATGAGATGCAATTGCCTTGCCCAGACGGTGGTACCGGGAGAGAACCTCAGTCTGGGAAAGCTTGCTGGCTTTTACCTTTTCCTTCTTGTTTGTTTATTGATTGGAAGTTTATTCAAGCATAGAAGTGGAATTAATGTGTGCAATTTATTATGGCATTTGGACTGAGATTAGTTTCAATGTTAATTAATCTCTCTGGGGCGACTGACCCTCTGCTCCTGAAGTGTTTGTGTGGTGCTTGTATATGCATGCAGATGTTCCACTTAGTCTTCCTCTGCCTGAAACTGAAGTCTAGCCAGATGCATCACACAGAATTATTTAGGTTGGAAAAGACCCTTGGGATCATCGTGTCTAACCATTAACCCTACTCTACAAGTTCACCCCTAGACCACATCCCCCAACACCACATCCAAGCGGTGCTTAAACCCATCCAGGGATGGGGACTCAATCCCCTCCCTGGGCAGCCCATTCCAATATCTCACCACTCTTTCCATGGAGAATTTTTTCCTAGTGTCTAGTCTAAACCTACCTTGGTTCAGCTTGAGGCCATTCCCTCTGGTTCTGTCCCTAATTACTTGAGAGAAGAGATCAGCACCAGCCTCTCTACAATGTCCTCTCAGGTAGCTGTAGAGAGTGATGAGATCACCCCTCAGCCTCCTCTTCCTCAAACTAAACAGACCCAGCTCCTTCAAACGCTCCTCATATGATCTGTTCTCCAGTCCCCTGACCAGCTTTGTTGCTCTCCTCTTACCTAAAATTGCCCTCAGTTCTTACCTAAAATTATGGGCACAGAGCATGGTGTAGGGTGATTGCCAGTCTCTTCTTTTTTTCAGTTATTCCAATCTCTTCTTAGAAAATCTCTTCAAATTTACCATATATATATTAACATTGCTACTTGGGCAATGTTGGCTTTTTAAAATTTTTTGTACAAGCTCTTGTTTTAAAAGCACTTCCCTTCCTTCTTTCCTCAGAAGCTTTTGGAAATTTATCAAAATTCTTTACTTGTACCTTCCTGTTTCTTCTTCCTATATTCCTTACTCTGGTATGTGTCTCTAGCACTAAGGCTTTTGAGATGTTGAAAGGGAAGAAATTTTGTGCAATACCGACTTTCAGTGACATTAATCTTCCAGTCCTGCTTAAGGACATCATTCCACCTCAAGGAATTGAGCCAGTTCTTCTCAAAAGATACCTTTAAAAAGGTCAGACTTGTATCTTCTACATTACTGGGATACTAATTTTTGTTTCTGGCACCATTGTCCTTAGACTCCAAATTGTAGTCACTGTCGTGTAGTTATGTAGGAACTGCTTAGGTACATACTGTGGGCAAAGCTGTTTAAGATTTGGTGTGTTGCTAGTTAGACAGAAGAAACAAAACATAAATGTTTCCTAACATGAGTTTCTGCCAGGTATCAAGAGAAGGAAACTTCATATGGTATCTTCTATAGGTGCATACCTATTTCTTTTCTGTCAGTGACTCTTATAACTTTGAACTCATTGCTTAAAATCTCAGCTGTCATTGAATTACTCAACTCTAGTTTGTGAAGGCACAGGAAAATCCTGAAAAGTTATTGGACAGATTTTATATTTTTGGGAATGATTCTTTCCCACCTAAGCAAGTCCTGTTGAAGTTTCCTGTAAATACCTGGCAGAAGGAACTTAGGCGTTGGGGAAAGAAGAGAGGAGATGAGACAATAGATGATGTTTGGAGATGGAAAAAATTCCTCATCGATAGTTTAACAGCTCAGAATTTCAATCTGTAAGGCTCTACGTGCTGGCTATGGCACAAAAACCTGACTCTTAAACTTTCAAAGATTACAGAAAAGACTTTTGCGAAATAATTTTCCAAGGTAAGGTTGTTCTAAAACAATATTTGTTGACAGCTCTTTGGCAAGCTGGAACTATAGGAGGTTCCGTGTAAAGATAAGGAGAAACTTTTTCTTGGTGAGGGTGACAGAGCCTGGAACAGGCTGCCCAGGGAGGTTGTGGAATCTCCTTCTCTGGAGACATTCCAAACCCACCTGGACGCGTTCCTACGTGACCTGCTCTACGTGGTCCTGCTCTGTCAGGGGGTTTGGAGTAGATGATCTTTCAAGTTCCCTTCCAACCCCTAACATTCTGTGATTCTGTGAACTCTTGTGGCTGAAAATACTATGGTATATGTAATACTCTTTGGCTTCAGAATTCAGAAGAGGTTTCTCTTGCTTAAAGACTGAAATACAAAATGTTTGCATTCAGCATAGGCAAACCGTGGTACAATCATTGCTCTTCCATAAATAGCACAGCTTTCCTGATATATGCATTACTGTAATATTAGGCTAATTATCTTTGGAGAATTCAGGGCTATGTTAAGACTCTGTCTTCTTGGCAGTTCATGCTTATGAATTTATCAATAGTGATTTATACAGTTTTCTTTAAGGGATGTAAGTATAGCAGCTCAAAGTTGTTTGGGTTCTTTTTGAGGGCTTTTTTTCCCTACCCCTAAAGAAATCATATGACATAGTTTACTAGCAGGTAGTGTTTAGGTTATGGTAGCATGTTTTTTCTCTTGTATGTGAAGCTCGTTGTAAGTAGCATTTTGTCAGAAAAATAGGAGGAAACCCCTCCCTTGGGTACATAACATAGTATGAGGAATGTTCAGTCTCACCTTAAATTCCTACATGTCACTTTTCAGGTGATGCTGTGGCTGTCTTTTTTCCACAAGTTTTATTTTAATCACAATGGCGTTAATTAGTGTAACTTTGATATGCATAAAACTTTTGAGGTGGACAAAATGCTGTAGATGATCTCCAAGGTTACCTTTAACCTCTACAGAGAATGTAAAAAGCCATCCCGTTGGTAGCTGCATAGTCTGCTGGAGTACATTTATGCACTGAATCCTCTACAGAACTTTACAACCTCAGTGCTCTCTGAGAAGTAGTAGTACTGCTGAAACATGAGAAGCAGCTTTTTGAGAATGGGCTCAGTTATTTAACCAGACAGGTGCTTTTATTTCTGCAGTACTTGAAGTATAGTAAGAGCATTGCCTGGGTGAGAATGGATTAACATATTTCTAAAATGCTCCTTACCTTGCTAGTAACAGGTTTGTGTCATGTCCTGTCCACAGAGGTGTTCCCACTGCCACCTTCTGTAGTCACTCTTCTGAGCCCTTTGCTGTTTTCAGTCACTCTCAGACCAAACGAGTTGTGGCTGCCCTGCATTGTCCAGCAGGGGCCATGGTACCTCAGGTAGTAGTGTGGGTACCACTCACCAGTCAGGCTCGGTAGGAGTGTGTGTGTCAAGAGGAGGCTATCTGCAGAGACAGCACTTCATACAAATGTTCAAGGAAGGCAAGTGAAAGTGTGAGCTCTATCTGCCCGAGAGATTATATGAGAACTGTCTGATCTAGTTAATCATTGTCCACCAGAGTATGTGCCATTGTGAAATATTTACTGTCAGATGAAACTCCAGTATTATTCTTTTATTGCTTGTTCCAGTTATGTAAGTTTAAGGCAGAAGTGGCTTCCTTAGTCCAGAAAAAACTGTTAGACCTACTACTGTGTAATTTACTGCCTGTATACTGCTGTTCACAACAGCATAATAGGCTGTCTGTTTAGTCTGGATTAGAGTACTTGAAGTGAACACATCAGAACTGAAATATTGGTATATTTTATTCTAGCCAAAGGAGTTTTTATCATCACCTGTAATGAAGTACTAATGAATAACTGTAAAGAAAAAAATTACTTACTTATATTTGCATACTGCTACTGAGAGCTTAAATGAATGTCCTTAAACTACACTTCCTCTTTCAAATGAAAACAGATATCTTGCATATTACTTTGGCCATACGAGGAGACGAGTAGCGTTTTCTTCTGAAAAAAATTCAAAATAAATGTAAAATGTCTGGAAAAACAGCAATTAGGAGGGTAAGAAAATAGTTTCAATGTTTTCTGGGGGGTGGGAGGGGAGTTGAATCGTTAGATGAATATTAAGTTAATGTTTTCTCTTACAGACTATGTAAAAAAATTAAATATATATTGTTTTAAAAAAGAAACTGGTGCAGTTAACAGTAGCAAAACTTAATTGCAGATCTTTTTATTGACTCTGTTATTCCAGCCACAGATTTGTTAGTCAACAAGTGTAATCTTGAATATTTAAAGAACAAAGAGGAAAGAACAAACATGGTTCTGTTGGTTTAAAAACAACATGCCTTTTTTTTCCCCACTCTGATGATGAATTACGTTGTTCAGAGACTCTCAGTTGATGGTTTTGCAGTATTGTTGCCTCTACAGGTTGCTGAAATAGACAAGGAAATGAGACAGATTCAATATCTTTATTTTATTCATAAGGTTGAACTGCTCTCTAGTACTTCGATGGCTCGTCAGTATTACTCTGTTCTTAATTCAATTCCATATAGATTCTGATTTTGAGCCTGGTACATTAGAATTTGCTTAAAAACAAACAAAAAAACCCAACCTGCTTTTAGAGGGTGTTTTGTTTGGTTTTTGTTTGTTTGATTGCTTTGTTGTTTGTGTTTTGTTGTTTTTTTGTTTTAAGGTTACTTTTCTGAACGGTACAGACTATTACTTATTTCCCCCCTCCCTCCCTGAATCAGTTGTATTCAGTAGACAGAAGTATTCTGGGGCTTATTTCTGTCTTAGAATTTTTGTTGTTGATAAATAAGCAGGTTTGTGTCCTTAGTTTCCTTATCCCTACTGTATATTCAGTCTACCTACCTACCTACCTACAAGTGTCTCTTGTACAAAGAAATAAACAACAGGTCAAAGTGGCAGAGCTGATCTTAAAAAAAACCCCAACAATACTATGTATTTAAAAAATAACAACCCCAAACAATCTCCAAACTAAATAAGGAATCCTTTGATGTCTGAATGGAATCTTTTTGTTTACCAAGGTAAACCGGAAGCCAGGGGAATGGTTTGACTGAAAATAATAATAGCTCTTGTCTAAATCCAGGCAGTAAAATTGTCGAATATTCTAAGTAGTAGAATAGAAAATGAGTGAATATTTAAACTTGTAAGGAGTTTTTCATGTTGATTCCGCTTCTTTTTGTGTTTTTACTATAAAATAAAGACACTTTCCACAATAAAATATTGTTAGGTTTGCAACTATTTTAAACTTATCACTGTTCAAATGCTGAATATATTAACTGTGAATATCAGTTACCATTTTTAATTTCATCGGTTGGTGAGAATTCCAGTTTGTCTGTGAAGACAAACAGGAAGATAATTTATTTTTTTCCCTCCCTTCCTCCTCAGATCTGTGGGTCTGTACTTCCAAAGAGAATTTGTACAGAGAGAAAATTCTGAATATGGCTTGATTTGCTCTTGATCTTGGCAGTGTTTCTAATGAGTGTCCCATGGACTCTATCAAGTTCAGGGGGTTCTACTCTAGCACTGAGGAGCAGAACCCTGAGCAGCAACCTGGTATCAGTGAAAACATTTCTTCCTCATTCTCCTTAAAAGAGCAAGAGAAGATGAGTGATTATTCCGGACTTGCAAATAACCATAGCCAGATGATTGCTGAAGATCCAGAAATTCAGACAAAGCCTGAACACTCTCATGAAGTTCTTCAGGAAGATATTGAAATGAGCAGTGGATCCAGTGGAAATGACTTCAGTGGAAATGACACAAATGAAAACTACTCAAGTGGGCATGATTCTCATGGCCATGAATCTGATGAAAACGGGAAAGATTCAGCAATGCTTATGGAGTCTTCAGACTGTCATAAAAGGTAGTAGCTAATATTAAATAAATTTCACTTTTATTTTTGTCACTAAAGGCTTTTTCCATTTGAATCTAATTTTGGAATAATAACTGTGTTATAAAGTGTTTCTTCAGAGTGAAGCTGAGTGTTCTAATTAACTTTTACTCTCATATGATGTAAATTGTATAATATAATTCATAAAGAGGTCTCTAGACTTCCGTGAGGCCAGCTTCATTTGAATTTTTCTCATTATTGTGTGTTTAATTAGCCTTATTTATATATTTTCTTGTAAACCAACTTCCATAATTGTTTATCAAAAAGTGCCAGTCTATTTTAATGTGTAAGGCTGCAACCGTGCTATTTTCAGCTTTTAAATAGCTTAGCGTACAGAGCAAAGCCACTGTAAGAAGAACCTTCTTAGACAAATGTGTAACAGCTATAGTTTCCATTTGTTATACCAGGCAGAAACTTTTCAAGTTTGGTTTTTGTTTTTTTCTAGGTAGCCAGTCATTAATAGGAAAATATAAAGCTAAAATGAACTAAAAGTTGTTTTTTTGGTTTACTAATGTTAATCTCTTTCCGTCTTTTCTTATTCTAGTTCAAGCTCAAATGCATTTAGTCTGATGATTGCAAACTCTGAACACAATCAGTCTAGCAGTGGATGCAGGTAAATTAATGTGCATATATTTTTGGTAACTTATATATGTGATGCTAGATGATGGAAACTAAATAGTGTTGTGTTTTGGTTAAACTTGGAGGAGTACACAAGGAATCCTATCTTAGGTTCTTTTCCTGTCCATAATCAGTAGCATGTCCTATTAACCACTTGGTTAAACTAAAGCTTCTTGTTGCTGTTCCATGCAAGTTGTATGATAACCTTGCAAATCATCTTACTTTACTCCGATTTGGCAGCCTAACTTTATAATTTTATTTCTTGTGGTTCACACTGAATGTATCTTCAGCTCCTGTGTTGTGTGTGGTTTTATTTTGTTTTGGTTTTTAAGCTTTTCTTTAAATCTTATGCTCTTCAGAATTTAGACTGAAGCCCTTGCCTGGGGACAACCTAGTAGTGG
Organism: Actenoides hombroni; assembly: GCA_024336885.1. Taxonomy (NCBI): domain Eukaryota; kingdom Metazoa; phylum Chordata; class Aves; order Coraciiformes; family Alcedinidae; genus Actenoides; species Actenoides hombroni. The sequence goes on along the minus strand of WUAM01000287.1, from coordinate 88,167,896 downwards.
TTTAACATCAGAATTCACCCACTGAGTTGGATGTGTTCTGATGTCCAGCAGCCATATCATCTGCCTCTCCTGTGTTCCATTCGCTAGGATTCAAGCCTCAAGTCTGTAAGGACAAACGAGCATCAGCTGCAGGAATCCCTCTGTATGAACTTTGCTTCTGACCCTGATAGACTTGAGAAACCTGGTGGCATTGAAGGCTCAAATCTGGACACTTCAGAGTGCCCTACTGTGTTGGGTTTTTGTTGTTGTTTGTTTTATTTATTTAAGTCAGCTTCTGATCAGGAGTCCACAAACCTTATCCTGGGCAGATCAAGGCTATCTAGCTATCACATTATGGTGTTAAGACCCCTACCTTACATGTATCCACCTGAAAGCATTTCTACCCGAAGCAGTTCATAGAGAAGTGGTAAATTAGAATTACTCCTTTGCACCGTTTGGTGCTTGGTGAACACGTATTTTCTGTGTCTGCCTTGCAGGCACCTGGAGATGTCATCTCATGCTGCATTTTCAATTGGAAGTTGTGTTCTGGAGTTCAGGTTCCGTAGTACAAAAGAGTGAACCAATGGCATTTCTGAATCTTCCTTTCCCATTGATTGAATTTTCCTCATTGTAGGATTTTTTGGGGAGTTACTTTTTACAGTTTCCCAATACCTCTTTATTTTAAATTACATTAATAGCTCTCTGCTCAGAAATAAACAGGAATCCAGTTTTCTCCAGCTGTCAGGCACAGTGCTAGATGGTTACAGAGCAGAATCTGATTGTCTTTTGGGAATGGGAGACTAATCCTGAGAATTTTCTTTAAAGAGAAGACTAAAAAAGGCTGATAATCTATAGGTTTAGTCTTCTATTCAAAGACTACTGTGCTTTGGATTCAATATAGACACCAAGTCCTTAGTTTTATATCTGTAGGTACCTTCCCAGTTCACTGTACACAAAAAGCAAAATCAAAAAATCCACTTTTTCTACGACTTGATTATTCTGTCCTCTGCAAGTCACACCTTCCCTGTGCCCGGCTGCTCTGCCTGGCTACTGATCTTTGGAAAAACATGTTTGAGTTGCAGAACTTATTTTTCAAGGAGACTCATCTTCCCCATTTGCTGGTGCTGTAGGCTAATCTGGAAAGGTTTCTTTTCTTGCAAAAGAGTCTGACCACTCTCACGAAGCCTGCTCAGAGAGTACAAAACCAGCAACATGCTCAGTTATTTCATAATCTTTTTCCCTTTTCTTCTTCCCTGCTGCCAGGGTAGAGGGTTCTTCGATTAACAAGGCCCTGTTTATTACATCAGTCCAAACTGTCAAGCCACATTGTAGATGTGATTTGTATATACAGCATGAAAAGAATGTTTTCCAAGGGGGTACCATACTCTTTTGTCTTATCCTTTGTCATTATTTCTCAGTACAAAATGACCACTGATTAAGTGGTTTCTATGTTTCTCTTAGTACATTGTGATGTGAGCAAGAACAATGTGTGTTCTCTGGGACAAGTCAGCTTTGTTCCTTTCCAAGCATTTTTGGTGAAATACACCCGGCACTTGTCAAATCATTGATCTACATGAAGGAGCTTTTCAAACTTCCCTGAAAAATGTTCAGAAATCCGCTTGAAAATTGCTTGGAAGTTGAAACTACTTTATTGACCACTTCAGACAGGGTGGTGCAGTTGACAAGACTGTTGTTTTTACAGTAGTTCTTAGGGTACCTTCTTAGAGACTACCAGCCATGGCAATCAGGTGGTAAGAGAAGGCTCTTCTTTTCATGGGAAAGAATTTATTTTCAGGAAGGTTTAAGAAAAGCTCTAGAATCCTCTTGATTGTTGTGACTGATTAGCTTTTAAAATCTACTCCAATGAGAAACACCAGGTGATTTTTCATTTTTAACTGCTTCCTACCCACCTGCCACCCATCTTTGTCATCCTCCTCCTCCCTTCCCTCCTTTTATCTTCCTTTTTGATTTTGTCAGCACCTCTTAATAATGGAGAGAGAGAGCAGGAATTGCAAAGGAAGGCAATAATTTTCTGATGTTGGCAGGAGTCTCTGATAATCTCTGTAGTTTGACCTTCTGCACCGAGGCAGCACTTCTGAAAGTGCACCTGAGAAATGTGTATGCAATTTCTGTCTCCAGCCTCCTCTGATTCTTTACCCTACATATTTAGTCAAGTTTCCTTATTTTATGTATTGCCATGCTTAACTGGGATAGGTTGTTCCAAGGATTTCTCAGTTTGTTTTGTTAACTTGATGCTCTCCCACTGCCATTCCCTTTTCAGGGACCTTTCTTATGAGAACCTGCTCGAACAGGAGGTGAAGACTTGAATGGACCTCCTGCTTCTCTCCTTTGAAGTCCATGAACATTTCTATGAGTTTGAATTTGAAAGGAACTAAGGAAAAAACCACTAAAAAGGGAGGAGGGAGACACTGGGAAAAAAAAAAAAAATTAAAAAAAAAAAGACAAAAGTTCTCTGGTGTTTGGGTATATGTACTGTTACACATACAGAGTAGATTTACAGTGAGACTTCAGGTGGTGGTAAATCTTTCACTGTAAGTGATTCTAGCTGATTTAAGAATAGTTTTAAGTTCTGAACGTTGATACTAAGTACTGGAGAAGTTAACCTGGCTAGCTGTACAAATTTAGGTACGTGACAAGTGTCAGTATATTTGGGCTTCTCTGAGGACGGTGTGTCACTTCAAGCATTCGAGTGACATTTTATTTTTTTTTGTCTTTAATCTTGCAGTAGTGAGCAGTCCACTAAGGCCAAAACACAAAAGGAATTGCTGAAAACATTACAAGAGCTGAAAGCTCACCTTCCTTCTGAAAAGAGAATTAAAGGCAAATCTAGTGTCCTAACGACATTGAAATACGCCCTTAAAAGCATTAAGCAAGTTAAAGGTAATGAAGTGTGATACTGCCTAGATAAAGCCCTCCTGGATAAAATTAAACATTTAAAGTAGGAAGTTAAATGTGGCTGTCTGTGTAAAGCTAAGTTTAAAGCTGAGTTTATTATGTTTCAAAAGCTCTTTAAACATGTTTGCATGGTGTTGCGATTTGTTGGCTGTTAACTTGTGTTCCTTCGGGAGTTAAAGCGGATAGATGCTTGATATTTTACTGGTATTTTGTTGAGTTAGAAAATCAAGTTGAAAACAATTTACAATTTTATACTATTTGAATTGTCAAACAGACCAAAATATACAGTCACTCACATAGGAGTATCTTAAGGTGGGTAAATTTATTCGGGTTACTGATGAGGAAGCTGTAACGAGGGAAAACTAACTGGAAGTAGTACCTAGATTTCCCTGCTGCCTGTTCTGTGCTTATGCCAAAGAAATTTTGGCCATTTACTACTTCCAGGCTGGATGTTTATTGATGAACGTTTAATTCTGAATACAAGTTGTTTGATGTTCTCATGTAGCCAATGAGGAGTATTACCAGTTGTTGATGATTAATGAATCCCAGCCTGCTGGACTGAATGTGTCATCTTACACGGTGGAAGAAGTTGAGACTATAACCTCAGAATACATCATGAAAAATGCAGTGAGTATGGTGACTCAAGTCAACAATGTGTATTGAAAATGTTTTCTAGAACTGGAATTCTCAGCCATGCCTTTTTTTGACAAGGTAAGAGCTGGTATCTAGGCCAATAAGCTGAAGAAACTGGCTTTTGCCTTCTAGGGCATGTTGAGTACAAACTGATCCTTCTCAGGCTTTGCCAGTAACACTTTTATCTAAGCTTTTTTCTGTCAGTTACATGGGAAATGAGTAGTCTAAACTCCTTGGTCCTCTGAACTGCACCTCATGCTTAGAGAGGATGATATGATATACCTCAACATCCGTGTGATGCACTGTGAGACATCATTAGTTTTCATTTCGGAAGATCTGCTAGAATTGGAGAGTACCTCTTTCCAAACTGTAGTCAGGTCACGCTGCTTATCCTTATTGTTTCAGCTTATCCTTATCAGCAGGGGGTTATGGGATGTTTTAGCAGTTCTTAGTGTGATCAAAGGTTTGTAATCGCTCTGTGTTGCATCCTCTTCTCTGGTGTTTGTCCATCTTTGGAACTGGTGTAGGCTTACTGTGTAATTTGGTGATAGATACCAGAGTCTTCAAAAAAATAATTACATCTAAACTTTTATTAGACTACTTATTAGGCTATTCTCCACTATTTTTAATTTTCCTTACTCATCTGCCATTAAAATAATGGCCTGATGGGGGATGTTCCCTATCTTGAAGTAGGTGGATTTTGTTGTACGTATGAATAGTAAAGGTTGCCCATGAGCTAAAATAAATAGGAAGTCTGGAGTACAAGTGAGAACTTAGTCAGCTATTGTAAACATTGTTCAATTGATTTGAAGCATTTGAGTTTGTGAAACGGGTGTTCTGACGCCAGCTCTTCAGTTTGTGTATAACAATAGTGGCTAGAGCACTGGAGGTTATGACGCAGAAAGCGCTTCTTTGTCAAGAAGAGAACAACGTGAGAGGATACGAGTGGAGTGCGTGTATGGCTGTGTACAAACTGCTGTTTCACCAGTCTGCTCATTATTTTACCAAGTGGTTTAGAGCACTTTCTGTTAATTTTGCAGGGGATAGACAAGCTAACAGAAACAACCTTTTACAGAACACTCGAATTTCATGAACGTAAAATATGCTTGTAACAAACAGAAGGAAAATGTGCAGTTTTATAGTTGGACATTCTTTAATTCTTAATTTGTAAATTCATTCTGCATCATAAAACTTTAGGCAGTGATATTGAGGGCATGAAACTCGGTAAGATGCTAGTGTATTATTCTTGCTGCATAGCTCAAAAAGTGTATTGTCTGAGTCTACTTAAGGAGGTTATTTTATTGCTCCCTCAACAGATGTGGTTTAACACTATTTCCTTGCTATGTATTTTGACCTTATTAATGCTTTTATATCTTAAATGTTTTTTCTAAGAAATACATAAACTGTATTGAAGAATGTTTTAAACTGTCTAAGTAATTTGAGATTTTTGTTTTTAGGATATGTTTGCTGTAGCTGTTTCTTTGATTACTGGGAAAATTTTGTACATCTCTGATCAAGCTGCTTCTATTCTCCGTTGTAAGAGGGGTTATTTTAAAAATGCCAAATTCGTGGAGTTTTTGGCACCTCAGGATGTCAGTGTGTTCTATACTTCTACTACCCCATACAGATTACCATCATGGAATATTTGCAATAGAGCTGGTGAGTGATCCAAACAGCAGATATTTCTCGTTACCTTCTTTCAGTCGTGCAAATACAAGTACTTGAACACCTTTTAACACCCTCCCATCCTTCTCCATTGCTTTTTGAGGGTAGAACACAAGTGCCTTCTTAGAACATCTCTGAATGAGACGAGGTGTATAACAGAGTTTTATAAATCATCAAGGCTTGTCTGTTGGCTCAGAGTCTACTGAAAATGATTCGTTTATTGGTTGTCATGCCCCTTTCATCCAAATGATGAATGAATACTAAGTATTCATGCTGAATAGTAGGTTTTCTTGCTAGCAATCAAATGACTATGTTTTTCCTTGAAAATTTCTTTTCAGATATAAGGGGGATAATAAAGGGTCTGTTGCAGCAGGGCAAGGGGTATTATCTAAAAGAGGGTAGGTTTAGACTAGCTACAAGGAGGAAATTTTTTAGGCTGAGGGTGGTGAAACAGTGGAATGGGTTGCCCGGGGAGGTGGTCGATGCCTCATCCCTGGAAACATTCAGGGTCAGGTTGGCCAGGGCTCTGAAGCAACCTGCTCCAGTTGCAGATGTCCCTGCTTACCACAAGGGGGTTGGGATTGGTGACCTTTAAAGGTCCCTTCCATTCTAAAGCATTCTATGATTCTATTATATTGTGCCTTCTTCCTTTGAAAATGGTTATGATTTGAATACTGGACACTTCCATTACAGTTTAGAAAGATGTACTTCAGTTACCATCACTGTGCATTCACCAAGTGTGAGCATATCTCTATTCTTTTAGTCTTATAAAAACAGTGTTAAGCATGCTAATGGTGAAGGATGTCTTGGGGTGCTCGGTATTTGTGGGAGGATTGTTTTAGTGGTATAGCTACAGCTGTTAGGACTTGAGAAATGGCTGCCAGCTATTTTAAGCAAACACTTGAAATTCAAGGTCTGCTATAAATATTTGAAACTCCATTCCTTTGTATGCTGTCTAAGTTC